>CM061354.1:31651346-32251346 GCA_030867105.1 Liasis olivaceus | reverse complement strand
GACATTCACATCTAGGCAGGACCAGCAACCGATTCCTATCCTTGTGCAAAGCGCCGCCAGCATTTTCTCCCACCGAAATAATAATAATAATAATAATAATAATAATAATAATAATAATAATAATAGTAGTAGTAGTAGTAGTAGTAGTAGTAGTAGTAGTAATAGTAGTAGAAATAAAGTGCACAATAAATGTAATGTGCTTGAATCATCCCGAAACCATCCCCCCACCCCCCCGGGTCCATGGAAAAATTATCTTCCACAGAACCAGTCCCTGGTGCCAAAAAGGTTGGGGACTGCTGAACTATAGTATCTAAATATGACTTAATTGAATACTGTAAGTTGCAAGCAGCCTCTCAGCTGGTTGTATGGTATACCAGGACATAATTGTAAACAGTTGAAAAAAGGAAAAGAAATCCTCAAATCCATTGAGTTATTGCACATCTAGATTTTATAATGTATGTGGATGATTGGGATACTTTAATATTTTACTTTCAGTGATAAAGGTCACAGAAAAAAACAATGGATCGTGCTGGTCTCATCTCTCTCATTCTCTGCCATCACTATCACTTTACTAAAAATTAAAAAGGGATCAGCAAAAAATACTTGGTTATATCAGGAATCCTGATCAAAGATATCAGTCAAAAAGTAATCTTGAAACTTCACAGGAGAAAGGAAGGAAGGAAGGAAGGAAGGAAGGAAGGAAGGAAGGAAGGGAGGGAGGGAGGGAGGGAGGGAGGGAGGGAGGGAGGGAGAGGGAGAGGGAGAGGGAGAGGGAGAGGGAGAGGGAGAGGGAGAGGGAGAGGGAGAAAGAAAGAAAGAAAGAAAGAAAGAAAGAAAGAAAGAAAGAAAGAAAGAAAGAAAGAAAAAAAGAAAGAAAGAAAGAAAGAAAGAAAGAAAGAAAGAAAGAAAGAGAAAAAGAAAGTTATTTATGTACTACTTTAAATAAAAAAAAAATACTTTCCGTCCCACTTTAAATTAAAAAAATAACAATACATGACTGGTTGTTATTGTTTGGAGTACCTTGTCTTTAATTAGAATTAGAAATGTTTTTCTTTCTTTTCTTTTTCTTTTTTAGAAAAAGCAGATCTGTCCTTTGAATTAAGCTTTTATTATTTTATCCTTCCGGTAACACATGCTTCTAATACAATAAATAAATATAATAACATAACATAAAATAAATCCTTTTATTGTTTAAAATGAAATCAGAAAGTGCAAGAGTATGTTATAATACTCCAAAGAGATTATGGGTTACTGTTTTTTTATGCCACATTAAACTTGGCCATTTATAGTATATAGCATATATATTCATTTAACATATATTATTAATAACCTTGTAATACACACACACACACACACATACACACACACACACACCTACATACAGTACATATTTGTAAACTGTAGTCTACTTCCTTTTTTAAGTTCTATCTATCCATCCATCCATCCATCCATCCATCACCTGATATAATCATAAAGCTTTCTCATATTTATCTTTATAATTTTTGCAGTGGAATACTTTTGATATGCATAAATTGTCCAATGAGGTTACAAAGGCACTTAAAAACACTGGTGTGCTGTTATTTTGTAAGCTTGCTTTAAAACATGCACTATATATTCTGTTCTTTTTTCTTCATTCTAGGCAAGTGGGCAAAATCTTTTAAAATGAACATCTAAAAGGAAAGGGAAAAATTGAATCAGTTTAAGAACAGCTTTTCTTTGTTTGCTGATCTACAGAAGTACCTTTGTTTACCAAGGAATTCTGAAAGATGAAGCGACAAGGAGTTGCCTGGTGTGCTATCTGCTGAAAATAACTGAACGTAGTTAAGAGCTAGAGTTTGAAGGTAGCTTGAAGATGATAAGAATAATGAAGCAATAATATTTCTCTATACTTATCATGTCCTCAGAGTCCTCACCAATGACCTAGACTTTTGGGGAGAAATATGAGCTGGAAGGGGGCAATGTTTTCAGACTTGAAGGAAGCAATGGTGTATCCCCTTCTCATGAAGCTATTGCTCAACCCAGAAGTTTTAGACATCTACCAGCTGGTCTTCAATATTCCTTTTTAAGGGAAGTTTGTTGAGTGGGTAGGGGTTACAGTTGTACAGAATGTTGGAGCCAATTGATTGGACCCTTTTCTTTCAGGGTTCAGGGCTGGGTATAGATCCAAATCCATCTTGATCACTTTTGTGGGTAACCTGTTAGTGGGCTAAGATAAGGGAAGTGTAACCATACTGATTCTGCTTGATCTATCAGTGACTTTTGACACCATTGATCATGATACCCTTCTGACCATCTATGATGGCTAGGAGTAATGGGCACTGTTTTTCAGTTGTTCCCTTCCTAAGTGGGTAGTTCTAGTCAGGTCTAATTCGGGATGAGAAGTCGAGCCTTAGATCCCTCCTCTGTTTGACACTCCCCTCCCCCCACTTATTTAACATTTACATAAAGCCACTGGGGGGAAGTCATCTGTTGGTACAGAGTCAGGTTAATTAACAGGCAGATGAAACTCTGCTATATATCTCAATGTTTGGCTGAATAGGAAACATGTCAGTATTCTGTTCCAACGCCTGGTGCCTGGGAGGGTCTGCATCAGGATGGACAGACTTAGAATAAATCCCAAGCAAGACAGTGGGTGCAGAAGCCTTCTGATTTAAGAGATATACCATGAGGTTGTACTGCCCTTTCCAGAACTGGTTTGTAATTTGAGGGTCCTCCTGTAAACATAAGTCTTGCGGGAAGAGCAGCTGGAATCTGTGGCTAGGAGGGCTTTTTCATAGAACAAACTTGTGTATTAGTTACAACTTTTCCCGGATTGGGAGATTTGCTTAAAGTCATTCACGTCTTGGTCACCTCCCATTTGGCTTACTACAATGCACTCTACATAGGCCTCTCCTTGAAGATCTTCTTTTCAGCCTAACTTAGTACAGAAATCAGTCATATTCCTGCCACTATTTATTTAGATTACATGAGATGGTATGGGAGTACAGCGTTGTGAAGAAAGAAATAGTTAAATATATGGCCAGATAGAAGAAGATTGCTCACAGCTGGATACTTGACAGCCTTTATTCCATTAATCTGCATGACTTTTTACCTCTAGAGGTTTCAGGTATCTTCTGAAGTCCATCTTAAAAAAAAAAAATCCCCTGAAACTGAGACTTCTTCATTTCTAAGAAGTAATATAAAACTATTTGTCTTATCCCAGCCTGGTGATTTTAAGAAATTTCTAGCTAGAATTCTGGGGATATTATGCAGAATTATTTAT
This sequence comes from Liasis olivaceus, assembly GCA_030867105.1. Taxonomy (NCBI): domain Eukaryota; kingdom Metazoa; phylum Chordata; class Lepidosauria; order Squamata; family Pythonidae; genus Liasis; species Liasis olivaceus. The sequence goes on along the minus strand of CM061354.1, from coordinate 32,248,084 downwards.
TCTAAGCAATTATTTTTCTATTGTTTAATATTTTGTAACTGATTAACAAATAGTGTACCTTATTGCTATTTTTTTTAAAGTCAGCAATCCTATAATATTGTTACACATTCTTACAGATGATAATCAATTAACTGCAAAAACTGTACATATTCTAAACTGTAAGCTGCTTCATGAAATTTATGGAAATAGTTGCTAATAATATATTCAGAACTGTACTTACATGCCGGGGGGGGGGGGGGAACTGCCCTGAAAGACAGAGTGGTTATAATCCTTTTGTCCATTCAAAGATATTTAAAACTCATGAAGCATACACAACTGATGTCTCAGATTTTCTCATCTATTTCCTTCAATTACCCCTAATTGTGCTCATTAAAGTAATCTAGAAATCATTTTGCTTGTCTACCTAAAGTCCAAGGGGCATAATTATAAAAGTAACTTTCTCATAATTTCTATTCAAGAGAATTTAAATGAGCTGAGGTAAGCATTTTTGTTAAGTAAAAGGTAGTAAGGAAAATACAGAACCTTCAGATAAAGAACTAATGAATATATAGAATGCCATCAAATTCAGGAAATTTGAAGATCAGTAGCACACAACATTAAGGGAACATGATGAATTGATCAGATGGGTTCTACAGATTTTTAGCCTGGCATTTCCTCCTGTTTCTGTAAATGAACATAAAATGAAAAGTATTTAAGGTAAAAATAGATACTGAAGATATCTGTAAATAGACACAAGGTAAAACACACCTGTTCATTATGAAGCACTGTGCCATATAAAGTATGTTTCTCTTGTAAGAGCTGAAGCCATTTTTCTTCTTCATGAATGGATGCCTGATTATTTAAACTGAATGAACAAAATATTGTAAGTACTCTCTCTCTCTCTCTCTCTCTCTGTGTGTGTGTGTGTGTGTGTGTGTGGTATGTGTCTCCCTCAATCTTGAGTCCTCTACCAGAGGCCTGGGAGTTTGAGGGTTCTGCACAGTTTCTTAGCTGTTCCTAGCACTGTACTCTTCTGGACAGAGAGCTCTGATGTTGTTCCTGGGATCTATTGGAGCCACCTTCCCAGCTTAGGAGTCACAGCCCCAAATGTTCCTACCACCACTTTGGCTTTACTTTCCACATCCTCTCTAGTTCATCCTTCAGACCCTGATACTTCTCCAGCTTCTCATACTCCTTCTTCCTAATGTTACTGTCACTTGGCACTGCTACCTCTATCACCACTTTGTCTGGTTGATTGTCCAGTACCTTCTTGTCCATCTGGATCTGGACGTGCCACCAGTTCTTAGATTTGTTATTCTACACAACCTTCTGTAGAATTTCCCATCTGGACTTGGGAAGGTCTAGCCCCTACACTGTGCAGATGTTCCTGTACATAATGCCAGCTGCTTGGTTGTGCTGTTCAATGTATGCTGTTCCTGCCTGCATCTTACATCCTGCCACTATGTGTTGGACTGTCTCTGAGGCCTCTTTGTACAACCTGCACCTTGGGTCCTGTCTAGTGTAGTAGACCCCTGCTTCTATGGATCTGGTGCTTAGTGCCTGTTCTTGTGCTGCTGTGATCAGTGCCTCAGTGCTGTCTTTTAGTCCGGCCCTTTCCAGCCACTGATAGGATTTCCCAATGTCAGCGACCACAGCTATCTGTTGATGGTACATCCCATGCAAAGTGTTTGTCTTGCCATGGGACTTCCTCTGCTTGAACTTCCTCCATGTCTGCTGTTGTCTCAGGCATTCTCTCAAGAGCTCATCTTTGGGTTTCATCTTGTTTGATGTATTTCTGGATACTTTGGGTTTCATTTAGGACAGTAAGTTTGACACTCTTCAGACCCCACCTGCCCTCTTTCCAGCTGGTGCACAGTCTCTGGGTGTTGGACTTGGAGTGGAAACCTCCATAATTGTGAGGAGCTTCTGGATCTTCACATTGGCAGCCTCCGTGTCCTCCTTTGGCCAGCTCACTATACGGACAGGTTATCTGATGACTGGTAGGGCATACATGTTGATGGTGTGGATCTTGTTCTTCCCATTGAGCTGGCTTTTCAGGATCTGTCCTATCCTTTGGTGGTACTTGGATGTTGCTGTCTCCTCATCATGGTTCCCATGTGACTTAGGGATACCAAAGTACTTGTAGCTGGTCTGTATGTCTGCTATGTGGCCTGTGGGTAGTTCCATCCCTTCACTACCTTCCCTCTCTTTACTACCATCTGTCACTTCCGAATGACATTCCAATGGCCTCACTGTAGATCCACGTCACGTAGATCAGTGAATCAATGTCTCATTCACTTTTAGCATACACCCTGATGTCATCCATGTAGAGGGTGAGGCAGGTTATTGGCCAGTAGTTGGACAGTGTTGTTCCTTGGTGGGGGTATTTTATGATCAGCACTATCCTTCCTGTATTAGCCAATCTGTGTAGGAGCCTGCTGCTAGCAGCTGGTTCATGTATGCTGCTAGGCATTCATGCACTAGACGTTCATGCACTTTAACCAATTGATGTAGATCATATCCAGGCCAGGTGCTGTCCAACTCTTCATATTCTTGACCCCCTGTTGGATGTCTGCTGCTATGATGCTGATTGGTTCCTGTCCTGGGAGATCGCTGTGGTCTGCTTTCAGGTTCTGCAGCCACTTTATACTAGTGTTATGTGTTTTCTCTTTCTCCCATAAGTTCTTCCAGTACTGTTCAGTTTCTGCTGCTGGTGGCTCTGCTGTTACTATGTAGTTGAACTGCAGTTGGGAGTAGACTTTGGATGGTTCTTTGGAGAACAGGGCATTTATCTTCTTGGCCTCTGCTCATCTAGTGTATCTCCTTAGTCTGGCAGCCAGTGCTGTGAGTCTTTGTTTAGCAGTCTCTAGGCTATATATGGGGTCAGGGCCTTGTATTTTTTCAGTAGCTGAGTCTTATCCTTAATATCTTATCCTTGGTCTTAACCTCCAACTTCATTTTCCGGAGCACAAGGGGGTGTTATATATTTCTGCTCTTCTTGATCATGTGCCCAAGCATCTCAAGGATTACGGTGGCTGTAATGTATACCAGTTCACTGGTTTCAGTTATGGTGGTAGTAGGGATTGTTGCAAGTACTCTATTGGCATCTTCTAGCATACTATCTGATGGTACGCCTCCAGTGAGCCTTGACAATCAATCTCAAGGGTTGACTGTGGCTAGTTTATTCATGATCTTATGCCTCATATCAGCTGCTGTGCTCTGTAATGGAGGGGGTGGCAGTGACGTTCCAGCTTCAGGTGTTGGCTGCGCATCCAGTTGTTCTTCCAGGTCTGCTTGAGTCCGGGTTGTAATGTGGAGTTGGTCTATCTCAAGCTCTGAGAGCAGCTTCCTCTTCACTATGTTGAAGTGCTGGGTAACTATTTGTTTCTCAGTTAGTGTGGATGCAGGTCTTCTGTCTATCCATAGTTCCCTCATACATTTCATATATCCCTTCTCATTAGGTCTACTGTTATAGCATTCCATCAATTCCAAGTTCTCCTGTCTCGTCCACGTACGGTTTGTTCCAGTAGCCGAATTATCACCAGATTGTCTTAGTTCCCCAACCTCTGACATGGACCTTATTAATCCAGGTGATGTCCGAGCCATCATGACTCTCTTAGTTTGTGTCACTCTCATATTTGAGGTAGGCTGGTAAAGCGTTAGGGGGTCTTTGCCCAAGGACCCCTACTGATAAGGGAGGTACCATCCAGGATTTGAACCCTGGTCTCCCACTTCAAAGGGCAGTGCTCAAAAGACTACACTATCTAACCACTCAATATATATAAAGATAGAAATAGAAGGAGAGATGGAAGATTTAGAAAAATATCCTATGCAGGACATAATGTTAATGTTTTCATATCAGTTATTAGAAATAACAGAAAATCTAAGGAGGTAAATAAAAGTAAATGATGGATCCAAATACAGACAGTAAATATTGGCAGTTGTTACCATAGAAGAAGTTTTCCTTTACTGATTGGGCAATATTAGATGTTGAGGCTACTGAGAGAGAGAGGGAGACAAAAAGAGAGAAATTGGATAGATTCTTTATTTTTGTCAATGACCAGTCTTTAAATCACATTACATACATAAAATTAGTATAAGTTGTGAAATTACAGATATCATTCAAACTGCTCTCCATATTACATATTATGTGACAAAAATTGGCTTCACGTAAAGAGATAGAGTTGCCTGGGTCTGAGAGTAACGGCTATAAATAAACCTGATCAGAATGTCTGGGGAAATTGAGGGAAGGTTATCAGCTCAAGGCAGATGTCAGCATAAAATGGACAGTATACTATCACACTAGTATTACAAGGCCATAATCTAAATTCAAATGGAATACCCTTATGTAAAAACCTCTGATGAGAGCACACTGAACTGTGCCAGATTAACTGATTTGGGGAACAGCAATTTGACTTAACAGGTCTCAAAAGAGTGACGACCTACTTAAAAATGCTTCTTTAGGGAGGGACATCAGATGTGTTTGAATATTGATGTCCTTAAGACATTGCTTGATTGCCTCTATGGCATGTTCATGCCCTAGCATACACACTTACCTAAAAGTATACCCTTGTCCCAAGTTGAAACATCAGTTATCAGTGAGAACTCAGGGAGTTGGACCTGTCAGGAAGAAAACAAGTTTGGTCCAGTATGTAAGGTATCTATCTAAGGGCATTAGATTCCATCTTGCCCACATCAGCCTTATTTAATTGCATGTGGGAATGACCTTGGGAGGCAGGAGGAAAAGTTGCAGACTAGACAACAATCATACAAAAGTTATCTCAGCCCACAGAAACAGAAGGTGCATGGAAAGCATTTCAGAAGGGATCCTTTCTAGTTTTCTGGAAAATAAAAGTAAAGGAGGGGAGAAATGCTTTCAGATTTGTACTGTAACCTTACAATAAAGGTAGTGTTAGTAGTTGTGGTTTATGCTTCTTGTCTGGATTATCTCAAAGGGATGATATGTTGTGACATAGAATCATATTTGAAATTCAACAGTGACTTGGAATATGTTCCTAGGAAACTTGGTTTGAACCATATCCAAGGAGGCAAAAGAGGTTTATACACCTGACTGGGCACCAAATAGTAATTGTACCCTAACATGGACTGAAGTTACACAAAATGCAACAGGAATATACACTGTCCCGTTATTATTGTCACTGTCATTGTCATTGTCATTGTCATTGTCGTTGTTTGTTTTTAAATTTGCAACAGATTTTGGGTTTTGGACTATATATCCTCAGTGCATCCCATGTATGGTCATGGCATGGAATACCAGACCAAGATGCTTAAGCAAGTTGACCTACTCAGTAGAGTGATTGTTTAATTCCAGATGTACACTTTATGGCATTTAGAAATCACCAGCACCTTAGCTTAAGATTACAATTAAGCAGACCTAAACTGTTGCTAGCATGTTGTTGACTAGCCTACACTTATCTCGGGAACCATTTCCAGGCTACTTTATTCTTACAGCTGCAAAATAAAAAGGGTACAATATGAAACGTCCTTAAATAATTCCTCATTCTTAGCACCATTAGAAGGAACATCATCTGTGTGAAGGTGAGGACTTCTCTTAATCTGACATGACTAGGTAGCCATTCAGTTGCATTAAAATCACCATGAGAATTTGACAGCACAGCAGCTACAGGGAGATTCTCCAATTTCAGTCGAATCAGAAACATTTCTACCAATCCATCAGTGTAGAGACTGCAATGAATTAGTCAACATCTGATGAAGGAAAAACAGTGCAGTTCTGGGTGCAGCTATGGGACAACCCAAAGAAATACAACAAGAATGCAGCTTGGATAAAGGAGGTAGATAAGAGTTAAAAAAAGAAGGTGAAATGAAATAAATTGTAATAACAGCAGAAATGGTGAAGAAAAGGGCAAGGAAGATCAAGAATTGGTCAGCACCAGGTGAAGATGAACTGAATGATTTTTGGTTGAAACATCTGACAGGTCTGCACCCACTCACAATCCTTCAAGCTGACAGCATCAAACACATTGAAGTCAAGAAGTTATGAGTGAACATAACATGAGAGTGAAAAAGATCTTAAAGTCCAAACTCAGGGAGGAAATACCATCAAGGCAATTAAAACCTGGACAGTTCCAGTCATTAGATACACAGCTTGAATAGTGGACTGGGCTGAAGCAGAACTAAAAGCCCTGGACCAGAAAAATAATGACAATGAATCATGCATCCATGCAGTGACATTGACAGACTTTATATACCATTGGTGAGTGTGGAAGTTTGCAAATACACCAGACAGTTGAAGAAAAGAAAAGGGCATTGGAAGAGTATCTGAAGGACAGTAAAGAAGATGCACTGAAGCTAGTACACCATGAAGGCTTACTGAATACTGAAGAGATCAAACTGGGCTTCAAGAAAGACAAATGAAGAATAGAAAAGAGACATGGCAAGGCAAAGTATTACATGGCCAGTACACATACAACCTAGCAGGCAAAGCAGATAACAACAAGTCCTGGCAATGGCTAAGAGCAGGAAAGTTGAAGAAAGAGACAGAGGAACTAATTCTGGCTGTACAAGACCACACCTTAAGAGGAAATGCATATAAAGCCAGAATTGAGAAAACAGCAACAGACATCAAAAGCCATCTCTGCAAAGAAGCTGAAGAAAGAGTGGACAACCTAGTTAGATGCTGCAAGAAGACTGCACAGATTGACAACAAACAATGACATGACAAAGTAGCAACAATGGTGTATTGGAATATCTACAAAAAATGCCATTTGCCTGCAAGCAAGAACTGGTGGGACCACAAAACAGACAAAGTAACAGAAAATGACGAAGCTAAAATGCTCTGAGACTTTAGAATTCAAACAGACAAGCACCCCAGACTTAACAATTGTTGACAAGAAAGACAAAAAAGTCTGAATAGTGGACATTGTAATAACTGGAGATAGCAGATTAGAACAGAAAGAACTGGAGAAAATCACAAAATATAAAGACCTGCAAATAGAAAAGAATGACTGTGGCAAAGGAAAGATAATACCAGTGGTAATAGGTGCCTTGGGTGCAGTCCCAAAACATCTGGAACACCAGGTGAACACCATCAGCATTGACAAAATCACCATCAGTCAATTGCAAAAGACAGCTTTACTTGGAACACCTTACATCCTTTGAAGATACCTTTAACACCATTAAACAATAACATCTGTCTATCCCAATTCCTTGGGAATGACTCAATATGTGGATAAATATACCAAATCCAGTCTAAACATTTGGCTGATTGTGTGAACAACAACAACAGCAACAATAATAATAGAAGATGATATGAAAAAACATTAATGATACTACTGAGTGTATTGTGGGTAAGCATTCAATAGAAAGTATAAACTGAGTTGTTGAGTAAATTGATGTTAATATAAAAAGAAAATGACTTGGTTGTTAGTACACCCATAACTGTTGCAGTGGCAACAACCACAATTTTAGCCTGCCTGCCTCCCTCTTCTCTTCTCTTCTCTTCTCTTCTCTTCTCTTCTCTTCTCTTCTCTTCTCTTCTCTTCTCTTCTCTTCTCTTCTCTTCTCTTCTCTTCTCTTCTCTTCTCTTCCTTCCTTCCTTCCTTCCTTCCTTCCTTCCTTCCTTCCTTCCTTCCTTCCTTCCTTCCTTTCTTTCTTTCTTTCTTTCTTTCTTTCTTTCTTTCAATAATATTGCTATTTGGCATTCAGAACAATTTTTGTATAGGATGAAATGGCTCAGCTGATTTCACAGCAAATCTTGAAAAGTTGGAAACAGATAAATAGATAACAAAAGATGCAATAGATGAATCCAAGCATTTATACATAATGTGTATTAGGTGACCATGCTATTAGAAATTAATTTCTGTTGCTATGGTGATCCTGCAATATTTTAAACTATGCCCAAATTAGTAATACTGAAAAGAAAGTATCTTACTTCCTTTCACTTTCACTTTTACTTTCTCATTCTCAGGTCTTAAAAACAGTAAGAAAATATATGCATTATATGATTGGATATTCTTGACTTGCTAGAGGATAATCAAACACATACAATATTACTGTTGCAGTGAGCAAGATCTACATTCTTAAATTATGAGATCATTTGTCACTGTCTATATTATGCAATTACAAATAGGATTGATTTTATAATGCAATGCTTTGGGGGAAAATCTTCCTAACCTCCCTCTTTTTTTCTTGATAGCAATCCTTCTGTTTATAGTTAAGTAATTTATATTAGTATTTTCCAATTTAGGCCATGCTGTCCAACATTATGCAAGACACCAAAGTGGAAGAAAGTGTGTTTATGTCACTGATATGGCCTTTCAAGAATAACTGAAACCATGCTGATCACTTAATAGATAATACAGAGAAATAATTATTTTTTCAGATTTTATTATTTTTTATGCCTCCTGAAAAGTTGATGGCAAGCATAATCCTGCTTCATATACTTCCATGTCATCAAAAAAGAAGATGGAATACTTCAATCAGCCCAGACAAAAGCCAAATAAATTATTCCTTAAGCAGTTAATTGGCCACTGTGAGAATGAATTTGATGGACTAGATGGACCAGAGATCCAATCTAGCAGGGCACTGCTTCTGTTCTTGTATCCTATTCATATACACCAGGCCTGGGTATCAGGCTTGAATTTAGTGACTGGGATGTTGAAGAAAACTGGCTGTTACAGCAAGACAATCAAAGGTCTCAAGTTGCTTAGAGCTATTTAGATCAATACCAGCATTTTGAATTCTGCCTGGAAATTAATAGTCAACCAACACATTTCTTTAAGGATTAATGTAATCCTGCAGCTATGTTTGATTCCAAGTTTCTATGTTAACTTCAAGGGCAGCTCCTCATATAATGCATTATAGTAATCAACATGATAAATTACCGGAGCAGAGATGAATGTAGCTAGGCTATCTCTATCCAGAAAGAGACATAACTGTACCTAGTTATAGGCATTGGACTGTTTGGGCTTCAGGGACAAACTAGGTTGAGGAAAATCTCCAGATTAACCAGCTGTTCCTTTAGATGGGTGACAATTCCATTCAGAAGAAGTGATCTTCCTAATTCTCCAACCCAATAACCATCACTAAATATCTGTAGGGATCCAAGTAAGTTTATTGGACCTTACCTAACCAATTATAACTTAAAGCACATGCTTGGGTTCACTTAACCTGGATGACAAGATCAATATCATCTGTATAGGTAGGTGAGTAAATATTAAGAAGATGGTAAATTTCTGCTTATAGAATGAACATATAATTTTTAATACTTCCTGGAAATATAGAACTGATTATTTCTCCATTAGTCTGCTCCTGAAGACGATGACTGAGGGTTCCAAAATGGAAAAGTGTTTTTTTCCCCCCCTAAACTTGATTTCTATATACAGTACCATAGTACTTAAAAATTGAAGGCAGAGAGTTTAATGGGAATGACTAGAATTCATGGATTGTTTAATATTGGTTAATCATCCTACAGGTGGCATTCTCTGGGTAATATACAATAAAGGCAATTGTAAAATTCCAAAACAGCATAAAGTAATTCTGAAGAGCAATATTAAACATACAGTCTTGCTATCTTATGGAAGAAAACATTAAAACCAGGTCAGAACTTAAGATAGTTATCAACCAGTAAGAGCTAAGTGTAATTGCTGCTGAGTGGCATTAATTTCTAAGGAAATGCAAGCAGTCATGCACTTCATTTTACTTACTTTATTTTACTTCATTTTACAATCATCATCATCATCATCATCATCATCATCATCATCATCATCATCCATGTTTAAAAGACTCATTTACTGAGCATACTGGACATTTGTTTTGTTTTCAATCAAGCCAAGAATAGTCTTAACCTCTTCCCTTCCCTTCTCTTCTCTGGCTTTTCTATGTCACTCACTGTTTGGATTCAGATGAAATGGGAAAAAAAACAGAAAAATATGTATTCATATATTCTAATTATTCTACTTTATTTTTCTTACCACAGGTAGAAAGTTTTTAATCAAGAGAAATAATTCACTTTGCACTGTGTTCATGAACTTAGGAGTGCCTTGTTATTATTTTAAGTGACAGACATAAGCAGACAGCTAAAACCATGAAATACATTATTGTGGTTGGGAAATTATGTTTTATACTATATATCCAAGTACTGATATATGCTGAAACCTTCATGTCTTTCTTTGCAAGGCAACTGAATGTCATAGGAACTAACTGAAGGAAGTGCCATATGTTAAATATTAACTTGGCTAGGCTATAGAGCACTGCATGTAAAAATCTCGATTGCTTTGCTGAGCCTGACAGAAGCCTGCATTCTTATTAGTGACTAATTGGGAAAGTATCCATAAGCTAGTGAAAGAAGAAAGACATACAATATTGTATGAAGGCTAAAGAAACATGTAAAGGTGTTTAACCTCCATCCTTTAAAACTAGCTTAGTATCTTATTCACGTTTGTCTTTGAGCTGCAGGTGAACATATGAAATAATATTCAGTAGGTTGCATTAGATATACTTTATGTGTCAGCATAAGGTCAGCTAATTATCTCTGATTGTCTATGGTGCATAATTTGGGTTCACCAAAATGCTGAGAGGAGAAGCCTTCTGTTTCCATCTGTTTCCATGAAGGATTCAATAATGGAATGCACTATGCATTTCCATACCCTTCATTGGAAGAGGGGTGAGTCAGAAAATAACTAGCAGTTTAAAAAGGCTGTAAACCACATACCTACTGTTGTAATGACATCAGTGGGAAGGCAAAATGGATTTAGCAAGAAAAAGCCTATTGCTTGTGGCCATTAATAAGGTTCCATCTTTTTAAACTAGGGAATAGGTGAGGTTGTACCAACTTTATGATCATATGAAGTAATAATGTGAAATTAATCAAAACTTTTTTTTTCTAAAATAACATCTTGCTAAATATTAAATGCTTACTTTTCTATGAGAAATATAACTAAATGCAATATATTTCTGAATGGAGAGCAGTTGCATGTGTGTTCAGTTTCCTTAGCACAAGGTAAGGCCAGCCAATCTCCTTTTTTTGAAGCCATTTCCTCTGATCACAACTGTTGAGAAGTTGCAGTGCTGTTTACTACTGTTTTGTGGCAAAGTATTAAAATTACTTATTTTAATGTAATTATTTGAAAATTGATTATTTGAAAAAAGTCCCCTTTACACACACACCCCAAAAAAGGGAAATTTTCAAAACTACTATCCCCTTCAGTCCCTCTAAAAATAGCAAGTCAGCCTCTTATAACATAATTGCCCATGTCTAGCTTAGAAGGAAGTTATTAAATTATGGTATTTCTCTTATATAAGGTTTATTCACAATACATAAAAGCTAAGTGTAAGTTGGAGAGGGAGGGATGCAACAAGGCCAGCTATGGGGAGAAGGTCAACATAGGAGCCCTATAAGCTGTGGAACTTTTTCCAAAAGATCCCACATTGGAAACAACATGGACTATAAGCCCCAAAAGGCAGAGAAAATTTATTTTTCTGAAACCGCTTTGAGCACAAACGTAGATCAGGATGCGTGGTGGGTGATGACCTGAAATGATCTCTGTCACCTCCAATGTTGTTCATCAAATGGAACGTGGGAACATATTTAGTGATCTTCCCTTATATGATTAAAACTAGGAAGTCCAAGATAGTCATTGATTATTTCATGCTTTCTCAGCTGACAAGCATTGAAAACTTCATGTTTCATGGCAATTAATTAAATCTGTGGGCCTAATTCTCCTGCTTAGTCTGTTTCTTCTACTTAGATGCTCAGTACATACCACTTTTGTGGATCAGGGTTCAAATGCATATTACTAGCATAAGGTAAATAGCAACTATCATAACAGAAATAGATGTTTTTATACATCCTTGCAACTTACTATGCAATCTATTTATTTAGATCATTTCCATGTATTTATTATTAGAGTGTCCACTTATGCTGAAATATATATATGAACTGAGACAAAATGTGTGCTTTGCACTGAAAGAAAAAGACAAGAGAGGTTATGGTTCCGTAGCTGTTGAAAGCATAAAATGATCTATTAAAACTAGTTGATTTAGTTTAAATTAACTAAATTTCTAAAACCTGCATGTCTAAGTTAAATTCACTCTGCGTGAAAGTCAGAGAATAGTTGTGGAAATACATTCCTGGGGTGGGGGTGTGCAGCTGGGAATGTGTGATCAGATACTGAGGTCCTAGCGGAAAAAGGATCTGTGGATATTGGGAATGTTGGATTTCAGTTTTATTGTGGCTTGCCGATGGTCAGGTGGGAATTGTTATGGCTATGTTGCCCTTTGACAGACAGCAACACCAATTATTTTGTGGCGGGTGGGAAAGGTTTGTGGCTTCTTAGAAGGGATTGCCCAGAGTGTGATTAATTCTGGGGGTTCCAGATGCTACAGGAAGTGTTATTAGTTATCAGACAAATTACCACAGTGCCAGGCGATTTTGTATAAGAATTGTTATTTAGCTGAGCAGGAATGAGCAGTCCTGGTATCTTTAACTGAGATTTGATTGAGTAAGGATAGGATAGTAGCTGTATCTGTGATTTGGCCACCAGGGTTTTGGTACTTCGGCAGCTATGACTCTAAGATCAGTGGATTAGGTTGCTGTAGGGACAATGCTGGTATATGTTCCACTCTTGAAGCTAGTAGTATTCCTAAGCTATATAATCATGGGGCCAGGGCTGGATTTTCCTTGGTGTTAGTATTGGGGATTTCAATCAATTACTTTTGATACGAAAGAAAAATGCTAAAGCTATAGACCTTGTATTATTATTGCTATTTATACACAGTTTACCAGATGATTGTATTTGGCACTTTTATCAGATCCTTCCTGAGGATCTAGAATAGGTAAATACAGTATATATATGCTGTTCCAAGTAATGTCATTTTTTGTAATTGATGAGTTGAGATTATACCCATTCATACTGTATCCAAGTGCTTTTCCAGATCTTTTGGTATGGCACCACACACATACCAACCACTATTGGCACCACTATGGCTTGTTTTTTCCACATTCATTTGATTACTGTATTTGAAGTTTTTTATATTTCCTATTTTTCCTAGTTGTTTCTCATTAATCTTTATACAGTAGTCACATTTTCTTGTTTCTTTGTAACTCCAGTCAAGTCTGGCTTAATTTGAGCTAAACATTTATCAGTTTGTAATTAGAAGCCTCCCAGGTTCTTAGCTTCTTTGCTGTTGGCCACTTTGTTCTTGGCCACTTTCTCAATATTGTGATTCCACCAGTTCTTTGTAACTGATAAGTTCTGATATTCATTGGTGGTCTCCCATCCCAGAATTAATTAGAAGCTGCCTGGATTCTGAGCCTAAACAAAAAGAAACCTTACATAAATGTGCTGTGTAATATTAACAGTGTAACAGAGTATCCCGTTTAAATCATATTTTGAGCCTTCAGATTCAAATCCCATGTGTAACCGGATGGGATAAGTTCATTCTATATTGCCTGTTCCAAAATAGCTGAAAGAATGTCTGTCACTGTAGAAATATCTGAATAGTAAATTGGGCTAGTAATGCTCACGGCTAATAGCAGAGGCTCTGAACTAGAAATCTACATTTCAAAACTTACCTCAGCCATGAATAAACTGCTGGGTGGCTTTAGGCAAGGTACTACTGTCTTTTGTCAGTCTCAACTATAATGGAGCTCTTTGGGCTGAAAGGCAAGAAAATAAATTAAAAAATAAAACAGAGATTATGAAGTGTGAGCCAAAATGAAGTAAGGATGCCATCACAGGTTTGTCCATTGAACAAAGTAGTATTTTTTCTTGGTTTGGAGAGGGAAAAGCAAACTATGGCAAAAGAATTTGAAGCATGCCACATACATCTTTCTAACCATGATAACCATTCTGAATGAGCATATCTTACTCTGCTGTCATTCTGAATTGGTTTTGTACCATCAAGAGATGAACAAGAAAGGAAGCCCATAAAAAGAGAAAGAGAAAGAGAAAGAGAAAGAGAAAGAAAGAGAGGAGAATGATTTTCTATAGTTATTTAAATAGGCAGATAGCCACCAAGAATGTGTAATCTTCATGGAAATGTTAGAAGTAAGGTGAAGGTGGGGAAGTATTTCCTTTAGCATTACAGATAGACATCAATCATATGAATCATGGCAAAAATGTTATTTAAATAGTATAGCTGAGAGGGAAGGAAAAAGGGTGACAGATGTCAATCATTTTAATGAGGTCAAGAACCTAAGGACAAGAACCACTTCTGCATATCAGAGAAAAGAGGACTACAGAAAGTTTAGCCTCCTATCACAGACACATTTTGAAGAATTCGAGAACAGCTGCAGGAGGTAACAAACAAATCTAGCTATAGAATGGAGAGAGAGAGAAAGAAAAAGATGAAGAATTGATACAAAGAACTTTGCAACCCAGGGGATTAATAATAAATCTGAAACAGTTTTCAGTAAAAATCAATATAGCTGAAAGAAGTGTATATCCAAAGAGGTATTCATAGTGAAGCAACCAAATTAAAATACCTAGTAAGTTGATTCAAGTTTTATAGATGTGTAAAAAGAATAGGTAATGAATTTACTTCTTTCAATGGAAATGTTAATCAACTTTTTACTTTTTAATTAAATCAAACAAAAGAAGAGTTAAAATGTCTAAAAAGAGTCTAACACCACAGTACGTATTAATCCAGAGTTGGGTGTTTACATGGTTCCTTTAATGAATTTGGAATGATGTTGCCATTGTTCAGTTTCTCTTCTTTCAGTTCAGGATTTGTCACATACTTTTATAACCATAATTTATTGTATGCCAAAATAATCATCAGTTTTTGATTAATTTTGTCAGCAGGTGTACATTCCAACTACTCCCAAAAATTACTTTAGTTAGTAGTTTTGCATAAAGAAGAGTAGTTTACGGCTTATTTGCACTGCCTGGTTGCCCTGTCACCAGATTGGGTCAGCAACTATATTTGGAGGGCAGGAATGATGCCTCCTTGAACTATCCCCTCCCATTGTGACAAATGCAATCACTGGTCATGTTTTCCTGCTTCACTTCCAAAGTACTTTTTAAAAGTACTCACATTGCTTCAAGACTTCAGGTCCATTTTGACTCTCATACTTCATTCTAGGATAGCTTAACCAGTTCATTGGCTGCAGGAATAGATGCAAGATCTGTGATTCCAACTGTAGCACCATTTTGGTTCTTGATGGACAACATGCAATTTTCTTCTGTTTCAATGTGCATTTTTGATGGGGGAAATCCATGAACCATCACTGCTTGAGTGCTAGAATATGGACCCTCATCCACAGATATCATTGTCTTCTTTACCTCCATAGAGCTTTTCTCATTTCTGTGCAAATGTCATTTTCCTCAAAAAACAAAATCTCCCATGTGGGACCTGAACTTTTTCCTGCTTCTTTCTATTGATTCTTAAAACAGAGATTCTTAAAAGAAAGGGAGCGGGGGGGAAAAAAAGCTTAATTGGTAAAACACTAAATTGTGAATCAGCCACTAAAAATTCACCACTTTGGCGGTTCTGTGCTTGAACCATCACTGTTCATAGAGACTTAATTTCTGAATATTCACCATTGGTTTTGAGTTTTGCATTTCACTGGTGAGGTGGTAAATTGTGGAGACTCCCTTAGGAGTAACCACAATTTTTTCCTAATGTTTATTTCAGTAGTAAAATACTGAATCCTAAGCAACTTTTGTCTCAGAGTTCTTTGATTGCTAGCTGCCTCACACATTGTTTGTGGGGCCCAGGAAGTCAACAACTTATGCAGTGTTAAATTTGCTGCTTAATTAAAACATCAGAAAATACCCCCTTCCCCTTGTTCTGCATGTTTCCCACTGAAAGCCTACAAAGCCTGGGGTGAGGACAGCCATTCTTACATACACATGGGCAGTTCTTAATAGGTCCCTTCACCTTTATGAATTTAGGTGGCTGCTAACTTTTATGAAGAGACTACTCAAGAACTCTGTTTCTAACTAAAACCCATGATACAGCAGCATGAATATTACACATGCTTTTAAAACATGCCAGCAAGGATTACATCCTTCTTTCTTAGTTGTTGCTTTGTCACTCTGCCACATTGTATCAGAAAACATCTGTGAAACCATCTATGTTAGAAGTTGCATACCCAGTTTCAGAAAATCTTTGAAATTTATATTTTGAGAACTAAAATACAAATAGTTTTATGCCATTGTAACTGTTATAATTGTTCATTTCCTGTTCTACTCTACTTCTGAAACAGTTTCTCTTCTGCAATGTCGTAGATTTGTGAATTAAAAATTTTTGTTTCTTGAAGAAATTTGGAGTCCTGTTTTCTTCTTATGACTGTATCATTGCAGAATCCATGTTGATCAAATATTTTTCCTTTCTTCATGACATTTCCAGGTGGCTGGCTTTTTAAAATCTTTCCATGCATTCTCCCTTATCCATAATTCTTTCATTCTCATTTCATTAATACTTCCTTACCCCTTCTCTAATACTGCCTTACTCACACTAATGTATGTCTAGGATTTGGCGTTAGCTATTCAGGATTACACTTTTATACACATGAAAATTCATACAACCAGAAATACATTTTGCCATGTGCCTTCAAACTCTGCTTCCTGTGGTTTTCCAATGGTTCACATTCTACCTTGCTTCAAGTGGAATTTTGTCCTAAAATCCAAGGGAAACTTTAAGCAGATAAGCCAGTTTGCCATAAGAGCATCAGAATCGTGCAAGAACAACTTCTCTTGTGAACTTCTTTTTATCTTTTTGGCAGAGCAGACTATTAACTTAAAAAATCAGTACACTGTACATTTCCTCTCCATCTGCTGCAGGGAACAATGTTTTAGATTATACCTTTGCTGTTAGCATCAAATCTTTCATGCTAATAAAAGTTTCTTTTTGTATCCAGGTTTCCTTCACTTTTTAATGAGCAATCCCTTTTTGTACAAAAGTAGCATCAACTATACCTCTAGAACTGGCTGTATAAATGGATTTTTTTAAAAAATAAAATACTTTATTTTGAATTTTTGTGCACTGGATATTTAAAATAAGGGTGCAATTATACTACAAACATTTGTACTGTACAGTTGGTAGTATGTGGGTGCTCTTCCACAAGAATTAGAAAACTACATTACCTGCAGTTCTTTCAAATTTCCATACTTATCTTAACATAAAAAGATATGGGAAGGAAAATCTCATAGAACATTGCTAGTTACGCAAGTATTACCCCCTGGGAAATGTTATATTTGTACCAAAGCCAGCAAAGGTATCAATTACTGGGAGGAGACTGAAATATTATTCTTTCATTTTTTATTTTTTTTTAATATTCTTTCCTTCAATCATTGCAAATGAAAATGCAAGGTGAACTCAAGAAAGGGGTTCCAAGCAGAATTCATAAAGATAAAAAATATGTCTGCACTGAAAACTACTATAAAATCCAACATTTTAATGTGTCTAGCTACATGATCTGAAATAAAATGTGAACTGGTTACATCATTTCCATCAAGAATTCTTAGAGCTAAACCAAGTTACTTTAAAGTCCACAATAATTCATTGTCCCAACCCTTCCTTCTACAGATTTTTCTTTCCTTCTTTCCTCCTCTCCTCTCCTCTCCTCTCCTCTCCTCTCCTCTCCTCTCCTCTCCTCTCCTCTCCATCTCCATATCTATCTATCTATCTATCTATCTATCTATCTATCTATCTATCAATCTATCATCTCCAAACTAGATTATTGAGTAATCTTTGGAAATTTTGTCTCTGTCCTGGAACAAGGTAAAATGCTGAAAATTCATTCCTTTGGCAAGGAAGAATTTAACAGGGGAGAGATGTTATAGTAGTCATTTTCTCCTTTCTCAATGTATTGTGTGCGCGTGTGTGTGTGTGTGCCTTGGAGTCAGCTTTTTGACTCCTAGCGACTGCCTGGACTGGTCCCTGAAGTTTTCTTGGCAAGATTTTCAGAAGTGGTTTGCCGTTGCCTCCTTCCTCAGGCTCAAGGTGATAGTGGCCGGCTCAAGGTCACCCAGTTGGCTTTGTGCCTAAGGTGAGACTAGAATTCACATTCTCCTGTTTTCTGGCATGGTTCCTTAACCACTACACCAACCTGGTTCTCTCTCTTCTATAGTAATACAATTTAAATATGTTCATGAAAATATGCTTTTGCATTTTGGAGCGAATATCTTCCACGTTTCCTAAATATTTCCCAACAACAGTATAGTTTCATGTGATGATAAAAGTTAATCCTTACAGAGTCTGTTTTGACATGCCACATCAAAAAAAAGAAAAAAAAAGAAAAAAAAGGTGAAGACAGAAATAAAGTGTTTTAACAAACCGTAGGTTTGATAGTAAAAAGAAAGCATATATGCCCAGGAAGTTTTTTTTTTCCTCTCCAAAATATTTTTATTTCTACAGCAATTTAAATCACGATCATGCTTTAAAAGCAGCATATTGTATCTGGTGTGCTTCAGAGGAGACAAGCAAACAAATTGAAGCCTTGTTCTTGGATAATTAAGGCAAGAGGTACCAAAGCAGAACCTCACAGGTCTGGTTTCTCCCAGCACAAAAAGTATTTGCTAATATTGTGGCATTCAGAATGCATAAAGGACTTTCGCCTTCTGTACTATCACGCAACATTCAGCAGTAAGATACAGGCAAAGGGATATCAAGGAAAAATAATAATAAAAAGAAAATAAATGAACCACTAATGGCACATGCCTGCAGTGCTGTTTAGGAAAGATATTTGTAGAGCACTGTAGCCCCAAAATCATCTAAGTCCATCCTTGTGTAACTTTCATTTCCTCTATGCAGCAGTGTTAAATGCCTTAACCCTCCAGGTGTCTCTTCTTCTACAGGGAAAGTGAATAACAATAACGTAGTATAGCTGGGGAACCACTCCTTTTGCAGACACTCTTTATGCTCATAAAAGGGAATCACAGCCTACTTTTAATTGACAAGATAAGGAAGAGAAACTAAATGATTGCCAAGTCCATAGCTACACAATATGCAATAAAACAATCACATTTTCCTCTAAAGATGGATGTCCTGCCTCTTTATCTTAAGACAGCTGAAAAGGAGTCTTAAGGAGAAGGAAAATGAAATAAAATGAAATGAAATGAAATAAAATAAAATAAAATAAAATAAAATAAAATAAAATAAAATAAAATAAAATAAAATAAAATAAAATAAAATAAAATAAAATAAAATAAACCGTTAGTTGATTCTTGCTCTGCTATAGAGACCCCAAAGGGCTGGAAAGTTTATAATTTTTAACAGTATTTATGGGGGGGGCTCATGCATTGTCCCACTTTATCCAGATCTATGTTATTGGTAAGGGGGGGAAAAAAAAAGAATCCTCCAAATGTATACCTCTTATAATTCCCAACAGAGAGGCCTAATCTCCCTTAATAGTTCCTTGGTCAGTTCTAGAAATCCTTTCTTCCTTCAGCCTGTTCTTGCTTGCCATGTCCTCTTTAATGACCCAGAGTCATCTTTGCTAACAGTTTAACTAGCCAATGTCCAAATCCTTCCAGGCATTGCCAGCCTATTTGCCATAAAATATGCTTGTAAAATCAGAATAAAAAATAACTCAAACTTCCTCTGAACCAAACTCTTCCAAATGGATGTCTGTATTTTTGCTGTGGCATACTCTGAAGACTCTTTTTTTGAGAAAATATTGGTTTGTGCTGTGTTGCCCCCCTTTTTTGTGTATTCATTTTTATTTTATGTATATTTGTTTGAAAATGGATTGTTTTGTATAATGTAACTAAAAAAATTGTAATTGATTAAAAAAAGGCATATATTATGGAACTAAAGTTGAAAGAGAGTTTTTTAAGCAACAAACTTTATTATAAAAGCAAAACAAGGAATTGTTTACAGGGTTACAGTGTAGATAGGCAGGCAGGCAGGCAGGCAGGCAGGCAGGCAGGCAGGCAGGCAGGCAGACAGACAGATAGATAGATAGATAGATAGATTCACATTCAGTGGAGAGGATGTCTATAATCATACAAACACTTTAATCCTTGCACTTCTGAAGACTTTGTTCACAAGTTCCAACTTGTGCCTGCACTGAATGGTACTCCAGCAAAGGCTGCACAGTGTGTTCCTACCAGCACAGAGCATTCTGTATACATGAAACTGAAGAGTGTATTAGGTTTACTACATATATTTCATTGTCATTGCGAATAATGTACAGGTTATGGTTTTGCCCTTTCGCCTGCCATACTGAGAGGCTGCTTTTCAATGCTGACCTTACATGCTTGCCATACAATTAGTCGACAACATGCTACTGTTTTAAAACATCTAATCATCCTGGATATGAATTCATAGAAACCTTTTACCTGATTTTCTTTCTGCAATCTATCTAATAATGTATGTATGTATGTATGTATGTATTTATTAAATTTTTCAACCGCCCATCTCCCCCCAATGGGGGAACTCTGGGTGATTCACATTAAAAACATAAAATATATAAATACATATACATTTATATACATTTCCTGCATGCAAACAATTGCTTATGTTATGCATATGCCTCCTTTCTTTATGGAATAAGTTCTGTGTTCCACCTGGGCGATTCACATTAAAAACATAAAATATATAAATACATATACATTTATATACATTTCCTGCATGCAAACAATGACTTATGTTATGCATATGCCTCCTTTCTTTATGGAATATGTTCTGTGTTCCACCACTAATGTTCCTGCAAAACAGTATGTAGCTATTTTATGGAAGCTTTATCTAAAAAGATTCTGGAGAAGACTTGGTAGCTTTATAAATGCTACTGCCTTCACCATCAAATTAAGCAATGTGGAAAAATATAATTTAGACCAGAATTGGATGAGTAGATCTTAATTTTCATGAGCCTGCAACTTTCATTCATTTTACAGTTCTAATCTTGACTATACCTTTTCTTTGTTTTATTGTGGACTGAATTTAATTCACAGCCTTTTCTCACACCAATACATAAGCAGTTCTTTGAGATATCTTTTGTTCCATTATGGAAGAACTTTAGGACAAAAGTCCAAAGGCCTACTCTGTTAATAAATGTGAAGGCCCACTAAATTCAAGAGGGTTGAATTTTTATTTTAAATTACGTTAACTAATTTTGAATTAAATTTATATATATATATATATATATACACACACACACACACACACACACACACACACACACACATACATACATACGTCAGTCTAGAGACAGGACACTAAATGACCATTAAATCCAAAATCTAAAATAATCTGTCAGTGAAAATATCAGCACAATTTGTAAAATCTGAATAAAACATAAATTAGGTAATTTTTCAAAATTTCAATTTAAATATAATCAAATTTAAATAATATTATGAAACAGTTTAAAATATTCTCTACCCCACTGGCAGAGTTTACTGATATCAAATATCTTGTGTTGCCGTGTTGTAAAACAGATATTGTGTGGTTAAAAATGCACAGAATCCAAACCATATTGATTATGTAGCTATTATTTCACTGTTTGAAAAGTTTCTAAATTTACATGCAGGTAGAAAAGAGCAAAAAATATATAGTACCACTAAAAAGTGTCCAAAGAACAACTCCTTTTTTAATTCCTAGGGTTTTCAAAAGTAAAAATACAAAGAAAACAAAGCAAACTTCACATTTTTAGACATCCTATCTGAAATTGCCCACGTTTGATATTTAAAAAAAAAAAAAGGTTAATGCATCTTATATATAGTTGCTACCCTCAGATTATTTAAAGCAATACAACAGACCCAGTGTACTGCTGGCTCTATACCCTGACTTCGGTCCACTGGAGTAAATCCAATTAATTTTTTAAGAAAGGTATTCCAGATCCCCTGTTATATCATGACACTGAAGTGCACTGAGAGGCGGTGTCATGAAAGTGGAAGTAGAATATGGGTATTGTACTAAACTTCTGTCTGAGAGAAAGAGAGTGAGTGAGTGATTGAGTGAAAGTTGGATTGGCATGACCTATTCTTGATATACCCAAGCTAGCTCTTGAAAAGCAATACATCCTTTGCTGATTGGTTATAAACTGACTATTTAATAATCTGTTCTAGAGTCTTCCTCAATAAAGATGTCTGACTCAGTGCTATATAGTTATGTAGATTCTAATCTCCCCCCCCCTTTTTTTTTTGAAGTTAGAAACAATATTTGCTTTTTTCCGGTCCTTTGACACTTCACCCATCCTTCTCAGAGATTTCATTAAAAAAATTCCAAGATGATACTCATAAGCTCCTTTAATACTTTCAGATGTATCTGACCCAGCCCTGGAGACTTAAACAGGTTCATGGTAGCCAGGTATTCTCTAATGATACCCCTACTTAACTAACATTGACTTTCCCTCCTTATACCAATTGTGCTACTTAGGTCCACTTGATTATAGTTTCCTTTTGCGGTGAGAACCAAAGCAAATTAGGAGTTAGGGATCTCTGCTCTCTCTCCATCAACTCTTACCATCCTACTGACTTTACTGAGAAGCAGGCACTTTTTCTATCTCTTTCTTGGGACATACATGAGTATGCTCTAATTTCCTTTTCTGAGATATCTTGAAACCCAATGACATATGATAACTTCCTCCCAAGATTCTCATTAGTTTTATCTTTTGAACCAGTTCCTTCCTTCCTGGGAACCTCTTTTTCCTACTTTAACCTTGTGAAAAATGCAACTGTCAACAAGTCCACTGGGAGGGTTGGAAGAATGCAGTCTTGGCTGAGTTGATTTTCCGATAGATGTTTGGGTAGATGATATGTCCCTTATTACTATATATCAACTTCTTGAATGTTCTACAAGTACAGGCAGATCTTCTACAAGTTCAGGCATATCAGTCTCTAGCATGCGCGTGTACACACACACACACACACACACACACACATACATTTGTTTATTATTATTCTTATCAAAACATTCTTGATTACATGCTCTAATACCTGCATTTCCTTTATATATAATGCCAGTCCTTCTCCTTTTTTGTCCAACTTATTCCTTCTGAATAAACTGTGTCCTTCAATGTCATGTCACACCCTCCTTTTACCCACTAGGGTTCAGTAATGTCTGGTAAATCATATTTTCTTTCCTTTATTAAGACATCTAAACCTTCCTTTATTCCCCATACTGTGTGCAAACACTGAAATCCTTGAGTAATATAATTTGAACTATTTCTTCCTGTATTTAAATGCTCATTATTCAGTGCCTCCACATCTTTTGCATAGGTCCCAGTCCCATCCCTAGGACTTGGTGTTACACTGTAGTCTAGGTTCACTTCTTTCTCTCCCACAGAATTCAGTTTAAAGTCCTTTAAGTTTGGAAGTTGTATTAAAAACACATTTGTTCCAACTTGTGTGAAGGTCCTGGTGTGTCTGTGTGTGGATGGGGGATTGTCTCAGGATTGAATGGGAAAAACATTGCACAGAAAAGCCTTCTAGTGAAGCAGTTTAACTTGTCTTTATTCATATTATTTCAGTATAGAAAACTATTGGTTTCTTTTTCAGCCATGCACAGTTAACTATGCAAATGACATTCAGATAAAGCATACAAACAGATCCTCCCTCCCTCCTGTTTCTGACTCCAGGAGATACTAGAATGTAGCAAATTAATTTATGGCCCAATTTGCTTTGCACCACAGAAATTATCTCCCTGATAGCAATACATGCCTTTGGTACTATGTTAGTGCATGTCTTACTCCTAGCAGAATTTCAAGGGAGAAAAGGCTCCAAAGACAAGACGAAGGCCATTACGGAGTTAAGCAAGGGATTTTCTTAAAACTTAATTGGTAATCTGTCATGGCTAGTACAATGCTGGCCTTCTTTTCTATGGAATATCTTTTCCCTTGGAATTCTGTACTGGGTAGACTCCTCTTCAATGATCTTCTATCACTCAGAAACTTGCATATCTTTAGCAATCCAATTTTCCTTGTTAGCCATTCTGTTACAGGTAGCTCCTCTTTTGCCAGAAGTTGTGCATCAGACAAATGCACTCATGATCAGAGAACCCAAATTATTCCCTTTGCTTCCAGTTCTCTTCTTTTTCTTCCATGGTCACATCCTTCAGCTGAATGGAATGAAGTGTCAGAGATCCAAATCCAGTACAATGACTCTGTAGCTCATTGTGCCCTACTGACTACAAAAGGGCAGTAGGGTGTAGGGAGACAGTTAAAGTCACTCTCTGTGACTAGTGTACTGAATGTTCTTTATCTGAAAAATTACTATCTAAAGTAATTTCTTTCTACCTTTTTTCTCAGGCATACATCTTTTTTGGTAGGATATAGCTACTTAGGCGCTAGGCTTTGCTATCTGTATAATGTATTTTTTAATATATATAAATGAATCCCCTTTCTGTTATAGTTGTATATAAATATAAAACTTCCTTCATTGTAATTGCTTGGATCAGATCAGATTTCCCCTCTCAGAAACACTCATATGCATACACAGAATACTCTAACCTCCAATAGAAAATGTTATCTGTGCCCCAAGCTTCATCCTCCTCCTTCAGACTGGATCATTTGATCCCCTGTGGATAACTAGAAAAGGATACATGTCAGTAGGCTTAAAGAATTTTGGGAACCTCTTGAGCAGCTTTTCATCAAAACCTTAGAAATCTGAATAATATCTGCTATTTTTCTTAGTATAGCTACCATATGTGAATCAACAGTCAATCCATTGTTTTGTGCTCCATGCCAATGCATTACTTTTATTATTACAAATATGGGATCAGAAGTTAAGTTGATTCTTTCAATAATTCACTATTTGGCTGCAACATATTTTTTTTTCATTTCCTTTTGTGGTGATGCTGAGTAAGTTCTTTCAGTAGTTGGCTTGAACAACTTCACCTTTGTATGAGTTTGGCTGCTATGATTACACACCTACAAAGGCAGGGAAGTATACTATTTTCATAGAAAAGGTTATTATTCCTGCATCCTTGATCAAAGTATTGTTGAACTGCCATTTCATGCTACAAAGCAACACTCCATTTCTAAAGGGCCAAGTAGAGTAGCTTTCCTACTTCTTTTTGAGGTGATATACTGTATATGCTGTTCTCAATCTTACCGAATTCATTACCATTAAATGACCAATCAAATCAGACTGGCAGCATTTCAATGTTTCATGGAGTCAGAGGATTTTGTCTCTATGAAGCAGATGAAGTGCAATGTGTACAAATCTAATGAGTATAAATATCTGACATAAGGTTTCTTCAGCCACTAAAAAAAAAAACACACACCAATCAATGCAATGAAATCCTACAGGGTGGTGGGAAAATAAAGAATACAATAGATCATTAATTTCTACTTGTATTTTAAGGGTGGGCTTTATTAAGAATGCATGAAGAATTTAATCTTCACACAGCCCAATCTATACTAATCTGACATGCTTTTCCGAAGTGCCAGTTATTCTGTACTTCCCTGAATGCCGTGTGTCATTGTGCTGTTGCTCAAAAACATATCAAAACTTGTTTAGAAATGCCTACTTTGAAGTAAAAATACATGAATGCATGTTTTGAGGTAATATATTTATCGAAAAAAATACAATCATGATAATATTAAATTCTGTATTTAGAAGTGTTTCCCCCTCCAAGTGGGCTATTTTTGTATTTAATGTTTGCTGATTGATAAACAAAAAAAAAAAAAAAACATGAGCTACTTAGCTCTTTTGTGGACTTAATATGCTCGTCCAAATATGCTTCCCTTATCTGAGTTTGAGATCTTCTATTATGCTATTGAAAATCATACCATCCTCTACCTATCCCAGAAAACATGTTTTTAATCATTTTAGTGCAGTGATCCATAAGCTTAATATTTTGTTCTAATGAAGATATAAGAAAAACAGACACATTATTTCATTACCAGAATATGCATGATAATGCCAACAGGTATCAGAATTATAAGAAGATTGACACCGCTGCAGTCATTGTAAGATTTTATGTCTCTTTAATTTTGTTAACGCTATGCTAATTAACAGGAAATAGGACTGAAATTTCAAGACACATTCTTCATAAAAGTTTGTTGATATATATATATTTTAATGGGCTGGTTCTCTCAAACTAGTATGGGCAGGATTCTCAATTGGAACTGGGGTAAGAGGGCACTGGCATTTCAGGTGCTGTACAGTCTTTCTTCAGCAGGTATATTCTGTTTGTCTATCTATGTCATACATGAATAATGAGATTAACAACATTTTGAAAGCAAGGTATGTTTATTGAAGTGATGTTTTTGTTGCAGGTACCACAATATTTCCGTTGTCAACATAGTAATTATACGCATCCCCTAAGCCTGTCAAATGGAATCACTTATCTGGAATAATACTTAATATGTCAATTATGGAAGTAATATCAGAGTAGCTGGAACTCACTAGTTCTCCAGCCATTGTTGTTACTTTTACTTGTTTGAAAAGAAGACAGGATGACTGATGGCTTGGAATTAATTGCAGTGCAAGTGACAGATAAGCATTATATGTACTAATATGGTGCTACTTGAGATGTCAGCAGAAGAGTGGATTGTTTCTTTTTACTATTTTGAAAGAAGATAGCTTTTGTTCTTGCATTTCTTAAAACAAAAACTTGTGGTTGCATGACTAAATAGGCATACATACAACACACACACACACACACACACACACACACACAAAGAATGCTACTTATTAATAGAACTTTCAGAATCCTTTATATTTTCTTCTTGCCAGTCACTCACTTATTGATAAACTAGTACAAACATACCATGGAATGGGAGAAAGAATCTTATACAAACATACTAGATTGTAGAAAGCAAGCTTTTATCATTTGCTTTATTAACGTTAACCTATCAGATGATTAAATAACATATGCAATGACATTCTGCAAACACATTTATTGCATGTCTAAAAAACGGTCATATCCAATGGTTACTTCTCTGACTATCTGCACTAATCTGGGATGAAATATTTCTTGCTTTTAATTTCATTATATTTTATAGGCCTAGTGAGGTAACTGTAATTCATCTTAGTGAGGTGCATCGCATTGTGGACACAACATTATTGGCCTCATCAAGATACTTGGCATCACTCCAATCACTTTATCATTTTCTGAAGGAAGTACTTGAAGAGGCTTCTGCTGTTGTGCAGGACATGTACAGAAGCCTTTTCTGGGTATTGGATACACTGGAAGATACAGCTGGTTGATGCAAAAGGAAGCAATTTGGAAAGTTTGCCATTTAGAAGGAGTAAGTCCTGTTGCTTTGCAAAACAGCTTTGAATGGGTGCATAACTGAAGTAAAGTTTTGCACAGTCTGATATTTTATAAACTCAAAAAACAGTATGTTAAGAATATGATGGAAGATATGCCGTTTGACATCTTCAGGTGTATGGCTACTGGTCTGTACTGGGGATTCTTCAATCATCCAGAATATGCAAAGCAGCTACACCACCTCTGCTGAAGAACTCCTATATTTAGGGGGGGGAAATGAATAAGAACAGCAATAATTAGACTCTAGATTTGAGACAGAGAAAAGATGAACAGAATTTTAGATCAGGAAATCAATGTTTAAAGTATTTCAACTTAATACTTTTAAAAGGTATTTCTTTTTCTCCTTCCTTCTCCCCAAAACTTGTTATGTCATGACTTTTACATCCTTTATTTTTATTTGTAATCTGGGCAAGAATCCTTTATTTAATACACACACACACATAAATGTTTTAAAGGCACATGTACACATGTACAGTATGTATATACAGATATTTAATGAAAAAATGGAAGCAAAATGCAAAGGGCCGTGTTAGTTCAGATTGTTGTATGGCTAATTGTTGTTCATATCCTTAATAAAACAGTGTGTGTGTGTGCGTGTGTGTGTGTGCGTGTATACACATACACATACATACACACATATATATATTTTTCCCTCAGAAACCACCCTACATACTGGCCAGCACATAACAAAAGTTATAAGTAAAAAAAGGAAACTGAACCATGTTTTCCAGTGTTCTCTGGATCATGGGTGGACAACTAAGACCTGGACAAATGAACCTCTATCATTCAAAATGCTGCTTTCAGAACTATGGGAATGTTCATACACTTTTCCCAATGGCCAAATGGTTAACAGTTACTTAGCAGAAAATATCAATTAATTTTGCCTGCAGCAGCCTAAGTATATAAAAGAACATGATTTGATATCAGGAAACTAATGTTGTAAATTGAGTTTCTGGGAGGGAAGTAAGTGAGTATTGTGTGTATGTGTGATGGAATGGAATTATGAAGGCCAGGCTCAGGGAGATAAACATTTTCTTAGCTCCCCAGAAGAGTATGGGAGGAACAAGAGGATGAGACTGGCACCTCCCTGAGGAATTCACACTGTTGTGGCTGGCTGACTTTGGGAGATGGCATTTCAGTCTGGGAAGATTCTTGCTAGAGGTTGTAGCTAATAAACATAGCTGGACTGAATTTGCATTGTCTCTTGGAGTTCCTTGGGCTAGGCCTGACATCAATCTTCCCAGACTGAAGCCCAGCTCCCAAAGTCAGCCAGCCACAACAGTGTAAATTCCTCAGGGAGGTGCCAGTCTCATCCTCTTGTTCCTCCCACGCTTTTCTGGGGAGCTAAGAAAATGTTTATCTCCCTGAGCCTGGCCTTCATAATTCCATTCCATCACAGTATGTGTGTGTAGAACTGCAGGTTCTACTGCATGTCTATGTGTGTGTACAAACATATTTTTTCAATCATAAGGACCATGAATGTTAATGAATTGGAGGCTTCACATGTGGTCCATAAGGATGAAAGTTTGCTCATTGCTGTATGAAAGCAAGAAACAGCAGCCTACTTTGTCTGATAAGAATTATTTTACAACCTTTCTCCTCCCATAACAGTCATCTATGAATGTTCTCTGGATCATCTTTCTAAAATAAAGAAACAAGCTAATTTAGAGGTGGAAGAACTAATGCATATTGGCCAATGTCAATCAGTTGCAGCCAGCAAGCTTAAGACTGTGCAAGTAAAAATGGAAGTGACTGTCTAAAACATAAATAAATCATTGGCCTATTCAAGTCCCCACATCTTAAATCTGTCAGATGTACCAAACATTCATTCACAAACACCTTGATTTATCATCAAAAATGATGGGCTAATTCAAAATGAAAACTGCATGTAGTTGTGCTCAAAAACTAGGACCACGGAGATCTTAGAGGGCTGCTTCACTTCAATGAAGGCTTGAGTGAAGTACCTTCTTGAAGCAACTTACTTACAAGAACAAAATCAAACAGCTTTGATGCTTTGTTTTTTCCTGCCTCACCTGTCATGTTCAATAGCCAGATGATGCTCTGGGCATGGACAGAAGCATCTTCTGGCTTTTGCAAGTGTCAGTTACTAGGCAAAATGATATGAAGTGTCTTATCAAAGAAAAATGCACTGCAGCTTTGCTTGGAGAATTGTGTTCTTTTGCAGCATCAAGCCATCTTGCACAAGCCTAGCAGAAACACATTTCATGTAATGTTTATGACTTCATTAAAGAGAATTCATTGTAAGTGATCGAGTACCCATTACAATAAATAAATAAATAAAACTTAGGTGAATGCAGGTTGCACCTATACCTTCCCCTACATCATGTTCAAATTTTCTGGAAGAAATATACTTTTACTTATTAACTTGTGCTATAATTCTTATACTACTTATTTTTCTGACTGAAATCAACAATACTATTCCCTAGTGAATTGTTTTTAGATCAAAACTAGAATGAATTTAATGTTTTCTGCTAAACCAGATTATATTTGATACACAATACTTTCAATTTTATAGGATTCAGTTTTATAGGATTATGTACATGGAATGAATACATTATATGTTTCTTCAATATCCACATTTAGGTTTTATTTCTAGAAGGAAAAACAGTCCTTTATTCCATTCTATTAATTCTAGTAGTAAAACTAGGCAAGCATTACATGTTTATCTGAGAAAAGAATCTAAACAGTAAGGCTATATTAAACTTTGAAGGGAGTGATTCAGTTTGAATGTGATGTGA
This sequence comes from Liasis olivaceus, assembly GCA_030867105.1. Taxonomy (NCBI): domain Eukaryota; kingdom Metazoa; phylum Chordata; class Lepidosauria; order Squamata; family Pythonidae; genus Liasis; species Liasis olivaceus. Next base: position 32,218,199 of record CM061354.1, on the reverse strand, counting down.
CTGAACCACCCATTCAAATTGTATCCTTGAATCAAATATTCAAAATATTACCAAAGTGCCAATTTCAGAGAGATGTGAAGGCAGTTTACAATTTCAATAGAGTTTTGGTTCTTTCTGGTTATGCAAAACTTCAAATGTTTCTTCAATAGCATGTTGAGTGCTATTCAGTCTGAGGACCCCATCATCCAGCACAGTATCATCATTCACTTTATATTGTCTATCCATGGCATTTTCTTGGTTAAAAAGAAAAAAGAAAAAAAGAGTGGTCTATCAGTGCTTTCTCCCACACAGTATGAAATAATGCTTTTGTCATTGTCACTAAAGTGACAATCCATCTCCAGCATCTTCCAGTGTCACTGCTGCCTAATTTAGTGCCTGCTTGCCTACAGCACTCAGTGGCTCTCCTTGGAGTACATTCCTGGTGTTCACCCATCCTTCTTGGGAACCCCCTTCCCCACCACAATGAGGCAGTATAGCAGGGGTTTCCCCATTTCAGCCTCTGGTAAAAGCCCCCCCCCTTTTTTTTCCCCAGATGAAATTTCAAATCAGTCTGAATTGAATCTTGTTGCCTTCAAATATTGAATCTCAAATTTGCATTGAAACCTGGGTGATTTATACACCCATACAAAGCAATTACTTTGATTTTCTTTTTGCCATCACTTTGGGTTGATATGATTATCTTCTAAACTACATAAAACACTTTTCCTTCAAAACGTATTTGCCTCTTGCCTTTCTCTCAAGCACCTGTTTTGATGGAAGCAGATGATGTAGAAAAAACTCAGTGATGCTTTCCCTTTTTAAACATCATCCTAATTCTGTAGGTGAACATCTAGGGACAATTATGAATAGATCTTTACTCAGGATTTTGCATTGTAATGCATGTTGCATTCCATGGTAATAGAAAAGTTGATGTGTTTTCCTTTGTCTACATCTATTGCTTGAAACATATGTGAAGGATGTTTGTGGGATAAATACTAACTTTGAGGACCTTGGGATGCCATAAGAATCAGAAATGGGTGGTAAAACAGATAGATTTCTGAGTAGGTTTTAATTTAATCTAGAAATGTGTGAAATTTTAATATCCATCTTATCCTATGCCAAATGCAGATCTTTAACAAAGTTTTAAAAGTTTGCCTGAGATTATTTTTTTCTGATATAAAGCCAAAACTGTGGCAGAAAACATGCCACTTGCATAATTTATTTGGAATGAAAATATTAGTAAATTAAATATAGTGAATATCCCCCCCTCCAAAAAAAAAAAAGAGAATTTAGTCATGGTAAAACAAAATTAATTCTCAGAAGAACTTATCAGCTTACTGCATAGAAAGAACCACCCATTTCTGATTCTGATTCTTCTGACCTTGTTATTTGATAAAACCATATGAGTGGAATTCAGAGCTAAAAAGAAGCATATAATGAGGCGTATAAACATAAATTCTTTGATTCTTAAATATAAAGATCTCCAGAAAGTGATAGACAATTCTTGAAATATTGCATAGATATTCCAGAGACTGGACTATGATTTTACCTATATAAATGTATCTTGGGAGTATATACATCAAGAAAGAAGTTTGGCACAATAATATTTTACAATATGGGAGAGAAAATGGTGATATCTGCTTATAAAATCTGTCAGACATGAGCCAAAAGCTGTTAAGTGGATAAGGAATAATATAAAAGAAAATAATTTAAGCTGAAGCCATCCAAACTATCTGAAATGGAAAGCTCATCCAGGGGAAAACAATCTCATAGTTGACATATGAGCCCCAATTTAGGGTTTGAGTAAACTAGGTGAATTAGAGGTGGTCCACAATAAATTTATGAGATCAATCTTAGCCTTAATCCCATGTATCCCAGCAGTGATGTTGAGATTAGAAGTGGGCCTTCCATCAATTAATATAAGGGTAAAGAAAGCCATAATCTTAATTATTCTCATGTCCAACACTTATTTGGCAAAATAATGCCTCCACAAAGAATTCAACAGTAATGGATGGGCGAATTTATTCTCACAATTTTTACTAGATCAGAAACTGTTAAAAGACATAAATTATCAAACACTATTAAGGGACTACTTATTTTTTTAAAGGTTTTGGATAAGATAAAGAGCATGTATGCAAACTTCAAGTTGGCCAAGTGGTACCACTCTCTTAAAGATGGAAAAGGAATGTCATATTATTTACAGTTCCTCACATCCTATTCCATGAGACAAGCTTTCACAGAATTTTGTTTTCAGACAATGTCAACAGCCTATTTGGATGGAATATATAAAGGATTACCAACTACACATTGTTTATGCATTTGTAATAATTCACAGATGGAAGATCTGATCCATTACTTATCACACTGCAAATTATATCAGAAACCTAGAGGTAGATTCATCATGACTTTGTTAATCCAACTGAATCAGTCTAGCATAGAAGAGAAAAAAATCTATTTCCTGCTGACTGATGTAGATGAACATGTAACAAAATGAGTTGCATTGGCTGCAAGGAAGATATGAAAGCAGATGTTGACAGATAGTGCTGTTAATATTAGAGGGGATGAATTGAACTGATATGGATTGTTGCAATTTTATATGAATTTTGCTAAAACCTATGGTTGCAAATAAATGTAATTTTTTTAAAAAAGTAGATAAGGAATAGTATAAAAGAAAATAACTTAAGCTGAAGCCATCCAAACTATCTGAAATGGAAAGCTCATCTTCTTACAGTATCTGGGGTGTGATTCAGATAACCCTACTAAGCAGTCTGTGAGTTTTAAACACAAATTGCTTAACACTGCCCTGTGGTATTCTGAGACCCAGAATAACACAGGGCAGAGATGTTAGCTATGTCAACAACTAGCAGTGGCCCAGCTTCTAGACCAAGAAATGCAAGCAAACAGTCTCTTAAACCATGTGAAAGTGGCAGTAAAGACAGGAAAACCAACTGCAAAGGTTGCTGATAATACCTGTGTAGCATTTCCTGGATATTTAACTTAGAACATTTGACTAGGCTCTAGACTGCTTGATTGATTGATTGATTGATTGATTGATTGATTGATTGATTGATTATATGTCATCAAGTCATTGTTGACTCCTAGTGACAACATAGACAGATTTTCTCTATGATGATCTATCCCTAACCTGGTCATTCAGGTCTTTTAATGGTGCAGTCCATTGTAACTGAGCCCATCTACCTTGCTGCTGGTCATGGTCTTCTTCTCTTTCCTTCCACCTTTCCCAGCATTAGAGCCTTCTCTAGAGATCTAGGTCTTTGCATAATGTGTCCAAAGTGGGATAACTTGAGCCTGGTCATTTGTGCCCAAGTGAGAACTCTGGTTTGATTTGTTTGAAGATCCAGTGATTTGTTTTCTTGGTAGTCCTTGGTATTCTCAGCAGTCTTCTCCAACACCAAAGTTCAAAACTGTCAATACTCTTCCTCTCCTGCTTCTTCAAGTCCAATTTTTGCTTTCCTATAACTCCGCCCATCATTCTGATCTTTGTATGTATAGACACATCATGGCATCTGAATATCTTTTCCAAAGCCTTCCTGGCTGCTCTGCCAATGCTAGTCTGTGGTGCATTTCTTGACTGCTTGTTCCTTAACTATCAGTGGTTGATCCTGAATGGCAGAAGATATCCACCACTTTGATATCTTCATACTCAAATTACAGTGGTAGTTCTTTGGAATTGAAGAAGAAATTTATCTGTCTGGAGGTGGCTCTGCAGTCCCAGTCTGGAAGTGCAGAGTCCAGCACAATGGGGGCACTGGAAGTCCATTGTTGTAGAAACTATGGCTGTTATTTTGTGATGCTGTTCATGGTTTTCTATCAGTTTTTGGCAACACCTGTCTTCAAAGCTGGTGGAGGCTTCATAGCACAGTACTCACCAGCAGGTTTTGTCAGCAGCCACAGCTTCTAGTTCCCTTGGCTGGATGTCACAGTGGCATAGGGTTTCTTTCATAGCATCTTTGTGGCGCTTGTGTGGTTGACCTCAAGGTCAGTCCTTCCTAGACTCCAGTACACTATAGATCAACTGACATGGCATATGGTGGTCATCCATTCTGATGACACATCCCACCCACCACTCTGATAATCAGAGATTCAATGTTGGTGGACTCTGCATGATCCAAGACCTCTAGGTTGGAGACATGGTCTAGCCAATGAATGTCAGGGGTGGAGCGGAGAGCATGCATCTGAAATTTCTCCAGTTGTTTGGTGTACCTTCAGTATAGAGTCCAGGACTTACATCCATATAGGAGCGAAGGGATAACCACAGCTCTGTAGACTTTCAGCTTTGTAGAGATACAGATGTTGTGTGGATTGAGCACTCTAGTGTGCAGCTGCCCCAGTGCCTGGCTTGCCTTGCTGATCCTGGAGTCAATTTATTTTTCCAAAGACCCATTGTTCAAGATGATGCTTACCAAGTATTTGAAGCTGTTTACATTTGTCAACTGGGTGTTGTCAACAGTGATTTTTGGTTCTACTGGGTTGATATTTGGCATGGGCTGGTAAAGTACTTCAGTCTTGTTTAGGCTGATAATCAGGTCAAACAGCATTGTAGTGACTGAGAATTTGTTTAGCAACAACTGTAGATTACTGCCTTTGTGTGCCAGGAGTGCACAGTCATCAGCAAAGAGGGTTTCTTGAATGACTGTATGGAAGCACTTTGTTCATTCAAGTGGCGAAGGTCAAAGAGATAGCCATCTAATTGGTACTTGATATACACTCCTTCCCTCAGACTCTGGACAGCATGTGACAACATGCAAGCAAAAAACAGATTGAACAGGACTGGGGCTAGTATACAAACCTGTTTTGCCCTATTGGAAATGGCAAATGCAGCTGATGTATCACCATTGTAAAGAACCTCTCCTGTCATTCCATCATGGAGTAGCTGAATCAACTTCACAAATTTCCTTGGGCATCCATAACAACTCAGGATGATCTAGAAAGCCTCCCTGTTTACAGTGTCAAATGCCTTTGTCAGGTCAACGAAGACAGAATAAAGAGGCTTGTTCTGCTCTATGCACTTCTCCTGGACTTGCTTCATGGCAAATATCATGTTTGCTGTACTTCATTCTGGCCAAAGCTCCTCTGGGAGGTTCCTTTCTTAGATAGTGTTAAGTCTATACAGGAGAATGAGGGCAAAGATCTTGCCTGCAATGGACACCAGTGAGATACCTCTGTAGTTCCTGCAGTCTGATTTGCTTCTCTTAATTTTATAGACAGCCACAATGAAAGAATTGCAGAAGTCATCAGGCATCTCCTCTGTGGACCAAATGTCTTCCAAGATGTCTTGGAATGCCTGTAAGGCAATTGGGTCTAGTGCTTTTTAGATCTCAACAGAAATGCCATCCTGTCCTGTTGCTTTATTTGAATTCATCTGCAAGATCGCTTTCTTTACCTCATCAGTAGAGAGAGGCAGGTCTAGGGCATCCAAGACTGGCAGCTGAGGAAACTGCTGTAAGACATCATGATCAACTGTAGACAGCCTATTGAGTAGATTGGAAAAGTATTTAGCCCAGCAGTTTTTCAATCCTTCCTGGTCTTTGATCAGGCTCAACCCATCAGATGACAGAAGGAGGGGAGCATCCTGATTTAGAAAGACCATAAACTGACTTTATAGTGCTGAAGAACTCTCTGGTGGCATGCATGTCTGCATAGTGTTCCACCTGCTTAGCCTTTCTCTGCCACCACTCATTCTGCATTTCTCACAGTTCTATCTGTACTTTGGAATGCAGGAACTTAAACTTGTCTTTCTTTGAGGCAGATGATGGATCATTCTACCAGTCTGCATAGGCCTTGTTCTTGGCCTCGAGGGCTGCTATAATGGTCTCTTGATTTTGATCAAACCAGTCTTGACATGCCTGGGGTTTTAGTTGAAGTACAGTTGTTGCAGTCTGCATGATGACGTCTTTGAACTGCATCCACTATGGAACAGGTTCTTACAAGCGGTAAATTGCCAGTGAGTTTTTCATTAGGTACATCTTGGAGGCATTGGATTTAGCCTGGGTTTTGCAGTCTGCCAATGTTGAATGACTTTCTGACAGTCCTTGGTTGCTTACAATGTAAAGGGACTATGTGCAGTTTGAGGACCAACCAGACCAGCCTGTGATCAGTCCAGCACTCATCACCTCACATGGTGATGGTGATGTCTTTAAGGCTGCACTACGTACTATGACACAGTCAAGTAAGTGCCAGTGTTTGGACCTGGCATGCGTCCAGGTAGTATTGTACAGAACATCATGTTAGTGATGTTCAGGTTGTACTCAGCACATTTGCTCAGAAGCAGCAGGCCGTTGCTATTTCGTTGGCTACCCTCATCTGCTTTGACCCATCTGCTGAGATGGTTTACTGGGGTGTGGCTGCTGTGAGTGTTACAGCTACTTGGAGCCACAGGTGAGAGCTGAGTACCTGGTGGGGACCAAGGTGAACAAGTAGCCTTGAAAAGGGCACAACAGGCCCATGCACCAGAGTGTTACCCCTCCCTGGACAACCCATATACCCGATACTCAAATTAAGCCTCCCTAGGACATGCCATGACACTACATACTAGGGAAAAGCCACTAAAACAGTATTTTACCCTTTATCATCATGACTGTACAATTCCCTCTATATTATATTCACTACAATTCAATTCTAATACTTCTTCTTTCCTTTGATTAAAATATTTTGGGAGTGTAATCCAATAAATAAATAGTTTTGTTTGTTGGCATGATGTAAGCGTGCATATCTTATTAGTTAGTCTTATGGCACAACTGCTAGAGTAATTTTTATCAGGAGGGTTATTTTTCCTGTCCCTTGTGTATTAGTGAGAAGTGGTAATTTAGGCAGAGAGATAACAGGGGAAATTTCTTTGAGATGGCCATGTAGAAAGAAGTAACAGATGTTGGCTACAAGTGGCAGACATCACATAAGATTCACAGAAGGATCAGCAGGCTTTCCACAGTATAAATCTGGAATAATAATCATGCCAAAATGCAGCATATGGTGATACCTAATAAGCACAGTTTAAAATGCTGCTATCTGAATTGTTCCTCAGGCCTTAACCAGGCATTTTTAAGGACTTGAAAACTTCAATTACATTTTTCATAAATAATCCATACTTAATTTATTCAGAATATATATAATGGGGCACATTTGAATTCTTATTTTAAAGGCATATTGTTCTTGCATAACCAAAGGCTCCTGTTTATAAAAACAGGACTACTATACATAACAAAGTGCTATTTGTATTAACCTTAATGTTGTTGGTGACATGACATACATCAGATTGCCCATTTTACTTTTGCTTTGCCATTTTTTTTAAAGGGTTGGGTGGGAAAAGTCCTCACTCCAGCTTCAGTATCTTCCAGCTATATTATTACTAGTAGTGACAGTACTTACTGAGAAATTGCCAAATGGGGGAAAGAGGTGTTGAAAAATGAGGCTCCCATGAGATAGTTAGAATTGGAGACATTGATTTGAGAAGAATGACATTTCTCATTCTCCTTTCTTCCTCCGTCCTTACATACGTGATCTGATTGCTCTCTAACACAGTCGCTTGGCTATCTTTCAGACTGTTGATCCATAAGGAAAACTACTGCAGGGACTTTGGTACCACGGACAATTATTGAATTATAGCTGAAAGCTAAGCTGTTTTTGTTATTTACACTTCACATTGCAGGAAACTCAGATAAAAAGCATTACTTCTGCTATAATATGTCAGTTAATTGCTACTCTTTTTTTTTTTTAATAACGTGAGGCAGCTTTGCTCTGAAGACTAAAAGACCCACCTGCAAAGCTTGGTTATATACAGCTAACTGCTTATATAAGCTATAGTTTGATGATTCAGAATCTGACCACAGTGTGGTATCCCACAGTATTTGTACTAGTTCTCTTGTAGCCAGCTAATAACCAAAGTAAAACCAATAAATGTAACTGTTATGCTTTTAAGCTATTGCTGCAAGCTTATTAATTTACTAAGTAGTTCCCTTTTCCAGATGATATATGAATTTAGAAAAACAGATGTTCCTGTACACAGTGCCTGCTACTTGGTTGTGCCCGTCTGTGTATGTTGTTGCTGCCAGCATCTTACACCCTGCCACTATGTGTTGGACTGTACACAGTCTGCACCTTGGGTCCTGTCTAATGTGGTAGACCTCTGCTTCTATGAATCTGGTGCTTAGTGCCTGCTATGATCAGTGCCTCAGTGTTGTCTCTTAGTCTAGCCCTTTCCAGCCACTGGTAGGATTTCCCAGTCAGCCACCTCAGCTATCTGGTTATGGTACATCCCATGCAGGGGCTTCTTTTGCCATGACACTTCCTCTGTTTGAACTTCCTCCCATGTCTGCTGCTGCCTCAGGCATTCTATCAGTAGCTCATCTTTGGGTGCCATTTTATTTATTTTTTAAAATTTATTATTAAACTTGTATGCCGCCCATCTCCCCCAATGGGTGACTCTGGGTGGCTCACAATCTTAGTGATGTACTCCTGGATGCTCCAAGTTTCATCCAGGACAGTGCCTTTGACGCTCATCAGACCCCACCCACCCTCTTTCTGCCTAGTGTACAGTCTGTGGGTGTTGGACTTGGGGTGGAAACCTCTGTACATTGTAAGGAGATTCTGGGTCTTCACATCAGCAGCCTCCATGTCCTCCTTTGTCCAGCTCACTATACCAGCAGGGTATCTGGTGACTGTCAGGGCGTACATGTTGATGGCATGAATCTTGTTCTTCCCACTGAGCTGGCTCATCAGGACCTGTCTTATCCTTTGATGGTACTTGGATGTTGCTGTCTTCTTTGCTTCCTCATCGTGGTTCCACTGTAACTGTGGGATACTTGTAGCTGGTCTGTATGTCTGCTATGTGGCCTGCTGGTAGTTCCACTCTATCAGGCTTAATTACCTTCCCTGTCTTTACTACCATCTGGCCACACTTCTCCAGTCTGAATGAAATCCCAATGTCCTCACTGTAATCCACGTCAGGGAATCAGCAAGTTGATGTCTTATTCACTCTTAGCATATAGCTTGATGTCATCCATGTAGAGGAGGTGGCTGATGGTAGTTCTGCTCTTGAACTTGTATCCACACCCAGTCCTTGTGATTATCTGGCTGACAGGATTCAAGTCTATGCAGAACAGCAGTGGGGACAGCACATCACCTTGATATATACCACACTTGATGGCCATTTCTGTGAGCTGTCTTGAGTTGACTTTCAGTGTTATCCTTCACAGTCCCGTTGACTTCCTGAGGAAGGTCCTTAGTGTCCTGTTGACTTTGTATAGCACCAGGCATTCACAGATCCATGTGGGTAGCATCGAGTCATAGGCTTTCCTGTAGTCAATCCAGGCTGTGCTCACATTTGTCTGCCTAGACCTTGAGTCTCGGGCGATTGCTCTATCTATGAGCAACTGGTATTTTGAGCCTCTGTGTTGTTCCCAATGCCCTTCTGAGCTGTGCTCATGTACTGGCCCATATGGTAGCTTGGTGGCTATGATGCCTGATAGGACTTTTCATGTTGTGGGGAGGCAGGTTATTGGCCAGTAGTTGGATGGTGCTGTTCCCTTGTGGGGGTCTTTCATGATCAATAGTGTCCATCCTTCTGTTAACCACTCTTGGTGGGAGCCTGCTGCTAGCAGCTGGTTCATCTGTGCTGCTAGGCATTCATGCACTGCTGTTAGTTTCTTTAGCCAGTAGGTGTGGATCATGTCCGGGCCAGGTGCCGTCCAGCTTTTCATGTTCTTGACCCACTGTTGGATGTCTGCTATTGTGATGGTGACTGGGTCCTGTTCTGGGAGATTGCTGTGGCCTGCTTTTAGGTCCTGCACCCACTTTGCACTGGTGTTTTGAGTCTTCTCTTTTTCCCATATATTTTTTCCAGTATTGTTCAGTTTCTGCTGTTGGTGGCTCTGCTGTTACTCTGTTGTTGCACTGCAGTCTGGAGTATACCTTGGATGGTTCTTTGGATAATAGGGTATTTATCCTCTTGGCCTCTGCTTCTCTAGTGTATCTCCTTAGCCTGGCAGCAGTGCTGTGAGCCTTTGTTTAGCAGTCTCTAGGCTTCAGATGGAGTCAGGGCCTTGTTTTTTTTTTTTTTTTCCTTTTCATTAGCCAAGTCTTATCCTTAATATCTACACCCTTCTGTAGTTCCACTGGCTGACTAACTTCTCTCTGAGTTGCCTTGATCTTAGCCTCCAACCTCATTTTCCAGGGGAGGTATGTACTGCTGTTCTTGATCATGTGGCCAAGCATCTCCAGGATTACAATGGCTATAGCATATACCAGTTCATTGGTTTGAGTTATGGTGGTAGTAGGGATTGTTGTGAGGGCTGTATTGGCATCTTCTAGCATACTATCTAATGGTACTTCTCCACTGAGGCTTGGTAATCAGTCTCAAGGGTTGGCCACAGCTAATTTATCCATGATCTTATGCCTCATATCAGCTGCAGTGCTTTGTAATGGAGGGGGTGGCAGTGACATTCCAGCTTCAGATGTTGGCTGCACATCCAGTTGTTCTTCTGGGTCTTCTTGAATCCAGGATGTAATGTGTAGTTGATATATTTCAAATTGTGACAGCAGCTTCCTCTTCACTATGTTGAAGTGTTGGGTAACTAGCTATTTCCCAGTTCTCATTAGGTCTACTGTTGTAGTAGCATTCCATCAATTCCAGGTTCTCTTGTCTTGCCAATGTATGGATTGTTACAGTAGCCCACTTATTGTCAGATTGTCCTGGTTTTCCAACATCTGGCACAGACCTTGCTAGTCCGGGTGATATCCGAGCTGGCATGACTCTCTTAGTTCATGTCACTCTCATATTTGAGGTAGGCAGGTGAAGCATTAGGGCCTCTTTGCCCAAGGACCCCTACTGGTAAGGTAGATACCAGCTGGGGTTCAAACCCTGGTTTCCCATGGCAAAGGCAGCATTCCAACCACTATGCTATCCAGCTGCTATCCATATAGATGTAGATGTAGATGTAGATGTAGATGATATAGATATAGATATAGATATATGCCTCTTTTTTTGCAGTAATATATAATTTAATCATATAAGGCAAAAAGCATTTATTAAACCAATGAGAAAATGGATATACTATGCTACTTAAAAGTACTGTAACCATCCTGAAGCTGGTATCTGCTTCTACAAGAAAGATCCAATGATCTGCTGATTAAACTTTTCTCTAACCTGTCAGCCTCCTTTACTTACTCACCATGGAATCATTATTCTAGAACCTTGTAGTTATTAGTTCTCTAAAGCATATAATATAAGTCAGTTGGGTGTAGTGATTGGAGTAGAAAGTGGAGTAGAAACTGGGAGACTGTGAATTCTAGTCCCACTTTAGGCACAAAACCCGCTGGGTGACCTTGGGCCAGTCACTCTCTCTCAGCCATAGAAAGGAGGCAATGGCAAACCACTTCTGAAAACATTGCCAAGAAAACTGCAGGGACTAGTCCAGGCAGTAACCAGGAGTAAAAAAAACCTGACTTGAAGGCATGTGTGTGAATACAGACACACATACAAATGCAGAGGACATAATAAAGTTGTTTCTTTGTGTTCATATCTAGTGTTTGCATATTTTCTTATTAGATGCTACTGGAATGTGTGGGAAAATCTCGCATCCTTCTTGTTGGAGACTTAGCAGTAGGTTTGTCTGGAATGATTCAGATAGGAGCTAGGGAGGAGCTGTTTGGGAGATCCTCAACTCCAGAATAGTTTTTGTGTTAGAGCAAAAACTACAAACATTTGGAGGGGAAAGACAATGCTCATTTATCAATAGAACAATTTGCAAATAGTAGTTATCTAATTGCGTATAATACACAATGCACAAACCTAATTTTGGACCCATTGAAGGATTTGTGCTGACTTAAGATTTAAAGTTGCCCAGGCCAATACCACCAATTCTGGATTATCACTCTGAGAACAGTGGCTTATGTGTGCAGACAACACAGAGTGTTTCATGATTCTTTGGAAAGATATGTCTCCAGAGCTCCAAAACCAAGTTTTTAAAGATAATGAAATCTATGCTCTGAGCATTTGCTTTTTGTATGAGAAACTAAGTCTCCTTCAACAATGGCAAGCATAGCTCCTTGTGGGAATAATCCAAAAAGACAACCAACAAAACTCTCAGGGGAACATAAATTAAACTTCTAGGGCTGCAGCTCACTGACAATATCCTTTGTTCATGATTTAAAGAGTTGCCCTTCTGGGGAGGATTTCTCCCCTCTGACAATCTTATTGCAGAAAGGTATCATATTTATCTAACAGGTTGATAGCATATCTAACAGGTTGATAGCATTTGAGGAAGTGGGCAATATGGCATATAGAGTGAAAGCACCAATCTATCAGAGTTGGGAGTGTATACCAAGATGGAACAGCTTTGGCAGCAGAACAGAAAGGTTGACACAAGAGGAGCAGAGGTGATATGCTCACTCATTTATTTGGGCAGTTGCAGTTAACAGCCAACTGGGTTATTGGGGAAGAGAGGGAGAGGGAAGAAGAAGTAAGCTGGTGCACAAAATGTCATTTGGAATTGAAACACTGGCAAGCAAATTAACTAATAGGGAGGCATTTGAATTAGCTGGCAGACAGGCAGGCAGGTGGCTGCACAGGGTAGTGATGGGGAAGTGCCCTCTGTTCAGATTTAAGTTTAAGCAAAGGAGGAACATGCTTTGGAAGGCAGTTAGATGGCAGAAGTAGGCAGGCTAACATAGAAGGATCTAACAGAGGCCCACCATTTATTAACCATTATACATTATATTGCCTAGCTATTGTTGTAGCAGAGTCAGAGTTGCAAACTGGTAGGATTAGCAAAGGAACTATAACTTGGAGGCCTGGCTGTTATTCTCAGGAGTAAAGTAACATTTTGGACCTGCTCTATGCTAGCCATGTTTCCTTAATCACAAAACAGTAATTTTACCTTCTCAGAAGCAATACACACTTGACAAGGCCAATTATCACACTCCTGCCCTAAACGTAGCACATTTGGAGAGACAAGAGCCATTTTCCTGTCCCTACTTAAAAAGAAAGCAATGCATTAGCATAGTGATTAAGGGCCATTACCTTGCTTCCCATCCTTCTTAACAACAGTAGTCTACATTTGGAGGCAACCATTCACTCAGTGTTGAGGCTTAATTGTGTATCTGCCCACAGCAAACAAAAGAAAAACATTCCTTTTCTACCTTTTTAACTTTTAAAAATCGTATTGAACTTTTTTTAAAGCAGAGAAACAAAGTAGGACAGGTAAAGAAAGGACATCTTCAAATTGTTCAGCAAAGTAAGTACTAATATTTAGCCTCTTCCTCCATTGTTCCCAGAGGAAATAAACTTTGAGGGTGAAGCCTAATGGTAGCCTTGTCACTACTATCACCCCTTTAATCCATCTGAGACGGAGAAGTTGTTTAGTGAAACTCAAGTTAGTACTACTGATCTAATAATAATGATCAGAGTTACAAAGTGATGCTTATATCCCACACAAATGCAAATTCTGCCCAGAATTTCAAGTATTGCAGATAAAATAATTGAAAACAGCTAAATAAATAAATAAATCAGCAGCATGCAGTAGAATAAGAATAGTCATTCACACAATCTGCAGATACAGGAACATAAAGTTCATTTTCAGAATCACCAACTTCTCACATTCATAGAACTTGAATGGTTTGCCACATCACCTGATCAGTTGCTCTTAAATAGAATGCTGATTGGCAGGCATGAATCATGTTCCTGTGTCTGCTTGTATTTACTTGTACCACAATTCTTTTATTTTATACAACCAAGAACAAAGCCAAAGCATATTATTTCCTCTGTTTTTCCCTCTTCCTAAACAGAATAAGCTCCAGGGCAAACAAATCCTAGGTAAAGAGAAAGAAAGGGGGGGGGGGAGGGGACAAGGGAAAAATATCCCAACTCCAAAAAGCTAGGATAAACAGCATTTTAATGAAGTGATAAAACTTACTGGCCACGCATGTCAGGGTCTGAGAGCTCATCATATCTTTCAACCTCTGCTATCCCCAGGTTCTCTATACATGAACATGACAATGCAACATTATATATTGTTAATAAACAATAAGAAGCAGGATAAAATCTATCAGATCTATGGAGTGCTTCTCAGTCCTTTGATTTGCTTCACTGTTTTGAAGCTGTTCTCAGCTTCTATTTGTGAATATGCTTTGATGGGGTATTTTCACTGAAGTTGCAATGAATTGAAACAGCCCTTCAAAGCTTTGCACAATCCTAATGTATGTTTTACCAGGCAGCTCCAACCATAAAAGTAATTAAAGATTAAATTGAAGTCAGTTTTAAACACAAAACTATTTTCTGGTCATTTGAATGCCTGTACAGACCTAGGTGAACATCAATAAAAAGAAAGGACTACAGTTTGGTGTCTATTACCAAGACAATCCAGCAACTGAAGATATTTTATTAGCTGACATTTGAGAATGAAATTTACATAGGGATTCTGTTAAGATTATACAGGTGAGAGTCGAATTTTAGATAGCCCAAGATGGTCACAAGCTGTTTGAAAGATCAGAAATTAGAGTTTTAAGAAATTAAAAATGGTACGCAGAAAATTGCCCTTATGATAGAAATATATTCCATCATAAATATATTCCATTATTTCACTAGCATCTTGACAATAGTGCTGTATACCAACTGGAGATGCTCAGCTGCCTTGAGCAGGACATCCATATAAAAAGCATTCCACATTGGATTCTTCTCTCATTCTCTGTTGGCAATGCTGACTGGGCTAGAAGAGAGTAGGATCTCAAATTAACAAAGTGGTTGCTGCTTTCTGCCATGCATCTAACCGGAAGGGAAGTTTAGACTAGCTGTTTGTTTTAAGGATACTCTATTCCATTTCATGCTTGTGAATGTGTGTAAGAGGAAGACGGCAGTGCAATACACATAATTTTATATCCTTACTTCCATTCAACAAGTCTATGTCTGGCCCATTGGACTTGGTAAAGCATTAGAACTGCTTTGTTTTGGAATGAAGTAATCATCAGTAAAGAACTATTTTATATATTACAGAGTTATTCAAATGCAATTATATTGCACAAAAAAAGACACATTTTAAAAATGTCTTCTAAAGAGAACATGTTTATTAGCATTGTTGTCATAATTGCAGATTCTGTTTCATATGTATTAAAATAAATGAGACAGCTGTATTGGTCATTAAAAGTGAAGCGAATTACATTAAAATGAATATGTTATAATGTTTCTGATTTATTCCAGGCTACAGATATTTAGTGCAAACCTTATAAATTATGGTATGAAAACTATATTCCAAAAATCAGTTCATGCCATGACTTCTGTGACTTCTATGTATTTTTAGAATGAACATGTTGTTTCATAGTAGTTTTCAGTATGGTAACAGTAGTATGGTGACCTTGGGCCAGTCATGCCTTGTCAGCCCTAGGAAGGAGGCAATGGCAAACCACTTCCAAAACCTTGACAAGAAAGACAGGGACTAGTCCAGGCAACCAATAAGGAAAAAGGAAAAAGGAAAAAAGAAAAGAAAAAAGAAAAAAAATGGATATCACTTCCATTTAAATTAAACTACATATGTGAGTATATATGTGCACATATATATGTTACATTCAGAAATACAAACAAGCACACAAATAAGGGTTAGAACGGATCCTGGAGGATATTTAACCCCACACCTGCCCAGTGCAAGAGTCCATTACTATTATGTCCCCAAAAAAACAGACATCCATCTTTTGTTTAAATTACATCCAGCAAAAGAGAGTCCATTACTTCCCAAAGACGATTCTCCTTCTCCTTCTCCTTCTCCTTCTCCTTCTCCTTCTCCTTCTCCTTCTCCTTCTCCTTCTCCTTCTCCTTCTCCTTCTCCTTCTCCTCCTCCTCCTCCTCCTCCTCCTCCTCCTTTTATAAGTAGCTTTATTTTTCCCCCTGAAATCCACCTGAAATTTGCTTCTTGTAATTTAAACCCATTGTTTCTTGTCCTAGTTTTGGAACAACTCTGTACAATTCTACCCCATCTTCTAGTCAACAGCTCTTCAGATACTTTAAGATAGCTATTATATGTCTCTTTACACTTCTTTTTTCCACGTTAAATACATCCAGTGCCTCCAACCATTCCTCATGAGGTTTTCCATGAAGGCCCTTTATCATCTTGGCTGCACTGTTCTAGGCACTGCTTTTGTCAATTTATTTCCAAATATTTGGTACCCAGAACTGGATGCAATATACTAGGTGTGGTTTGATCAACACTGAAGAGAGAGGTATTATGGCTTTTCTTAATTTTTAAAATATATTTCTATTGTTGAAGCCTACAACTGCATTTGTTTTTGTTTTGTTTTGCAGCTATGTAACACTATTCATAGTGCCCATGTTCAGTATGTGGTTCATCAAGCCGCCCAAATCTTTTTCACATGTATTGTTTCTCAGCATGATACCCCACTCATCCTATATTTTTATTTTTGTTTTCCTGGAGTACTTTGTCCCTGCTGAAATAAATTTTGCTGATTTCTCCCAACTGTTTCATGGGAGACTTTGTCAAAAACTTTGGTGAACTATGTATACTATGTTCCAGTGTCCAAATAAACTGGTCACGCTATCCAAAAGAGGGAGGGGGGGAGGGAGAGAGAGAGAGAGAGAGAGAGAGAGAGAGAGAGAGAATGAATCATATTGATTAGTCAGGACTTATTCTTGATACTTCCAAATTGTCTCCAGCAAGCAATGCACTCTTGTCTAAACAATCAACTGCTTAATAATCTGTTCTGGAGTTTTACTCTGTGTTGACTTCAACCTCACAGAAGTAAAATTATCTAGATCCTCTTTCCTTCCCTCTTTGAGGATAGGAATAATAACTACCATTTTACAATCTTCTGGCACTATGTCCATGATTGATCAAATTTCAAAGAAAGGGCTATAAGAAAGAATGACATCCTCAAGCTTCTTCAGTACTCTTTTCTGGTCTTAGAAACTCAAACTGGTTCATGGTACTCAAATGTTCTCTAGCCATGTTTTGTTTTGTTTTGTTTTTACATGGGGCTACCCTTGAAAAGTTTGCTTCCCGGTCCAATTCAAGGTGTTGATTATCACCTTTAAAGCCCTATATGGCATGGGACTGGGTTATCTGAGGGACCATCTCACCCCCATTATATCCACCCATCCTACCGGGTCAGGCAGGGAGGGTATGCTGCGGACCCTGTCAATGAAAGAATGTCTACTGGTGGGGTCCAGAAAGAGACCCTTCTCTGCCATGGCCCCTGGCCTATGGAATACTTTCCCCCCCCCAGAGGTGGGGCAGGCCCCAATTCTCTTGTCCTTCCAGAAAGCAGTTAAGTCCTGGCTCTGCCAACTGGCATGGGGCGAAAAAAAGAGCAATCAACGCTGGGGGTGGCTAGCACCTTGAAGACGCTTCCATATGCTGACATCTTACTGACCATCAACATCATGGAAGATATTATTTGTGTATGTGTTTGGTTTTTATTCTATTTTCATTGTATTTTATATTGTTTTTATTGTATTTTAATATTTATTGCTGTTTTATTGTGAACCACCCAGAGTCACTTTTTGTGAGATGGGCGGTATCTACTGTAAATTTGAAGATAGATAGATAGATAGATAGATAGATAGATAGATAGATAGATAGATAGATAGATTTTCTTCGCTTGTTACTCCATCTCAGCTGTTCTGCTTAAGTTCACTCTCCTTTGGCAGTTGAAGTATTGCCCTCTCCCTGTCACCTGTTACAATTTTATCATCTTTTCCAGGCAGTGAGCCCACCCTTCCTTTTTTTCCCCCAGTTTGCTGCTGGTATGATGAAAAAGGCATTTTTGTTTGTTTTTGTTTGTGTGTGTGTTTGTGTTCGTGTTTAGCTTTCTGGCAACACTGAATTATTTCTTTGCTTTAGCCTTTCTCGCTTTCTATTAAGTACTTATTGGTTTGCCTCTATGGTAATTATACCCATTTTTATGTCCCATGGATGTCTCTTTTAACACTTAGCACAATCAAAAGCTTCCTATACATTTACAGTGGTTTCCAAATCTACCTCAATATCTGAGTATACTTCTCATATCATATTTTTAAAAATTTTGAAACCTCTTGCACTTCCTATGACCTGACCATTTCTGTTCATCAAATTCTGCCCACTGTTTCTCTAGGCTTGTTGAAATTGACTTTCTGAAATCTTGTTTGCATGTACCTCTGGATTCCAATTTATCTTTCTGTAGTATTTTGCTTTTCAAGATGATGTGTCACTTCTACCAACATTTTCTACTGCTTTTTCATCTTTAAACAGCACTTCCATAATTAGGATCAGATCTAGGAGGACTAATCTGTTCTTTTCTTCTTTAATCTTCTGGACAAATGAAATAGTCAGCCACACTACTGAGGAATTCTTGGGATTTTGCAGGATTGGTTTACTTGATTTTTCAAAATATGAGTACATAGTTGTAGTTTCCTTATCTATTGTACAGCAACAGAGGCTTTACTGAGGCTATAAAGTGTCTTCTTATATTATACATATAGTTCAGTTTACATTTTAGAGATGACTATTAGAGATGCATTATTATGTATAGCTTGTATCATTTGTGTGAAGATGTCATGAGGCACATAACATTATTATAATATCATCATGACTTTTTTCCCCAAACACATACAGCTACAGCCACCTGCTATTTTTATTTGCTAAGAATGCATTTTAACATTAAACCTAGAAACTTTATTAGAAAAATTATGATGCCTGATATAGGCATTTTTTACCACTGCATGGTAATTTCCCATTTATTTTAATTTAATTTTATTTTTTAAACATAGCGGTGTTATCAAGTGCATTCACATTCCTGGATGCTGTTTTGTGGATTCATAGGATATGTAAAGGATTGCTATGAATGCAACTTTTATATGAGTTAAAAAAATGTGTGTCATGATGGACACATAGCCACTTGTTCCCATTGACCCTCTTTGGAGACAACTATGGTTACAGTCCAGTGTTTTGTTTCATAAATGTACCTCTGTCTGCTCTGAAAAGAGACTAAAATAAGCCCATCTGAGGTGGCCAAAAGTAGGGCTGGGCATACTTTGAAAATGATTTGGAAAAAGTGCTTTAGACCTCTTGAAGGTTTAAGCATAGCACATCTCTGTTATTAATTAAAGGATCCATGTCTTTTTTCAGGCTTTTATGCAGCACTGAAGGAAAAAAAAATGTGGCTGCTTTCAGAATTGCTTTAATGAGTCAACTCATTAAAACAGCCACATCAGGTATAGCCTGAGAAGGATTCCTATTCTCCCCTTCTCTTTAAATAAAATTCAGGATGTATCCTGTTCTTGTTTCATAGTTTGATAAAGTTAAAGTTCAGTTTTTCTCATCAAGGAACATTTAATACTTATAATTTTGGTGAATGTAGTTTTCTTTTTTTTCAAAAAATCTAATTAGTACTGAACACAACACCATTCAAATACCATTTCCCCATACAGTTCATCTCAAATAAAATTAATTGGATATTAGTTGGGAAAGAAAAGTTTTCACTATCTTAAAATGTATTAAATGAATGTATTAAATATATGAGGCTATTCCATAAAAGAACCTCACTGTCCTTATTTTTCCCCCTGAAGTTTGCTGTTTGCCTTCTGGAAATGATCTGAAAACTTCTGTCTTCAGTGACTGAGCACTATTTTTTTTACCTCATTAGCATAGAGCATGGAAGTAAACTGAGACAACTTAAGCCTGCAATGATGGAGAAAACTAACATTTGTTTTTTTACACTAACTAGTGCATGAAACCATGGAAGCAAGCAATGGTATGCCCATTGATAGACCCAAGTCAATAATAATCTGCAATTAAGCCTAGCAATGATCTATGACATAATAATTTCATCTATTTTTTCCCTTATTTTCTTTTAGCGAACTAGAACTGAAGTCCTGTTATATTCCTTTTAGGAAGTTCTGCTGTAGAAAGTCTTTTAAATAATCAAAATCTACATAATGGGCATATATGTAATAAAGGAGAATAGATATACTACTCACTAATATCAGCCACTTTCTTCTGCTATGCTTGCTTTTGTCTTATATCTACCATATCAGAAAACCTAGCACTTCTTTGATGTGAAATTCTAGAAGGTCAATGTCTAGAAAGTCAGAGTCTAGATTGCAATTTCAGTTTACTAGGGTTTTGATTTTAAAATGTACATTTAATAAATCTCAGGTCTCAAGACAACCCCAAAATTCCAAGTTAGATTTCGTGAACTTAATACAATGAAATTTAATGAATTTAGCATATTATTTCATCACTGATATAAAAGCAGTAGAGTTCTGGAGGTTCTAAGTAAATAATCTACATTAAATAGTACAGCAAACTTTCCAAATTGTGTTTGAATAGGAAGTCCATAAATAAGGAAACTGAAAGAGAAGTTCAGACAAAACTTTAATTTAAAATATAGTAATCACTTCTGAGGCTAGAAATGCACTGAACTATTTAACCTGAGTATGCAAAATACTGATAGATGGTTATGGAAGTCAATGTGTTCTTCATTTGTCAAGTTAATCAGCAAGGAGCACAATTTCCAAAGTCAGCACTGAAAGCTGATGTCTCAGATGATGGAATGAAGAGCTAGTATGCAAATGACCTTCTATTACTCAATCATAGTTTATAGAAGATGACAAGAAACACTATTTCTATTCAGCAAGTATTTATCCCGGCTCAATTCAACTATGATTCAAGATAGCACTTAAATAAATGGAAGACATTATCTGTGGTTATGGTGAAGAATATGGTTTTAACTTATACAACTATTTGGGGAAAAAACCAAATAAGGGTTAGATAGGTCTTAGCTGCAGGTTTCTATTTTATTTATTTTATTTTCATTGTCCTAAGTGTCCAAAAGTGCCTCCACAACTGTCAGCATTAATTGCAAACTACATATGAGCAAGGTGGAAGCAATTTTGCCTTGTGAAGACATGAAAGCAAAGTTATTCATCTTGTGAAGGTGCTTCATGTTACTCTGAGGCCACCAATGACATTTTGATTAACTGGAAGAGGGTGTTGTACATGCTGTGCAAAAGCTTCTTTTGGTTACTTTATAGGGTAGAGAGGGCCCTGAAGCAATATAAAATGAAGCAAAGAAACAACTTCATTCTTCTGAAGCAAATGAACTACATTATTTCACAAAATAGTTTCAAAGAAATGCTTCACTCAAAATATCCTTGAAACAAGCAGTCTTTTGAAGTTTCCAATTACAGTGTACAGATTTATATTATTACAAACTGTTTGTTCCAGTGCCATTTGAATGACCCAATTTCCTTTCTGCTTAATCCCATCTCCTACCTCTCATTGGAAGAGGACAGTAGCTTTAAAGAACAATTAAGAGCTATTAGGTAGCTAGCAGGCCACTCACTTAAGAGTCATCAATTGTCATCAGGTAGACTGCAGGTCCCTGGATCTATTACAAGTGTCTATCATGGCATTCTATGTAACTTCCTAGAAGAAATATAGAACAATAATAAATAAATAAATAAATAAATAAACACATGTCAGCAGTAACTAAACAACACACACATTATATTTACATTAAAACTGTATAAATAAATAGAAGACATAAGCATCCACTAACTATTGATGGGTTGTAAGGTATAACATAACTCTGTAGAAGGTTCCATGCGGGTAAAGTCTTGCTGTACAGAAGAAAAAAGAAGGGAGGAGGAGGAGGAGGAGGAGGAGGAGGAGGAGGAGGAGGAGGCGGAGGAGGAATATTTAGCAGTCAGTTATTGGCTGGTTGGACATGTACATTGTTGAAAATGATCACTATACTTCTCCGTACAATATACTGATACTGATTCTAAATTAACTGAAGCCATACATCTTGGCTCTGATGCCATAGATTTTGGTTCTGAAATTATCTATCTGCACCAGCTGCTTTATATTCCTATTGCTACCAGTATTATCCTTTTACCAGGTATATGACATTTAATCCATATAAAAGTTAGTGGTGGATCAATGTCTATTCATAGCTGTTTCCCCTACAAATGTTTACATATTTTATTTTAAAACACACACACAGTACACACATTGTAATAGCAAAATAGCAAACATTTGATATTAAAGAATTGGGAAATACACAGATCAACTTCTGGTATAATTTTATGTATAAAACATGTGACAGTAAATAAAATGCAGGGAAATTGAAATGGGGTAATAAAGGCATTTTATTTTGTTAAGTATAGACAAGCACTTTAACTATAAAGCAGTTGTCATCCATCAGAGTTATTACTTTAGATATCTGATGCTTTAAGTCAATTCTTCTTTAGGCCAATCTTCTGGCAGTTTTTAAAACGGGCCATTGTATAAATAGGTATTAATCCAATATCAGTGAGCATAAATGTTATTTGTATATATCAGGACTAAAGAGAATCTATCTTTCAATCAAGCTATATATTCCATTGCCAGGTAATGCATTGCTTGATGGGGAAGGGGGGAGGAAGAGTAAATGAATTCAGCAATAAACTATTTGCTCATCTGTAGTTAACAGCATTACAACATTCATTTAACAAAATAACGTCAGAGAGGTAAAAGGAGGCTGAATCTAAGTATGCTGTCAACACCATTTTTAACCAAATTCCTCCTGAGATTTAAGAGTTCTGAATCATGGAGGCAATGATTTTCCCTATAACACTATATGGAAATGAAAGTTGGACTTTTAAAAGTAGGATAGGAAGGGTATATATGTTTTTGAACTTAGGTGCTGGTTAAGACTCTTGAGAATACCATGGATAGCCAAGAAAACAAATAAATGTATCATAAAACAAATTAATACACTCAGGGCACAAATGATCAAGATTGTCGTATTTTGGACACATTATGCAAAGATATAGCTCTCTTGATGTCTATAATGCTTGGAAAGGTGAAAGGAAAGCAAAGAAAATGACTAGCAGCAAGGTGGATTAACTCAATTATAGTGGCAATGGGTGCATGGAAGTCCTGAAGGGCCAAGTTGGGAATAAATCATCTTGGAGAAGATCTATCTATGTTGTCACCAAGAGTTGATGCTGAGATAGATAGATAGATAGATAGATAGATAGATAGATAGATAGATAGATAGTTAAATAAAACTGTTATAACGCTGAACAAAGATTATATATGATCAAACTGAGTTTCCTCTCCTGTTTTCTATGTTTTACCATGTACAAGTATGTAGTAGCCATGTTGGGACCGATACAAAGCAATGGAAAGATTTGAGAATTGTGGGGAAATTAAACTGGAATTTAGGAATGTAGAAATCCAACTATACACACTCAGCTTTAGGCAGAATATTAGTAACATGTCTTAAAGCATTCCTATGGTGAACTGTTTTCTAGTTGATTGTTTTGTTTTTGTTGTTTTGGTAAATTTCAGTTTAGGAGTGCAAAGGAATTTTTTTTTAAGTGTTCTTATTCCACTACTCATTTAGATGTATGTCTCAAAGTTCAACATTTATAATATAAACATGGGTGGGGGAACCCTTCTCCTCTTTGACTGTGGACTTGCCACGATGGATATCAGCCAAAACATTTCCATGTCTAGTTGTATCCTTTCAAAGGAATATTGTCTTTTCTAAAAGGTTTTTTCCCCCTTATGCCTCTGCTTGGCTCTAATAATGATACCTTGGTAATAAGAGAACTTTCAAGAAAAGTGGCTCTCAGATATCTAAGTAATCTTTGAAACAGCTCCACTAACTAGACAGATAGCTTTGTTAATATGTTGTAGCAAGAACCACAAAGATATCTGTGATTATTTTCAATGAAAATACTGAGGAAGTTTTGATTTTTGATTTTTGATTTATTTTTGTGGGTTGGAATTCATGGGATGGATATTCAGTAAGATAAATACATATGCACACGCACACACACACACACACATGACTTATGGCCAGATATGCAAGCATATATAACTGGGAAACAAGTATCATTTTTAATCCAGTCTGATTGATTCTGTTCCATAAAAGTTTATGCCACATTAAATCTATTATTCTATTGTATCAATAGATTCTATGGCCCAGGTTTGATATGAAAATATGATTATATAACATGAAATATTCTCATATAAATAGGGTGGGTAAATAATGGAGCTTTAAAAATTCAGCATTTGGTGTTTGATAGCCTGGCAGGGTTTGAGTTAAAATGATGAGAAACTTTCTCTTGTTTTAAAAAAGTATGTAAATACATTAAATGCATGATGAACTTTAGTCCTTGGATCTAATTTGAGAATGAAATATAATCCTGTTTCTTATTCCCTTGTTTTGCACCTTCTAGCAAATCAATGAATTTATTCACTTTACTTTTGTTTCTTTGAAGATTAAAGACATGTCTTGCTTTGTTCTAAAACTGCCTGGACAGTTGACAGCCCATTAAACTAAAGCAGCAAAGCCTTAAATATTAAGGTCTTGATTTCCAAAGTACAACCGGGGGGGTGGGGGGGTGGGGGTGAGTTTTGTATTTGAAGGTGAATAAAGCATTTTCTTTTTAAATCTCAGCATGGTATTTTGTCTCCATAGAATAACTTTTGGAGAAATATTGATACTTGAGGGAGGGAGGGGACTTATTTTCAGAAGTACAATAAATTTTACTCTAGACAAGTTTAGATTTGTCATTTAAATAAACACTATTCTGTGTAGTCGGATGGATGGATGGATGGATGGATGGATGGATAGATAGATAGATAGATAGATAGATAGATAGATAGATAGATAGATAGAAAAATTGGTTCAATTAAAGGTGTATCTAGAGAACCTCAACATAAACAATATCATTTTTGAATATATAGGATATATAATTGGTACACATAAACACATATTTTTGATATGTTTGGCTTATATATAACACATGTTCTAATGCATTCAATAAAGAAAAAAGTACCCAAATACGGTCTTTAGTTTTGTGATGTTTCCCACTCCAAAATGCACCTATGCAGCCTATGATTACATGACATACCATTATTTTAGTAAAGACGTAAGTTTCATGCAATAGAAATCCTATTTATTAAATATTTGCATATTGGTTCTGTGTTTTATTTCTTTAGATTATACAGCCCATGTCATACTGTTGCTGAAGTATACATATTTATTTCACTAATAGTGGGCTGAAATCTTTCTGCTACAAAACCTTAGGACATTCCAACCTCAACAACATCCTTGTTACAGACTTTCTTTGTTTTGTTTCTAAAAATGAACGTGTTTATCAATTATGCTGCTAGAAATAACAACAAAAACAACATGCATTTTCCATAGAAGGAAGGAACATATAGAAAAAAGCATTGTTGCAAAAAAGGACCTCATCTTTCAGATAGCTGGCATGACCAAAATAACTTTCCATAATAAATAAACCTAAGAAACATGGATATCATTTTAATGCAAATCATGTTAAAGAACGCTACCTTAAAATTTATAAAAACTAACAAATGAAAAAAAAATGTAATAATGAACCATCTTTGTATTTAGTATGCAAGTATGAACATACAGTATGTATAGAAGATCAAAACATATAATTCAACTCAACTCTTCATTTTTCAATTGGAATACTTGGATTTAGAAGATAAGGATTAGGCATGCATGTAATTTTTAAGAAAGATTTGTAACCTGTCTTATAAGAAATTTTACTGCTCTTATGAGAAAAATTCTAGTTTATCCTCAAACGTTTCATACTGTATACTGAGACATCTGGACATTTCCTTGAATTTTTGCATGAAGTACAATGTTGGTAGCAAATAAAGTGGGGGACCTGCTGGGAGTATCTCTTGGCTTACACTCTTGCCATTATTCATTCATCCATCAAAGGAACCACTCCACCACAGCAATAAGGACATATATGTACAGTATTGGAAAACATGCTGAGGGGTGCATGCCTAATTGATTGATTGATTGATTGATTATGGGCCATCAAGTCATTTTTGACTCCTAGGAGCCACATAGATTTTATTCAAGATGATCAATCCCTAGCCTGTTCTTTCATATTTCCCAACGGTGCACTCATCACCTCTGTATTTGAGTCCATTCACCTTGCTGCTGTTCATCTTCTTCTCTTTCTTTCTACCCTTCCCAGCATTAGAGCCTTTTCCAGAGGGATGGGTCTTCTCACAATGTGTCCAAAGTAGCAAAATTTGAACTTGGTCATTTGTGCCTCAAGTGAGAACTCTGGGTTTTTTTTTCCTTTTTTTTATTAATAATAACTTTATTAAATTTTAATGGATTGATTTGTTCATCAATTTGTTTTCTTGGCTATCCATGATATTTTCAGGAGTCTCTTCCAATGCCAAAATTCAAAAGCATCAATACTCTTCCTATCCTGCTTCTTTAAATTCCAACTTTTGCTTCCATAGAGTGTCATAGGGAACACCATGGCTTGCACAATTCTGATCTTTTTAGGTATAGACACATCATGACATTTGAATATCTTTTCAAAGGCCTTCATGGCTGGTCTACTGAGTGCTAGTCTGTTCTGTCTAGATTGTGGATTCCTGACCTAAGTTTCTCATGAGGACAATGAGATATTTTGGGATTCCCATTTTTCTGAGCACATTTCCACACCTTGGCATGATAGACACAATCAAAGGCTTTTCTATAGTCAATGAAGCACATACTGACTTTTTTTTGGTACTCTTTGGCTTTTTCAATTATCCAACATGCATTGGCAATAATGTCTTGTGTTCCTCAGGCCTTTTTTAAAGCCAGCTTGAACATCTAAAATCTCTTTTTCTATGTAGGGCTCTAATCTGTGTTGGATAATCCTAAGCGTTATTTTGCTACCATGTGAAATTAAGGATATTGAACAATAGTTTGCACACTCTGTTAAGTCTCCTTTTTTCTGGTATTGGTATGTAGATTGATCTCTTCCAATCAGTTGGTCACTGTGTCATGCTCCAGATTTGCTGGCATACCATGGTTAGAATCTTGACTTTTTTCTTTTCTTTTCTTTTCTTTTCTTTTCTTTTCTTTTCTTTTCTTTTCTTTTCTTTTCTTTTCTTTTCTTTTCTTTTCTTTTCTTATTGCTTGCCACATCTCAGTCAGTATTCCATCAGTTCCTGTAGCTTTACAACTTGGTAATGACAGGAGTGCTGATTGAACTTCATCTTCTAGTACTAGAAGTTCTTGTAAGTAAGGAATATCTTCTAAGGTATCTTGGATGTTGACATCTCTACTATATAGAGTTTCAATATACTCCTTCTATCTTCCTTTGATCTCCTTTGAATTAGTTACTATCTGTCCATTGGCGTCCTTAAGCATACCAATTCTAGATTGGAACCTCATTCTGTGTTCAGAGATCTTTTGAAATTCTTTCTTTCTTTTTCAATGTTTGTATTTATCTTAGTGTCTTTACCAATGTTATTGAAATACTGCTTCTTGTCCCTTCTAACAGCTCTCTGAACTGAGATTTTTGTCTTTCTTGGCTTTGGCTTCTCTTCTGTTCTTGGCAATTTCCATGGTTTGTTCTGACATCCAGTTTGCTTTCTTCTCTTTCTTCATTTTTGACAGTCTCTTTTCACATTCATCTTTAAGAACTCCTTTAAGTTCATTCCATAATTTCTCTAGTTCTCTATCAATGAAATTCAGGGCTTCAGAGTGATTCCTGATGTTCTCCTTGAAAATAGTAGGGATATATTCAAGACCATATTGTGGAAACTGATTGGCGTTCTTCTTCTTTAGCTTAACTTGGAGCTTGCACATGAGCAGTTTGTGATCTTTTCTAAAGTCAGCTCCTGGCAATATCTTTGAGGCTATAATTGAGCTCCTCCACCTCCTTTTAACAATAATACAGTCAATTTTATTTCTATATACTCTATCTGGTGATGTCCATGTATAGAGACATTGTTTTGGTTGTTTGAAGATAGTATTAGCTATGGAGAAATCATTGGAGTGGCAGAAATTGATAAGTTAGTTTCCTGCTTCATTACAGTTTTCTAAGCCATACAATCCAACCACATTTTTCTCTTTCATGTTTCCAATTTTGGCATTCCAGTCTCCAGTCACAGACAGCACATTTTGCTTGCATGTCCTAGATTCCTAGAATTACTTGCAGCTTTTGATTTTCTTTTCCTGTATGACAACATCAGTAACTAGATGTCCCAAAGGCTTTAATCCAGCCAGGTTATAAACACCATTAGTACTCTGAAAGATCCTCAACTCTTCCTCAGTAGAACATCGAGTGCCATCTGACCTGAAGGGGCCATCATCTGGCACTACATCATGAATCATTTTATATTTTATATCTATGTAATTTTCTTGGTAAAAATACAGGAGTGTTCCATTGCCTTCTCCTGCTAAGTATGTATTGATGCCTTTGCCATTGTCACTAAAGTGATAATCTGGCTCCAGCATCTTCCTATATTGCTGCTGCCCAATATAGGTGCCTGCTTTCGCTGTGCAGCTGGGATAACCTTCATGCCTTGGGTGACCCTACTAGGAATATATACTCTGGGCATATACTCCTGATGTTCTTTGCTAATCCCTCCCAGGACCCCCACCCCATCATGATGAGGCAGCACTTGTGGGGGGTGGTATATGCCTAATACATTAGATAAAACATAATCCATGTTAAAATGTAGAGGTTTACTAATGTTTGCTTTCCTATAGCCATAAAATACTGACCGTATACATTTTTTTCTAGTTTATGTATCTATTTTACAATGAGCACCCATACACATCACTGGATCAAATACTGTGAGAAGTATCAGGATATTACAAAAGCAATCCTAAGTGAACTGAGATATTCAAGATTACTGCACATAGCACACTTTTTTTTCCCCTGAATTGAAAGTAGATGCAACTTGGAATTAGAAGTTTAGTTATTACATATACATAATATCAGAAATTCAAAACCAGGTGCCTATATATCCTGCTGGTAAAATTGAGGTAAATCATGCTTTAAGTAACAAGCCTAATTTAGCTCTGGCTATAAGAAGTCCATTTAACACTTTCTCATATAACCATAATGGATTTTATCATATGAAGGTGGACAGGCTTCATTACCACATGACTGAACTATCATTCCTATCAAAGAGGGCTTATCCCATTAACCCATATGATTGTTGATTATAAGTCAGCTGTAATTTTATTATCTTTGCAGAAGATAATAAAAGCAGCACTGATAAAATGAGCTGTCATTTAGTATAATGTGTGCATGTAAAAGAAATTTCCAAGTTAGGACTGGTTTTGAGATGAGTCTCTCTTACAAGATTTTTTTTAAAATATATTTATTATCGTCTTTGTATATTTGGGGTATATCTTGAAATCATATGATTTCTGGCTTAATGTATAGATACTTTCAATCCCTTCCCCATCAATAAAACAAACAAAAATACACCATCTAGTGTGCATTTTGTTGGAGATTGTATCATCTCTTTGCATCTATTAGCTGTCTAATCTTGATCAGGACAGCAGAGGGGAAAGGGAAGGGAACTAGTCTTCACATACTGTCATAATTTCTTGTCCTCATTTGGGCTAATGATAGTTAAATGAAACTGTGTGTGTAATTACGGGAGCTTCCTCTCTTTCTCTCTCTCATTCTTTCTCAAGATGTAGTTTACATAGAAGTGGAGCTTTTCTATACTGATGTATTTCTTAATACAATGGATGATCTGAAGCTGTATGGAAAAACACCATCTGAAATGGAACCACTGCTCAACGCTGTCCAAATATACAGCCAAAATATTGCAATGAAGTTTGGACTGGACAAATGTGCCACCCTTACTATCAACAGGGGAAAAATAGGAAAAACTGAAGGAATCAAGATGCCCAATGGAAATAACATCAAGAGTCTGGATGAAGAAGATCACTACAAATACCTGGGCATCCTTCAAGCTGACAACATCAAGCACACTGAAGTCAAGAAGACAGTTAGTAGTAAATACAACAGAAGAGTGAAGAAGATCTTAAAGACCAAACTCAGTGGCAGAAATACCATCAAGGTGATTAACACCTGGGCAATTCCAGTCATTAGATATGCGGCTGGAATAGTGGACTGGACTCAAGCTGAACTAAAAGCCCTGGATAGGAAGACCAGAAAAATAATCACAATGAATCATGCCCTTCATCCACACAGCAACATTGACAGACTCTACTTACCAAGGAGCATAGGTGGGCATGGAATGTACAAGTAGACCAGACAGTAGAAGAAGAAGAAAAAAGGGCATTGGAAGAATATCTGAAGGACAGTGAAGAAGATGCACTGAAGCTAGTACACCATAAGGTTTACTGAATACCAATGAAGCCAAACTGGCCTGTAAGAAGTATCAAATGAAGGCTAGAAAAGAGACATGGCAAGGCAAAGTATTGCATGGCCAGTACACAAAAAATCTCACAGGCAAAGCAGATAACCTGGCAATGGCTGAGGGCAGAAAAGTTGAAGAAAGAGACAGAGGGGCTAATTCTGGCTGCACAAAGCCAAGCCTTAAGAACAAATGCATATAAAGCCAGAATTGAGAAAATGGCAACAGACAACAATGCTGCCTCTGCAAAGAAGATGAAGAAACAGTGGACCACCTAGTTAGCTTCTGCAAGAAGATCGCAGAGACTGACTACAGATAATGGCATGACAAAGTAGCAAGAATGGTGCATTGGAATATATGTAAGAAATACCATTTGCCTGAAAGCAAGAACTGGTGGAACCACAAAACAGACAAAGTAATAGAAAATGAAGAAGCTAAAGTGCTCTGGGACTTTAGAATTCAAATAGACAAGCACCTGCCACATAACACCCCAGACTTAACAATTGTTCATAAGAAATACAAAAAAAGTTCAGATAGTGGACATTGCAATACCTGGACAGCAGAATAGAAAAGAAAGAATTATAGAAAATCACAAGATATAAGGACCTGCAAATAGACTATGGCAAAAAAAAGCAAAGATGGTACCAATAGTTATAGGCACCTTACGTGCAATCCCAAAACATCTGGAGCACCACTTGAAGACCATCGGCATTGACAAAATCACCATCAGTCAGTTGCAAAAGGCAGCTTTACTTGGAACAGCTTATATCCTGTGATGATACCTTTAACACCATCAAACAACATCTGCCTATCCTAGGTCCTTGGGAAGGACTCAATAGGTGGATAAAAATGTCAAATCTAGTCTAAACATCTGGCTGATTGTCCAATCAACCAAAATAATAATAATAATAATAATAATAATAATAATAATAATAATAATAATATCTATAACTTTATTGTAGAACAGATTATTAAGAAATTTCAATAGCAATAACTGTTGAGTTGGAACTCTTTTCTAGATATCAGATTGATAGATTAGGGGACTAATTATCTGCAATTATGGCTAAAAATTAAGGATTCACTCACTTTTCCCCCATAAAATATAAAAAAGTATGCAAATTCATTTGGTTAATCTAGGATAGTAAAAATTCCTCCATCCTTCAAGAACCTGTACCTGAAAAACCAATCACAACATCATGCTGATTTGAGAAGAATTTGGTGTAGTGGTTAATGCACCAGACTAGAAACTGGGAATTCTAATCCTACCTTAGGCACAAAGCCAGTTGGGTGGCCTTGGGACAGTCACTCTTTCTTAGGTCTAGGAAGTAGGCAATGGCAAACCACTTCTGAAAAACTTGTCAAGAAAACTGCGTGGACTAGTCCAGGCAGTTGCCAGGAGTCAACGCTGACTTGAATGACACACACACACAATTGATTACTCAGCCTAATTCTCCACTACTCTTTTGCCCTTCCCCTCATGGCATTTTATAGGTTTGAATAAATAAATTAGGACTCTGTCTCTGTGGAGGCCAGAATCAGAGTAGAATTAGTTCAGAGCATGAGTTTATTTATTTTAATTGAAGCATGAATATTATCTAGATTTACTTGTCCTTTGGAGAATATATATATATATCTTCATCAAACTGAGCATGCTCCAAGAAGACAGATCTTTTTTTCAATAGAAAATGAGATTTTTCCAGTAGTTCCATTTGTAGACGGAAGGAGGAGATATAAATCTCTTTTTAAATGTACATATAGGTAAGTAACACAGGCTGTTTCATTTGGTGGTTAGGCCAATGGTGTCGGAAGAAATTCAGAAAGAAGCCCATCAATTATATGCATTTTTTGGCAGCAAAGAACCCTAAAACAGATTCATCCTGAATTGTCTTTCAGTGTGTAATACTTAACTTTCTGAGATTCTTGCTCTTGGGTTAGATTGAAAAGTAGCTTATTATATGCTGAATTCTCTGGGGTGTGGGGGAGAGGGGAGGACACCGTACAACTCTAATGGTAATTAAGCATAAATTTAATGTAGTATAACTGCTTCTCCCACAGTATGACTTTAAAAGCTGGAGGCAGATCATGTAATGTTTACCATTGTCAAAGTCTGTGACTTGGTATGTGGTCTGTTTGTAGCATTAGGATTAATAATAATTTGTCTGGTGAACTTTGGTGGTAGGAAGTGATAGTCATAAGCCATTAAGTGAAGGCAGTCAACTGTATTATATAATTAAAAGGCAGGTATCTCTCTCTCCCACCCTGTCCCAAGATGTTAATTATAAAGATGAAGTCATTAGATTCTAATGGCACATCACAACTTTTTGATAAAAATTCCCAAAGCAGATTAGATAGTGGACAGAAAGTTATAGTAGTAGAAGTCTACTGAGTCCTTTTTTCACATAAACTGATGAACTTAATTATTTCTTTTTCTATAGTAGAGATATGCATTGATGTATATAATTTTATTTATCTACATAATAATATGTATTTATATGCTTCTCAAAATCAATTTGTCTATGTGATTAAAATACACACGTAAAAGTGAAGAACAGTATAAAAACCAACAATAGTCAGGTGTTTTCTTGTGTGTCTTCTATTTGTGTGTATTGTATGTTTTCAATCTTCTCTCATACTGGGTTTAAAACTGATTAAGGTGGTTTCTATGATGCTAACACATCGACAGAAAAGGTACAAATATGCCATATATCTCTTTTCAGTACGGCAAAAAATTTATGAATTCTTTATATGATTCACATATGTATAGCATGCCCAAATTTGATTTCACAAGAGAAAAAGGCATGAGAGAATCAATTTATTCTGTCCCACTTCATTTGCTATTTAAGGTCATGTATATTTTGTTTATTTAATGCTCATTGTTTGGTACGGCTTTGTTAGCAGCTTTGAATGCTTCCAAAATAAAGGCACACATTATATATTTTATTTTAAATAGACATAACATTTCAGATTGTAGTCACACATCGACTTTCTACTTAGTATGCTTGTTACATTCTAATGTTGCCTTCTTAATTCAAACACGTATTTTTCCATGGCTGTGTCACTACCACGACATCCAAGAAAAATACAATGTTTTTCAAGAAGTATTGACAGGTGTAGTAAACATTTTCATGCCTCCTCTGAAACAACTTTTCTACTTTGGATCTGAATAGCTGCATTTCCTTAATTTATATGATATCATATGGAAATGGCTTAAATTTGTTCAACTGGAAGCTTCTCTTATGCGTGCAAGTGTTCAGCTTGCAAAAATAAAAGCATTGTACATGAGAAAGTACCAATTCCTCGGCTTGTTTTAAATTGCCTTAATGGTTTTACAGAGTTTCATGGGGATTTGCAATGGGCTTGTCCTGGAAGCCTGATGGAGCAAAAACTCTTAACTATAGAGCTTGAGAGCAAGACAAAACTTAACCTCACTGCAACTGGCATCAAATCTAGGATGACTATACAAACTCTTTACATTAATTTCTTTTAATAAACCTGTTCGTTCAGGTTTGCACTTTTAGTAAAACTGTACCTTAATGTGCTGCAGAGAATTAGCAATGTCTACAAAACCAAAAATGAAAAATTAAGTAGAGGCACAGGTACTGTCCTTTTAAAAGTTTGGCTTAAATTCTATAGGTGGCAGTTACCTTTTACCTTATGGGTTTCTGTGGGCGTCCTATAATTCGTTATTCAAAATCCTTTCCCAGAAGTCTACAGCCTCTTTTGTTTTCTGCTGGTCAATTACAGGTCAGTGGAAGCTATAATGGGCAACTGTTTTCATGAGACTTTTTTCAAATCAAAAAATTGGGGAAGCAGGAAATTTGCAATAACAATACTGTCTATATCCTCATAATAACCAATCTTAAAACACCACATACATAAAAGGAATGAAACTGGAAAACTCTTTTTGTGCAGTATTAGCAGAGATAATTCTGTATTCACAAAAGTACTTCATGTAATTTAAGACCCTGGTCTTCAATGGTTCCAAATTATGTCAAATACCTAATGAATACTAGAGGTCAGCACTGAATCTATGCAGGCAAAAATGGATAGCAGAAGATGGGTGAAGTGAGCAGTTTCATGCCTCCTTCCCTCTTAAATACATTAGCTTTTTGTCTGTACTTTAAGATTTAAATTTAATTCTTATTCCAATGTAGATATAGATATAGATATAGATATAGATATAGATATAGATATAGATATAGATATAGATATAGATATAGATATAGATATAGATATAGATATAGATATATTTGGGGTAAGCAGGAATGAGATTTTTCAGTTGGTCTTTCATTACTCCTGGTCTTAAATATTTAAGCTGAAAATACTATTTAGAATGCTTTCGGCTTTATCCTCCCTGTATCCTTGAAGGACTCTGTAAGCTAGGTCTAGAAATAACAGCTAATACGAAGTCATCCAGTTAGTTGCTACTGTTATCTTCATTGTTATCATCGTCATTACTGCTACAATAGTATTATTGTTAGTAGTATTTCTATATCCATAAACATTAAGTAGGTCCTGAATGATACATAGAGAGCCAGTTTGTTGTACTGGTTAAAGGCATCTGGCTAGAAACCAGGAGACTGTGAATTCTAGTCCTGCCTTTAGGTGTGAAACCAGCTGCGTGACCTTGGGCCAGCCACTCTTTCTCAGCTCTAGGAAGAAGGCAATGACAAACCACTTCTGAAAAATCTTGCCAAGAAAACTTCAGGAACTATGTCCAGGCAATCACTAGGAGTCAAAAACTAACTCAAAGGTAAAATAATAAAATAAAATAAAATAAAATAAAATTTTCAGTTGCTAATCTGAAATCACTTTCAACTATTTTAAAGATCTAAACATGGGTTTTTAAAGATCTATGACTGGACTTCATGACTGGGGTAATTCTGGCATGAAATAGAGGAGTGACAATACCTTTGAAAAAGAAATAGTGTTAAGTCTACTGACCTGATGTTTTTTCTCAAAATGTAAGCCATTTTATAATTTTCAGCAAAAGATAAATACATTAATACATCTACCACAGGTAGGCTGCAGCTTAATATAATTCTGCCTTACTTTATGCTGAAAACAATGTAGTTACTGCAGTGACCTTTCTTCCCATGCTGTTTGGAAATCCCAAGCATTATAGACAGAACATTTAATCAGAATTGGAAGGCTATCTTGAACCTCTGCCTAAATGTCTCCAACCCATCTTTTCATGTGCTGAGACTATGTTCCAATTCGTTTTCTCATTTTTTTTTTAATTTATCAGCGCAAAGACCATTTGAACAAAGCTTATACTGTGCTCCTTTATTCATTCCAGCATCACAGTTTGTAGAGATTAAAAACAACAGTGGTTAGGAAGGTGCTGATATTTATACTTTTCCTGTCTGTTCCAAGACTTTTCATATAATTAAATTATCACAGGAAAGAATTATATGCAGGGACAAGGAATTTGTAATAGCTGGTAGATGAGCTTGAATTTCCTTCTATTTGGGGAGATGGATGACAATGATGATGACAGCAACAATGATAATGATCAATTGTGTACTTTTTATTTGATTTTCCCCCTAGAAAATTTAGTGATATAATTTATGGGTGTGCTGATGAGACCCTATTTCAAATCCTCAGTAAGTTATGAAGTTCAATAGGTAACCTTAACCACCTACTTATGCTATAATCTTTATGGAGGCAAGAAGAGAAATAATAATGTCTGCATAAAATTGTCTACACTCTTCTTTGGTTAAAGGACAAGATGAAATTGTAAAAATTGCCTCAATATTGAAGGTGTATCCATGCATTAAAAATATAACTAGTATGATCTGAAAAACTGAATATCTTAGGAATGAATTTACCAGTTTAATTCAAATATAAAAGAAGCATATGGCAGACAGACAGAACCACAGGTTCCTTCAATGTCAAGGCTGAATTGGAAAATTCCAGCCTAACTTGGTGGATTCTTCTGAATGGGAAGACAGGAATGCAGACAATGTAAATAAGTAAATAATATATTTAAGAAGAAATCTAAGGTTCCTTGTTGCAGAGGGAGCACCCAACAGAGCATGAATAATCTGAGAACTTACTAAGTATAAATTCTGAACAGTCAAGTAGTATCAACCATATCTTATATGGTTATGCTTCCCCACAATACAAAGAAAATACAGTTTCTTGTTGGGTTTGTCCATGTTTCACTGGGCACCTGTCACTTTTTGCAGCAAAATGAAAGCATCAAGGTACCTTTTTCCTTGGAAGTGTAAAGCAAAGCAGCATACCATACTGTGTATTAAAAGTCTGCACATTATTTTATATTTTTCTATAGGCTTACTGGACAAAGCCTACAGACCTATACTTTAAAATCCATGAATGGTTATTCAGGTAACTAATAAATCTAACCTTTCTGAGCAGATGTATAAAGTTAAAGAGACTAATTGATCATGTCAGTACAAAGGTGTTGTTCATTCTGCAAAGGCCAAGTTAATTCACATTGATGTGATTCAAATTAACCTTAATCAGCTACTAGGCTCACTCTGATTTCATTACTGGATGTGCTGTACTTAGACATCTCCTTCCTTTAAATGCCCCTCAGACTTATTTCAGCTTTGCTTAAAAAATAATAATAAAGGCCCATTTACACATCAAGTCTTATTAATGTAATTGGCTTTAAGATTGACTTTTTTTGTGTTGTCACTTTTGGGTTCCATTAATTCTGAAAAGGTCACATAATTCAGACTGATGTGATATAAATTAACCTCAAATGTTTCCATCTCTCTTTAAAATGATAGGCCATCACTTTTGAAAAAAGACAGAGTCTTGTGTCAAATATAGCATGCGTTTTGTTTCTAAACAATGCAGAAAGTTTGGAGCATACAATGTTGGTTATGCTGACTGCGAAATACATATAGGCATGGGTGGGTGTGCATATGTCCTTGTGCACACATTTTTCCTATGGTTTTATCTTGAAATATCATTGGGGACCTGGGAGTGTGGTACAGCTGCTGCAGTGGCTGTACTGATTGTTTGAATGAATAGGATTATGGGCTGTGAACCCATAATCCCATTCATATGCCACCCAGATTCACATATAGTGTATGAGATAGGTAGCTGTATAGATTTATGTATTTTATTATGCTTTATATGCTTTTATATTTTTCTTGTTTTTAAATTGTATTGTTCTTTTTGGTTGTTCTTATGCATGTTCTTATGTGTGTTTTAATTGTTTGTAAGTCACCCAGAGTCACATATATGAGATGGCTATATATGAGATGGCTATAGCTATATAAATTTTAATACTATATATTACCTAATATATATTACCTGATATATATCTTAAATTATAAAGCAATAATGTTTTTGATTTTTTATTTGGGTCATTGACAATTAGCCTGATCACAGAATCATATAACTGTAGACACAAGGGAGGTCACCTAGGCCACTGAACCTAATTTTCTATACCCTGCATGTCGCTATTATTTATTTATACCACAATTTGTATACTGCCCAACTGCAGAGGCTTTCAGCAATTTATGGTAACTCTGACCCATCTTCATAAAATCAACAAATCCCATACATAACTGATCTGATCCCATAAAATATCATAATTGTCATCATCATCACTACCTTTATTACATCAAAAGGCCAGCAACAACATATAAAATTTAAAGTACCTCCAATAAATGGATCTCCCTCATCTGCTGTTAACTATTCCAGTGAAGGGGAGTTCACATCTCTTTATCAGTCATCGATCCCACAGTTGACATTGTTACTATTAGAAAGATTTCCTAACATTTTAAATTACTAGAGTTTTCTTTCTTGTAATTTAACCATTATTCTGTTTGGGATATAAAGGATGAATCACAAGCTATGTGACACCTATTCAAGTATTTAATTGATGATCACTCTCTAGGTACGTTTTTCAATCTATAGCTATAGATCCACATAATAGAGATGACATCCAGGCTATACTTAATTAGCTTGCTAATCAGAATTCATGGAATACTTTAGCAAATGTTTCTATCAAGCTCAAACTGCAATCCTGCTCTTCAAATCAACTCTTCACAATTGCCCAGTGGAATAAATATCCTCTTGTCAAAGAATTATGAGTCAAAATAAGCGTTCAGTAGGTCTGCCTGTTCTTTGTTGTATGTTATACTTTTTTTACTTATTTTGCTGAGCATCTGGTATACTGATTCTTTCCTTTTTCTTTTATTTTGAACATAACTGAAGAGATGCTTTTGTGTTTAACATCCTTCACTAAACTTAACTCATTTTGAACTTTAGCTTACCTGATATTATCTCTATCAATATGGCCTTTTCCACTCTCCATATCTATTCTATTTAATTTCCAGGTTTTCACAGAAACATTTTAAGTCCATGTTGGCTTCTTTGGCTGAAAGGAAGAGGAAAAAGATCATATCTGCTTCCTTACAATTTAAGTTCAAACTCATCTAATTTCCTATCATATGAGCATTAGTATATAGACAACACTTTATAAGTCAATGTTCTTTCTGATGTTTTTTTTAACTGAACAATTTAATTTTGTCATTATCTCATTCTTGAAGCACTTGAAAATTCTTTCTTCTGAGTTTCCATATACAATACAATACAATGCAAATACTTTAATGACCAAGTATAAAATATATACAAGGAATTTGTCTTCGGTGACGAACAGCAAGATCAACGGTGTGTTTGGGTAGCAACAGAAAATTAATAAACAGTAGCAATAACACTGCCCAGTAAAATAATTTTTCCAGAAGAAGAAGCCACTGTCCAGTACATATCAAATCATATAGTATTTAACAGAGCAATGGCACAAGGGAAAAAACTATTCCAATGTCTAGATGTTTTAACATATGGAGCTCTATAGCACCGTCCTGAAGGAAGAAGTTGGAACAGATTATATCCAGGATGAGAAGAGTCTGCAGTTATCCTCTCTGCCCTCCTTTTGACCCTCACAGTATATAGTTCTTCTATAGAAGGCAGGCGGGTTGCAATTATCCTTTCTGCAGACTTAACTATCCGTTGGAGTCTGAGTCTGTCCTGTTTGGTTGCGGAATCAAACCAGACATTTATAGAGAAGCAGATAACAGACTCAATGATTCCCCTGTAAAACTGTACCAAGAGCTCCTGGGATAATTTAAACTTCCTAAGTTGCCGCAGGAAAAACATCCTTTGCTGTGCCTTTTTAATAATGGCTGTAATTTAAATGTCCATTTCAGATCTTGGGAAAGTATAGAACCCAGGAACTTGAAGGACTCTACCACTGATACTAGGCTGTTGAGTATGGTAGGGGGAGGAGTATTAGAAGGATTCTTCCTAAAGTCCACAATCATCTCCACGGTTTTAAGTGTATATCTTAATAACATGAGGTTTGTTTAAAACTTTCCTGATAAAATTGTATTTCTTTTGGCCAAACACCCTCTTCTCAGTCTTTGTCAGATGCAATCCATGTTGTATAAGCAAGTTATCATCTATATAATGTAAACCATGGTTTTAGAAATGAAATATCTTCTGTTAATAGCATTCCCTTAGTTTGTAATTCAACTGCAGTAGTCTGTCCTTTTCAAATCTTCTTTTATCAACTGGAAAGATGGATGAGAAAAAACATCTAAGCTCCAGTTTCTTCAGTTTCCTAGACTTTCAAAGTCTAAGCTAATGTGACTGTAGATGTTACCATTTGTCTCCACAAGTATAGGCAAGAAGAGGCAACTGTCAAAGGTTGGATGGTCTTGACAGCTGCTGCATCACACTCTTGATCTATACTCAAGGGAGACAGCATACTTCAGGAACCAATGGGTGGTACTAACACACTAGTTTTTGTTCCTTGTAGTCTGGAATATCAACCACTACGACTGGCATCTCCACTATTTTTCAGAATGTGTTACAGGATAACACATTCAGTAACCTAGGTTTTTCTATTAACCTTATTATTAAGCCCTAATACTGTTTTAACCATTACTATTATGAATCAGTGTAGACATCAATATCTATATAAGAGAGGTAGCAAATTCGGAAAGGTGCTTGGGTCTTCACCATTTTGTAAAGCATATTTCTAAGTGGTTTACATGCATGTATACCAAGAAAAGGAAATAACTATTTAAATAAATAAACATGTGTGGGTTTTGGCAGCACTTCTCTGTACTGTTGTGTTTTTCTGTTCTGGAGTATCTCATTAACTTCGCTTATGCTCTGTTTGCATGTCTACTTCCTGGAAATGATGCAAATAACAGGTACACCATAAGGCTTCTATGATCTTTCCTCCAAAAGGAAGCCAAACAAGATAACTAATGCGCCATTTTACTATTTTAAGAAAATAACAAGAAATAATGTATCCATTTTTTAGCAAATGTAGTTTGAGTGGTACTATTAAAAAAATATGTGGGATTCACATGTAACCCGAAGGTTATAAATCTCCAATGATCCATTCTGGTTATATGTGATCAAGACTTTTTTTTTTTTTTTAGTTAAAAGAAAATAAAAAGCAAGTTTGAGAATGTAGTTTGAAATTGAACTAACTGGAATTACAGTGTCAGTGACTGTACATACTTTATTTGGGGTTAATCAGGCTCAGAAAGATCTTCACTGAAGTGTAGGTCATGAGTACTATAGATGTCTTACTATGCATTCTAGCAAAACTTCACCAGTGCAATGGTCCAGAATTGCCTTGCTGTATGTATGTATGTATGTATGTATTTATGCAATTTCTATGCTGCCCATCTCAATCCAAAAGACTCTGAGTGGTGAACAATTTCAATAATTAAAACCATTACATACATACATACATACATACATACATACATACATATATATATATATATATAAAATACATAAAAACCAACAGTGCAACCAGATAATAGGGCCCTTAACACTTTTGGGGCCCCAGGCTTAGGCACATAGCCAGGTTTTTAAAGCCTTACGAAAGGCTAGCAGGGTCAGGGCCATCCTAAGATCCAAAGGAAGAATGTTCTAAAGAGCAGGGGCTACTGCTGAGAAGGCCCGCCTTTGGTCCCTGCCAGCCAGAATTCCTTGGCTGATGGGATCCACAGCATCCCAATCTACTAGACTGAACTGGACAGGCAGAAACTATTAGGAGAAGATGGTCCCTTAGGTAACCCAGTCCTAAGCCACGCAGAGCTTTAAAGGTGACAACCAGCACCTTGAACTGCACCCAGAAACACACCAGTAACCAATGCAGCTCCTGTAGTAGTGGTGTTACATGTGCCACATATCCAGCACCATTACTACTCATTACTACTCGTGCAGCCACATTTTGCACTAGCTGAAGCTTCCAAATGCTTTTCAAGGCAGCCCCATGTAGACCGCATTGCAGTCATCCAAATGGGAGGTAACGAGGGCATGAGTGACTGTGAAGAGAGCCTCCTGGTCCAGGAATGGATGCAACTGGTGCACAACCCAAAGGTGTGCAAAGACCCTCTTAGCCACGGCTGCCACCTGTTCTTTGAGCAGGGGCTACGAATCCAAGAAGGCTTCCAGATTGCCCACTGGGTCTGTCTGGGGCAATGCTACCCATACAATACCAAAGATGGAAAACCTTGTCCCCAGGAGGACCAATAAAAATAATCTATGTGAAATTCGAATTCTGTGGGGTTAGTTGGCAATTGGACGTTTCTTGGAAAGTGGCCATTAATTGGTAATTGGACACACATAGCAAAATATCCACAGCATTAGAGATCTACACTTTGCAGATTTTCCTAAGTCCAGAGAACCCCAAAGAAAGTATGTACAAAGAATACTACCAGTATTCCAAGATGTCAGTAATCTGTTTACTCTTTTCTATGTTCCTAGACTGATTTCAAGTGTGACTAAGTTGCATACCAGCAATAATATTTGTAACAACAACAACAATCCCAGAAGGCATGGAAAAATCATTACTGCATGATTACCAATAAAACTACATAGATACGTACATTTTGTTAAGAATACATTTGGTTGATTGATCAATTAACATATAAATAGATGTGGGCCTAGAATTTTAGTGAATACAAAGGGCATACTGATGCTAACAGATACCACATTGCATATTTCCATAATAAAGTTGCTTACTCTTTTTCATAAGGCCAAACCTTTTCTTTAAGAGAAAAACATGAAATAGGAAAATAATATCTTATGGGGTGAAGAAAGAAAAGTCTAATTTATGAATGTATCAGTGAAAGAATTTCAGAAAAGATTGCTGCACAGATGGCATTAATTCCCATAAAGACTCTTTTGTTAACTTCTTTTGAAGATGGTTCTTTAAATAGCCCTGAGACATTCCTCAGGTAGTTAAGACATCTCAAATGCCGCCTATGAATTGCCCACATTTCCACACCTAAAGTGGGGATGGGGGATGGCCATCGATCCCATATTCCAAAATCTGTATTTTTCAATGATAAGGACTTAAAATCCCTT
This sequence comes from Liasis olivaceus, assembly GCA_030867105.1. Lineage (NCBI taxonomy): Eukaryota > Metazoa > Chordata > Lepidosauria > Squamata > Pythonidae > Liasis > Liasis olivaceus. The sequence goes on along the minus strand of CM061354.1, from coordinate 32,175,663 downwards.
GTATGCGAAGGCTGACTTTTTTGGACTGACTTATATTGGATCCTTATCAATCAGGACTTGCTGCCCTGATCATTTTATCCTTTAACATTGAATATCTTTTCACAATATACATTGGAGTAATAACGTTTGGTGGATGTTTTTAATCAAGCAATTTGTGAGCTTTCAGTTATTCTTCTAGTTATCACTATCCATCATTTATAAAGTGTTTTAGTATAAGGAAAAAATACAAATTATGTAAATGTAATTTATCATCAAAGCTACCACAATATAATAGGTTTTCATAATATAAATTCTCTAGCCATTAGTAAGCCATTTGTCTTTAGCCTGTGTCCATTGCAATTATAATACTATTTATCAAAAGAAGACATTCTGTAATGAGTGCCATCATATCTGATGATTCTTAGCAGTATACTTCATTTTGCTTAGATAACCATTAAATTTTCAGATGAAAAAATGTGAAATCTTTTTTAAATTGACATATATTGCACATATTAATATACATTTTTCAGCCATTGTTGTACACTGAATAGTTGCAGACAATGCATATTATTTGATGTGTACTCAAGATTTTTCTCTATTTTCCACTTTGATTAGATCAGAGTGGCAGGCATGTTTATTTCACATTCTTATAAGTAAATCAATATACTGAATAATTCAAAATAAAAATATTTTATTTTTCCTGCTATGCACTAGTAACATTTTAATGTTTAGAATTAGGTAAGCTTATGTTTCTGTCAGGATTAGCCCAGGAAACTCCAAGAGACAATACACATTCAATCCAGCAAGGTTTATTGGCTTCACTCCCATTACAGAATCTTCTCAGACTGAGACCAACTCTCAGGGTCACCCCACAAACATCCTTTGCATTCCTTAGGGAGGGGCCAGTCTCATTCTCTTATCTCGTGTTCGCTCTTCTGGGGATAAGAGTCCATGTTTCATACCTCTACTCCACACTCCCACATTTTCACTACTTATAATAATCTTATTTGATTATTATAAGTAGTGAAACATAAGTAGTGAAAGTGTAGTAACTCCTTAAGTTCAATCTATTTTCATTGCTTTTCACTTGGCTATATTAATACAGCACTTTAAAAATAGTGTTCTAGAAAAGGTGGTTTTAATATAAAACCATAGTCCAGAAACTACTTCCTTCAGAAACCACAAAAAACTACATGAGAGGTTTCCTCTCTGTGTCTTTTTTAAATAAACAGATTTTAAGTATAACTGAATATACCACAATTAGTCTGTAAATACATTTCTTGAACTCTAGAAGGTAAGATTAGTAGAATTAAGACCAAGGCCACATGTGAAAGAAGGTTGGGTACTAATTTTGATTGTGTTTCAATTTAACAATACACCAGTGGTGAGAAGAAATGGAGAAATTGAGCATGTTAGCAAACTGGCTAGGTTCACTAGATTCATTATGGCTTACCCAGTGTGGTTTCTTTGATTTTAATATATTGTGTGAAATAAGGTATTGTGATTGTACACTATATTTGTTATACATTTTTTGTGAGTAAACCCAATAAGTTGGGATTTATTCAGTAAATCAGGGTTAAGAAACCCATAGTGTGAAACCAATCAATGTGCTAATCTGTGCTGCCTACCAAGAAGAAATAACTGCTACCTATTCAAAATGATAAAGCAATAAAGTTAGTTATGGAAAATAATTTCTGGATGGAATATGATGATGAATTGTCCATCTGTTTTATTTCTATTTTAATGAATAATGCATACTTTGTTAATAATCCATCACTTTTGTAAGTAAGGAAGAGGTATCTATGTAAAATCCATTATGGAATTTATAAAAGCATGGCAGTAACATAGTGACCAATTTTGTACTGGTTGTTTAAGCAAAGAATCGTTTGATAACTAACTGATGGTCATGGTGATGGCAAAAATAATTTATGGTTTCTAAATATTTATTACCTAAATAATTTAATTTAATTTAATTTAATTTAATTTAATTTAATTTACTTGAAAATACTTTATGTTCCAGTTGCTGCTGACAAGTTAATTACTTCAGGATCATCTGAATAAAAGAATGGCAGGAGGTTTAGTTTGTTGGTTGATCTGTTTTGTTTTTAAGTCTTTTTTTTTTTTGCTTTTCTGTTTATTAATTCTATTTGTATCCTGCTGCAACTCTTGGCAGCATATATAATAAAGAACTTTAAAACATGTCCATACAATGAAACATTTAAAACAAAACAGAAAGGAACCACAAAGTCCAAATACACAAAAATATAATTAAAAAAAAGATCCCTAAGACTGACAGAAATACTCTGTGGAACAGCTCCACTTCCAGTATCTCCTGAATAGCATCAAGTAAGGGGCCAGTCTTCTCTCTCCTGGGATGCTGGAGAACCAAAACTGCCACTGAAAAGCAGTACTTCTTGGCTTCAGTTCCCTTTATTTCTGGAAGTGAGGAACTAGAAGTAAGTTTTCCTTAGATAACCGAGCAGCTCAGACCAATTCTTATAGAAGTAAGTATTCCTACTCCCCAGGTCCCATGCCATAACAGACCTGGAAATAGATGTATAAATGCACGCATACCCATACATACACACGTGTGTGTGTGTGTGTGTGTGTGTGTGTGTGTGTGTTAAGAATTGCTCAGATTATTTTATGGTTGTATTTTGCTTACATTGTATGATTTATAATTGCAACCCCTTTAGGTCAGCTGGAATAGGGAGATATATAAATAATGCATTGAATACATACATATATATTTAGCCTAATATGGTTCCTGTATTACTTTCATGGAACATAAAATATCTTTTATATCCCTTCATGTTTATGTTTATGTTCCTTCTGCAACATAAAACCTACTTAACAAGTTTTAATAAGAAGCTCATATTCTACATTTAGCCAATTGGCTAAAAGAAATTTTGCCAATTTTGTGTTTGTATATTTTTGTTATTGATCGCAGTAGTAAAGAGTCAGATTCCAATTCATGTTTTTCCACAATAGAGTGATTTCTTGTTCACGCTATGGGTTGGTCAACTGAACATTAGTGGAAATTTAAAATCTCATAGACCTATCATAATCTTGATTAACAAATGCTTAACATTTGTGACAAAATATCAGCCCTTAGTGGTAGGCCAAGCCAGGAAACAGAAACTGCAAGGACTACTGGAATTCTATTGGTGTAGGGTATAATACTAGAATCTTAAAAACATGCCAGATTTCCCTATGCCTTCTCTTATACCATACTGAATCAAGAGGGGTGGTATTTCGAGTCTTTTCTAATGCTCCCATTTTTCCCAGGGCTTAGGTGTCATTTACTGTCTCTTTTATCTGCTAGTAGCACTTGGTTGTTAATACAGCCTGGTCTTTTACTTGATTGACATGTTTTTACCAATTTCATCATTGTTTTTACTGTATTTCTATTTCTTTTATGTATGGCTTTATGTTTATTTACCAGCCAGAGTTGATTGCAAGATGGGCAGCCATATAAATTTGTATGAACAACAGTTCAGTATGGAAGTAATCCCTATTTTCCACAATGAAATATAAGATGATACATAGTTTAGTTATTCCACAAATAATTTTAACTTTCACACAACTATCAGTTGAAGTTCAAAAGATAAATGAATTGTGAAACATAACCACCTAAAGTCTGCAAGCATTTTAATTATCTTCTTTTGCATCAACTTAAAATCTAAGTTATTTCTGTTTCTAATTCTTCAGCTAGAGCTCATTCAAATTCAAAGCAAATTAGTTCCTCATTGTTCTAGACTATCATGGTTTTAGTGTTATTTTAAAACTCCTGTGATTTTTTTTCTGAAATTGTGATAATAATAATAATAATAACTTTAAAAAATATAGAAAGTTCATGAATTTAACAAATATTAAAGGGATGATAGTGATGATAAATTCAATCAGGCTCTGAGTATTCATTGTGCTGTGATTTATGCTCACTGTGTAAATCCCAGAACAGCATGTTGTGCCTGTCAAACACATAATATAAAAATGCCTGCCAAAGTATGAAATATCTGTACTTTTTAAACACTCAAAATCTTTGCCTGCTATGCCAGTAAATGCAGTCACTAAATGAGTAAATGTGAAGGCAATTCTTTTGGCAGCTCATATATATAACTACATCTATCTCTATCTCTGTACCTTTCTGTTGATACAATATGTGCCACCAAATCAGTGTTGATTCTTAGTGACCACACAGATTTATTTTTCTCCATGATAATCTGTCCCTACCATAGTCCTTCAAGTCTTCCAATGGTGCACCCATTTTCACTGTAACTGAGTCCACCTACCTTGCTGCTGGCTGTCCCCTTCTTCTTTTTCCTTCCACCTTTCCCAGCATCAAAGCCTTCTCCAGAGAGCTAGGGTTTACTATAATATATCCAAAGTAGGATAAGTTGAGCCTATTCAATTGTGCTTCACAAATTTGTGAGAACTCTGGGTTGATTTGTGCTTCGAGTAAAATCTCTGATCCACTTGTTTGTTTTCTTGGCTGTCCATGGTTTTCTCAGGAGTTTTCTCTAACATCTCCAAAGTCCAACTTTAGCTTCCATAAAATATTACAAGGAATACCACTATCTGCACTATGACCTTTGTAGGTATAGACAGATGTTGGTATTCTTTCCAATAATCCAGGACCTGATATGTTTTAATAATAGAAATTCTATTTTGAGCCCACAGTGGCATTCGGGTACCATCCAACTAGAAGAGGAAAAAATAAATAAACACAATAGAGAAGAGATGTAAACCACCTAATAGTTTTTCATCATAAGTATAACTTGCCTTGTGCTGTACTTTTCTCTTCCTATGGCCAAACTATTATGAATGTATGATCCCATTAATTAATGTCAATTGGATAATGAACTGGCCAGAAACTGGATGGTCTCTTCCATTTGAGTTAAGATACAGTATGGTATGCCTTCCAAAGTCAGGTAACTCTTTCAGTGACTCTTGAAAGATGCCCCAAAGGAGAAATCATGGACCAGTCTCTCAACATATGTAGTTTTCATCATTCCAGCATTCGTGCATCCCTGAATATGACATAAATTTAGACCAATGCACAAGAGAAAGGAGCCATTAAAAAGAAATTATCTAGAAAAAGATAGGGAGATGTGATTATTTATTTATTTACTCTAGTCTAGTTTATAGCTTCACAGTTCCAATTTTGGAGCACACTGACTTCAGCACAGGACTGTTTTGCCATCCAAATATGGATTAATCCAACAGAAAGGAGTCTCATACCAGTCAGAATGAAGTAGATCTTGCACAAAATCATCATTACATTCTTCTAAATATTTCATTCATTTCATTAGAGCTTCTTAGATTTTCCAGTGGATTTTTCATATTTTATGTTTACAAATGGAACTAAAAATATCAAGGTGCAGAAAATCAAATATTTGTTTCATCTGCTTATTTAAAATATTATTTTATTTCTAATCATACCACGTTTTGTCTTAGCAAAGAACCTTCTGGCACTGACCTTTGTGTCCAGGGTATTTCAGCTTTAACATTCTTCTGTGCCTTCAAACTGATGTTGAACAGTGGAAAAGGGTTTCTGCTTTGAATGAAAATTGCTCATGAATGCTGCTGCTAGGTTGGATTTACTGTCCTTCACCACCTCTTATCAGGCACCAAAGAAACTAGTCAGACTGACAGCCCCCTTGGAACATTTCAACTCAAGAATGACAAGACAAAAATGCCTTGAGGACAAGATATTGAAGAATAAAAGCCACTTTTGCACAAGAGAAAAAATGAGTGACTCAGTTAAAAAAAAGGGGGATTAACAAAGCTGTGTGGCATAATTTATTAAACTAAAGCATGATTTTAAATATGCTAGTTTATATGGGCATGGTGATTCATTAGCATTTATGGGGTAGCCACTGTACACTTTCACTTAGGTTAAAGAAGAAAGTAAATAGCCATTAGTCCTACATCTTGATTGTCACTGAGGGCAAGATGCTATAAAACAAAACATGTAATTAGGCCCTCTTGCTTTAGTTTTAGCATTTATAACTATGTTGGCACTGCATAGTTAAAGACAGAGTAAATAAGATGATTTTTTTACTGTACCGATTACATGTTTGTGCTGCCAACTCTCAGTAGTTTCTGCCTGAGGCAATTGAGTATGCTACCTAATGATAAAGCCGGTTCGGCCTTATTTGTCGAGTCCTTTTTGCACTCATAAAATCTTAGCTCAGTTTATTTGTGAAATACAAAAGTAGTCTTTATTAATTGAAACACAATTCATAAGATCTTCTCACATGGTTAAGGATTCCAGACTTTGAGAACTGGTTAAGCCAGTGTTGTCCAAACTTGGCCACTTTAAGATGAGTGGACTTCAACTCCCAGAATTCCCCAGCCAGCTGGCTGGGGAATTCTGGGAGTTGAAGTCCACTCATCTTAAAGTGGCCAAGTTTGGACAACACTGGGTTAAACAGAACAGAACAAACAAAACAAAACAAAAACTGGTAGACAACCTGAGAAAATATTACATACTTTCCATTGTATTTGAGTTTCAGTACTTTCATTTTCAATATGGCAGATGAAAATTACCCAAGGCCTATTGCTGGGGATTAATTCAGAATTATTCCCAGCAAATTGATGTCCAATCAGCAGCTATATCAGTAATATCAAGAATGCAGAATGTGCTGGACTTCTGGTTGAAAGCCATGACAAGCTAAATGTCCCTTTTTGCAGCAGGACAGTTTTATGATGGAGATCAGAGTGGGATGTAGGATCCTGGCCACTGAAACGTTCTCCAGATTAAGAAGAAACCTTTGAGATAGTCCATGTGACTCTGCACAGCTGCTCATGAATAAACCACATGAATCCTAATTTTACAATTTGCCTGTGGGTTGAGTGTCTGGGAGTCAAGGGAGGAGCCATCTTTGTTCACAGTCATTAATGTAGCCTTTTTAAAGGACATAAAGCTTGACTAAGCCTCACTTCTTAACCACTTTGGATTTGTTTGCTTTTTTCTGCTGCATTAAAAGGATTAATGGCAAGTTATATTGTATTCACTAGGTGAGTCACCTTCTCCTTTGAGAAAGAACTTTTAAATATGCTTTTTAAAACCTTTTGAAAAATATTATTTTTTTGGATTAAACAGCAAAAGCTTACTTAGAATGTGGACTTTAGAAAGTTTACCAACAGATTAAGGGCTCAGATGGGCTTGGAATTATAATTTTAAATACCCACAAAGAGCTTTGAATTAACTAGAAGAAATTTTTTCATGGGAAAAAATCATGATTGTTTTAAGGGTTTTTTTGGTTGTTGTTTTTGTTTTTGTTTTGTTTGATAAAGGGACTTTGAAGGTTGGACACTAGAGGGAGCTAGATGATAAAGAAAATGGAGCATAAATCTATAATACAAATTTGGGAATATCTGTCTGCCAAGATTCTTGACAAAATAGATAAATTTCTTGACAAGATTGACAGACATGTAATAAAATTACAGAACAAACACAAGTTGCAATGGACAATTTTGAAATTACTTTGAAGGAGGACTTAAATGTAACAAGTAGTGAGAATGATATGGGCACACAAAAGGAACCAATGGATGACTTATTCCCAAAAGGAAATATACGAGGAAAGTGACTTGGAGATACAGTAGCTAGCTAGCTAGCTAGAGAGATAGAGAGACAGATAGATTTGATTGGTTGATTACTGGATATACAAAAGAGCTCTGTTAAGGTTTTGAAGGACTTTATTAAAAGTGTCAAACAAAAGGACAAACTTTGTTTATTGGATATACATAAGAAATATGCTATAGTTCTGAAAGATGTTTGGCTAGAAACACAGATGAACAGACACTTTTTAAGTGGCTAAAAGATGTTTTAAAGACTCAGGGAAGGAATACAAGGTTGGCTTACTTGATCAGGGCTAAAGGAGAAAAATAATTACATCTGACTGCCCTTACTGGGCTTTTGCTGATAAAGAACAACTGATGAAGCATTTGGATTTTGTTTTATTTCTTTTTTTTAAATTATTCAATAGATGAGATATAGGATGAAGAGAGATTACACTGAATTTAGAGATAAGCTATTAAGATTGCCTCTACTTGTTGGGATGAAGGGGGAAGTTACTTCTTTCTTTTTTTCTTTTTCTACTTTCCTTTTTTTTTCCACACTTTTTTCTTTTCTTTTGTATTTTTATGTTTGCATTTTATTTATTTACTTACTTACTTACTTACTTACTTACTTACTTTGGTAGCCTATATTGGCTTTTATTCTTTTCATTTATAATTCTTAATAAAATTATTTGGAAAAAAAAAGAAGAAGAACGCAGAATGTGCTCTCTCTCTTTCCTAGATTCTGATATACTTAAGGAAAAGGCAGCTATAAAAACCCCAGCTAAGGCTCATCCTCAATCTCTTGAAGCTGTACTGTCAGATATATGGATACCAGCTGTGAATGAAACTTATACAGACAATAATACAATATTTTAGGTTACATATTTGTGCTGAAAAATCTTCAAGCAAAGATTATATTGGTGTTTTCCTTCTAAATCCCACTATAAAATTTCATCTTCCTTCTTTGTTTGATCATTTATTTTTATGTTATTACTTTAATATATTGGAGGGCGGGGGGAGGAAAAATAAGCTCAGTTTTTAACCTTGACCATACAAAATAATATTGGTCAGTCTTTCTGTTATGTTGATAGACAGCCAAGAACAAGTGAACATATTCAGTCTTTAGAGCCTGGGTGACCTTGTCTTTTCATCATAAAACTAAAATAGTTTTTACTATGCTCCATGTTTGATAAGTCCATAGATCTTCATGTACTGATATCTTCCACATTTTGGAAATATAGACCAATTATACCACATCTTTAAATCATATTATTCTTCCCAAAAGCATGGAAACAAATTTATGAATGGCAAAGCAAAATTAAGTGATAATGGGCCAAACCTATATCGCATAAGTAAGTGTCCCCACTGTCATTTTATATTTCCAACCAAATGAGGTTGAGAGCAAGTCTTTTCTAAATATTCTCTGATATGTCTAATAACCATGAAAAAAATAGTAAATTACTCTCTTGTTTGAATCACAAGAAATATATTTTATGTTCTTTCAGAACCTTTACCATTTATTTGTTAATATGGAGCATTCCAATTCTTTATTTGAAAGTATTTGAAATGATAATAACCACTTTAAACAATACAATTTAGTTGTCTGTGAAAGAAATTGTGGTTTTAGAATGAACACACTTTATAATCCCAATAATATTAAGGAGTTTCATATGCTGCTAATGAATCTGTGCCAGATTGTGAAATCAAAAGATGCTTTAACTGAAGATACTTCCATCTTTATTTTTTTAAATAGTTTTTATTAAAAGGTTTTACATACATAATAAATATATTCAAATAAAAATATATAGTGTTTTTTTTATTTCTGCCTCTGACCAGCATAAAGTAAAAACACAGCTATTAGAAATTAACAGCTATAACATAAACAGTCTATATTATGTATAATATAAAAATAATCTATGTATAAAAACTGTAAGGACAATGATTATAGAGTTAAAAGATGGAGAGAAAAAAACTATAACACTTTTAAAAAGTAAAAGTGTGCCTTTGTGGCAACAAAGCTATAAAACTAGTAGGTAATAACAACAGTATAATAATTAAAAATGGACTGTGTTGAGTCTAAATGGCTCTTGTTGGAGTAGTAAAGAGATGTAAAACAGGTCTATTCTGGCAACCAGGTATGTAGTGGTAGAGTAAGGATACTATCAGGGTCTCTGTAAAATGAGCAGAGAAGTAGTTGTTAATTTGGTTTAGTAGTTAGTAGTTTCAATTTGCCCAACATCACAGGGGCCAAGAAGTTTTAGGATATTCTTATGCCTTCCTTCTTTTAGAGAAAAGTGGAGATCTTTCTGGGGTTAGGAGCTTCTAAATGGTGTCAGATATGTATTTTGAGTAACCAAGGTCATGGTTTTTACCAAGCACTCTAAGACACTAATTTCGTGGCTAAACCTCTAATAGAACAAGTCAAGACTTTCAAATACCTAGCAATTGTTTTCCGCACCATGAGCAATCACAAATCTCATGTCAACTATGTCATCTTAAATGCACAGAAAACAGCTTCACCTCTACAATCCATCTCCTTCTCCAAAGGAGCCCAGCAGATACCCACAATACTCAAAGTCTTCTCACCAAGATGCAAGCTCAGCTCCTTTTTGAAATTGTGTTAAGCCCTTATAGGTAATTTCTTCTCTTCAAAAGACTTCAATCTAAGTTCCCGAGATCTATCTTCCAAGTATCCCACTACATTCCAACCATGGTGCTTCAATGTAAAAGCCAACCTACTCAAAATAGAAAGTTTCATCTGAATTCACATCCTTTCATACTGGCTTAAGCTGCTGCTGCTCCATCTTCTTCTTCTTCTTCTTCTTCTTCTTCTTCTTCTTCTTCTTCTTCTTCTTCTTCTTCTTCTTCTTCTTCTTCTTCTTCTTCTTCTTCTTCTTCTTCTTCTTTCCCAGCCATCTTGGTCTCTTTAATTATGACTGACAGCTTCCATCCTATGGCCTCTCATGGTCAGCCATCACCCTGATGGGCTACAAACATGCATTAGCCAATCTTAAAATATGCCATTGACTTCAGGCTACAATCACATTTGTCACTCTTGCCCAGAAACATCCTTCTGAGCCACTCTGCACATTGACTTCTCCCAGCCAGATATCTCAGCCACATAACAACCCCTACATTTAGAAGGGTTTTGTCTTCAGCTAGATTCAATGCCCTTCCAACAGTAGTCATTGAAGGGAGGTCCCAGAACATCCCTTTTGAGTGGAGATTGTGCCCATGTGGTGGAGTAGCAATTAAAACTCTGGAAATACATTGTACCACTCTTTCTATGCTAACACTCATCAGGAATTATTATCCCCACTCATCACCAAACACCCTGCTTGCCCTGATTTCTTCTATCTCAAATTGCTACTATCAGATCAATCTGATTCTTCTTCGATGGTTGCAGCCAAATAGTGTTTCATAGTTTGTACAATACATCATAATTTGTCTTCAAACACCTCCTAGATATTTTCTGTTTGGAAACATTTCAAATGCAGCTGTCCATTTATTCACTACTTTATAACAATGTATTATGTCCTTACTATCAATTGATTCTTACTTCTGTCTTATTTTCATTAATAGTTGACAGAGACATTTTAGCAATATAGATAAATAATCACTATAATTGGATTCAAACTTTTACTATAATCTTTTCTTATGTATTATTCTTCCTTATACACTATATAAGGAAGTATATGTCCTTATACACTTTATACATCATTGCATTTTCTCTAGATATAATATTAATATTAATTACAGTTTTCCCATGAATTTAGCATTATAATGGTCCTGTACCTTAGATCAGTAATTTTACTATTCTATTATTCTAAATAATCATTTCATTGCCTTATTCAAATTTCGTAATGCCTTACCACATTGATATTTATGCCCCAAAATCCTAAACTTAAAGTTACAATTTTACTTGTATTGTTATATGGTTTTATAGCTTGTCTTATTCTAGTCAATTTCTGTGCTGTATAGCTGCATTGATATTCAGCAAGTTAAATGTTACTTTTTTTTTTTTAAGTTTTGTTTTGCTGGTCAAAATGACTGACTGACTGGCTGTCTTGAGTTACTATATGTCTTGTGCTGACTCCTGGTGACTGCCTGGACTGATCCCTGCAGTTTTCTTGGCAAGATTTCAGAAATGGTTTGCCATTGCCTGCTTCCTAGGGCTGAGAGCCCAAGTCACCCAGCTGATTTTGTGTTTAAGATAGGACTAGAACACATGGTCTCCCGGTTTCTAGCCTGGTGCCTTAACCTTAACTAAGCCAAACTGGCTCTCACCATATGTCTTAGAATAGGGAAATATGGGACCTTGCCTATGCTAGTTTGGCACTCTGCTTTAATTATGCACTTTTTAAGGAGAGTATTGGCCTGAATAAATGCAATAGGGAAAATGATTATAATTTGGCCAGGGTTCTCTTCCATCCAACAGTATTTTGGACCTAGCTTGTTGGGAAAAAGAGTAGTCTTAGCCAAAATTACCCAAACTATGATCTTCACTTTTACAGGCCTTCTTCAACTGTAAATAAGCATTAGAGACACAGTGGACTGATACTTAAGAGAATCCAAACACCATATTAGGTCCCAGTTTTTACAAACATCCATAGACATGTCCATGTCATGCAATCAAACTCACTGGAAAAGGCAGTTATGGTCGGAATGGTTAGTGGTAAAATGACATAAGGTCGCCAAAAAACGTGATGGATAGAAGAGAATACCGTATTTTTCCGACAATAAGATGTCCCTATGTACAAGACGACCCCCATTTTTCCAACCCCAAATTAAGAAATCAATATTTTAAAGATAGTGCAGAACACATTTTTATTTAGTAATTAGTTAACATTTACCTGATACACTCGGTGGGAGGAGGTCCAAACCGTCTCTCTGCAGCTTTATTTCCAGGCTCTTTTGCATAACTGATTACATTCAAGCACGAGTGAAACTGCCGATCGCTTGTCTCTGCAGACAGACTTCCTCTAATTGGTTTGTTCAGCATCAGCTGATGTCAGTTGGCTCGTGATTGGAGGAAGTCTGTTTGGGAGACAAGCTATTTCACTCATGATTGGAGGCTAGCAATAGGAGGAAGCCTCTCTGCAGAAACAAAGTATGGGCAGTTTTGCAACCGTGCGATTCTTGGCTGACTTCCTTGAATAAGATGCCCTTCAATTTTTAGGGTAAGGATTTTAGAAAAAAGTATCGTCTTATAGTCGGAAAATTACGGTATATGCAGTTCAGGGTTGAACTGTGTTACCTAGTCAGGTAATGAAATGTCTGCAAGCAAACAGCCGAACTCAGAGAACACCAAGGACGCCACATGTCCCTTTTATATTTTTTCACTGGGCTTCCGGTGAGAAATGGCAGCATGCTAGTCTATCCTTTCAAGCAGAGAGACGTTGTTGCTGCAGTTTAAGGTTCAGGCAGGCTACCTGGAGCCTGAAAAATTCTCCAGAGTTAAGGAAAATCCCAGAAATCATCCCACGTGACCTCCAGACAGCTCTTCATAGCGAGAAGTTCCTGAAATGAAGATTTTCGGGATTGACTGATGAGTGATCAGCTAGGAGGCAGTGTTACCATCAAGTTGCAAGCTGCAATGAAGCTGTGAAAAATGGACACTTGCACTTGACTCTCTCATTTCTAAGATTTTTTTTTTTTTTTGCTTTTTTTACTTCTATATGGTTTAAGATAGTCTTTCTTGGGTGACCATGCACTTTCTCCTTTTGGTATTATCAGTACTTTGTGTAAAGATTTTGTTTTCTTTTTTTGATTGGGACAGTAGATTTGTTTATTCAGCAAAAAAGGCAAAGACTGGACTTTTTATTAATTTTCAAGAAACAAGATAATTTTTTTTTTTTTTTTTTTTTTTGGTGAATCGGCACTTGGGTTTGTGTTATTGGACTGTGGATATGGGAGCAGTGTGAACTCTGTTTTGTTTTCCTACTTACTTTGTGCTGTTTGGAGAGGAATGTTAAACAAGATAATTGGAGTTTCCTCATTTCCCTTTTTACTTTGGAGAGAATGTAATTTGTATGCTTGACACTAGAGGGTGCTATTGATGATGGCTACTAAGAGATCATTCCACAGGATTGAGCGTTTCAAGATTATGCTTCAAAACTTTGCAGAAAAAAAAATATTCAGTCCCTGGAGGGTAAATTTGATAATTTGAACAAGAAACTGGATGCTAAATTAAATGTTGTTGATGTGAGAAAAATTGATGACAAGTTAGATATTTTGGAGAATATGGATAATAAAGACATGGAAGAAGAAAGAGTGTTGAATACCTTACTGGACTTTAAAGAAAAAGAACCTTACTTTGGACTTACAGTTATTTCAGAACAGCCTAATGCTGATATTACTTTGGATTCACAAAGATAAGATTTTAAATTATTGAGAGATAAATAGAACATATTGAAGTTGTTCCTGAAAGAACAGGACAAGGAGAAAATGATAAAGATTCCGCCTGTGGGGCATTGTTTGCTAGGTTTAAAGACTGAACTTCATAAAAGTAAACAGAAAATGTATAAAGTAAACCTGTTTAACTATGGTTAAAACATAGGCGGTGGTTTCCAATAGATTAATGTTGCTTTTTTGAGACCAGGACTGTACGATGTTATTAGGATTATTGTTACTTAATATTAGACAAAAATGAGTATAGGTTGTGATTCTTGATAGTTATTAGAGGGGTTTCTTGTTGATTAGGACTAAATGAGGATGTCATTAGGACTATATAAGGGAGTGTTAACGTGTGTGGGAAATATAAGCAATATGAAAGTGTTTTCTACTATCTCTGGGAAGGGATGATGGCATATGATAATAGTATTGGGATTTTTATATGCACACAGATGGCAAAACACAGATATTCACGATTGAGGAAGGGAAGATTACAATAATGGAAGTAGTGGGGAGGGTGAAATAGATTATATTGAGATTAAAAGGGGGGGTAGCCTTGCTTCTGTTTGGAAATTGCTCTTGTTTTTCTTTTTTGCTTGGCATTTTAAAAATGGGATGCTGATTTGGAGGTTGGACAATTAATAGAGTTTAGGATTAAAGAAGTGCTTTATATTCGTTATATTCTTAGAGTAAAAGATGTATGGATTCTATATTTGTACCTGTAACAGAGAAAGTCAGAAGTCATTTCATTCTCTTTTTCTTCTTTTTCTTTTTCTTTTTCTTCCTTTGCACTTTTAACCTTATTTTTTTTCTGAACTTTTCTTTTTCTGTGTTTTTTCTGTGGTCTTATATTTCACTTTTTATTTAAAATTAATAAAGTTTTATTTACATTTTTTTCACCATGATACATATTCTACAATGCAACCACAAACGTAACCTAAAGTGCATCCTAAATCAGTGCCAACTGTATATAATGTTTATTTATACAGCAATAACACTCTTTAAATCTTGTTTCCTCTGTGTCATAAAAAAATGAGGCTATCGTAAAAAAGGATGACTTTTGTTTGTAATGACTGATAACGTTAATGGAGAATGGTCAGATATGGCAGTAGAGTAACATATTGGTGTTCCTGAACTTATTTCAAGAGGGATGAAACAAACAAAAGATGTTTTGTTTCAAACAAAAGATGTTTGTGAATGTCCTGTTTTTCATTGTACATAATATTTGCATTACACTTATCAGAATTTCTATGATTCTATTACATCCTCAAAGAAGATAAAAATGAACTTCTCCTATTGGCCTTTTTCAATAGTGTTACTATGATTGCTAAATGTGGTTCTGCCTTTGATAAAACATTGGAAATCTTTATTCCCAGCTCACAGATTTGAAGAAATTCAGAAATCCTATTATCACCAGTTCTAATTCTGTTTATTTGTTTTTTTTTAAAAGAGCTGTGCAAATTATGAAGCAATTTAGAATAATTTGTATAGCTAATGCGTCTTAGATGGGGATAAAGGTTGGAAACCATGAAGGAAATTGGCAATGGTTTTACTTTACTAGTGATGTCAGGTTGCTATCAGATCTGTCAAAATAGTCTTAGCATCTGTTTAGTGATCTGAAAGGAAGACGTTATTTTTCTTTTAGTGAGAAAAGGAAATAATTGTAAGGACAGAAAAGCTAGGCAGGCATATTAATTGCTTTTGAATAGCATTGCACTTTATAAGTCAACCTGTCAATGAGAATATTATTTTTATATAATGTACGAAACCTGACCTTAGCCAAAAGGCCAAGGACTGATTATATAAGGTATGTTATGGTGCTATAATATTAATGGTATACAGTAAGTTTTTGTGTTTGTTTTTATAAGGTATAAAATTATAAGGTATAAGGAGGTATCCTTTGCTTCCTAAGTAAATGTAGCACAGGATTCAAGTTTTATTGGCCTTGTTGTATAAATATATCTATTATGGATGTAATTGTATAAAAGAAAGCTACTTCTCATGACTATGATTATACCGTATATACAATGAAATGATATTCTACTTGAAAAGTATTCTGGGGACCATGGTTCATAGGGGCTGAAAAGCACCAGGGTAAATACCCATTAAACTGTAGGAAATAGAGGGAAAAGAAATGTTGTAATTAACCATGTGTGTATAAGTGGGGACTTCATGTTGACAGAAGGCAATCAACTTATAGTGGCTTCATCCTCATGTACAATAAAGATTCTTATATAGCTGTTCTGAGCTGAGTGTCTGCATGAAGTAGTTATGCCATGTTTGAGCCTAACAGAAGCCTAACAATAACAGAAATGCGTCTGTTTGGACATGACAGGTTAGATACCACTTTCTTCGTGCATTTTTCTCTGGGAACCATTTGGTTCCTCTATGCACAACCATTTACATTTATCTGAACTGATCTGTAAGAGAGTCGGCTTTGGTGGCTACTTTCCAGTTATGATCATTTATTGAATGAAAACATTAAGTCTGCTATATTTTTTACAGCATAACTCTATATATTTTACTGTGAAGAAAGATAATTATTTCCCAGCCAATGCATTAATTTTTTTCAAAGTTTGTTTTAGACAACAGACATATTAAAACTTATATCTCTACTATTTATATTTATAATCCTTCCCATCTGCTATATATACACTATATGCCATGTTAAAATGTGTTTCATATGATAATGCCACAAAGGGTATCTGTGCTATTCGGAATATAGTTATCATATGTTCTGTATACTATGGTAGACAGAATAGTCCTTTAGCACAATGCATCTTACCAAACAAATAAATTAACTCAAATATATAGTTCTACAGTTCTTGAATGTGACACTGCATTTACTTATTCTTATGCCATCATACCAAACCAGAAATATTCCAAGATAGCCTTTTTAAAGTTCTTTGTCTATGAATGGTCTCCTAAAGAAATGGTTGCTATTGTTATGAACAAACTAGTTTAAAATATCTAAGTGCTGATATAACATCTTGTAAAATTTTTAAATTACATCCTTCAAAGGCTCTGGTCTTTGAGTTATAAATGTACATGTTACTATGACAGAGGCATACAAAAAACAGGAAAAATGAAGCCATTTAGTCATTGATAGCATTTGCATTTTACCTAATATGGTAAAAATGCATTATAGATCTTCTAATAACAAGGCCTTGCTTTCAAATAGTTAAGTGAGACCAGTGAAATACTGAATGTCTTAATATATTGTATCTGGTGTTCTGATTTATGTAAACCTACATTTATTACTCAGTCCGAAACAGATTAATATTAGAATGTAGGCTTCACTGAATAGAGGGAGTAATATTGGTTCCTGATTTGTTTTCTTTTAGGAGAGGAGAGGAGAGGAGAGGAGAGGAGAGGAGAGGAGAGGAGAGGAGAAGGAAAGGAAAGGAAAGGAAAGGAAAGGAAAGGAAAGGAAAGGAAAGGAAAGGAAAGGAAAGGAAAGGAAAGGAAAGGAAAGGAAAGGAAAGGAAAGGGTAAAGATAAGATAAAATGAAAGCCAAAATAGAAAAGAAGAAAAAAGGATACAAAGAAGTAGCTTCTGATCTTGTTTACAGCAGTTATAAGTACAATTATAAGGTTATCTCTGACTCTATAGTTACAACATAACTCTCTTCTTTCTATAACCTATCTATCTAAATATCAAAACCATAATTATAAGTTCTTTTTTTCTACTTTTCATGCAAAAAAGAGGGTTCCAGTCAGCAATAAACATATTGTTTTTTTTCCGAATCCCCTAATGCTGCTTCCTTTTGTAGCAACATTTAATTTAGCCACCATCTAAATTAAATTAGAATTAGCTTCCTTTTACAGGTAGTCCTTGTGTAACAACTGTTTAACAACAATCTGAAGTTACAATGGCCTCAGAAAAAGTGCTTTATGACCTGTATTCACATTTACGACCATTGCAAACTGTCACGGTCATGTGATCTCAATTCAGGAACTTGGCAACTGGCTTGCAAGCAGGCACATGATTGCGATTTGCGACCTTTTTTGCCAGTTTCCAGCAAAAAACATCCATTGGGGAAACTACATTTGCTTAACGACCACATGATTTGCTTAACGACTGTCATAAAATGGTCATAAGATCAGGTCCAGTCACTTGGTGACTCACTTAATAATGCACCACTTAACGATCAATTTTCTGGTCCCTGCTGTGGATGTTAAGCGAGGACTACTTGTATAAACCAAACTCACAGGATTATGATCCAAAAAAGTCTTTGGTAATATTTCTACCTTAGAAACCTTAGTAGCCAAGTTCTGAATCATGTCTATTATTGAAAAGGATCTACACTGAACACAAAAGTAAGTATATTCTCTTGAATTGCCATTTTTCTATCTCCATCTATCAACCAGCCCTAAACTGTCCATCAAATCAAAGTAAATTTTTGGTAATTTGCCTTGAGTGATTTTAATATTTTTCTCAGAAGTTCTGTCCAATGGGGAGATCACTCATTCCAATTCCCCATCAAACACCAATTTTCCTAAGAGAAACCTATTATTCTCTCCATAAATTGTTTATAAACATGTTCATCAGTCAATACAAATAATGGTTTTAGTTGGGGATTTATATACAAAACTACTCCTCTTCTCTTCTCTTCTCTTCTCTTCTCTTCTCTTCTCTTCTCTTCTCTTCTCTTCTCTTCTCTTCTCTTCTCTTCTCTTCTCTTCTCTTCCAAAATAAATTCTTCACCCAAGTTTTTATAAATCAAATATTTTATGCCCTTTTTTCTAATATATGTCTCTTGTAGGCAAATTATACTTTGCTTTAGTTTTTTTTTTAAGCAATGATTTATTTTTCTGTTTTGGGGAGCATTTGCTCCATTTATATTCCACATTAAGAATTTGTAATCCATAGTCAAGCCAGGAATTTAGAAAAATCAATACCTGTAGTGCTAGTTCAGTATCATCCCTTTTAGTTGTAGTTTTTATGTGGTCTTCTCTGACACCTACATTTGAATCTCCTCCAATTCCTCTTTGATATTTTCTCAAAATTCTCTCACCTCCTGCACAGAATTCAATCAAAATTTGAATGGTGTAAAATGCAGAGTTTACCCACTGGTATTCACAGTGTTCAAAGTTTTGTGATTGGATGCTTTAGCAAAGTTTCCATGAATGTATTGCTAAGGAAAACCATATATAAAATTGCTAAACATATATTGAGAAATACTATTTGCAGAATTAAAATATATTCAGAAGCATGTACGTAACTGCTTCTACTAAGAAAAAAAGTATAGTTTATATACATTTTTTGTGTGCAGACCTGTTTTCTAAGGTCACAAATAAATACAGAAATGGGAAGAAATCAATAACATTAGATAATTCAAGACTGAGGGGGGGAAATAGTTTGTATCTCAGAATTTACTTTGAGATTGAACAATTCTGTAAATTTTACTTTCACCGAATTTTTTGGCTTATCATTCACAATTTCTTTAGTGACATTCTTTTACAAATTCTGCAAAAAAGAGGTTACAGAAATATTTATATGACCATCCAGACATATTTCTCTTCTTCATATTTTTGTATGCAAATTTATTATTCTGCATAAATTTGCAAGCAACCTTTTTGTGTATGCTTTCTTCCAATAGATACCTTTCTATATGAATATTTATTTATTTATTTATTTATTTATTTATTTATTTATTTATTCGGCTTGTATGCCGCCCATCTCCCCCAACGGGTGACACTGGGCGGCTCACAATAAAAACACAGTTCTCTCCCAGATGGCTAAAAACTATAAATAATTAAAAACATATAAAAAACCCTAAAAAACCTCCTCTGGTTTAGGGCCCTAAAAAACCTGTAAGATGCTGGGGGGGAGACAACCCATCATCCCACCAGCCATCTCCACAGGTGCGGGCCCCCCTCTGGCCCCCAGGCCTTCTGGCAGAGCCAGGATTTAATACCTTTCCTGAAGGCCATGAGGGAGGGGGCACACCGGACCTCAGGAGGCAGGATGTTCCATAGGGTGGGTGCTACAGCAGAAAAGGCTCTCTGCCTCGACCCCACCAATCGAAATTCCCTGACTGGTGGGGTCTGCAACCTGCCCCTTCTGCTGGACTGAGTGGGACGGGCTGAAGTGACCAGGGCGAGGCGGTTCCTCAGATAACCTGGTCCCATGCCATAAAGGGCTTTAAAGGTAATAACCAACACCTTGAATTGGACCTGGAAACAAACCGGTAACCAATGCAGCTCGCGCAACAGCGGTGTTATATGTGCCCTCCTAGGGGCATTAAGAACTGTCCGCGCCACCGCATTCTGCACCAGCTGTAGCTTCCGGATACTCTTCAAGGGTAGCCCCATGTAGAGCGCATTACAGTAGTCCAACCCAGAGGTGACCAGGGCATGAATGACTGTGCGGAGGTCCCCCTGATCCAGGAAGGGGCATAACTGGCGCACCACACGAAGTCGTGCAAAGGCCCTCCTAGCCACGACTGCCACCTGCTCTTTGAGCAGGAGTCGTGAGTCCAGGAGAACCCCCAGATTACGCACCAGGTCTGTCTGGGGTAGTGCAACCCCGTCAAGAACTAAAGATGACAAAGTCCTAGATCTTGAGGCTCCCCGTATCCACAGCCACTCCATCTTACCAGGGTTCAGCTGAAGCCTGTTGTCCCCCATCCAGGCCCCCACAGCCTCCAGGCACCGTGAGAGGGCAGTCACAGCGTCACTTAGGGCACCTGGGATGGAGATGTATAGTTGGGTATCATCAGCATACTGATGATACCTCACCCCGTGCTGCCGGATGATCTCACCCAGCGGTTTCATGTAGATATTAAATAGGAGCGGTGAAAGCACTGACCCCTGTGGCACCCCACAAAGTAGGGGCCGGGGGCTGGACCTCTCGCTCCCTATCAACACCGATTGAGTTCGGCCTTGGAGAAAGGAGCTGAACCAGCACAACATTGTGCCACCCAAGCCCAACTCCTGCAGCCGACCCAAAAGGATACCATGGTCGATGGTATCGAAAGCCGCCGAGAGGTCAAGAAGAGCAAGGATGGATGCACTCCCCCCATCCCGCTCTCGCCAGAGATCATGTAGAAGTGCGACCAATGCTGTTTCTGTCCCATAACCGGGCCTGAATCCTGACTGATATGGGTCCAGATAATCCGTTTCCTCCAGGATCCTCTGAAGCTGCCGCACGACCACCTTTTCTACCACCTTCCCTAAAAAGGGGAGGTGGGAGACTGGACGAAAGTTGTCCAGAAGGGTGGGGTCTAGCGATGGCTTCTTGAGGAGTGGGTGGACCAAAGCCTCTTTGAAAGGCTTCGGGAACACCCCCTCCTGCAAGGATGAATTAACCATCGCCAGGACCCACCCTAAGGTCACCTCCTTGGTAGATTTAACTAACCAGGAGGGACACAGATCTAAATCACAGGTGGTCGCACTGACAGCCCCGAGGACCCTGTCCACTTCCTCAGGGACAACAGGATCAAACCGTTCCCAGATAACTGGGCAAGAACACTCCCCGGGCAGCTCCTCTGGACCTACTCCACGCTTGGCTTCCAACTGGGAACGGATCTGAGCAATTTTATCCATCAGGTGTTCAGCAAATTCCTCTGCATGACCCTGCAAGTAGTCCTCCATCCCCCCTTTTCCCAGGAGGACCCGGGTGACCCTAAACAGGGCTGCAGGGCGACACTCTGAGGATGCAATAAGAGAGGAGAAATATTGATGTTTCGCCGCCCTTACCGCCACTAGGTAGGCCTTAATGGCAGCTCTAACCCGTGTTCGGTCTGATTCATCCCCCGTTTTCCGCCAGCAGCGCTCTAGCCGTCTCTTAGCCCTTTTCAGCTCCCTCAGCTCCTCCGTGAACCACGGGGAGTGCCGGGAGTGATGGGCCAAGAGAGGAAGCACAGGCGCGATCCTGTCCAAGGCCCCAGCCACCTCCTTATTCCAGGCTGTGGCCAGAGCCTCCGCTGGACCATGCAGCAAGGCCTCAGGAACACCCCCCAGCTCCCTTTGGAACCCGTGCGGGTCCATCAGGTGCCGGGGGTGGAGCATTTGAATAGGTCCCACCTCCCTGCGGAGGGGGGCAGCATAGGAGAATCCTGCTGCCACCAGGGAGTGATCTGACCATGACAGGGGGGATAATATAAAATCCCCCACCAGATCATGCTGCCACTGCTCTGACAAGAAAACCATATCTGGAGTGTGACCACTGTCCCGGGTCGGGCCGTTGATGACCTGGGATAGGCCCATGGCTGCCATGGTAGCCATGAACTCCCGAGCCGCTTCCGAGGCCAATCCCAGGGACGGCAAATTAAAGTCCCCCAAGACCATAAGTCTGGGGAACTCCACTGCCAACCCCGAGATGGCCTCCAGCAGCCCAGGCAGGGAGGCTGCTATGCAGCAGGGAGGCTGGTACTCTAGCAGCACTCCCAACTGATCCTGTGTGCCCAACCTCAGGAACAAGGTCTCACATCCAGTAACTTGTGGAGCAGGGCCCCTGAAGGCCAATAGGGATTCCCTGATGACTACTGCCACACCCCCTCCCCTGCCCTGGGGTCTCAGCTGGTGCCACACCCTAAACCCAGCTGGACACAATTCCGAGAGGGCTACTCCGCCCTCTGGTGCCAGCCAGGTCTCGGTGATGCACGCCAGGTCAGCCTGCTCCTCCCCAATAAGATCGTGAATTAGGGGGGCCTTATTATTGACTGACCTGGCATTCAGTAGCAACAGATGAAAACCCGGGCCTCTGTAGGCCTGCTGACCAGGGTCTGGGCTTGAGCTCTGAGGGTCAGAACACACCAGCGGCTTAACGCATCAGGGGCGTCTTCCCCTGAAACGGCCTGCCCTCTGGCTCCCACCATACTGCCCCATGCCCGTCACCACCTGAATGCCTGCCCTAAACCGCCCAAGGTCCTCCTCCTCCCCCCCTCCAGGCCTCCCACTTAAGGGGCCCGCCATACCACCCAACACGCAAGGGAGAGGAGACAAAAAAGGGGTGGAGCCGCACACCCCTGTGGCACTTCAGCTGACCGCTCTCAGCACCAACAGGGGGTCACCACTCCCAATCCCCCAACAAACACTCACCCTCTCTCCACCGGCTTCTCTCACTGGCCAGGGAGAGAAGGGCCCCATTCACTCCTACCCTCTGCCTGTCTCCCACCCCGGCAGAGAGCAACCCATTCACCTCCTCCAACTGCAACATCCACTCACACACACCCACCCGCTCGAGTCTCCCCGCATCTTCTCTGGGGGAGGGGGCGCCCCTTGCCACATAGAGGCTCATCACCCAACCCCTGAAGTCTCAGAGTCACTGTGGCCGCCAGGCTCTGGCCTCCAAACTCCTTCAGCCTCGCCATCGGCGTCCGGCTGTCAGCGCCTGCGCTCTCACCGCAGGCGCTCCCACCGCTGAGGCCAGCCGCGCTGGACCTGGGCCACCACCCGCCGGTACTCTCGATCTCGCAGGGCCCGCTTCCACTCCAACGTCGCTTCCCTCCAAACCGGGCGCTGTGCTCCGCTGCAGCAGCCACCCACGCTCTCCCGCCACCACCTCCTCTGGGGCCGAGCATCGTTCGCTGCTGCACCTGCCCACATCCTCTCCTCTCAGTCCTTGCTCCAGCCGCCCCCGCCGCCCCCGCCGCAACTCCTCTCCCCACGGCCGTGGCCTGCTTCGGATGGAGGTAACACCGGGGGTTCTCTTCACTCACCCCCCATTCGTACCGAAATCCCACACCTCCAGCTCTCCTCACCTGCATAGTTAGTTATGGTTGTGGTGGAGGCCACAAGGGAGGTTATGGCTGGGAGCTCCGCACTAGGCGTCCGCTCCCTGCCGCCATCTTGGAGAGCATAGTTGAGAAGCATAGTAGAGAATATTCCTATGTGTATTTTGTTTCTATTTTTTTTCTATGTGTATTTTTGTTTCTATTTTTGTTTCTTTTTTTTTTTATATATGAGGTATGCCATGGTCTGAAGAAAGCAGATTTCATCATGCATTTGAGTTCCAGGCTTATTTTTACTTTATTAAAAATGCATATATTCCTCCCATCATCTCAGTACAATATATCAACGAAATACATAGACGTCTGATAGCATATATAAATTTAATTCATGTCTGCAAAAAAGTTATTTCAACTAGCACATTCTGATACAAAAGCTTAATAATTAATCAAAACCTTGATTGTATTTTCTGGACATAGAAAATTAGCTACCATCATCAACAGTTTTAAGTTCTGTTTTTTAGCCCCCATCAACAACACAGATTGGTCAGGCCCCCACCCTCCTTGCCTTCTGGAAGGCCTTGAAGAGTTGGCTCTTCCCACAAGCATTAAGGTAGGATGAGGCTTGAACCCAGTAAGATGGTGTGTGGCTGTATAGAGAGTGCTGCCCTGGGGTGCTATGATTTTTTTTTTAATATAGAGTTTTATCGAGTTTTACTGATTTTTACCCTGATGGTATGTGGGGTTCTTTTGTTTTTAATATATTCCATATGATAACAACCAGCCTGGGTGATATTTTGCATACCACCAGGGTTGTTGTTATCATATGGAATATACAACTATATAAGTATTTATAAGTATACTTATATTTATTTATAAGTATATTTATTTATATATACATATATATATAAACAAACAAACAAACAAACATGAAATCTTCCAGAAGTACTATGATAGCACACTAAGGACAGTGTGGAACCCATTGAAGCATTGTATGACCTTTCATATGAGAAAGTGAAAGAAGTTTTTTTTTTAATCTAAAAGTTCAGGGGTTAAATTGAAAGAGGTCAAGTGGCAGAAATTTAGACTTACAAGGGATGGGAAAGAGAAAGGGGGAGAAAAGAAAAAGGGAAAGACAGTATAATGGATTAGGATACTTCATTTATTGGGAATGAAAAATACTTTTTCAGAGGCTACTGGATCTTTTCAGATATCTCTGAGGGTTCAGTGAAAAACAATACCTTTGCCTCTGTAACTTTAGTTTAAATAGGTGTATTTTAATGAATTAAACAGGAAAATAATCCTGCATTTACCTCTCTACATAATCAACACCATTCACTATGTATTTCTGCCAACAATGGACAAACTTCCATCATGAAAGAATCCACACTTTGACTTTTCAACTAGGTCCTGATTGTCCTTTCTACCTCTTCATCTGAGGTAAACAGATGCCCACAAAGATATTCCTTCAATTTGAGGACAATGTAGAAGTTTTGTGGTGCCAGGTTGGACTGTATGGTGGATGGAATATGATAGTGAGAGCCAACATTGCAGTTGCTTCTTGGATTGCCTCACTCTCATGAGATATAAGACCTAACATTGTCATGTTGCAAAAAAAAAAAAAAAAAAAAATCTTCTTGTGCTTTTAAACTCTGTTTAATTATTGTTTCAATTTTTTGAGTGTTGCAGTGTGGTGCTTTGAGTTGATACTGGTGCTAGGTTCAAGGAAATACATGTGAATAATATCATCTGTATCCCAAAAAATTTGTAACAAGTTTTTCTGCTGAAACCCAGATATGTTTGTATGTATTTGCAGGTGAAGCTTTATGATGATATTCCATGGACCGACACTAAATTTCTAGGTCATAATGATGATCCCATATTTTACTGGCTCTGATGATATTGTAAAGGAATTCCTCATCCTCATTCTCATAACATGACAACAATTGCTGGCAAATTTCAAATCTTGAAGCTTTCATTTCACCATCAGCATGCAAGGAACCCATCTTATATAAACCTTCCAATATTGAAAAATGTTGACAACGTGACCCACATGTACCTGGAAAATGCTAGATTTAATAGCAGTTTGCCTTTGAGTGATCTAGCAATTGTCCTTAATCATTACATCAAGATTTCTCATATGAAAATCATGAGCTGCTGTCACAGTTTGTCCTTTTCCTTCTTGATCACACAAATCAGCTCTTCCCAGTTTATCCACCGTAACTTTTTTTTTTTTTGGCCTAGCAATGTATAGTACTCACGCGAACACAATCACCACCATAAACAACCTGAATTTGGGGATAAGCTTCAATTGGAGGCATTCCTTTGGCATTAGAAATATAATCACAGTGTGTTGCTTAAAGTTCACTGATGAGTACTACTGCAAGCATCTATTTCATGCAACAGCAATAAAACTTTTTCTCACAGCAAGTTACCACTAAGTGTAGTGAAAGAACAAATGCTAAAGAATGTCAGAGCTTCTAGCACATTAGTACTGCCATCTGTTAGTGACTAATAACATTGGAGGCATTTGAGATATCTATCTATCTATCTATCTATCTATCTATCTATCTATCTATCTATCCATCCATCCATCCATCCATCCATCCATCCATCTACCTACCTACCTACCTACCTACCTACCTACCTACCTACCTACCTACCTATCTTGGCAGTATTTGCTACTCTGTGTGTGCATGCATGTGTGTGTATTTTGCAAAGAACATCAATGTAATCGGAATGTGTTTGAAATAACATTTTTAAAAATGTAAAACAAAGACTAGTTTTTTGTTTCCTCTACAAATGTATCTTTAAAATGAGAGGATTATCTTAGCTGAGCTGAGAATACTCTGTGCTCTAACAAAGGCCATGTCTACAACTACATTTTTCATGTTATTCTCCTCTTTCTTCCCCTTCTTTATAGATAGTGTATGGCATGAATTATTGTTAGTGCACTAGTGGGTTGCATGTCCATCTTTATTGTGAACAGCTTGCCTCTATTTGATTAAAAAGAAATTATTTAGCAATAAGTCGATTACTGTTTGTTTTCAATTTACAGCAAGTGAAAACAAGGAAATGTGTATTCTTTGGTGATCATAGAAAAGATCACAAAGAAAGAAGTTGAGTGTTTTTAAAAACGTGCCTGTTTTTACAAGGATATAATTGATATCCAGCTAGGGGAAGGGAAGGAAGAATGAGATCTTAGATCCCTACAAAATGTCTGTAGATTTTTTTTTTTTTCTGGCCTTTCTTATCTATAATAAAAATGATCCTTCTGAAATGTTAACTACATCAATGTAAGTTATTCTATAGCCTTTGTAAGTCAGCCTGGTGAGCTTCTGCATTTTTTATCTTGAACCTATTATTCTGCCCTTTCATTATAATATTACTTGCTATTGCTATGCTTTCTTTGAGTGAGTTGAAAAAATTGGGTGTGCAAGACCTATTGTGGCATAGTTCATAGCTGAGATTCCCTCCTTGGCTTTGTTTCATTCAGCATTAACTACATAAGGGTGATAGTTGAGCTGGCTTAATGAATTGTGTCTAACTTAAATTGGTCATGGTACCTAAGTCCATTTCATTTCCTTTGGAATTAAAATAGACCTGTGGTTATAGAAGACTCTTGGAAGTTGTATGCATTTTGTGACAGGGAAGTTGTTATCAAGGGGTGGAAAGTGTTCACCTCCTATAGACAGTTATTACACTAAAAAAATTCCTGAAATGCACTGATAAGTGTTACCTTGGAATTTACGTTAAGGAGCTCAATAGTTTATACCTGTGCGAACAGCTCATGTTTCTAAACTGACTTGTGTCCTGTAGAGATTAAGGACACGGGCCTGCAGGAGATTAAGATGTCAGTTGCTTTAAGTGACACCCAATCCATTTTATTGACCCCAGCTCTATCCTGCAAAACAAGCACTTTTTGAGGGAAACATAATGAAAATTTTGAGTGGCTTTATGGGCTGGAGTATAATGGCTTTTCAAAGGCTGTTGCTAAGTGCTGTGGCAAGGTCTGTAAATGAAACCAACAACATCTGCTATAGATGCCAGGCTGGTACATGTCACTGCATACTAATATGGCTATGTATGCCATTACTTTTTAAAAAAGAAATACTAATGCTGTGAAGTGAGGACATTAAGCTTCATTCATTGTACTGGACAGGCTATTACTTCTTACTGCTCTCATTCTTATTTCAAGGTGGTATTCCATTTCAAGGCCACACAAGGCTCTGATCTGATTTCTAATTGTTGGCTTTCAACAACCAAGGACACAGGTTATGTATTGGGAAGCCTTTTCTGCTATTTACTTTAATGCCCTGTTAACACTTAGATCAGCATTGATTTATACTTACTGATAAGCATAAATTTGCCTATCTGAAGAATTTCTAGATTGATTTTGGGTTCCAGAACAGGATATCTGTGCCAGAAACACAGTTGCCAACAACCCAAATTCCATTATTCTGGGAAAATAAGCTATTCTGAACTACTTGTAAAAATAAATTGTCTTTACTTTTATTTATGAAATAAGACCACTTATTCCACAAGACCTACTGGGGTTGATACTGTACACAGAGCTCTATTATATTTGCATAGAATCAAGCTGCACCCAGAAACAATGGAAAAAATAAGCCAAATCAAACTAAGAAGTGTCTCACCATCGTTTCAACTCACAAATTTAGCTGCAGCTAAATTATAGAATTTTGTGTTCTAGCACAGTAAACACAATATAACCTTGCTAGTTATTTTCATTTCAGGTGCAATAAGACATTAAATAAAAAGAAAGGATTCATGCCACATTTAAACAGAAGTGTTCTTCGTGTATTTGGTATTCCTGATTTATCTTTGTTTTTATAGTAGTAGCAATTTTGTTTTTGTTTTACAAGTCCTTGATTTCTTATGAATAAACAGTTGATGCACAGAAAACAAGTTAAACAACAGATTTTATGAGCCCCTGTTTCATGTAGGCCATAAAAGGGAAGAGGATAATAAACCCTAGATATTCTAAAGGAAATATGAGGGTTACTAGTGGGGCAAAAATCTTTGAAGGCCAATAGGCACACTTGCCTTTGAGAGGCATGCCTTGGGCTGCTCTCTTCAAATATTTGTGGCTAAAAATAGGACTTTATTTCAGTTATTTATATATTTGATTATAATAAAATGCATTTGTCTTATTCTGCCACATTCTTTATGACTTACATTTTTTTAAAGAGGTCATTATTCAGTGACAACTTTTAGAAGGCACTGGAGACACATGACAATTTTTAGGGCTGTATGTGATATTAGCTTCAGTTTATGGACTTCTGCTATATGTACTACTCTGATGAAATTTTGCAGTCATATTTTCATGGCCTTTGGCTTCTGACTATGAAATAGTCCATCATTATCTTCAACATTAAATGATGTCTGCATTTTAAAAATAATATTCCCAGCCATTGAATACATTTTTTACCAGGATTCAGTCAATTCCAAGATACAACATGTTAAAACAGAGTCACAGTTGCAAGCAGTGAGTTAACAGACACCTATATGTTTTTGAAGAATCAGTCAAAGGAAAAGCTTCTCTGATGATGTCTGACAGTCTCCAAGGGAAAGAGGAGTGAGAACATGAAAAGAAGAGAGTATCAAAAGACAGCTATAGTAGGTAGCAAAATGAAGAAAAAGTGATGTAGTCAGTGAAGTAAATCTTCAGTTAGTTTCTTTGGTCTTGCAGAGCTAGAATTTCTCTTTCTCCACAATCTTATAAGATCCCAGTTTCTCTAAGAAACAATTGAACTTTGGTACTACCCATTTCACAATTGAAAGTGTTTGTGACTGTCAGTTTTTTCTTGTACCCTGAGACTTAAGCACATATATTTTTCAATGATTCTGAGTCAAAAACACAATATAATTAAAAAATAAATAAATACTGAGATAATTGCTTCATTGATATTAAAACTCCAGTTCTAGACTTACTTATTTTATGGTAGTTTCTATACATTACATAAGTGAAGACCATGCTTTGTTTTTTTGTTTTGTTTTTTAAACAAAATATAACTAATATTAATTCAGTTTTTATCTGTTTAGGACTAAAATGCAAAATATAAGGTATATAGTGTAAAATAAAAATTGTTCATTAAAAACCATCATTCACTGAATGCAATCTAGTGGTCAAACAAAGGATTCCATTCTGGAGCATATAGATTCAACCAAATATACTTGGGCTAACCCTAACCTTAACCCTATGCTGTCCAATCTGCTTCAAAGTTCAGAAATAATTCTAAAGCTCCAAAAAATACCTTTTCCTGCCCCAATTGAAGGTAATTGAATTGAATTGAATTGAATTGAATTGAATTGAATGTAGTCTAATCCAATTTTCTCAATAGTCTGGAACACTTCTCTGTGAAACATAATCCCATCTTCAGACTTGTATCCTTTCTTTAACTAAATATGTGGTCAGGGCCTCATTGTTCAACAGTCATGACCCTCTTTTCTGTCTCTCCTAGGTAGGTATATGAGGGTTGAATGAACAGCAGGGCCTCCACTACCATAACTTTAGTTTAAATAGGGTTATTTTAACAAATAGAAAAGAGTCAAACTCCACACTTTGACTCTTCAACCAGGCCTTGATAGTCTTTTATCCCACTTGTTTTGAGGCAATTAGATGTCCATTAAAGTATCTTCCAATTTGGTGAAAATGTGGAAGTTTCATGGTGCCAGGTCTGGACTTTATCCAGACTATGGGCTACATTGATGAGATACAACTTTGAACTTGCCTCTTGGATGGCTCATGAAGTGTAAGGTCTACTTTTTTCATGTTGCAGCAAAATTTCCTTCTTGTATTTATGAACTCTTATTAATATTGTTTCAAAATTTTAAGTGTTGCCATGTAGCACTCTAATGGTATCCTAAAACCTGTAACTATGAGTTTTCTTGCCAAAGCTTATTTTAATTTAATTTAATTTAATTTAATTTAATTTAATTTAATTTAACTTTTTTATTTTATTTTATTTATATTTCAAATTTGGTCACTGCCCTTCTTACTAGGAAGTTCATTTTCATTTTATTCATTTTCAGGTGAAGTTTTGTGATGGTATTCCATGGACTGACTCTTCATTTCTGGGTCATAATGATAAATTCACATTTCATCAACTCTCATGATGCTGTGAAGAACTATTTCACTTTTATTCTTGTAGTGTGACAACAATCCCTAGAATATTTAATCTCTTGAACATTTCAACCCTGCTGTCAGCATGCAAGGAACCCATCTTGCACAAACCTTTCAATATCCATAAAGTGATCCACACGTAGCTGTGAAATGTAAGGTTTGTGAGCAATTTCCCTTTGAGTGATCCACCAATTGTCCTTAATCAGTTCATCAACCTTTCTTATGTGAAACTCATTGGTGGTCATAATAGGTCATCCACTTCTTTATTGATGACACAGTCAGCTTTTCATAGTTCGCCTCGCCATCTTTACCTTTGGTCCAGTGATGCACAGTACTCATGTCAACAGAATCATCACCATAAACCTGCATTCAGAAGTAAATTTCAATTGGAATGATTCTTTCAGCAGTCAAAAATTCAATCATGACACATTGCTTAAAGCAGAATAACACTGTTGGCCTCCATTTCATGAACAATCACAACACAATCTTTCTCACAGCAGCTTCCTGCCAACTGAAGTAAAAGAACGGATGCTAAAGAACATGTAAGAGTTTCTAACTGCCATCTGCTGGTGACTTATAATATTGGAGGTATTATTTTTCATTTAACCATGGTAAATACAACACTGTCTGCAATTCCTTAAATTCCTGGATTGCACATAGCTATTCAATCCCAAGAAGATGATTTGGATGCTTTAAGGAGTTCCAGACATATGCTACTTTTTTATCTCCATGGGCTCCAAAGTGTAGTTTTGCCTTAGACTCTGAAGTGCTTCACAGTCTTAAAAACTATTTGCTCAGATTACTTAAGTAGCATTTCCAAAGTTCCCAATAATTCTTTTCAAACTTAATTTAACTGAATGCCACTCCTGCCTTTCTCATCCTTGAACATTCCAGTCCCTGCATCCTCTTCCCATTGTTCAAAAAGGCTGCAAATGGGGTGACTAATAAATGTGGATCTAATTAAAGTGATTACTCTGAACTGAGGACAGACCTAACTGATTGAGTTCCTGGGCTTAATGTTCTCAATAACATGGGTAAACTTAAAATTAATTTCATAGTCATATTTAAAAGGGGAAAAATGCTTATTTGATCCCATTCAATGTTGCATATTTGATTCTATGTGAAGATCGAGCGAATGTGCCTTCAAACCAAATTGTCATTTGTTCTTCATTTATAGATTAGGCCCACCATTCACTGGGATTATTCTGAAGTCATTAGCTTGAACATAGTATGGTTTAATCCAGATATAACTAGAGAAATTGATTATAAAGCTGTGCATTGCTTGATTATATACCACTAAAGAAACTGAAATAAGGGAAACTGGTACAATTTTACTGTTAGATTCTATGAAAAGTACAGTAGCTGGTTCAGTGTATAAATGAAAACTGCTAGCAAATTTGCTACTTGATTTACAGAGTTATCCATGCTCTTTTGCTATATTGTCATGCCGTAGCTGATTATTATATCCTCTTGAAGAGGTAATTGCAGATTCTTGGGAGGAAACAGTTAGGAGAGATGAGACATTTTGGCTTTTTCATCTGTATATTTTTCAAATTAAATTCATCCCTCCTACTTTTGAAGAAATTTGAAAATTTAGCTAAATTCTTGCCAACAGACAATCCAAAAGAACTGCTTACCTTTTAGCTACCCTCAGTATGCATAGATGCTCCTAGCATGTAGAAAACTATTATCTTCCTGCCTTGCAGCTACTAAAACTGAAGATTCAGTCAGAAAAAAGATAATTAACTGAAACAAAAACAGTTGAATATATAAATTGAAATCTATGTTTTTAAAAGCTCAACATTCAAAACCTTCTGAGCAGATGGATTAACTGACTTTTTTCCATCCATGCTTTCTTTACAACAAACAAACAAAAGCACAGAACTTATATCTGGTAAATTCTTAGCCAGAACCAAGCTGAATGAAAGTCTTATACACCCCTGTAGTCAAATTCATAACTTCTGTAAAATAGAAGCACTACTGTAAAATCTTTTAATTCTACTCATGAAGAAATTTCAGTCAATATGGGCAGTTTTAATAAGATCTTAAAAACTCTAGATGTTCCTGGAAAGTGGCACTGATCTCTTTGTTGTGTTAATTATCACAGTCAAGAGAAGGATCCATGCTGAAAGCAGCATTCCCCTTTAATGCTATTGCTGTCAGGAATTTTGTGAGTTCAAAATAATTGCCTAAACAGCTGCTTGAAGAAGCACTTATTTCAAAAAGGCAAATAAACAAAAACCCTGGATGTCTGGTCTGCTGCAGAGAAAGAAAAGAAACAGTAGGAAGTGAATGATAGGTATCTCAGAATTAAACATTATAATAAACCAATAAATGGAAGAACGCATAGCAGACTCTGTGGGAATATGGAATGAGGCAAATGCAGGTCCTATGTATCATGCAGCTAAGTAAGGCAGGAACAAATTTAATTTGAATCCCATGCTAGAAGGACTAAGATAAATTGTCATAAAACTTATAGTATGTTTGGCTGAGGTAGATATACTTAAAAGTATAACCTAAAATACACAAACACATATGTACATATGAAACTTATTGGATGTTCATTGCTTATGGGATTCACCGCCATCAGTTATGGTGGTAGTCACCAATGTGGTATGGGGTAATATATTTTTAAGTAGGTCTGATTCAGTCAAGGCCTATTACACAGCTGTCTATAATAATTGGATTTTATTTGGATATAGTGTTGTAGCTGTTTGGCTGGTTTTTGTTAGCTTGTAGGTATTTTCTGTGACTTGGCTGATCTGTCTATCTAGCTGTTGCTTAGAATAAACTGGCTTGTTGGAGCTAGCATTGTCTTGGTTTGACATAGTGAGTCAGCGTAGCAATGGCTTGGTGCCTCCCCCAGCAAATGTTACAACTTATTTAGGTAGTTCTAAAAAAGGATTGGATAAATTAATGGAGGATAAGACTATTAATGGTAATGGGTGTTGATGGTGATATACAACCCTCAGAATCTAAAGAATATCTTCAATAACTGGTACTGAGAGAAATTATAAGGACTTACTACTTACATTCCTGGAAGCATCTCAGTGACCACTGTGTGACATAAAACACCACACTAGATAGTATTTGGTATGATCCAATAGGGTTTTCTTATGTTCCTTGAATTCAGCTACTATTCAACTTGAAGAATACTTATTTTGTTTTGTTTGTTCTTTCACCTATTCTTTTGTGTACATAAATTAGTATGTATGTGTCTTCTTTTATGGATTTTATACAAGTTGCAATAGGTGCCTTTTATAGTTGAAGAGTGGGTAATTAATTAAAATTTATGTTTATAGCAACATGTGAAATAGCTCAGCAGCTAAGTAGGGTCAGTCTTGGTTAACCAGTCTTGGTTAGAACTTGGATGGGAGACAGGGAATACCAAGACTTTAGACTTGACTGGGAAGTCAGAAAGCATCCCATAAGTAAGCCAACCAGTTCTGTACTGTTGGTAATAACACTGTGATATGTCCATGGAGTCATCAGGAGTAAAGACTGATTCAAAAAGATTTTCTTTATATTTATATGAATATTAGATATGTATTAGTTTATATCCATTTAAAACATCCATAGTGGATGGAGAAAGGACACATTGGTGAAAAAAATCAATTCTCATAAATCTTTTAATGATGCAAGGTACAAGTTGGTAAGCTTATAGTTGGCCTTATTTCGATATGAAAACCATCAATGGATGCCTGTAAATTCTTAGGGCAGATAAATACACACTATCAGCCCAAACAATATGCATGTGGAAGCCACTACATTTGTACACAGTTAGATGTATATTGGGCATGTACTTTGGATATTATGGCTCTCTCACAAATACTAGCTTTGATGTTACAATTCTCAGTAAGAAATAAAACTAGCCTGTTTCTCCATATTTAGAAATAGGTTTTTTTTTTTTTTTTTCCCCTTCTTAAAAAGGATTTATTTCTGTAAGTCGGTATTAACAAGATTTGACGGCTTGCAACAAAGCAGTGCATTTGATCAAAGATTCAATTTGAATGGTCCCAAAAGTGTCTGGGGAATAGCTAATGCTGTCTTACAGCTAAAACTATGTTAAGTGCTGACCTGATCAATGCCTGAATCAGACAAAAATTGCATAAATTGTTCAAACTTAAGTTTTCCTAAGGAGGAGTGGCTTAAAAGTATAATAAATACACTCCAGCTTCTAACTGATATACTAGATGCATTTTCAGGTGTTTTGTTTGTTTGTTTGTTTTACTTTTTAACTGAGTAATGTTCATGCTTGATTCATTGGCAACATTTTTTAAAACAATACTGTACTGGAATTGAGTGCAGATTTTAAACAAAATGAATCTAAGCACATCCTCCCTAGAGCTTTAAGATTTACTAGACAACCCGTGACTCATTGAGCCATTGTTTTAGAGATAGTTCCTTGCCTAAACAGAGAAACAGAATGACCAAGGGGAAAAAGGCAGTGGGAGCATGAGCAACTTGTCATCGATAAAGTAATTAATCCAGTTTCACTACGATTACAGATTACGATTACTTTCTGCTGGCTTCCCTATTGACTTTGCTTGTGGGAAGCTGGCAGGGAGCATCAGAAATCTTCCTTCCCTCCCTCCCTTCATTTCCACATATAATATAGGCTTGCACCATTTGCCCTCCCTTCATGACCTTCAGGAGAGCCCCAGTGAAGCCTCCTCTTCCTCCTCCTCCTCCTCCTCAGCTGACCAGCAGAACTGCCTGCCACTTTGCTGGGGGAAGGTGGAACAAAGGGAGCCATGGAAGAAGTTCATCCATCAACTACTGGTCCGCCAGCCAGCCTTACCTCACCAGCAGGCATCCAAGTCACTGCCTTATCCTTCCCTCAATACCAAACAGCTGTTAAGAGATTTCAAATTTTGTTTCCAAAGCAGCCAATCGCCACTTGCCCATCAGGCCTTGCCGCCAGCTGATTGGATGCTTTGGAAATGAAGCAGAAATTTAAATATAATATTTTAATGTATTTTCATAATAAATATTTTACCAGCCACCTTAGTGAGGAAACCTATCTATTAGCTTCAATCCTCATAAAACTATACTTTTTATTGTTTTAAAATTTTCACTATTATTATAGACACCCAACCATAATTTACCTTCGAATTCTGATACTATAACCAAAATACAGTATTTCTGAGTAAAGTACAGAATGGTCCTCATACTCAATCCCACTTGCTGCCTAAAGGATTAGATAAACTGTATAGCCAAACCTATTTACACTACAGGTCCCAAGTATGAATGCTGAAAACTCCATGGATGCAAATCTACAGCCAGATACAGTCCCACCAATAATTATTCTTTCCAGAACTCAGGAACACAGAAAAGGGTTTGAGGCCCTAGAATTTAGCCCCTCAAAATAGATCTGGCAAATGTCATTTCTTGTTTTGTTTTCATTAAAAAAGAGGAAAACACAGGGGAATTCACACACACACACACAAACACACACTTTCCATACTGGCTGATAGGACTGCCCCTTTGATTTTTGTCCATCTGATTTAAAATTGTTCTCTTAAGAATCAGCTTGCCAGCTTTTCATGTATAAAAAGTAAAGTCTCCCTCAAGTGAAGCCCATGGGACTTTCAGGGTCATGCCCATGTGTTTTTCTTTATATCAATTCAAAATGGTCTGCCACTGCCTTCTTTTGGAAGTTGGATTCTTTAAAAAACTTATCAGTTTCATCTGCAGTTTTGAGATTTCCTAGTGGTCTTCTGTCCAAGTACTAATTAGGTCTCCCGCTGTTTAACTGTTGGACATAAGTGAAGATTGGCAAGTTGTTGCTACCTAACTGGGTTACCTTATATACATACCTATTTAAAAATAATGATAATTGAATCATATATCAATGTGGAAAATTCACAATAGTCATTCTATGGTAGTTGGACTTGGACTATCTTTTATTTCAGGCTTCAACAAACAAATATTCTCTGTTAATTTTACCTATATTTATACATGGCAAATCTCACCAAATTAGGGAGAATGGCTAACACTTCAAAAGACAATTTACAATGCAGAATTACTGAGATAAATTTCAATGCAAATCCAACAGGCTGACATCAAGTGTTGACAAGTATAAAGTCCTGTATGTGGTAGGAAAAATAAATTTATCAAAGGATTGGGGAGGCCAGCCATGTTAGAAGGATGTAGGGGGTCTTAGGAGAACACTACCTGAGTAGGATCAAGCAGTGATGCAACACCTAAAAAGTCAATGAAATCCTGGGCTGCATTAATAGAAGTATTATGTTGGAGTGGGGCAACTTTCATTGTACTCTGCCACAGGAGAATTCATTTAGAGTACTGTCTTCAGTAATGCACACTTCAGAAGGAACATGGAGAAGCTAGAACACGTTCTGAGGAAAACTAACAAGATGATAAAGGATCTGGGAGTAGGCAAATCTGTAAGAGATGATGAATGGACCTGGCTTGTTTAGCTTTCAAAGGAGAAGACTAAGAGAAGATATTATAACAATACTATTTTAAAAAGTGGAGGCAGTCCAGTCTCTTTTGAAGCTGAGACCAGGATAACAACCAGTGAAAGTAAAAGAAAAAGTCAGGCTGAATATTAGAAGGGTTTTGTTTTTTTGGCTTTTTTGGAAAGAGCTGTTAAGAACCACCTTGTTAGAACAATAGTTAACAACCCTCACTGTGTATTTTTGCACTGAGCAGAGGTGGGAATAGTTGGGTCACAATGTTGTTTCTAACCCATACATGATTTCATAATAAGCTGAATATTTATTTAATTTTTATAACAGAGATAATGCCTCTTCTAAAGTAGCATGCATATATAATGCACAATCTAAACACCATCTAAAATGTTGTTGCTGCTGCTGTTGTTTTACTGCTTCTCCTTCAAACTAGAGACAAATTCATTTTTTATTATGAAAGTTGCTGGCCAGAAATGGCTGATGCTTCGGCGGTTCGAGTCCAGCCTTCATGTTAACAGGGTGAGCTCCTGTTTCCTCCCCAGCTCCTGTCAACCCAACAGGTCGAAAACTCACGTGAGTAGATAAATGGGTACTCTCACTCCGGTGGGAGGAAAAATGCTGGCGGCACCTTGCACAGAGAGACGGGACCAGTTGCCAGTAAGCGCAAAACCGCGCTCGCCCAAAAAGGGCGTGAAGCAACGGAAACCCCGCCTCCTGCGCTCGCCAGCTGGGCTCTGGTCTAGGAAGGAGGCTCTGGCAAACCACTTCTGAAAAACAATTGCCTTGAAAACTGCAAGGATTCGTCCAGGCAGTCACTGCAGGGTCAGTAATGACTGAGCACAGACAAAAAAAAAAAAATGGTCAAAAAAGTATTTGTGAAACTGATAAAATTGATTTTAAAAAAATAACAAATGAAATAAGCAAGTTAAAGTGAGGGAGAAGAAGAAATAATATATGTTGTTAATGCATGAACAATGACCAAGAAACAGTAAATAGCATTAGGTAGCTACCTTTATAACCCTTAAAGCACCTACATGCTCCAAACAAATGTAAGTGGCAATTGCAATTAAACAAATGTTAGCAATTTTTCATAGAGATTTCAGTGGAGACATCTGTTAGTAAGAATGTACAATCTCAGAATCAGGCCAGTCCATATGACTGGCAAGAAGATATGGTATACTCTTAGAACCAACATGAATTCTGGTATAATGGACAGTGTACCAGAACATGAGCTATGAGCTATGTAATAGGACAATAGCTTCTACTTTACATCTATGCAATAGTTATCTAAATAAGTTATGTTATTAACTTGTCCTTCCACTAACTAAGTCATTTTATTCTTCTTTTATCATGTACAATTCTGCCTTCATAAAAACACAACATCCTAAGAAGTAGTTAAGTCTAGATTTATGAGGACTGTCCACCGCAGTCCCCAACTTATCCGTAATGCTTTATTTGGGGCTTAAATTAACATTTACTATAGCTGCTCACACATGAATTTGCCACTTGAGATATTGGTTGAAATTAAATTTTGGGAGCAATTCTTTAGTCCAACTTGTTTTTCTGAATAAATTAAGTTCTTCCTAAGCCATAACCAAATTCCATAAGCTGTAAGCATGTGTGTGTGTGTGTGTGTGTGTGTGTTATTACAACATTGTTATCATATTTAGCTTACCCCGTTCCTATGAGTTTCTTGTTTCTTGTTTCCTATGCCCATATATTTCCATGCAGCCAGTACAGATACAGATTTACCTTCAGAGAGTTTCCAAACTCCATAGCACAATACTCAGAAAAATCACATGATTTCACTTGTACCTCAGTTAAATATCTCATACCATACAGATTTGGAGAATTTATCAGCAAATCTTGCAAATATTTTTAGTAAAGTGTTTATTCTTTCATTATATTTCTAGTTTTTTTGAGTATTTAAACCAGCACAGTCTTTCAATATTAGTCTCTCTTTTTTTTCATTTTCAGATAACTTAAAATATGCCCACGATATTATATAGTGTTGTGTAAATTGTATCCATGAAAAGGTACTAAGACAAAGTGTTTCAAAATGAAACCTTACATTTGAACCAAGTCTTACATTTTTCATGTTGTAATTGATTTGTTAGAATGATGAATATATATTAATTATTAATTAATTATTACCATAATTATGTGTAACATACTGGGCAGCTACCAGTCATATGCACAAGAGGCAGCTAGAATAAGGCTTGTGCTGGAAGCTAAACCGGAAGATCAAATCCAGCTTGGATTCAAAGAGCACATAATAGTTTGATTGTGCTTCAGAATATCCACCATGTTCCAGATACTACAATTTCTTACACACACACACACACACACACACACACAAAATAATAAAGCCTGTGGGTTGATCTCAACTACAGATAACCAAAAGTGTGTATGTGTATGTGTAGGAGAATAAAAAGATGCTAAACTATATAAACTCCCCAGAAGCCTTGAAAGCAAAATAAAATGTAGGAGAAAGCCATTAAGTTAAGCTTGCAGTATTTTGGCATTATGATCAAAAAGACATGTTTCTGTCCTGAAACACTTGAAGGGATTTATGTATGTATTTTGGAAAATTTATATGACTTCATCTTCAACAAATAACTTGCTTGTGGCAATTGGTTGTAAATTTGAAATCTCCAAATATTTTTGAACCTAGACGATAAACAAATATTTTACTTTTGTACTACATGTAAACAGATATTTTACTTCTGTACTACATGTACAGGTAATCAAGAGTGTTATGAAAGATGCAACAATATTAATATTAAAAAAAAATGCTTGGAAGATAGTATATCAGAATGTTTCAGGCTCACAGCTTCTTGTTTCACCTCCTTGGAGAGAGTACAATCTAAATTCATCAGAGCACCCCTCCAGATACCTCATTGTGTTTCCAATGCACATTTATGACTGGAGACAGGTATGATAAAAGATGATTCAAGAATGTGTTTAGCTTCTGTAAACCTTTAGTTAAAGTTTAACTTTTATCCTCCAGGCCTAGCACCATTAATTCTCCAGGACAATTTTCAATCCACATGGATCAAGGCTGTTGAATCCAAACTTTTAAATCTAGGTTTCTTTCCCTCCTCAGTTCTTAAGATGAAATATGATCAGACAAAACAAACTCTGAAGCAAAGGATAAAGGATACAGAGTGCCAAGCAAATCTAGGGAAGGCCCCAGTCTTCCTGTCACCAGTACACAACAGATATATTGTCATTGCTGCCAGCTACCTTACACAGCTAGAAACACCCAGCAATTGGAAAGCTTTCTCTCTTGCCGAATGTCATGTTCTCCCCTCTGCAGTACTGGATGGTAAATGTTAAAAAAGCACCATTGGCTGAAAGGTTCTGCCCTTGTGATTCCAGAGAGGTGGACGCTACAGAACTTGCTCTTCTTCACTGCTCTTTTATAGAAACATTTGAACCAGATTCATCCTACCTTTGACTAGTAGATATCCTGGTCTCCCAGACTCAGCCTATGCCCAGATGCTGCTCATAGACAAAATGTCTTTTGTTACAGAGAGCCACAAGGTTTTTCAGGCACAATCTGGATTTGTATCTATTCCACATTCTCAATATGACATGTCTAACATAGTGATTTTTAAAATCTACATTAACCTTGACTTTATCATACCACAAATATCAGTGCCGCTGAAATCTCAGATCATGTTCTTCCAACTCTAAAAGTCTCCTATTTCTCAGTAAGACCCACCCTTCTATCAAAGCAAACAGCAAGCTGCAAATACAATTTCAGATCAGGTAAACCCAATCCTTCTCTTTTCTTTGCATCTTTAAATGCAAATTAATTTCCACCACAATGTATCTACCATGATCATCAGCCAGTATAAGTTCTGGTTGTAGTTGGGGGCTAATATAAAAAACAACTCAATTTATTTTTCTTTTTTGTTCCTGCTGACATAAATTCTTCACCCAAATTTTTGTAAGTCAGATACTGTATATCCTTTTTTCTAATATGTGTTTCTTGTAAGCAAATTACATCATGTATATATATGTGTATGTATGTATGTATACACACACACACACACACACACACACACAATCTTTTAAGGAGCATTTGCTCCATTTATATTCTGTGTTAAGCATTTGTAAACCATAATCAGGCCAAACATTTAGAAAAGCCAAAATCTGTAGCACCTAATTCAGTATCATCCCTTTCACTTTTCTGTTGCACCTGTATAGGCTTTTGTGTGGTCTCATCTGTCACATTCATTTGTATTGTATCCAGTTCTTCTGAATTTTTCTAGAAACTCTCTTGTTTTCTGCACAGTTGAAAACTCTGCTGTTTGAAAGTAAAAATCAGTCCTTCCTGTTTGTTGCACTGAAATGGAATATTTCTGAGTCTGTAACTCAGAAATAAGTACTCTTTTCTCTTATACAGTATTCTAATTGGAATTTCTTTAAGCACAATAACATCTGTATTATCAATCTTGAATCTTGTATTAAAATGCTGCTGCAGAACTTGGTATCTTGTCTTCTTCCTGACAAAGTGCACCAGAACATCCCTTGAAACATTTGTTAATTTCACAAACTTGTATTTATTCTATAAACTTTGTCAGTTTATACCTTTGTATCCTTTTAATCCCATTCCAAAAAAATTGATAAAGCTTTAATTACCTTTTCTCTAATGTCTTCATCAGAACCTTCTGGAATCATGCTGAATCTCAAGCAAAATTCCTTCTCTCTCAACTCCAATAATGCCAGATGATCTAAATCTTTTTCCATCTCTCTATTTATAACTTCTGTCTTACTTTCCAAAATTTCCACTTTGTCATTAATTTGTTTTACATTTCCAGTCACTTGTTTTACAGAGTTTTCCATCTTCTTAACTTTTTTCATCTCCTCTTTCATCTTTACAATTCTTTCATCCACTATCTCTTCAAAAACTGTCAATTTAGTATTAAGTGATTCAGACAACTTTTTCCCAAATTACCAGAAATATTTTCTGAAACATCTCTGGTGTATTCGATCTTTCTGTAAGTTATTCTTGCCTGTCTTCTCCTGTTTTTTGCTGATTTTCTGGTAGGTACCATTCTAATTACAAGAGGGAAAGTAAAAAGCAGGGTTGCCCCCCCCCCCCCCATTTTGTCTTTCTGTGTCCTTAATAGTTTCATCTCAAATGGCACTCTGTAGTTACAGTCAGCATCACAATCTGACTCATATTATCTTTATATTTATTTTATAAAATATACCAATTGTCTATGCACTTAAGTGCAAAACAAATAACATTCCCATGAAGGTCAGGTCTGTCTGTCTGTTTAATACCAATATTTTCAAAAGCACTTTCACCAAAATTTAATCTTTCAAAATTACTGTCCCATTTATCAATTTTAAACTTTGCAACATCCAATTCTTGTAAAGCTTTTTGCTAAAACTTTAAATACTTTAAATCCCCCCTTTTTTGTCCTTCTTTAATCTGGAAAGAATGTTGATTCACCAAGTGGATTTATTTTTTCCTGCTGCTCAGAAAATATCTCTTTAACTGTAAATTTATTACATCCTATAGTGATTAAGAAAGTGAGGCTTTTGTGAACCCTGTGTCTGGCTGTGAGCTTGATTGAAATCCTTTGAACCCCAGCTGCTCAACTCATGAGTTCCTGCAGTCTCCTTATGAGGAGCAGCTGTCCAGAGTCCAATTGACAATCTCACCATCTCTCCTTGTCCAGAGAGATTGCCCCAACCAGAATTCACCATCTGGCCAACAATCTCTGCCACAATGCCGTCCTGCTCCTTCAGGGACATCTAGTCTGCCAT
This sequence comes from Liasis olivaceus, assembly GCA_030867105.1. Classification (NCBI taxonomy): domain Eukaryota; kingdom Metazoa; phylum Chordata; class Lepidosauria; order Squamata; family Pythonidae; genus Liasis; species Liasis olivaceus. The sequence goes on along the minus strand of CM061354.1, from coordinate 32,132,680 downwards.
AGAACCTCACTCGGAAGCTGATGATCAATCAATCAAATCTTTATTACAGTCATAGACCAGCATAAGGATGGTGGGGTACAGTCAATTAAAAAGCTTAGAAGATACATTGGCATTTAAAAGGGGAAAAAATTATGAAAAGCTAAAAAATATAAAACAAAGTATATATGAAAAACAAGAGTCTAAAAGCATTTAAAAGGAGGGGTGTAGGGGAGCATAAAGGTTAGTATGTGGCTGTGAGAGTGTGGAGCAGGGGGGTGAAGAATGTACTCTCATCCCCCGAGGAGCGGGGGAGAGATAAGAGGATGAGACTGGCACCTCCCTGAGGAATGCTAGTGGTGTTTATGATTGACCCTGGCAACTGTTCTCAGTCTGGGAAGATTCTGTGAATGGTGTGAAGCCAAATAAACCTTGCTGGATTGAATCTGTATTGTCTCCTGGAGTTTCCTGGGCTAAACCTGACAATGGCAGACTATATCTATCAAATGACAGAGCCCCCTGGTATGATGAACTAGATGCTCATTAAGTCTAGCTTATGGCACAGGTCAACATCTGTTGAATTTTAAATGCTGCTATGCAGAACCTGGCAACATTATATATTGTAGCAGGTTTGGTATCTAAAAGCAGCAGGGAGGTGTACCATTGTCCTGTGTGCCCTGGGTATTTATGGAGTAATGGCAAGATGAGGCTAGTACAAATGTCTCTGTAATACAGGCACTGGAGAAGCACATGCTCAGCCATTTCTATGTGTCCAGAGTCAAAGCGGCATTGTCTCTCTGGGTAAGGAATCTTCCTATATTAGTCTTCAAGGACAGTGAGGGGAGGGCAAGGAAGCTGATGATTTCTGACAAGTTCTAGAACTATCTTTTCCAGGGATGCTGTAGTGATGCAACAGTTGTAACACTTCCTAACTGAAACCTGGCAGTAATTTTTAAATTACTATTTTTCTTTTCCTGGGCTGCTTTTCCTCAACTTGCTGCCAGTACTCCCCTACTCTTCTTCCTCCTCCATTTTTCTACTCATTAAGGATGAACGGTTTCACCCTCATTTCTTGGTTGTGAAATACATTAGTATCCAGACTAAGCTGTGCTACTGCAACAATAGCAAATGACAGCACTAAAGGGTAGAGATGTACAAATCACTGTAAATCGTGCCTGCATTAGTTGGACAGTAATTTGGTCTGTTTGATTTTTTAAAAACCAAAATACAAAGGGAAAAATAATAATTCTGTACATTCATATTTCATAACATATGGACATGTGTAAATTACATTTAATTTACACAACTGTTAACATAAATTGCTAAGGAATATTTTTCTTTTTAATATAAAAACATTCTTTGATATGTAAATTGTTGATGCAGGAATACCAGTTCCTCAATTCAGGTTAAAAACTGAGATGATGAAAATAGTATCCTGCCTTTAAATTTGGTGTGCTAACTCATTTATATTTTTCAATTATTCAATCACTTTTAACCTTTGCTACCTGACAGATATCACTTCACCAGGATTGTTGGTCAGTTAATTTTGAATTCTAGTAAGTTCTTGCTTATATCATCGGTGATAATATTTGATTACCTTGTCTTCTCTCAGCCTGCTTTGTGATTTTCTTTCTTTCTTTCTTTCTTTCTTTCTTTCTTTCTTTCTTTCTTTCTTTCTTTCTTTCTTATTTGAGATGTCAAGGTCTTCTTCAGTGATTCTTGCCTTTGCATTTTATTTACAAAATATTTAAAATTTAGCTTCATTATTATTGCTTACACTGAGTAATTTGCTTTTACATTACCTAATACTGAATTATTTGCCCTTCTTGCAGTTCAGGAAGGTATTCTTAACAATTTTATCCAGTACAATTCAAAAGCATGTTTTCCTTTGTTCAGCTTTTCACAGGCATATGCTACAATTGGGAAAACTATGGTCTTCACATTAGATGCATTTGTTATTAGTGTGATGTCTCTGCACTTTAGTATGTTGTTTAGATCTCTCACAGTTTTTCTTTGAACTGGCAGACATTGCTTTATTTGATGGCCACTACCCTGCCCCTGTGATCTTTTCAGCTTGGGGAGGGAAAGTTTGTTTCTACTTCAACTCTTCCATCTGTTTGCATTGTGTTGGTATTGCCTGTTGTTATCTTTATTTTTAATACTGAACAACAGACTGGATTTTGTACTCTTTTCTTTACATTCAACATAAAACTCCTTAAGTCTTCTTTACTTCTAGCCATCAAAGCAGATTCATCAAGATATTTGTGGTTGTTGATGTTTCTCCCAGAAATTTTAGTTCCACTGTCTCTTTTCTCGTGATATATTTTGCGTATGTCAAATAAATAACATAATGGTATTGACAGATTGATTGATGTTATTATTTGTAGTTAAATTTATTGTGATAGGCAGAAATTTATTTATTTATTTATTTATGCAATTTCTATAGCTACTCATCTCAATCCAAGTGACTCTGGGCAGTGAACAAGTTCAACAATTAAAACGTTTAAAAACATTTATAAATTATACATATAGGCAGCTGAATATAGGCAGCATTACATTCAGTTTGATCACTCTAACTTCAATGTTCCCAGCCTGGAAATGTGTTGGGATGAAAACTTTCAAAATTCCAGCCAGCATGGCTATAACTGGAAATACTAATTGGGAATCAGATTATAAATTATAAATCAGGGAAGGCTGGTTTAGCTTCTCCAGAGTATTTGGAACAGAAAGGCTCCCCAGTTACACTAGACAGAAGAGTTAGTGAGGAACATGATTTATTTGAAGAGAAAATGTTTTTTCCTTATGCAATTACAGCTGGAGGAATAATTGCCACAACTAAAGTTAATAGGGAAGGGTAATGAGGATGATCAGGAATTATAAATTAAGTTCCAAGAAAACAGAATTTTACAAATTTCCAAAAATTCCTTGCCAAATCTTAGGATAGAAAATGTTCTTTTTTACATGTGACAGGAAGATAAACAACACTACTTTATTTATATTTGTATAGTGATACTGGTCACTAAAATATATCCTATTTCCATCTCCACCATGATATAAAATAGCACCTGGTCTTTTGCCTCATATTCATGGGCTGGGAGGAAAGCTGATGTGTGTACATCTTAACTCATATACTGTAGAAACATAAATAAACACCTATGTACAATTTCAGGAAAGCATATCACATAGAGTTATAGATTTGTAGACTTCCTTTTTTGATTAATTATTTGATCTATCATAATTTGAGCATCAAAAGCAGAATGCTTGAGTTTGTTTTTTAAATTGGGAATTGGCAAGGTTTAGATGGATTAATGCAGTGGTCATCTTAATAGATACATTTAACTGATCAGAGGGGTAGCATGATTAATCATTTTATTTAGCAGCTAAAATAAGTGGGCAATTACAATATTTTAATTTGGTGGTTATCCATTTAAAAACTGGAACACAGTTTTGAAAAATTGTAGAAAAGTGGTCTGGGGAACCTCATTCAGCTCACTGGTTGTAGGCTGTATGCCAAAATCTAAGGGAATGAATAATCACAGCTGCCAAAAAGTCTCTACCACCTCTGGTGTCCTAGCAAGGAATCTGGTACAAATATTTTTTGGGTTTGTGAGCCATCATTCAAGGTAGGACTTTAAGCAGACATTCTTATGCTGTATTTGAGGCTTTCTCTTCAGGACTTTTGTCAAACTCTTCTGTACTTTGCTTTGTAGTGATTGTGGACTGTCTAGCATGGAAAAATATGATAGATCAGGCTACACTATACCCTACAAATTTTCAGCTTCTGTGGGAGTTCATATTCCAAAATCTTGCCACATTATGTCAACCTTTTCTAGCTCTGTAGTTACTGCAACACACTCAACAACTCTATGAAGGGTTTATAATGTGAGGCCCCAGTGAGTCAGTTCTCCCCAGAATGCCTTTCTAAGTTAGTTAAAAAATTATGATAAAACCAGAAAATGTAACTAACTTAAAGTCCCGTCTTCCATTCAAGTTCCTGCAAATTTCCCTGCATGGTTAGTATGAGATAGTATTTCCACAACAGCACACTTTCATTAATTGTAGCACCCACTAGTTTCATTATTTTCCTCTAAACTGAATAACCTTTATTCAGAAGGTAAGCTATTTCCAAAGCATAGCTGAATGCCCTTCAACATGTCCTCCCCCACCAAAAAGAAAAAAAAGAAAAAGAAAAGGAAAAGGAAAAAGAAAGAATCTCAAAATGTTCCTCCTTTTTGTCTTGGGCACAAAGGAACAGACTGTAAATGCCACAGGGCTACAAAAAACATATTATCCCTTCTGTGAGAATTGTTTGCTAAAGATGGAAGGTGATGTCTCTCTGACATAAGACAGCTGTTCCACCAGTGGTTTGTCCTCTAATACTTCCCTCGGCAAATTAAAGACTCAGAAAACCGAAGTGAAATGTATTAGGAAACCTAATGAATTTGGACTGCTTTGAAATAAGCAGGAGAAAGTTTTAGAAATATTTCCCCCCCACGGTCCTGGCTGCCGCCAAATGGCATACTTTAAGCTGGCTGAAAAAGGAAGTAGCCTCCTTGTGGGGGGGGGGGGGAGGGATGGGGGATGGGATGTACATGGATGGGGGTGTATTTCCTTAGGATTGACAGGATGAGTTCCATCAATAGTCCACGTGCTATGGCCAGAGATAAATATTTGATTATTTATCAGTAAAGAGAAGGATTGGTTATACATGCACAATTTACCATCACAGCATTTAAAACACTTCAGTATATTTGACTTATGGGTGAAATAATCCACATGTTTCTTAGGATTATTCCTGGAAAAAAAAATAGAATGTTAATAATGCAAAACTTTAAATTAAGGAAATCTATAGGATTGCAGGCTGCCATATTAATTGCCCATATTTATGCAATTAAAAATAAATATGACCTGTAAACAAACAACTGCAGACTCTACTGGGCATTGTAAATCTGAATATATTATTATCCTAAGTAAGTTTAATGGTTTGCTTTAGCCATTACTGCAAATCCACAATACCAGTCAGAACAAATAAAAATATAAAATTGAACATTGTACTAGATCCAACTATGCACAAAACATTAAATAAGTGTGGTTGTGTGTTTGTGTATATATACAGGCACACACACACACACACATACATACATACAGTATGTATCCACCCACCCTAAAGTTACTTTACATAATTATCTCAGAATATTAAAAATTTATTTAGGACCACATTTGCTTCCACAAATGATTCTCTAATTGCTAGCTGCCCAAGTGCTCTCCACACATTTGCCTATTACCAAATAATCCAATGAGAATAAGAGAAAAATAAACCCTTGATTAGAACGTGCATATGTGCACGCTCACACAAATGTTCAGGAAATAGGATATGTCCTTTTGTTTTAAGGTTTTCCTGTACCTTTTCTGTTCTTATCCATCCTAGGTTACCTGAAGTGAGAGGATCTACTCAAGTATAATAGAGTTACTAGAGCCGCTACCAAGGCAGGAAAATGGGAGTAAAGAGAAAAGAAGAGAATTTTCAACTGAAAAGTTTGAAGTAAGTTTTGAATGATTGAGCATGCTTATCAAAACACACACACTAATTTAAAGACCTTCCTTATAAAGACATTTTAGATTTAGTAGCAAAGGGGAAACTATTAGACATTGGTAGAAATTATATTACCTCTGAATTAAACAAATTATTTTTTGGTCTGAATTTCAGCCACATTTTGTACAGTTTATACTTATTTTGGGAGGAATATGAATCCTGAAATGCCATTCAAAAGTCAAGTGCCTTGAGACAAAAAGAGTCATACTTTCTTGTTTGCTATCTGGAATTGGAAATCTAAAATGTCTTTATAAGGAAGGTCTTTAAATTAAATCAAGCCACTGGATCCTGAATCAAAAACTTTTCAGTGCTTCTTTATTGCATTTTTTGAACAAAAATTTCTTACAAAAGAAAAACCATGAGTAATGTTGAAGTTTATTCATAACCTGATTGTTTTGTACTATCTAAGGAATTTAGAAGTAAAGTTTAGAACTTTAGGGGTTCAACTGGAGATGTATTAAGTGGCGCAATGCATAACTGGAGGACCCATATGCCTCCAAACATTACTTCAGAATGTTGAAAGTAGCAAAGGGGAAACTGTTAAGACATTGGTAGAAATTATATTACCTCTGAATTAAACAAATTATTTTTGGGTCTGAATTTCACCCACATTTTGTACAGTTTATACTTATTTTGGGAGGAATATGAATCCTGAAATGCCATTCAAAAGCCAAGTGCCCTGGGGCAAAAAGAGTCATACTTTCTTGTTTGCTATCTGGAATTTGAAATCTAAAATGTCTTTATAAGGAAGGTCTTTAAATTAGTGTGTGTGTTTTGATAAGCATGCTCAATCATTCAAAACTTACTTCAAACTTTTCAGTTAAAAATCCATATTTAATTTGATGCTGCAGCTGAGGTAAGCATTACAGCCTCTACATTTTGTATGGCAGATTCATTGGAAATTATTTCTTTCTTTGTATTAACATGTTATATCACTCTCTTGCACCAGACTAATCAATGTCCACACACAGATTATAATATTAAATTATTATTATTTCCTAAAAACAAGGCAAATCTCTGCAATGTGGTTACAGCAAAATGTGGCTCATTGTAAGCTCCAAGCAATATTATTGTCAAATTATAAATGAAACATAAAGTCCTTAATCTCTGCAGTAAAACTGCATCCTTGAGCTCTTCATTTATTTCATATGGACTGCTACATAAACAAATGAAGCATGAAACTAGGGCAAGTATAAAGGAGCTGATAAGCCTAAATGTCACATATAGTAGCATAAGGGCCTTGTTAAGCACAAGTTCCCCTCTTCCAGGAAAGGGCCTCAAGTAAGAAAAATCACTAGTTTTACCAATGCAAAAGCTTTAGATGTCTGGAAATTTGCATTGTTATCTAATGTATGTTGCCATGGCATTATGAATACTTTGTTCTGCATGTGCAAGTTAAATTATACACAAAGAACTTCTAGATTAGCTAGAAGATGACCAAATATGGAATGATTGATGTATTAACCAATGTGATTAGACCACCATAACTGTGCAAAAATTATTATAAAAGCTTGGTTGTGTGTGTTTTTGGAATCTTGCCCCAGGAATGTCACCTAACATGTCCTAGGGTGCTTGACCAGGCTCTGCAGACCCTTAATAAAGTATGTGTAGCTCAGAGTTGAACTGTGGAGTCCTTGGGGTTCTCTGAGCTTGGTAGTTTTCGTGCAAATATTTCATTACCCGGCTAGGTAACCTCTTCAGTCCTAGAATGGAATGGGATTTTCTCTCTGTTTATATACAGTGGCATGCCCTGCCAGTGTTGGTGTTGGTGTGGGTGTAGGTTTTATTTTGTTTTTTTCCTCTGGTAGTTCCTTGTTAGGGTATTGTTTACTGATGATTGTATGTCTGGTGATAATCTTGGTGTTAATCTCGGTTTATCTGGGTGATGATTGCTGGTGAGGAGATGTTCTGGTCTTTTGTTTTCCTTTCTATTGTCTCCTTTGAATAGTGTGTAGATGTTGTTTATGTGCCTGTTGATGGCTGCCTTGTCTGAATACTAAGCTTCCAGGAATTCCCTCGCATTTTTGGATTTAGCTTGGTCTAAGATGCTGACAATTTCCCAGCTGAAACTATGGTTAAGTCTCTCCATGTGAGATTAAGGAGTTTTCATTGTGTCTTCTGACTGCTAGTTGGTGTTCATGGATGCGCTCTGCTAGTCTTCTGCCTGTCTGTCCTACATAGTGGTTGTTACAGTCCTTACACTGTATGTTGTAGATGACTCCTGTTTTTTTTTCTTCTTGGGCTACTGGATCTTTTGGTTTGCTTAAGATGTTTTGGAGGGCTTTAGTTGGTTTGTGTGCTATGGAGATGCCATGTGGTTATAATAGTCTGTCGGTAGTTTCTGAGACATTTCTGAGGTATGGCAGTGTTATCCTTTTCATAGCTTGTGTTGATTGTGTTGTAGTAGGTTGAATAGTCAGGCACTTTTTGATAAAGTTGCATGGATATCCATTTTGTTGGAAGATGTATAGGTGTTCTGTTTCCTTTTTCTGCTGTTCTGGGTTGCAACAGTGCATTTGTGCTTGCTTGAATAATGTCCTTACACAGATCCTCTTGTGGGAGGCTGGGTTGTTACTTCGGTAATGGAGTACTTGATTAGTGTGGGTTGTTTTTCAATAGCCTTGGGTTTCTAATTTGCTGTTGTTTCCTCTGCTGATAAGGATATCCAGAAAGGATAGAATGTTCTTGTTTTATTCCTCTCTGGTGAATTTTATTCCTTTGAAGATGTTGTTGATAGTTTCATGTGTTTTCTCCAGTTGGTCCTTTTTTATTATAACAAAGGTATCATCTTTGTTAGAATTCTTGGAAGCTTGTTATTCAGGCAAGGCAGCCATCAACAGTCACATATAGATAAACAACATCTACACACTATTCAAAAGAGACAATAGAAAGGAAAACAAAAGATCAGAACATCTCCTCACCAGCAATCATCACCCAGATAAACTGAGATTGACACCAGGATTATCACCAGACATACAATCAAGCAGTAAACAATTCCCTAATCAAGGAACTACCAGAGGAAAAAATAAAACAAAACAACCCCCCCCCCCCCAACACTGGCAGCGCAAGCCACTGTATATAAGCAGAGAGCAAACCCCATCCCATTCTGGCACTGAAGAGGTTACTAGCCAGGTAACAAAACATTTGCAAGAAAACAACCAAGTGCAGAGAACCCCAAGGACTCCACAGAAATGAACCTTGACGCTGACAAAGTGGCTGAGAAAGAAGAAGGTACAGACAGAGATGCACACAATTGTTGCCTCTCTTATTCCCCCTTCAAAAATATAAACTCTTTCTTGGGATTCCAGATTTTTTTGCAAAATGTTCAGGAAGCCTGAACAACTTCAGATATTCTTGCACCTTTAAACCTGAACCTCTATGAAATGCTATTATGAAGAAGAAACCATGGAAGAAAAGAAACCATTCATTCATTCATTCATTCATTCATTCATTCATTCATTCATTCATTTATCTAATCAAACTTATCCCCATCCATCTCCCCTCAATGCTAGGAAGATTATATTTTGAACTGCTACAAATATTTCAGTTCATAAATTTAAACTAGTTCAGTTATAATGCTAAAATATAACAATTACATGAAATAGAAAATACCACAAGCTGATCTTTGCTTGCACTGTGCAGGAACCAGCACATATGGATTTCTGAAGATATTCCTTAGAACTGTCTTGCCACAATCAGTCAGAAGCAGATTCTTGAATACAGTATATCAGACTGCCTATGTCAATGACAAAAGCCACTTAATTTTCTCCTCTGAAAATCCCTTTGAAAGAACCACGTCTCTCATGTAAACAAGGCAGAGTCACAGTTTAGCTTACTGGCAAAAGCTCAGAGAGCACTCATTAAGATGGCTCTGCACTGTTATGGGCCTCTCCCAGATGGATGTCAGCTTAATTACAAATAAAGAGATTAATGCTATAGATAGTTAAAGATTAAAGATTAAAACCACAACACAGTTTTTAAAGCCTAATTTACATGGCCTTCCACATATTCATACACACTGAATTTTATTCCTTGCCTATTATGTGTAACAATCACTCATGAAATATTTTTTTTATAAGTATCTAGCAAATGGTAGATTAAAAGAAAAGGAAGAACAAAAAATAAAATATCAATCAAGTGGAGAAGAATGTGAAAACTCAGATATTTCCAAATTGTGGACTTAAAGAAGAAGAAATTAAGGGGGAAAAAAAAGGGGGGGGAGAGAGAAAAGAAAGAGCTCCAGCCTGATATAGGTGAAGTATTGGACCTCAGAAAATACATATATTTTCAACACTGATTGCTTTTGTCAGGACATCAAAAACAGCAAGGTCTTATTGTGAATAAAGTGATTTAAAGGATGCTGGCAACTAAATCACAAAACAAACCCATTCCAAAAACCATGACAAATCTGGTGATATTCTATGATGCTTATTAAGATATTTATATCAAAAGTTTTCACTATGCTGAGTAACAAGTAGAATTTGTTGTCATGTTTCGGGGGGAGAGGGGGGACACCTGTATTTACCTTTTTTTTAATTTTTACTTTGCCTCATTTCCTTTCACAACTTGAAAAAAAATGATAAAATACCCTTATTAAAGTTTCTGCATGAGTATATACATACTGTATATACATGTAGGCTTGTTAAAGAAGAGTAGCAGAATTATTGCATGCATAGGAGTGGAACCTACTGCCACACACACACACATATACACACACACACACCTTTGCCCATACTTTTTTCCTGTTCCAGTTTTAAAGTGGTGGTTTCCATCTTCTTCAGTCATGTCATTTGGTCCATCTGAAGTGCATCATACCCAAGTAAGGTCTGGGGCAAGGGCTTATCATGCTTTCATTGGTCATCTGCAGCTGATGGAATCCTCCAGGCCCCATCCACTGCTTTCCAGGACCATTTACTTTTGGCAGAGAAGAGTCAGAATGTTTCTACTGTGCCCAAAAGATAATTATTTCATTTCTCTTGCTGCAACAAAGAAGGGAAGCATGTCTTTTGGGGGCCAGTTGTCCTGGCATTCAAATTATTTTCTTCCCCCCACAAGCTGGTGAGTGTTGAACCACTTCCCCAATAGGGGAAGAGAGATCTTCCCTTCCAACAAGGGAAGAGGGAAGGGCTTTGCAGCCAGCATACCCATAGTAAACCTGACTTTATCACAGGGACACTAGCTGCAGAGCTGTTTTTTCTGGAAGTACAGCTGCAAACTTCCAAACACAACAGTTTATGCATTGTAGCCCAAAACTGGCAGGAGGATCTTTATCATGGGAGTGTCAGCTGAAGATCAGCTTCCAAATAATCACTAAGTGGGATTGGACAACTAACAGCAAAAACCCATGGGTCTTCTGCTGCCAGTAACTAGCACCAAAGGAGGTGTTTCCCCATATTTTTATTCTGTCTCCCACTTCTGGGTTAGACAGAACTCCTGTTCTGCTTCATTTTCAAAGCAGAATAAGGGTGGGAAGTATATTCAGCACCCTTCTTGTATTGGAACTATTTCTACCGGTTCCTGCACTGGATGACAGCACTTAACTACTGTTGATGCTGCTGTGCAGAATAATTCTATAACTGTTCTTATCCCCATCCTGAATAGGATGGGAGTTCTACTCCAATATTTCAAGGGCAGGCTGTTAGGCTGCTGTAAATAATCACACAAGGATAAAATAGTTTTTAAATATGAAAGAATGGAATCAGTGTGGGAGAAGCCTGATCAAAGAACAAACACTGCTTTAAAATGCTTCAAGCTATTTCTTCCTCTCTACACAAATAAGCAACTTACTCCCACTCTCTAGAGAGTTAAGGTAATAGAATATGTCCAATCCTCAGACATGGATCTTCACACAAAGCTCTCATAAAGACAAAATGAGTCAAATGTCCAGAAGGAGGTTTTCTTTAAAAAAAAAAAAAAAAAAAAAGCTGCATTGTAATCTTTTCCACTAGATATACAGGGGAAAGGTATAATTAGCAGTTGTGTTTTGATTTCATTATCAACTGAAGAATATCACAGCCACTTCTGTGTGACGGGCTTTTCAATTCTAATTGGAGAATTCTAGAAACACTGAACTTCCATTATTCTGAATCAAGCTTAGATCTAACAAGCTTGAACGACCATCAGAATGACCCATAGTGAATCAGGTTATTCAAATTTAGGGAGTTGCCAGCAGTCAATAATGACTTGAAGGGTAAAAGGAGAAGGAGAAGGAGGAGAAGAAGACTATCTGCTGACTTGTCAGAAACCTTTGAAGTTTAACCCATGCAACTGGGACCTGTCACACCATCACTATTTGCTCAAAGAATATTATTCTGGCAATTCTCCTATTGTGGAGAATCTGGCTGCCTCACACATAAATATCCTGCCAAGATACCATCTCCAGAGAGATTGGTGGTATTTAGGTTGCAGCACCAGGTTCTTCTGGTTTTGTTTTTATTGTATTGTATTGTTTTCCGTTTTTCTTCTTTTTATTTTCAGTTCTATATGTTGTCATTATGGTGGGGTTGTCTGCCCAGAGTTTGATTTTTAAGATGGGCAGCTATACAAATGTTTTAAATAAAGAAATGTTTGTGGGGAAGGGGTACATTTTATAAGCAAAGTCAGTCTTTGACTCCATTGCATGTAACAGGCTCTGATAGAAGCTATCATGTATCTCTACAGATCAGCTGCTGCTCTGTCTAATCATGATGCTACATGAAAATACCGTCACCTAGGTGAGAAGTAACAGTGCTGGACACCTTACTGCAGATACCCCAATAAGTGAAAGGGTGAAACAGGGCTGTATCTTGCCCTCCCTTCTATTTAATATGTATTTTAACTCTATCATAGCAGCCATAACCAAAAGCATATTTCACCATCACCACCAACAACCCAAAGCTACAAAACCTCAAACTACAAAAACCCCAAACAACAAACCCCAAACAAAAAGACAGACATCTTGCTATGCTGCTCATGCAGACAATGCAGCAATCTTTTCTCTGTCTCAAGTTAGCCTTAGGACATGTCTGTCAGGTTCAGCCCAAGAACAACAGCGAGACAGTCCAGAACAGTTTAGCTCCTTTATGAGCTTACACCTAATAGGCAGAATCTCATCAGACTAAATCTATACCACAACAATAACTATAACCATGAGGCCCTAGGGTGCGGCCAGTCTCATTCTCTTGACTTTCCCACAATCTGGCTGGGGACTGAGGAGGTGCTTTCCCTAGAATGTCTCTCCCCGCTCCTGGCAACCTTGAAGCTTCATTACAGAACCTTCCCCGCTCATGCCTTCCACCACAATGTCTCTGGGCCTTGGCAGACTTTGTAGGGAGAAAAGGCACATAATTAATTACAATAAAACTAAATGTATGGTATTCTCAAAGGGACTTAGATGCCAAACACATTCACACACACACACACCATTGGCACATTGATAACAATCACACTGACATGCTCCAGTTAATTCTGTTTCAACTACCCTTCTCATGGAAGACAAAAATTTCAGTTGACGTGTGTTTCCTCTGATTCCTTTCACCCGTTTATGTTGTCTTTAGATTAAGAGAAAGCTAGAGGAGAAATCCATCACTGAGTTTATGATGTAGCATGGATGGATCTAGGGGACATTGGTTATTCTCATGGCTGGATTCTAGACCAGAACCTTCTTGTTCCTGCTAAGTATTCAATCTCATCACTGCTATGCATTACAGAGCTTTTTGCATCTTCCCACAGTGATATTGGAGGGTAGGTACCAGAAAATCCCTTTTGCAGAGAGTGTCTGTCCTTATGATTTGAGTTATCCTGAAATTCTTACCCACATTTTTTGTCATTGTTTCTTCTAAGACACCATACACTCTGCTCTTTTACACCTTTCAGTAAGTGTTATATTTTCATTGTATTTTATTATGTTTTAATCTTCTGCTTTAACCCACTTGTCATTAACCACATTTTCTATTAAATAAATAAATACGAAGGAGAATCATAGATCTGCTCTCCCCCACTGATTCTGGCTGTACTATCAATCTCATTCATAGGGTTCAGATTCACATAAAATGTCATTCCTTAATGTCAAAGACAGATGAGTCAGATAATCTATAGATGAGAATTTACTGAAAGATTTTATCTCTCTTCCCACTCTTCCCTGCCAGTGTTCCTACCTTTTTAAGAAGGATGTTTCACTATATGTAGTCCATGACTGTTGGCTCCTTTACTCTATAACGACAGGGAATCATTACCTTCTTTCCTTAATTTCTGAGATCTTCTAACAGACTAGATCTCATGGGAATTTATAACCATATTAACCTAAAAAGGGCACAGATAATTAACTGTATTTGATAGTCCTTATGGAAATTTGAATAGAAGGTAATACTACTCAGATTGCAATAAAGTTCAGAGGTTGGCAATATCTCCTCAAAGGGACAGAACATTCCATCAAGCTCTGGACTGACTGCAAGAATGTGGAATGCTTACAAATTCATCACAGGCTTACTTAGAGCCTGGTTGGTGTTGTTCATTTCTCATTTTAAGTTCTGGATCTCTTACACTCTAGCTTTCAGCACAAGCAGACAGGTGTTTTATTATGTAAGCCAGAATCAGATGTGAGGTGATTTCCTTTAACACCTTTCACATTTAGGTTCAGGCCAAGATTTGCCACAGAAGCATTAGTTGCTCTAGTGTGTGTGTGTACCATTTATTTTAGCCTGATTAACATAGTTTTTCAATACCCCACCATCCTCTTTACTAGTCAATAATACATAAGAGATCACTCTTTGCTTTTTTTTATGAGACACAATGTTTCTTAAATTTCACAGCTAGGTCAATACAGTGCAAATTGTATCAGAGACTCTTACAGAGTACTTGTACCATTCTTTGGAAGGACATAATTTTCTATGATATCTTCTTTGTTTCAAAATAGATTTAAAGATAGGAATAGATAAATTTTAGAATGTGGAGGCCTCTGGCTGGACTTCTCTGGACTTGAAAATTAAGCAGGGTTCGATCTGACTAGCACTTGGGAGGGAGATTCAAGATATGGCAGATTTATAGGCAAGAATGGGAAGTTGGGGGGGGAAAAATCTTGGAAAAAGGAAATTCCATACCAATACCAAGAAAACGACATGAATATTTTTATGTAACAGCTAACATTTCCAATATAGTACCCATTATATTTCATAATCTTTTATCAATTACCATGTTGGAAGAACCTGAAGGAATTTGTCATTCACAACACTGGATAGCCCCAGTTTCAAAAACTTCTGTTAATTCAGTTGCTTTCAGTTTATGAATTACTGGTTTCTGTACAGTTCAATCCCAGATTAAAATTGGGATTTGGTACTGTTATTATCTTTTACTATTCATATAGTAAAGTACGCCATCTGGGTAGAGTATAGAAAATCCCTCAAGTGTATTGTTTATCTGCCTGTACCTGTTATCTACCTGTACTTGATTTTTCTATCTGTCCCATGTATTATCTACATCTATATTTGATGATGATGATGATGATGATGATGATGATGATGATGATGATGATGCCTTATGTTTTACGTCTCCTCCTGTTTTACATTTCTCATTTACATCTTAGGATGTAAATGAGAAATACTAAAGTATAATTGATTTTAATTCTAAAAGCAATGTTGTGTCAGCTGAAAAAAGATGGTACCAGAACAAATAGAATCCGCATAAAATATAAGTAATGAGTAGGAGAGAAATCCCACGGTAAGGATTTCAAGATAGATAATTGATAGATAGATAGATAGATAGATAGATAGATAGATAGATAGATAGATATTATTGGAGACATATTTACTGGGAGACCTGCTTTCAACTCATATTGGAGATACTTCCTGACTGGCACAACATTAGCAATCAAATTCAATACTCAGCCAGAAATTTCTATAAGGTCTGGAGTGTTAAGTGCTGGGAATAGGTATTCTGTACTTAGTTGCGCCTCAGTGATCTCTTAGCAGTTGGGGAGGGAGCATTGTGGCTAGATAAAGGTTATGGTCATTAGATAAGGCCATTTTTCATTGAACATAATGTAATGTTCCTGATCTTTTATGCAGGAATTGTGGCTTGAGGGTGATATAGTAATATGGCTAAAGCTGAAACTAATCTTTTTATATAAAGAGGCACAAGCTGCATGATTGCCAGAAAAGCTCCCAAATTTCTTTGCTCACAGCTTGACCTAAGTGGATGATGTGATTTGTACTCCATGCCTGAATTAGTGCTATAAGATAGAGTTATTCAGGAAAATATTCTGCCTGCTATTTCTTCTCCCTCTTCCTTTTCCTCTTTGTTTTGCTGCTTTTTCTCTTTCATCTTTTACTGTTACCACAGGTTATTTGGAAATAGTATCACTGGTTTTCTAACTCTTTTAACTCTCAGGAAATGATTATAAATACATGAAGAGTAAAATTATGGCATGACAGGAATTTATGAGTAGCTGAAGTTATGGAAAACAATAGTCTGCTTTGAAACTGGGAACCAGCCAAGATCAGATGAAATCTGAAACTTGGGAGGTCTGAAGGGATTATAATCAAAACTGTGTCTAAGAAAAATAGTCAATGTTTTTTCTTTAAGAATATTTTCACTTCACTCTGAAGTCAAAATAAAGGCTCTGCAATCAAATAGGGAATACCTTAGAACCAGGGCTGGTAGACCAAAACTGCTAATTAATTATGTAATATTCATAACTTTCAGTAAGACCCACTCATCTGTAGCTGTTCCTGCCTGTCCAAACATATCTTCTCTTGTAAGACAGGGCAGTGTGGGGTGGATAAGAGCCCTCCAAACTGTGTTGAGTAGAGAAGATGTCGTGCTGCACACTATTTTCCCTTTTTCTTCATCCTGTCATTTTGCCCTTTTTCCATTGCTATATGCATTTCAGAAGTCCTGATCAATTAAAGCAGACTGAAAAGAAGAACCACAATAGGGCCAAGAATAATGGTAAGGAGAAGCCAGGCTTTCTGGTTTCATAGAAATTTAAAAGTTTAGAGATGGACCTCATTATCCATGCTTTTGTTTTCTAGGTTTTATTATCTCCAGTTGTTAAATATAAACTAGAAATCATTATCTGTGGCAACTTTTTTTTATACCTATGTTTCTTGATGGCCTATCTGCCATTCTGCTTGTTATGTTAAAGTATGAATTCAGTCTCCACCCCCAGTTTGCCAGTGATCCTAGCAATTTGCAGTCTTTGGAATGTATCTGTTCATCATCTTCCTGCACAATAAATCTTCCAAAATGAAAATGGACTATAAAATAGAGTGGGAAAGTAGAAAATCTGAGGTGGCTAAAATACAGTGTTCTTATTTCTCTCTCCTCCCCCCCTTTGCATGGGTGTGTGGCATTGTTGACATTTCAGTTATTTTCTGGAGCTCCAGAAGCTAAACTCCTAGTTTTTATAGGCTCAAGGTCTTGTTAATCATGATTGGGTTACATTGTGAATACAATGTCCATGAATAACAAGAATCTTCCATATGTATGCAGATGTCTATGTATGTATGTATGTATGTATGTATGTATGTATGTATGAGTGATTGATTCATATGTCAATCCTATATTTTTTAAACATTTTGTAAGTTTCTCAGCAGTGCAATTACTGTATATGTCCATTCACAAAATTTAAACAGAATATTAAGGGAGATTTAGGACTGCTGAATACACAAAATATATTCACCCCCTGATGCTACATGAATCAATTGTGTCTTGTGCCATCTGAGGCATATGAAGATACTTTCTTTCAATATGCACATAAGTACATCTATGTACATCTACATGAGGGGCACCCTGGTTAGGCTAAAGTCACTCTTTATGTAGCATAGATTTATGTGTGTTCATCATTATGTGCATAGGACCCTAAATGACGTAGATCTTCATCTCTCTTCAAAGGAGATTGGAAACTGGAAATCAAAACTGAATTGAACATAAAATAGCCTATTATTGTATTGTCCCCATACAAAATCATATTGAGATGACACTTCAAAGATTGTGTACAGTTCTGGTCAGCATACCTCAAAAAGCTGAAAGAGGTACAAATACATAAATAACAAAAAGGCACCCCTCTGGGCAACCATTTGAGACTTTCATAAGGGAATATATGATAGAGGGATATATAATCATGCAGGGTATAGAAAATATGGATAAAGGGAAGAGTTTTTTTCTCCCTCCCTCTTTCCCCTCGTTAGTCATAATTCAAATTAAAAAGGGGGGATTCAGGACTTCTTTACACAGTTAGTAATTAAATGCAGAGTTTGTTGCCTTGAGTGTGAAGATAGCCATCAGTTTAGATTATTTTAAAAAGAAACTGACAAATTCATGGAGACTTTTAGTCCTGATAGGTATTTATTTCATTCAGTTCATAAACAGTGTGCCTTAAATGCCAGCTCCTAAGAAACAACTATAAAAGAGAATGATCAACATGTTTGTGAGCTTCCTGAATGCATCTGATGGGCCACTATGTGACAGAAAATGCTGAACTAGATAGGTCCTCTCCTGATCCATCTGTCATTTTCTTATGTTCTTTATCTTCTTATTTCAGCAAATGTAATGGTTGAAGTGTTGGACTGTGATCAGGGAGATCTAGGTTCAAGCCCACTTACAGACATTGCCCTCTAGACTAAATATTATGAACAATTTGTGATGCTCCTTGAAACCTCCATGTGAAACCTCCTCAAAAGACACTATAAGAAATAACTATTTACAGCTATTTGCTAAGTAACTTTTAACAGGCTCATAAAGTCAGTTTATTTTCAGAGTCTATAAACTAAAGTGGAGCCAAGAATAAATATTTAATTTCAGATCAAGATCAGCAGCTTGCATTGCATCCTTTATATCCCTATTCATCAATCTCTGTAGCCCTCTACGCTTTATAGTATAAATGTCATTTTTTAAAAAAATATATATTGGGAATGTTGTTTTGTTTTGTAATGTATCCAAACAGAAACAAGTGATCAAGGATGAACATTTTTTTCACTTTTTTTTAAAATAATCTATGGAGCAGATTGCAAGAAAGATAAATTAAAATTAAAAATGAGGTTTAAAAAGGCTTGGCTAATCCAATGAAAATAGAATTTATTCTTTAACTTTTGACTCATCAATATAATTAATGTTGTCTTCCTCTCCTCCTTCTCCTTCTCCTTCTCCTTCTCCTTCTCCTTCTCCTTCTCCTTCTTTTCCAATATACAAGGATCCTGGAGTAGACTCATGGATTCCTCAGCAATAATCTAATATGGAAATTTTCTCCCTGATTGCACTATGTTTAGACATCTTCAGACAAGTTTTAATAAACATTTCTGGAGCCATAAGGAATTTTGCCAATGAAATTATTCTTGCAGTCTTCTCCTTAGATTACCAAAAAAAAAAAAAAAAGTTTAAAAAAATCCCTGATCACTTGTTTCTGTTTGGATACATTACAAAACAAAACAAAGTTCCCAATATAAATAGAAACATACATGTTATTTATACTTTAAAGTGTAAAGGCTACAGACATTGATAAATAGGGACATAAAAAGATGCAATGCAAGCTGCTGAACTTGATCTGAAATTAAATATTTATACTTGGCTCCACTTTAGTTTATAGACTCTGAAAATAAACTGACCTTATGAGCCTGTTAAAAGTTAGTTAGCAAATAGCTGCAAATAGTTATTTCTTATAGTCTCTTCGGGAATGTTTCACATAGTGGTTTAAAGGGGCATCATGAATTGTTCATAGGCATTTAGCCTAGAGTTCACACCAGGGCAATGTAGCTACAGTTAGAACCATTATTTTTAATTATTTCAGAAGGTGGAAGGCTAAAAGGTGTATTTTATGTGTGTACTTCAATAGATCACTTATTCTGAAGGATACAAATTCTTGCATGTTAACTGGTAATTATACTTGAAATGAAAATAGGAGATTTCCCATTTCTTCAATTCAGGAATGCCTTGCTGCATCTGGAATTTACACACACACACACACACACACACACACAAACATATATATGTATGTATGTATGTATGTATGTATGTATGTATGTATGTATGTAGTGTATATATATAGCGTATATGTAGATATATTACTAACAGGGGATTGATCTTGGATGTAGGACCTGAATGACCTTTTCTAGAAAAAATAGTCAGCTCTAAAGACACTTCCATACACCAAAATAAATATCATATTTATTGTTTAATTAATAAGGTTGACAATTTATTTTAGAAAAAAATGAAAGCTCCCCCTTGTCTTTCTTAAATAAAGCCATGAAACTTGGAATACTGTTGCTTCAGCAATTATTCAGCCCAGATTATGAAATTCTACTATGCCCTTTTATTAAATCATGGGTACACTTTACGTGAATAGCCAAATATTTCATGAAATATTTGAATATGAAACTCTTCTCTTGTTTTTCATTTTCTTTTTCCCTATGACCTTAGAAGAATGGAGTGTCCAAGAGTTAGCAAGGGACTTAAACAATCAATGTGCAATCTCTGTGTGAGCCTCTGCATTATAGGAATCTTCAAGTTATTCTACTTCTTTTCTTTTTCCAAGAACTCTCCAGACTCATGGTCTAGGAAATGCAAAATCTTGGCAGAAATGTTAGTTAATATGCCCTGCTTCTTTACAATCCATGTGATATACAAGATACTTTACACGAAACCTCCTTTCCCTCTATTTTCATTTCCTTTTTCTCATTACCTGCTGAGCAACTAATTGGAATGAAAGAAGAATGACTGGCAGTCAGCTTCTCCAGTAAAGAAGAAAGCATGGGAGAAAGCACTGAAAGCACTGAAAGCAGATTCTTCCCACATTACTTTCAAAAAGCAGCAAGATGATTTTTTTTTTCTGTTTGTTGCATCACCACCAGATTGCTAGTAGTGATTAGAGAATACTGTAGGGAATCTCCAGGGTCAAAGGCAGGCTTTTCCAATATGGTATGCCTCAATATATTTATTGTATTTTATTTATTTGTTAGATGTTCGTACAGCTTTAATATAAACAAATTCATTATAATTCAATACAAATGAGAATTTGGATTTGGCTGAAATTTCCTTCAGTATCACAACTAAAGGGCAAATGTCATCAATTAGGAAAGAAAATGTATACAGATACCTTATCCTACTATAAAGAAATACTAATTAAGGAATTATCTGACCATTTGAAAGTGGAGCTATCTACTTTTCTGTTTTCTGGAAGCTTCTTTTGTGGCTGTTAAAATCTCTGAGTCATCAATTAACTTCTGCATCCAACCGTTGATACTTTTTATCAAATCTTTTTGTTCCTTTCTCTTTCACCATTAGTCTATTCATAATATATGCCTTCTGAGCCAATACAGGGTATCTTATGTGAGACTAGCAAACTTTAAGCTAAAATATGATCTTCATCCCTGGTGGGAAGACTAACCACAAGGCCACAGGATGCATTTCAACAACAATTGTGTAGGTTAATTGATTCAAGGTTTCAATACAATTGCCCCTTTAATACACTTCACAGTTCCTACACATGCTACTGAGAGATAATTACAGCTGATCAACATGGCTTTCATACTTAGCCAAACAGAGAAGTTCTATCTATTAATTATGTAGCTATCAGAAAGATGTCTTGTTACTCTTTAATCTCAAATACATTTGTATGCTCAGATCGGCAGAAAAAGGGTAAATGAAAGAGATGAAGTAAAAGTACAAAAATGGAGCAGTAGAAAAAATAAAGCAGGACAGAATTGAACTGAACAGAACTGAACAAAGAGCTGAATTATCTAGCCTTTTCTCTTCCTTCCTCTTATACTAGCCAGGAAAACCATGTGTTCGTTCCTGATTAGCACTATTCAATTAGTTCATATCTGAATATTATTACAATTTTAGTCCTTTTTTGAAAAGAAGATGCTGGGACAAATTGTCTTCTTCTGCTTTCCAATGTTCCAAAATACATTCATTCATCAGAATGAGTATCTTGACTTTAAATCACTGGTTGATTTCCTCATGTCCTCTTAACCAGTCCATGCACACTTTTGCTACAACATCATTGGTCTGGAATGGAATGTCTTCTTGTTCATCCTGCCATGATTTTTTCATTAAGCTGATCATTAGTCATACAGCAAACATTAATGGAATATTCAATCATCTATTGTTTAATGTGTACTTATGATTGGTGGATTTCAGAATGGAGTTCACAGAGCGGGTTCAAGTAGATTTGCAGTCTTGGTGGTGCCAATCTTGGTATAAAGCCATGAAAATTTGAAGCTGGATAATTGATCAGCTAAGCGGCAGTCAGGTACTACATATTCATAGTCATATCCTTAATTGCTAATGATAGTACAAAAACATTGACAAAATAGGAACATATATCTCATTCTGTACACATCCCTCACATATCACTCTGATTTATGTGTCAGTATTTATTTATTTATTTTATTTATACATAGACTTATCCCCACCCATCTCCCTGCAATGGGGGACTCTTAAATTAAATTTAAATTAATTTTAATTTTAAATTAATTTAAATTAATTAAAGTTACATTCATTAATATTTTAGCCCTTAAATACAGGTAGACCTTTTTACTAAAATTTAGGTTTAACAAACTAGGTGTTCTCTTTTACAGTATCCTACAAATCTTTGTTTCTTTCCTTTTGACCAAGTATTGTTTTGGTTTGAGATAGAATATTGTACATTAGCAGATTTAGTCCCAAAGAAACTATCAGATAGGCAACCCACTACTTTCAAGGTATGGTAGTCAGGATATGTATAATGATCTCATCAGATTATGTAAAAATATAGAATTTGCTACCACCTATTTCCAGTCTGGGCTGCAGCTTCCAAGTTACTTTTTCTAACTTTTATAGAAGTCCTTTTAATCCATCACTTTTAGTATACATTTGTTGTCCTTGGTGGTTAATTGTACTTTTCCCCCTAACACTCAGCATTTATGAAAAGTCATATGCCCCCAACAAAAGCCTTCAGTTCACACCATTTTTATGATATTCACATGAAATTGTGATACTACAGCCCATATGTGCTATATATTGGATGATTTTTTCCCCCATTTAATCAGTCAAAGCTAATGTGACCCTTCCATAGCTAAACAGGAAGCACAAGGCAACTGAGCTTTATCAACTGTATCTATCCACAATAATACTGAAATTAAGACTGAGTACATTCCTTACAAATGATCAGCAAGGGTGCTTCTTCTTTCCTGAGACATCCAGGATACTCCAACATTGGTACCTCCCACAATTAGGAAAACAGTGGTCCTGTAATTTGGGTTGTTTCTCTGGATAATTATCACCCTGGCATCCTGCAAACAAGAAGCCAGGTGAGTGAAGTGTCCATAAGTGGGTGGCCAGTTCCTGGGCCATTATGGGACTTGCTTCCCTATGGGTGTCCTATCTAGAATCTACATATCCACCCCTTAAATCACTGGTATCTTCCACATGTGCACTTTAAATAACACTTGGGCTCCAAAAGTGGCATTGTGTACTCTTTGGTCCCTCTGTGGTACTATTTCAACTATTTCTGAACTGCACAATACTATACACCAAGATGGCAATAAAAAAAAAATGCCTGTACTAGCAGCACTCATAGCAATATAAAGCAGCATTAAGTAATACAAGTAGAATTCGCTCATGTTGTTTCTGGAATCAAAATCACAATCCCATACAGTTCTATGAATCTTCAACTGCTATTGAAAGCAAAAGACCGTGTGTGTGTGTGTGTGTGCTCATGTGTGTGTCTGTGCATTTCCAAAAAGATAGTATATAGACATTTCTTTTCTTGGGATTTTGAATCAAACATCAAAATCCTAAAAATATAGTACATAAAGTTAAGCATTATTTAAAAAGCAGGTCAGCCTATATCCTGGCATTTTCTGTATGTGGATAGATTAGATAAACAGACAGACAGACAGATAGAGTGTGTGTGTGTGTGTGTGTTGTGTGTGGAAAGAGAGAGACACACACACACACACACACACATGCACAGAGGACCTGGAAGTTAAGACTGTGAAGGATTTGCTTCCAAGCAAATATGTATGCTATCAGGCTACACAGCTTTCCTCCTTCTATATGAATAAGAAATAGGAAAATAATATAGCCAATGCAAACTGTAAGAGAAATGTTGACTTTCTAGTTAATAAAATAAGGGCTAGAAGCCAGTCTGAGAAGTTCCTTATACAGCAGCAGAAATCTACATTGCCATGTGAGGTCAGTGAGTCAAATACAGTGGCTGTATTTTAAAAAGGTTGAATGGCTTTATGATCATTGAGGCCATTTATAGTCATGAAAGCTGAATTTTGTTAAAAGTGGCTGGATTTCAAGCCCTAGGGCAGAAATAGCTTGTACAGTTTTGAAAATGATTTTCTCCTTAAAATGTAGGAAACTGAAGTCATTCATAATATTAAACCAGACAAGTTTTTGGAAGTTGGTAATTGTTTATCTACCTTTCAATTGCTTTTATGGGAACTTCCGTGGTATCTGCATGAAGAAAGATTTAGTTTAGGGATCTTGATGGAGAACAAAAGGTTAAAGAGTCCTACCCCAGGCCTCTTTATATACATATATACTAAAATCTTAATGTGGGCTGAGTCACACCCATACTGGCTCTTTATGAAAGCAACATTCTGTAATCATGAACAAAGTCTGTAATTAATATCATATATCATTTGGTTCTTGGACTGTTTCAAATTAAGGATGTCTACAAAATGGAAAATATATATATTTTTTTGTTTAGAGCTTGGAACAAAAGAACCCAAATGTCAATATACTTCAAGATGGTTGTATTAAAAAATTTAGAGCATTGAGTGTTTCTTGTTTGGACAATACAAAACTGAAAATATTTATAATATCCTGGGTATAGAAATCATTGGGATGATAGAAACAATACCCTTATTCCTTTATTAATCTGGACTGCAAGAGAAGGTAAAATGAGAATCCATGCTAACTGCTTGTGGGAAAAAAAATTAAAACTTTTTTTGGAAATCGTAAAGCAAATGCATTATATAGATTAGAAACTATTTTCAGACCTCTCTGTCACTGTTATATAAATAGGAAAGTCTTTTAAATTCCTTAAAAATATCATTAGGCAGTACCCAAACAAATTAACAAATTAAAATATTAATAATATACAGAAGTTCAACAAACCAACCTTGTACTAATAGTTTTTCATTTCTACAATATCGGTTGCCTTACCAACACTTTCCAATGTCTGTCAGAAAATTTACGTACATGTAACACACATGGAATGCACCTAGACACATGATGTTTAAATTCCCATAGCCAAAAAGAAAAAACAAACAAGCAAAAAAACCTTTAGCCAGCAGAATAGCAAGCATGTTGCTGAGAACTGTATTATTCTGTCTAACCATAAGCTTAGCTGAAGTTTTCCTTCTAACACTCCACTCCCACTTGACCCCATCCATTCTAAATCAATAACTTCAGGGACATGACTAGTCCCTAGTGCTACTGACTAAGCTAAAAAATAATTGAAAAAAGCAAACAAATCACAAGCCATAAAGCATCAGACCAAACACAGTACTAGGATTAGTCAGAACATTTGAAGCAATGCATATAAAATGACCAAGTTTTGTTCCAAGGTCAAAACAAAACTCTCAATGCATCCATGTTTTATTTCAAGCTCAAAGCACATAAAGCACTTCAAAGTCTTATGAAATCTCAGAAACAATCAAATTTATTTTAGGACAGGTCTTCATTAACTAGATGTTATTTTGTCAGTTGCCTGAAATCTTACCATAAATTAGCGTGCATATATGTAGATAGATAGAGAAAAAGCAGTTATTTTATATACTTTTTTTTTATTATTATTTACACCATTGGTTTACAATTTTTCCACAAGAGAGTGTGATTATGTTTGGTGATCTACAGAATCTTACATTATTTTAATCTATAAGATTCCACAAGATTTCTGTGTGTTCTTTGACGATATTCTTTCTTGTTTGAGCTTTTATTTATTTATTTAGTTTTCCTGTGAGACTTCTAAATGGCAGAAGACACATATGAAATAGGTAATTATGTCTCCTTCTCACCTAAATTATATGTACTATATAGTCTTCCAAATACACTATTCCTTTTTTTTTTTTTTTTTTGCTATATATGCCATTGATCCTAAATTAGAATTAATAACCCTTCATTCTTATGGGAAAACTGCAAAATCACTTAATAACATATTAAGTTCTTTTAGCTTGAGTCACTATAGGCTGTAATATGTTTATTACTTTAGTCTTCACATGAAAATAAGCATTACTGTAAGATTTTCACTAGACAATATTTCCCATCATTCATTTATTTTCTCCATCATCTACCTTTATAGATATTCTGTTTGCACGAATCCCCCTTGTATTCATGCATATTACAATACCATAAGGTAGGCTTGTACTGGGGATAAGCAATTTACATGGATTATTGTCACTGCATTGATAAAATTAATCTCTTAGTTCTAAACTTTATCAATATTTTCAAATAACCTCTTTACATTTAATTACCATGCTTTGTAACATTTATATCAAATTACTAAGCACCATAAAGAAAATAGAATCAAGTATAGATACCTGCAGCAATATCTGTCAAACCACAGAATTACCAATTGTCAGGTTCAGCCCAAGAACTACAACGAGGTCATCCAGTACAATTCAGATAGTTTATTAGCTGGTACCTAATAGATAGAATCTCACCAGACTAAACTTAGAATATTACTACTATAATATTCTACTACTATAGAATATACTCTGTGAAGGTCTAGGGAGGAGCCAGCCTCATCCTCTTCTTTTTTCCACAGTCTTGCTGCAGGCTGAGGAGGTGCTTGGCCTGGAATGTCTTGAAGCTCCATTCCAGAATCTTCCCCGCTCATGCTATCCATCACACTAATGTTAGTAGTGTCACATTGCTTTCCATTTTTGCTTTACTGAAATTGAAAACAATAGACTTATATTGAAATAACATTATATAGCATTTTTAATCTGTTAAAAGACAGTGGGAATATGACTTGGTTCACAGGAAAAGAAGGTCAAAGTAATCACTGTATTATAGGTTAGTGATTTAAATGT
Organism: Liasis olivaceus; assembly: GCA_030867105.1. Taxonomy (NCBI): domain Eukaryota; kingdom Metazoa; phylum Chordata; class Lepidosauria; order Squamata; family Pythonidae; genus Liasis; species Liasis olivaceus. Next base: position 32,106,109 of record CM061354.1, on the reverse strand, counting down.
TCTTATAGCAAGATTAGAGGAAATGAATTGGGTCTGAAGGCAAGTTTCTACACTTCCTTACTCTGGTAAACCAGATCACATTAGAAGGTGGTGCCTAGAAAAAATCCTGTCTCCTTGAGAGAAGTCAGATCTTCCCCCAGTAGTGATGGCAAGGGTAAGGGAACAATTGCTCTTATGTTCTCTCTGCCTGACAAAATGGAAATTTGAGGAGCAATGTCTTCTAGCCTTCTCATGTGTGGAGAAATGCATGGAGAAAGAACAAAGCCAACTGGCCTGTCATGCAGGGACGTCTGTAGCAAGCCCAGATTTCATCAACATGATGAAATGTGTATTATCATGCCACAACACAATCTTGATCTCTTATGTATTTGCAAAGGGTTGGATTATCAGGAGCATATTTTATAATTCTGCCTCCCCTTGCTAACCTGAGACTCCCATTTGGATCAAAGACCAGCTATTTCCCATCCCTATCGTATAGTATTTGTTTTTCTAACTCATTACAACATCCAAATATGACCATCCTATAACAAGGTTTCTATGGTATTGGCTATTAGCTCCCAGAGACAAGCCACTATGGGGGGTGGGGGAGGGAATACAATGTTGCTGGTGTGTGGTGGGGTGAGGGAGTTTTAACCAGCTTATATTTATTGCATAGGAATGATAATATATATTCCTTATTATTTTCCTTCAAAATGTGAACAGTTATACAGATAGAGATACAGATATAAAGAAAGTTGATAACATGTAATACATTCATAATGGGTAATGGAAGTGCAATGGCATATCAAGTGATTTTCAACACTATATGCCTCAGTAAGTCATTTGAAATAAGATTGTAATATCAAAATTAAACAGTAATATAAGTAAAAGTTGGGTTGGATATTCCCAGACAAATGCCTCCCACCAGCTAAAAATGTTGGAATTATATTCTTAGCCATCATGGCTGAAAGCAAAAGTTGTTCGGGGAAATAAAGTAAATATTGGGCTATGACATTCTCCTAGCAGCATCTTCCATCAGTCTAAAGACTTTTATTTTAGTAAAAATGTTACTGGCTTGGTGAATAATTTTCTTTCCTTAACTCTATTTTAATCAGCTTTTAGATTATGGATATTATGGGTGTATGTGATTGTGTGTTTAATTGCTATTGATAAATGAGATGCATGCTTTAGAAGAATGTGGTAAAAAAAATGTTATTAAGTAAATAAATAACAAAAAATCTTCTGTATATGCTGCCCAGGAATCTACTGTTTGCTTGATGATAATTTTAACATATATCCTCGGCTTTGATTCCAGCTGTGCATGGAAAATAGAGAACAGTTTCTATACACCTACTAGACCAGATGGAAAGTGATTTTACTGATCAGTGTTCATAGTTAAATTATAATATGCATACATGAGTAAGCTTAGATGAGACCAAAAAACAAAAACAAAAAACATTTCCAAGGTCTTTGCAATTTGTATTGCTATTTTTATAATGTTGTTTATGAGATATGTTAAGCAATTAAACCTGATTTGCATTTCTATTTTCATTTTCCAAAACCTTTTATTTTGGTTTGTTTTTGCAGTTCAGCTTAAATAAACAACATTTGACATTCATTTTATTTCATATTGTGTGCTGACTACTTTTCTCTAAGCAGTTGTGACATGTAGGGAAAAAAAGACAAAAATGATGTTGGAGAACTACATGGCATCCCTTTGGTGTGCCAGAGTTGGGTTCTCTATAGGAATCTTTCATTTTCTGTAAAACTCAGTTCAAAGTACATGCCATTTTTGCAGATCTTCTGATTTCTCTCACATTAACTGGATATTGAAAAAATATCATAATAACTACAAATGATGGGTGCAAATACTGCAAATTGCTAATGTTATCCATAATGGGTGTAATTATGCATCTGAACTATTGCTGAAGGATAAGAAATACTAGCAGGATTTAACTAGTACTTTTAACTCAAATGTTTCTCATAAGCATGATGAATAACGTTAGCATGCTGAACAGGGTATGACTTTACACAAGTCACTGTCTCTCAGCCTCATGAGGCTGTAGTTCTGAAAATAAAATGAGGGCCCCCCCACTCCTCCCCATGTATGCTGCCAAGTTAAAACAGAAAAATGAGATGCAAAGATACATGTACAGTATATGTATATGTATAGGCATTCAGATATATTCTCAATTCAAATTTTAATTCTTCCCCAACTCCACTGTACTCAGCTTTTCTTGGATTGAGATTGGGTTATCACTTATCTCAGAATGATTTCATTAAAGTGAATGGGAAGTTTTGAGCTGATTTAATTCAATAGAGCTTGTCATCTTTAGTGAAGTTAAAACACTTTTCTGTACTCCTCCACCTTTAAAGATCTAAAGCAGAGCTTTCTTTCTCAAGTTATGAAAGCAGCTGTGATCTAGAAGTCAGTTGAAGGTGGTTTCCAAAAACTTCAAAAAGAAAATTCCCTTTGGGAGACTTAACGATAGAAGGAGGAAAAGAAGACATTCATATGAAGAATATCACAAGTTATTTCTGGCTTTCTGTTTCATTTCCAGAATGAAATTTTTAAAAAATAAATGTCTCTATCATTAAAATCTACAAAACATGTTAACTAAATACAGATTCAGCAGTTCTCATTCTCTGCAGATTTCTTGATTTAGTATTATATTGGTTGAGGTCTGAGTTTCAATCCATGAAGAGAACAACATGTAAAGAAAGCTCTCGCTCCTTGCCTTTCTAGCTGCATTTTCTTTTCACCTCCCAAATACCTGCTCATGAGGTAGAATATTGATAAATCTATGAAGTGTTGCTTGAGGAGGCTGCAGATGCAGGAATTGGGATAAATTATATGATTGGATGGGCAATTCATTCAACTGAGAATGTGTTCTTGCAGTTACCTAAAAAACAGACTGAAAAGTTGTTTTCAGAACATTTCAGTTTCTGCAGTCTCATAATATCATTATCACACCATCGGAGATTTTGTGCTAAGACTAAGGTTGATATTCCATAATTCCTTAAAGAAATTGCTTACAGAAACTTTTTCCATTCATTCTTATCCTTTTTCTCAGTTCTGTGAGTACTGATGAAGACATGTTGACCTTTGCATAGATAATGCTAAGCTTCCATTCAGTCATTCTCAAAATGAAAAGCTGATTAGCAGTTTCTTCTTACAACAAAAGTTACTTCAGATTCTTTTAAGACTAGCACTGTTAGCTATCAGCATCAACTAGGCTATTAGCATTGGAATCAGAAACACTTGTGATAAGAAAGAAAGATGGCAAATTAAACATTCATATTTTATCTTGGTCTAAAATATATGTTCTTAAGTCTACTTTGAATTACATGATTAAATTCTCTGAAGTATTTTTTATCTGCTCTTGATTGCTAAACTTTCCTGTCATTGCTAAAATGCATAGCTGATATTATATATGTTCAAATGTTTCTTTAACTTTGAAAGCAACATCTAAATTGCTATGAATAAACATAAATAGAGTGCCTGTTTCTCAGTCATTAAATATATGCTTTAACAGCAATGGGCCTGTTCAGGAACAGCAAAATTATTGTTAGAGCTATTAAAAAAAAGTCTGCCATGGATTCCCATGGAAATGAATTTGAGAGATCCACTGTTATTCTGGCTCGGCTTGGCTGGCATCAAGGAAAGAAATCTCTACTGGAGAAAGAATTTGTTTCTATAATGCCAGCCAAGCCAAGCCAGAATGAAGGTGGACCCAGGGTCAGCTCTAGGATAAGGCTGAATAGGCCCTGGCCTAGGAGTGGCAAATTTTAGGGGGTGAAAAAATTGAAAAGACTTCTGAGAAACAATAAAAAGGCAAAAAACAGCAATAGCATGCCTGTCTGGGAGTTAAATATAATTTCACAGAGCAAATAGGGTGAAAATCTCTCATTAAAAAAAAAAAAATGTCTGGGGCTAAATCATAAGTGTAAAGCTCAAAAACTTGACGAATAAAATAAACAAGAGGTTGCCTTTTTGAAATTCCTAACAAAATCAGAAGATGCCAAAATGTCTATAGCCAGCCCTGGGTGGATCTCTCAAATTCATGTTTTGAGGGCCCGAATTTCTGTGATTACGCACAAAACAAAAGGTATTTAAGTTGAATACATATACATCTAGAAAGTTTACATGATAAAGATAATCAGAGGAATGCATGCTTTCTTTTTAGGTAAGGGAAAATTTAAATTAAACCATGAATAGATTTAAATGACTGTTTAATTGTGCACTAGCTATATTGCTTCATGTAAGGGGGTTTCAGTAAATCCTGCATCCTATCCATAATACAAAGTGTATTAGTGCTAAGGCCCTTATATACTGCCACTTCTTCCACTCCCTATTCTCTCAAAAGCAGTTTGAAGATAATCTGAAATTGAAATCTCTTCTGCCACACTTGCAAAACTGAGAGCAAGCAGCACAAAATCACTACCCTGCACCAATTTGCTACAGCTTCTGGAGAAACAAAAATTCCCTCAGTGCCCCCACAGTACTAAATTGTTTGAACACATACAATCTCCTCTTCCCTATGATAGTATGTGAAATGACCTTGGGAGACAGGAAGAAAACCCACAGCTTAGGCAACAGTCTGATAAAAGGAGCCTAGAAAGCATGGGAAGCATTCAGAAGGGGCACTCCATAGTTTTCTGGAGACTGAAAAGAGAGGAGAAGAGAAATACTTTCAGTCTTGCAAGATTCTGTTGAATGTAAACTTATAATAAAGATAGTGCTGATAGTCTTGGTTGTGCTTCTCATCTGGACTACCTCAAAGGGCTAACATTCACACATCCTTACGTCAGTCAGTCAGTCTGTCTGTAAGACTGTAATCTATCTATCTATCTATCTATCTATCTATCTATCTATCTGTCATCTATCTATCTATCTATCTATCTATTTGTCATCTATCTATCTATCTATCTATCTATCTATCTATCTATCTATCTATCATCTAACCATCCATTCATCTACAAGTGGTCCTTGTATCAGTTCCTGAGAGTCTACCCTGGCTGGTGGACCATGGGCATCAGCATGTGGACTTATAAACTAGTTTCTTGACTGGAGATTCTAGGCTACATAGAATAATGCATGAATACCAGAATTAAACAGGGACCACTATATCTCTGAACCCATCTGATTATGACCAAGCATATGGAAAATTATGGTTGAAATGAAAGAAAAAATAATTTGCATGACTATGAAACTAAGAAGAAGAAAAAATGTTTAATATATGTGGATAAAGGTATAATCTTGTGGAGTGAACTTGATGAATACATGGAAGGTAAGTGAAGTTATGAGTTTAATTAAGAATGAAATGTCATAGCCAAAGGCCATGCCTCAAGATGCAGGTGGATCAGTCATTGTACTCCTCCATTAATACCAAAACTCCTCTAGGCCCTCCTTGCCAGCCCTGAAGCCTTCTAATGTGGCTTCTAAGAAGTGGGTGAGATACCCCCTCCAGCCATGATATAAAGGCTCTGAATCCTTTTTTTAAAGAATAGTTTTTATTAAAAGATTTTACATATATAGTAAGAAGTATATTCAAAGAAAAAGATATAGTAAATGTGAAAGATAAAAGAAAAGGCAAAAAAGGGAAAAGGAGAGAAAAAAGAAAGATAAGATAGAAGAACAGATAACATCAAAAAAATATAATGAAATGGTTTCTGATCTTCCTCTCAGCAGTTATACATACAATTCTGAACAAACCTCTCTCTTTAAGATTATATCATAATCCCCTTCTTTCTATAACCTATTCGTTCTAATCATCAAGACCATAAGTCACAAAATCATTTTCTTTTTTATGCAAAACAGTCCATAAGGGGTTTCCAGTCATTGATGAATGTCAGGAATGACCTTTCTCTAATGAAAGAAGCCAGTTTGACCATTTCAGCAAGTTCTGCCAATTTCACCAACCATTCCTCCATGCCAAATTTTTTCATCTTTGTGCATATAATAGCCTTGCCACATAAAGGCTCTGACTCCTGACAAAACCAACGTTTTGCAATTAATTATGCAGCAAGCTGCTGACTTCACAAGCCAACTGGACACCTCTTCATTGGCACCAGCTGCAAGAGGGGAGCTGCAGTTCTTCACACTTAGCAGGGAAGGAACTTAAACTGCACAGGGAGTGCCTTCCAGTTGCTAGAAGCAGGTTTGGCAACCAGCTTTGTCTCCATGTTTTGTTGTTCCTGAGTCCTGCTACATTCTTGAAGAGAACCACAGAGATGACCATGGAGAAAGTATGCAACAGCAAATAGAAAAACATAATTTAAGCCCAGTAAAGGAAGAGCATTAGAAACAAACTTAAACTTACTTCACTTCTGAGAAGGAGGGAAAATGCTGTCAGGCTTTCAATATTCTATGATTATAGCCTATATAAATAGAGTTCCAGTCATTTTTATGGAGTCTGTTTCCTGATATGGCCTACCTGGGGAGGCTGACAGTTCTTGACCAAGTTTCTGGCTTTTCCATTGGTGCTTCCAAGACTTTGTTTTGGAAGACTCCACCCCAGCTACCAGTAAACTCATTGTGCACAAATATCTTCCTTGCCTTCCTTTCCAGACTCTGCTTCTGTTTCCATGCCTCACCAGCTTTAGCCTGCCTGTCCCTGCAGTCTTATCATGCCTCTTCCTCAACTCCCTACTCTTTTCCTACTACCAAGCCTTTTTCCATCAGATACATGGCTCATAGCACCTGCCCAAGCCTCACAGGCATTACACCTGCATCCTGTTGGCCTGCTTTCTGGGTATTTGCCCTTGCTACTGAAGGCAGGACCAAGAAAGAAGGGTTGTCAGACAGTATGAATTCATGAGAGTATCATGTTGTATTGTAAATAAATAGTAATAATATGGTTTGATACTATAATACTGATAGGAACACCTTTTTGGAATAGATGTGGCCCACACAACTCATCCAATGTGGACTTCATATCAATGTCTTTTAATGGTCCTCGTGTACTGGAGATGAAGGTCAGAACTCATAGTCAGTGTTTTTCTGTTGTATCCCTTAGTGTTATGAAATATCTTCCTTCTTGAAATTATATTGGAACCTTCATTATTCACCTGCCAGAAATTGTTAAGAGTTGTTCTAGAGCTCCTTTGTGAGTGGTCACCATTGCATTTACCACTGTTAAGGTTGCTTGTGTTTTTAATGGCCATTATATTTTTTTTATTCTTTTTTTTTTTATATTTTCCATGTTGAAAACTATCATGAGTCATTATTAAACCTGGCATATAATCAGTTAATCAGTCAATAAAGTATGGACTACAGATGAGTTCAGGGAAAAAGTATGCATGTTCTGAATTAATGTAAACCATAGGAAAATGGGTGAGATGATAGATAGATAGATAAATGGATAGATAGATAAATTTTATTTTTTAACTGTTGCAATCATACAAACAGAGATGACAGAATGCGAAAAACTGATTGGGACACCCAAGAATGAATGAGAATTACTATTTGGTTAGTATCTTTTAGAAAAATGTCTGTTTCAATACATGATTTAAGCATATGTCTGTTCATATACACACATGGTGAAAAAATGAATATATATTTAAAGGCAAAATTAATTTGATTGTTTATGATACAAAAATGAGCTAATTAAGAAAACCAGGGTGCTAAAAAGTTCTGGGGAGCGACATACATTAATTACTGGTTTCAAAAGGAAACCATTCTTCAGGAAAATGTACCTGGAGTAAAAGATGAAAGAAAGGAGAGTGAAAGGAAAGTAACTGCAGAAAGAGAAAGTATAGTGTTATTTTTTTAAAAAAAATCAGAAGATACATTAATCTTCTGAGCAGAATAAATGGAATGTGGGTGTAAAGAAACAGGAAGTAGAAGTTTCTTGTAAGAGTGAGAGCAATTATATTACAGAATGTTGCAAAAGTGGGTAGAGTTCACACTAATGTGAAGTATGAAAAAGGATGCTTAGTGGAATATTAAGTGAAAGAAGCCATGGATAAGAATGAATATATATATATATATATATATATGTATATATATATATATGATTGCTGCAGAAGTGATGATAAGTGGAAACTATTGCACAATGTGTATAGAGAGGAAAAGATAGTTGCAAAGAGATCAAATAAAGATTAAGATTAAAGCAGACAAAATGCAAAGAAGTTTGGATGAAAATAATAATGTTTTAGAAATGGGTGAAGACAAGGAGCCTTCAGCAGAGTGAATAAAATAGAAAAAAAAGTGATGAAAGGTTTTGGAATGCAATTGATCTGAGGGAATGCTGGAAGGAATATTTTCAAGATTTGTATCACAATGATAGTTATATTTTGAACAATGGAATTGAAACAGATGGCAGTAACTAAGCCTTTATAAATGCTATAAAAGTTAGTCTAAGAAAAAAAGATGAAAAGGAAGTCATCAATGCTATGAATATGTTAAAAAAAATAAGTGAGGCTGAAGGTACAAGTAATGTATCTGAAAAAAATTGTTAAAATATAGATCTGTTTATGTAATAAGGATAATGCTTCTTTAAAATACATGTTTTTAAAATTTCCTATACTTACTAAATTTTGGAAGAAAGTAGTGGTTTATATAAATATGATTGTGCAACAAAAATTAAAATATAAGATGATAATACTCTCTTCAATTGCATACCTATTACATGCAATTTGACAACTGGAAAACATAAATAGATTCTCCGTGCCCTTACTATGGCCAAAAGACTGATATTGCAGCATTGGAAAGATAAATGTACGGCCCCATTCACTCAATGGATTGAAGACCTGATTGCACTTTGGCATTTAAGAATGGATTGCCTATACATGAAGACTTTGTATGGACAAGTATAATGAAACATGGGACTCATTTATACAAAATACAGTAGGTTAAAGAAGAATGATAGTTATACAAGTGCATTAGAAATTAACATTTTATTTGTTTGTTTGTTTATTTATTTGTCTAATTTATATAGCTGCCCATCTAACAAAGCCAGTGACTCTGGGTGGTGTATTAATAAATGACTAAAACCATTAACATTATTAATTATTAAAAACATTAAAAACTATAAAAACAGAGCTAATGGAAACCATAATAGACGGGGCAATGTTGATAATAATGGAGCCATCTCACTAGTTCACCCATCCCCTGAGGTCCCCTGTACTTGAAAAATATTTACATTAGATAAGTATATATAGAATTGTAACTGTTAATTTGTTATAACAATATATTATACTTTGTTTTTTTTTCCTTTTTCTGTTATATTTTTCACTTTTTTTAAAAGCACTTTTTATGCATTTTTTAAAAAATGTATATATCTGCATTATAATTATTTCATATTTTATTCCTTTTCTTTTTTTCCCCTGTTATTATTTTAAAAGCAATAAAAATAAATGGATCTGTTTTACTTATGGACTTGATTAATGTGTGTGTGAATATTGCACTGATGCCTGATAATTGGAAGAATATATTGTTCTTCTCTACAAAGGAAAATATGTAAAAATATTCCATGGGGGAAAAAAAAGAAAAAAAACTTCAGGAGGTATTAGCTTCTTAATAATTCTGGGAGAACACCAGAATACTGGTTGAAAGGAAATCGAGAGTGGCAATGAACAAGATTTGGGAAATGCAGTATGACTTTATGCTAGGAAGTATATGTGGAGACCAGATGTTTCCTCTTCAACATGTCATTGAGAAATATATGAATGTATGAATGTAAGAAAGAAGTGTATATTTATTGATTTACAGACAGTTTGTGATAAAGTGAATAGGCTTGAATTATGTGATGTTTTCCATGAATATGGAGTTGAAGGTTGGGTGTTCAATTCTGTAACAGTGATATATGAGAGAATAAAGTTTATATGAAAATAAATGGAAAGATTGGTGAAAGGCTCAACATTGAACAAGGAGTAAGATGTAATATGATGTCCTACTGATAATTTAATGCATCTATGGGTAATGTATGAGGAATGTTTGTGATAACATTAGAAGTGTGTTGGTTTAGGAAATGAATATTCATGTATTTTTGCTTGCAGATAATGTTACGTTGTTGGCTGAAAACCTGTATTATTTGCAGTGAATGTTAGATAGATTGTATGATGTAATAAGAAGAATGGATCTCAAAATTAATGCACCTAAAACTGATTGATGTTTGACAGGGAAAATAGAGTAAATTATTGCATATTATACATAACGAAAAAACTAAATCAAATAGATGTCTTTGTGTACCTGGGTAGAATGTTTACTAAAGATTGTTAATTAGATGGAGAAATTTTAAAATGTGTAAATGTTGGAAGCAAAATAGTGGTAGAACGTGGTCCAGTGGATGTGTCTTCAGATGAAAAGAATAGGGAGGAATGAAGCCAAAAGCATGAAGGGGCAGAAATCATAGGAGACCTCAGCAGCATTGGAACTAGTGATCCCAAGCACAGGTAGACAGATCTGCCAAGTTCACAGGACCCCTCATCCACACCTACTCTCAGACTCAGTTGTTCAATCAGCAGAGGTGTTTAATGAAGTTCCAGGATCAGACTGCTGATCTTCAGAGACAGATTTAAGACATTGGCCAAAGGCATGTGAATGCTAACAAATTCTGCCTCTACTATTTGGTGAGTCTCAGATATGCACTGGGTGGTACTTTAGCATGACTTATTTATTGTTTTCATTGTCTCTTGAAAGGGATGAGAACAACTGTTAAAAAGTCAGATGTCATTTATGAACAGCCTGCTTTGCTGTGTTTTGAACCTTAGTGAATTTGTTGCCTGATTGATAAATTACTGGTTTAAATTTGTGCTTAACCTGCTGGATCAGTTTTCCCTCTGAGGTATTGTGATGGGATTTTTCCCAAATATTGTTTTACCTCAGCTAACTTGTGGAAGAACTGAACCTGCTTAGTATGTGACAGAGTTATAGCTTGTTAGCTGGTTTGACACAAAAACTAATGTTCGCATACATACTTGGGCAGACTGGTGAGCCTATCTAGTAGTAGTAGTGGTAGAAATAGTAGTAGTAGTGCCATAGCTAAGTTACTGAAGGGACAATTATGTATTTCACTAATTCTGAAGGAGCTTCACTGGCGGTGTGTACTATCAAGCCAAATTCAAGGGGCTTGCTGTATTATGTGCTTGTCGAGCAATTGAAGTACAGTGGGGATGCTCCCTTGAAGATCCCAAAATGTCCATTACTGTATGCAACAGTTTGAGAGATAATGTTCGCAGTGCAGGTGTTCTCATTATGGAATTCTATCACTTCAGAATATAGTTGATACTAAGTGTAGTTATCTTTTGTCAACAATTACAAGCTATCTATTAAGCAACACATTTGGCTGAACTTATGCTGCAGTGTTATTTATTATGTTGCTGCTGTCATATTTTTAAGTTAAAAAGAAATTTTAAAATTTCAAATTGGTTTTATGGATTTGTATTATTGTGGCCTACTTTTGATTAATTTTAACACAAAGCAGGATAAAAGCCATCATCATCATCATCACCACCACCACCACCACCATCATCAAAAAGTGCTCATAAAGTGGCTTCGTCTTATCTCTAGTCAGGCCTACCTCCATAGAGATCTGTGACTATGACTCATTTTGTGGTTCAGCTGATGTTATTCTTTGTAACTCTTTTCCTTTGCCAACTCTTTCCCTTTTGAAGTAATCATTTTTTTTTTTCTTTAGAATATGTGTAACAACATTATGGTGCCAACCCCTACTGTCTATGTGTTTTCTTAAATTTCATTTTTTTTTTACTTAAAAGTTCTTCAATGGTTGATATATCTTCTGTGACAATATGGTCTAACATATTTTACAAAAAAGAAAATCAGGCTTGCTTATATAATGAAAATTGGGTTCATCATTTAAAGCACAGAGACATGAAAAGTAATGCATGTCCATTAAATTTCATACAAATTAAGTCATATATAATGTATAGGTAAGCTATCTCAGTGTATTTGGATAAACTGTATAGGTTGTATGTACACATACTACTTAGAGTAGTGCAGTAGGGTATTAGTAATCTTCTTTGGTAGCTTGTCCCTGCAAAATATATGATCACACAATACCTTTTTAGTGCAATGTAAATACCCACCTTCTCAGATAAATCTCAGAGTGTGGTGAATGATGATTCAGGGAAGGGGGTAGATATGAGCTGCTGAAAAGGTCAAGCAGTACACTGTCCTCTTAAGTTGTTGAGCATTTTTTTCTGAATGAGAAAATTTAATACTGGTGTCAGTTCCCAACTATATCAAACTACAGCGCATAGAATATATCTCTTAGCATTTTCATCAAGGCCTCACCTTTTTATTTATTTTTTTCTTCCTGACTCTGTAAAGGAGAATGAATAGAAACACGACCCTGTAGAAATTTTATGGTAGTAGAATATTTATTTTATGAACAATATGTCCATGTTCAGCAGTGCACCATAATCTATCATTTATTGCACACTCAGTATCAAAGCAATATAATTCAGACACATAGTTCTTTCAGTGTGGCATATGTGATATATGAACCTTTTTGGTTGTGGAAGAATATATATATAGCATTTATTATAACACTGTATCAGAATCTATTTAGTCTTCATCTATCTCCCTTGATGAATGTTCTAACACAATTCCATCCCCTTTATTAATTAAGGAATACAAATATTGAAAAGTTAATAAAAAGACTTCAGTTAATTTTCTTTCATCCAAGTGGATGGGCAATTCCACTTTGACTCTTAGCACTAGAGTATTTTCACTCTAAAACAGCTATTCACTGCACAGCAGAGGAAAAAGCAGAATTTTGGTAAAGAAAAACATTATGCACTTAAAAAAAAAGATTGAACTCCATTTAATTGTTTACATGTTTACTGTTAGGTGTTCTTTTTTGGTATATTTGTTGCTTCCGTTTTATGCTGTGAGCTGCACAGAGTTGATTGGAGTCAAATGGTGTCGAAATCAAGTAAAATACTCCCCCCCCCCATCTTATAGCAGTTAAACAATTGAAGAAAATGCTACCAAAGCAATCTAACATCTTCACTACAAAAAGATTTAGTGTGTAGATTCACAGTTTTCTGAACATACATATTTCCAACCCAAAAACTAAAACAAAAAACAAAAACCCACTAACATCTGGCAGAAACTGTAACTCATCTTAAAAACTAAGGCTAAGACTATAGAAACTTTCATATCTTCTTGTTCTTACATAACAAGCTTATCTTTAAGGCATGATATAGTACAATATGTTCTAGCCTCTGTGATGCAAGCAAGATAGCACTACTGAAATTCCAACACACCAGCTGAGGTTAAATATATTGAAACGCAGATTCAAAGTGTGTGACTAAGACAAGAGTCTGAAGATAAGATGCCCTTCGTCAGCACTATTAGGGTAATAGGATGGGCTGGTATTATATAGATTGCAAACTTAACTCTTAGTGTTCCATGTTACAGCACACAGAGCAGTCTGTAAACATTATTCATCCATAAAGATGTAACATTCAACAAATTAAATAGGCAACCAGTTGTTCCATTTTAAATGTTATTTTTTTAAGCAATCCTTAGTTCTTTTTCTACTTCCTTATATCTACCTTTGATTTTCAATCCAAAAGCAATGAAACCATCAGATACATAAATAAGTATTAATTTTGTATATTTTACGTCCAGTTCATCAGAACTAAATGCAAATTGATGCATGTGCCTATTTTCAGGTAATATAATTAGCACATATTTTCATATATAATTGCAGCAATCTTGCATTATAGAATATTTTGATAATTAAAACATATATAAAATGCTAAGAACTAAACTGCAACATTAAAAGTAGTATAATAGCCACCAGAGAGTAAAGTATAACATTTTGCTTTTAAACAATGTGCTGGAATAAGTGATAACTTTTCTGCTCAGCATAAATTTAGAGGATGAAAATTATTTGGATGAATGCCTGTTCTAACATTTTAAGGATTATATACACAAGGAAATGCATCTTCCCCCTTTCTGGATCTCTTAACATCAGCAACCAAGGTATTCTTCTGAACTGTCCAGCTAAGCTCAACATTTGTTCTGTGCTCAACATCTGTTCTGTCCTGTGAGTTTTGATTTGGAAGTTCTACATCACTCTTATGGCACCAGTACTTGGAATATGTACTAGTCTCCTCTAGTTTCTACTTAGCAATCCTGTGGTACTGTGGAATTCTTGAATAGTTACTTAGAGATAGATTGAAATCCAATTTATATGAAGGCAACCTATACTCTTAAAAAATATTATGACAACTCTATGTGGAATGTTTAGGATTAGATAGGAGCTTCCTATCTACACATTAGTTTAATAGATTATTTTATTTAAGAATTTATGAAGGTTAAAATTTTCCAAACTTCCCCAAATTTGTAATAATAGTTATAGCAAGGTTTCTTAATAGCTCTTTGAAAAGTTTTCCTGGATGCAGTAGAGCATTTGAGTTTCTTTTATCAAAATTAATCTTTAGTCTACCAAATTGCTTAGCAAAATTACAGAAACTTCTGGAATAATTTCTAATGTAGCCTTCCCAAAACCTGGGGCATTCCAAGTATTTTCGACTACAACCTTAGTTCCTGTCATTGGGCCATATCATTTAGCATGATGAAGTTGTAGTCTAAAACATTTGAAGATTATCAGGGAAGACTATTCTAAAGCAATATGAAGATCTGATCTACCTTGGGAGGGGGGAGGGAGGGAGAGCAGGAGGGGAAGGAAGCATAATGCTATATATATATAGATATATATAGATATATATATATATACACACAGACACACGTATATATACACATACATACATACACACACACACAGACACAGACACACACACACACATATATATATATATATACACATACATATACACACACACACATACATATACATACATACACACACATATATACAGTATATATACACACACACACATACACACACATTAATGTGTGTCTGTGGTGCTCTTTGTATTAAGATAGGATGGCACAATCTGTTTTCAACAGTGTATGATGCTTTGATGCTTAATAGCAGTGATACTCAAAATATTCACAGAGGAAAATGTGCTATATTGATATTCAGATGTCAGCTGAAATTGCTTAAAATATTGATAAAAGGACTTTGATTAAAGCAGTGTTGTGATTAAAGGCCAGTAGAATCTAGAAAAGTTATATTTGTGAAGAAAGAAGTCCCTGATGCAAAAAAAGTGAAAAATGGCTGTGTGGGCTGATTGATATGAGAATATAGTTGTTAAACCTCCCGGAGGATCAAATATATACCTATGATCATAAACCCACAGAATATTCTACTGAGATGTATAGGGAGGGATTTTTCATGCTAGTTACAGGATTCTTTAAGATAGGAACAATGTCTTCATATATTTTGAAAAACAGTGGGCAATAATCGGCACTTAGGACAAGTATTTTGGTACTAGGCTCTAGGTCTACTGCTATACCCAGACTTCCCTGAACTGAATAGAAAATTCTGAAGAAGCAGAACAGTTGCTGCACGAATAGATATTCTTCTTTGTGGGTGCCCTGACTGGAAGTAAACAAGGTACTCATGTGGAGTACAGCAATACTGGGGTAAGGAATAGTTATGGATGAATATTGGTCTGCCCATATAACAGCACTGCTTCATGACCCACACTGGTTCTGATAAGCTTCCAAGGGCAATTTAAATGCTGGTTATCAGCCCTTCCTGTCACAGGGCCATGTTATTTAGGAACCACCTACCTCTAATTGTCTCAGCTCATCCCATGAGACCTGTCAGAGGAAGCTTGCTTCAGTTCCACTCCATGAAACAATATCATCTGGGGCTGACTTGGGCTCAAGCATTGTCTGCTGCAGTGCCTGCCTTATGGAACATAATTCCCCCACCCCGACACACACACACACACACACTCACTCACAATGTTGGATGGTCCTGACTCTTCTGTACTTGTACAAGGCCCTAAAGACCTGGCTTTTCTCCTGAGCATTGGACCAGACAGTAGTATGAGCCCATGCAGAGTGTATGATCCTTGAATGAGATACACGCTGGTTGAAATCAGTTGCTTCTGTTATTATTGTCATTTCTGTTATTCCATTACCCTGTTGTTTTTACATTCTGATCATTCATTACATTATTTTATATTTTAGTTTATTTTTAATTCCTTGTTTTCATGTTTCTTCAAATTGTAAGCTGCCCAGAATTGTTCTTGTGAATTGGGCAACCACGTATTTAAATAAACAGAGGAGGCCATAGAAATACTGTTTCACCCTAAGCCTCCAATATTAATAAAGGTTAGGCTTGAATTGGAACATTCTTGACAATGCTCTTTATTGCTTGTATGACGTCTGTGCTTGCATATTCCTATTCAAAATAGGGTTCTTCTGCACTTGCATACTGTTCTACACAGTTAAATAAGAGTTAAACAAGAGTGGGTTCCTTTAAAGTGGCAAAGCATTCCAGCTTGTAAAATCCATGTAAATGAGAAACCAATAATTAACTAGATAATAACTAGATATGAATTTCATATCTTATTCAATTATCACAGATTTCAATATTAAACAATTTCCAGGCAATTGACAACAGTTAATTGTTCCCATTACAACATGTTCCTAACATTTTAGTCTTTAACAGCAGTCCACCCTCCTGCTCTTTTTCTTCTCTGCCTTCTTTTCCATGTATCTTGATTATTCTCTGAATTAATTTATATAAAGACTTAGCAAAAGGTTTTTCATCAGAGTCTTCTCTGTGGTCCTCCTGAAATACATAGTTACTTCAAGTCCTTCTGAATTCACCAAAAAAATAAATAAATAAATCCTTGCATATTGCAGTAATCCATACCCTGTTGAATACACAATAGACAAGCAGGCCAGACATAAGGTATAATCACTTTCTAATTCAATAACTGGAATATTTCATATATTTATTATTATTTTATTAAAGAAAAACAATTTCACCAATAGGAAGTATCATCCTTAATATCCTGCTGTAGAACAATTAAGCAGTTCTTAAAGATGCTGAATATAGCTAGTAAAAAGAGGCAAGCCTGGAATAAAACTTAATTATATAATAATTTGAATTACTCTGTCTTGGTAAAGTTAAGCATTTAGTATCAGTATTCCACTAAATATTATTCATTTTTTTTAAAGAAAATAATAACCAAATACTGACAATCATAATAATATAAAATAACCAGCTATGAGTGATCCAATATGCCAGATGCTAATGACAGATTGAAGGAAAGAAATGGGAAGCCAAGACAGATAAGAATATGTTGAATCTGTATTGTTGAGTTAATTATGTATATGTAATAAAATAAAAATCTTTGAATGCTTTATTTTAATCTTAATTGACATTGGTAAGAAAACAAACCAAAAGATAAATGGCATTGGCCCTTACATTGTTAATGTTTATTTTTCTGCAGAACTTGCACATTATAAAGAATAAATAGGGAAGGGTATGATCCAAGTGGATATTTCTACATTAGAGATGAGAAAATCTCAGGAGTGAGAAATGGAGGCTGAATTTTTTAAACAGAAGTTTTTCTTGGGCCAAGCAGAGAATAAGGATGTTTTTTATTTATTTTTCCCAACCCATCATATTTTTAATCCAGACATGGGCCCCTAATAAAATGGAACAAAATCCAGATCTAACCCAATCACATTACTGAATTAATAACACAACAGTATAATATTATATGAAAGCCAATTTATTAAGCCATATATCATATGCCGTGTGCTATATGTTTGGGATAGGCCAGGTCATAGAACAGACAATGCAAGGACTACTGCAACTCTACAGGGTATAAGAGCATAATCTTCAAAGCCTGTCAGAGCTTCCCTCTACTCCCTCTTGTACCAAACAGAATCAAGGCAGGGTTACCTTGAGTTTCTTTCTTACACCTCCTTCTTTCCTGGGACTGAGTATTTTCCTTAACAGTTCTTACACTACTTAGTCAAGGTTATCTCCATATTTCTGTATACCATAAGAACTAATTTAATATTGTGAGGTAAGAATGGTTTAATTATGTCATCTTTGCTGGAAAAGCTAATACCATATTAATATTGCAAATCATTTTTGTGATAGTTTCTGGATATATAATCCCACAAACCTTTATTCAGAAAAAAATATACTGCATTGTAAAATGGCGCATCATGCACCTTTCAGAAAATGCTGGTTTTTCCATTTCCATTCTTTACATGTGTGTGACTAGTCACAGATTAATTCTTATATATCTTCTTTGGCATTGCCCTTCTCATCTACAGTACATCTGAAAGGAAAATGACTTTGTATAATAAGTGGCATTTTGCTTGTTTGCCACAATATATATTCCCTGGCATTAAGCACTCTGTAGGCATTGAAAAGTTGCATGCATTCTTACTCCCTCATGTAAATCTTCTTACCACTTCAGAATAGTTTATTTCATAAACCTTGGGATGGACTTAGCTGTTGAAAACTATCTGGCTAATAGACAAATTGCTGCTATTCTTGCTTGCCTGCATCACCTGTCTCTTTTGCAGTGTTTTCTCTGTGAATTCTATATTTTAAATGGAAGACTGGGTGGAACTAGCATGAAGGTGAATAGACATCATACCTTATGGTGGGTTTTCCTATCTCCCTCTTCTTATCCAGGTTCTTATTGTTCCTTTCTTTCACACCTATATTTCCTGTATCCTTGGTGGTATGACACAAAGCAAGTAACATAAGTTTTTCACTTGATATCATATGCTGATTTTGGAAGTAGAACCTGGAATTCATTTCTTCACATGGGCCATAGCAATCTTTCTGTTCTTCTGCTGCCCCTAATTTATTTATCCTGCTGTTCTTTTGATCCAGACATACTTTTAAGACATTAATAAAGTTGTTTGTTAAGACATCAGCTGGGTGACCTTGGACCAGTCACTTTCTCTCAGCCCTAGGAAGGAGGCAATGGCAAATCACTTCTGAAAAACCTTGGCAAGAAAACTGCAGGGCCTCATTCAGGCAATCACCAGGAGTTAAAAACTGACCTGAAGTTGCAAAACAAAACACCCCTCCTAGGCTTGGCTGATATTTCTGTCATGAATCTGTGTGCTTATTTAGAGCATTGTGTCACAAGCCTCTATATATTTCACTGACTTGATGTATATCACTGTTCCTTCAAGCTAGCAGATCCTGAACCCATGAAAAGAAATTTTAACCTATGAAAGTAAAACAAAGTTCAATACAGCAGTATTTGGGAGGATAAAATGCTCCCTCATTAGTTTAAATATAACCCCACAAATACCCCACCTGATTCACTAGGAAATTCTTTTGATTGGCAGCTATATTAACTTTAGTTTATTTCTGGTCCTTTAGGGTATGCATACATATTTCTGTTTCAATACTGATTCCTCTAGATTCATATTAAAAAAAAAAAAAATCCCCTCTCACCCCTATGGGTGGTACGTGTCTTCCTCAATCTCAGGTCCTGTACAAGAGACCTGGGAGTTTGAGGGTTCTGCACAGTATCTTAGCTGTTCCTAACATGCACTTTTCTGGACAAAGAGCTCTGGTGTCCTGGGATCTGTTGGAGCCACTCTCCCAGCTTAGGAGTCCCAGCCTCAAATGTTCCTGCCACCACTGAGACCACTTTGGCTTTGTCTATGTATGTATGCATGGATGTGTGTGTGTATGTGTGTGTGTGTGATAAAATTCAACTAAAATCCTCTGTTGATAAAATTACTATCCTCACCCCTAGCACAATCATCATTAAGTTTCAAAGCATCTAATTTACATGTGACATTTTTTTCAAAGTGTTAATCCTTTTATCTGCTAGCAATGAATCTTATTTCTACTGAAGGATTATATGGTTTTATAGTTCACTAACCATAATTCTGCAGTCGAAATTATGACTGATAGTCCTTGTTTAGCTACTCAAAAGATGCATGACAGAATATAGCAAAGGCATATTTGATTTGATTGATATTTATACTAACTCTGTACTAATCTCACAAGACAAATAACAGTACCTGTATGTTGCAAACAAACTGAAGATTGCTGATTATGTGGGGCTCCATGTTTTTTACTTTTATTATACCTTAATTTTTCATAAATTATATAATCATATTTTAAAACCACAAGCTATTTTAAGGGCTCTCAAGTAGCATGTAATATATTTTATAAATAAAGTGTACTACGCTGTTTGCAAGTGGTGCTTGTGAATTAAATGAATGACCCATTTCATCAGAAAGACAAGTTATCTTAGATGTCTTATAGTGCCATGCTAATTTGGTAATTTGAATTTCCTTCATTGTATTAAAAATAGTGAGCTGAATCCAGAATTAATTATATTCAGAGCTATTTCAATGAACAGGACAAGCTAGGAATGACTTAGTAAACCCCTTTGGTTAAATATTTATGCTGTTTAAAAATAAATGCAATGTTTTTAAATCAATGCCTTGGCCAAGATAACTTTCTATAAAGGAGTAGGCAATCTTCTGGGTCTGGGAGCACAATTCATAGAGCTTGGTTCATTGTTTTGTAACCCTACAGGGTTTTTTTTTAAATTAACATTATTGTTGTTTATTATGGTCTATGACAAGTCAATGTCACAAACTAAATACAAAGTCATGAGACAAGCAACACAACAAATGGGAGAGTGGGAAGACCACATAAAGTGTCTAAAATATGTTTCCCAGCCGAGGCCTAAAATCAAACAAAACATTGTTAGTTGTAATAAAATACTCTTCTGTTCAGACTGTATCAGTCTCTTGCCCTTTAGTTTAAAAAATATTTCAAAAAATGTCATGTGAGACTGGGAAATTTGTAGGCAGCAAAGTTGTGAAGGCACATTGATATCACAAGCATTGTGTTGTCTATTCCTCTTCAATGTAAGAAGGACGTTGCTAGATCCAGCCACCGGTTATTCTAATATAGTGTACTGTTTCCCACAATAGATAATAACATTCTACTGAAAAAAACAGAATTTAGATGGTATACCTGATTCTCTTCGGTGCCAAACCTATGCAGTATCACTCAGTATGTGGTTGTGAGTCCACTAGGGAATCCCAAGACTGAAAACTAAATTAGAAAGTTAAGGGAGAAGAAAAGTATCTGAAGAAAGTAATGGCTTCCATACTGTTGCCATGAACTTGCATGCATGTATCCATGTAGTCACTAAGAATCAAGTCCAACTCAGCTTCAGGTTTCTCTCTCCATCATGTGATGTTGGTTAGAGATATGTTGGATTGGAATCTGAAAATTGCTTATAAATATCAGGAATGTTTATCTGAATCCCTTTTAAAAGCATCTGTGCTCATGACCATGACCACATCTTACAGCAGAAAAGTCAATAACATTTAATTACATCCCCTTAATTTTAATGAATCCTAAAAAGGCTAATTTTCTATTTCAGATGGTTTCAAAAATGTTTAACACAACAGGAAAAGCAGCACATTATCTTCTTATCTAAATGAAGAGGAAAGTTGCCTCTTCAAGTGACAGAGCTAAACAAAGGACATGCCTTTATCACATTTTGCATTACATGTGCCCAGGAGCAACTTCCATCCTGCTTTTTCTCCCAGATTTTTTTTTTTGTTTTTGTTTTGGTTTTTTTTGGCCTTTAGTACCTACTGTGCTATGCCAGTGTGATCTTTCCCCAAAAGCTATGTACAAATGATTTTAGAGGTGCTATAAAGTTGTAAGCCTGCATATTCGAATGTGCTGGCATTTCTTAAACCATTTGCATTTCAAACAAGGTAAATAGCTTTTGGCCATAGTGACTGATAATGGTATAATCACCCACATCTAGAGGGCATTAGTTTAGAGGACAGTGAAGCAAGAACTTGGTTTGAACTTTACTGTACCTGTAAAACATCACTTTAAACATATATTACCAACTTCAAGCCTCCTTAAAAATGAATGCATACATGGGATTTTGTGTTTTAATTGTCATACTCTGTACTGAATTAACTATTATTCCAAAATCTCAGTTTTCAAAGCCTTTGTAGGTACACATGTAGAATTTAAAAAGCCAAACCAGCATTTGTAACAGGTTCCTTTGCCTATCTTCATATATGTTCAGCTGAATCCTTTAACTTCCTAGTCTCAAACTCCATAAATTACAAATCTCTTAAGTTCTTGTATTCCATTCTTTAAAAGAATTACAGGCCATATTATTGCATTATAATTCATTAATGCTGGTTTTACATTACAACATATCCCTTGAATATTGCTTTTATATATGCATAGAAAATTAAAATAAGCACAGCTCTACTTTGATCAGCCATTTTACTTCTCCCTGTATGATTGGTCCTTTAAATAAGAGTAATAGCTTTCCTTTACATAAACTGCTGTGATCCTCTATTCACTCAGTGCCATATAACAAAGGAAAAAACATTTCAAAAGATTTGCAATTTTTATTTGTCTAAAAATTTATGAATTTTCCTGTATGTCGTGAAAATGAAGTTGGGGGGAACAAAGAGAGAAAATCTTACCAATATTTTTATTATTTTTTAAACAAAACAAAATAAAAAACAATTTATTTGTTATGAATGCAGCCCTAACTAGCTAAGGAAAAGGCCAAGGTACACTATTGTTTTGATATAACCTAATGTCACAGGAAGGTTTAAAAGAAATATCCAGCTATAGTATAAGGGCATGTATTGGGTATTTCTTTTGGAGTCCCCTTGCATATTGTTTCATATGATTGTGCAGAAACTATTATATCCCATAAATTAACTAGGAAGTATAACATATTAGATGTTAAGTTAGTAGACATTATTGTACTCCAGAGTTCATAACCATAGATTGAACTAGCTGAAACTTCTTATTGGGCAGAGCTATATGACAGCTTTCCAGATCCCTTGCAATACAGGAGATATCCTAGAACTACGTATATGCATAAACTGAGATCAGGAAGAATGAAATTCAAAAGTCTAAAATACTGATAATGGTATGTTTACCATTATCCAAAAGATCATATTAAACTGCATTGTACTGAGCTACATAGCTCTATTATTTACTTTTCAAGCAGATCTCCAAAGCCTATTCACTGGAGATGTAAAGGCTTGACTTAAGGAGCTTCAGCATGGAAAATATGTTTTATCAGTGAGCAGAATGATATTAGGATCAAATGCTCCAGATATTGTTTCTGCCTCTGCGAATTATTCCAGAAGTTTCTGCAAATTAATGTGTTCTATTCATTCTCTTTGCTGTTCTCATAATCATGAGATGTCAAGTTTGTCATCAATCAATAACATAACTTTTTAAAAAAAGAAAAGGGACATTCATAGGAAGTCAATGATCTGAACCATGAAGTCTTATCAGATACTGAAGAATGTGATGCAGGTAGAAAAATTGTTTGTTAAATAAATCAAGTTTCTTCCCATCAATAAATGTATTTTGAAGGGAGATGCTATTTTTTTTTTCTTTATGGGACATTAAGATGCTTCATGTACCAATATCAATTACTTTGCTAATCCATAGTATCTTTCATGTAAACTGTCTACCCTAGGAAGAAGAGTCTCAGTGTTCCAAAGGGCCTTTCTCCATCATTGGTTTAGAGTTCTCCTGACGAGAAACTATTCCAGCATAAAATTTGTGATCCCACTGCTATTTCCTCTCATGCATCTAAGCCTTTTGTTCTGGTGAGTCACTAGAAGATCGTGTCCTGATCTAGGGTGTGCAGGGTGGGTTAAGAAAACCCATTGGTTAAAACCTCTGGCATCACTGGCTTCCTCTTTCTCAGATTCATGAGAAATCATCCACTAATCACAATATTTCTCTGACTGGTGAATGGTTTTGACAGATGGCTCTAATTGGTTGGTGGCTAGACACATGGCTGAACTCATGTCACTGAGTCAGCTAATCTGCAGAATAGCAGCAGCTGCAGGAAAGCAGTTAGGCAGCTCTCATACCATGCATATCAGCTGTGTAAGGAATTACTGCTAAAATAAGTTTTACCAGGCAGGCCCCTCTCTATTAGCTGTTGGGAGCCTGTTTCATCACTGACTTTACTGCTGTTTTGAAAGAGTGCTAAACTGCAATCAGAACAATTTATTGATAGCTGATGGGTAGGGTGGAAGGGCTCCCTGGTAAAGACCATCTGACCCACTGAAGTTCAAAAGCATCAATGCTTCTTCAAAGTCCATAGAATGTCATGATTCTGATCTTCATAGGTATAAGCCCATCATGGCAACTGAATATTATTCCAAGGCCTTCATTGCTATTCTACAAAGTGCTAGTCTGTAGCATATTTTTGACTTCTGGCTCTTTTACTGTTGGCAGTCAATTCTAAGAGGCAGAAGCTTCAATATCTTCATTGTCAGTTTTAAAACTGGTTGCTCTAACTGTTGTCATTAGTTTGGTGTAAGGTTTTTTTTTTTTTACTATGCTCTTTGTATTTCATCCCTAGATCTTAAAATCATTCACATTTTCAACTATCTTACTAATATCACTTTATATTTTCTATCCACGCAATAAGATTGTTTTACCATTACCTTCTCTTGTGCAGTATGAAATTATACCTTCTCCTTTGTCACTTTAATGAATATCCATTATTAGGCTGCTGCCTAATATAGGTGCCTGCTTGCTTTAACTGGGCAGCTGGAATGACCTTTACACCTTAGGTGAGCCTGCTGGGAGTATATAGTCCTGGTGAATACCCTGGCATTCTTCACTCATTCCTCCTGGGAACACTTCTCCACCATGGTGAAACAGCATAGCAGAATTTGAGGGGAATGGGGTCATAGGAGATGTATAAATCCATAGTTCCTCTGCTGTGGGCTTTCCCCCACCCGACATGTACCCATCTTCCTGCAGAGCACAGTACAGAATTCACAAGTTCAATTATGTTTTAATGTCAAATGAATTGGATATATTTCCTCTTCCCCCTCCCCACTTCCCTTTCCACTCCTTCCTTTGCCACTTACTGGCTAAACCTTGAGATATGTCACTATTGGTACTTGGGTACTGGGGTAATAGTGAAATAAATAGGTTAGTCATAACAGCACCCTTATTTGTTAAAAATTAATAGTGATTTAAAAAACACACAGCAATGAGGTGTTAATTTTTAGGTATATGGGGGCTTTTAAATTGTTATAAGGCCTTCTGCTATTGTATGTACATACATGCATACCAGGATAAGATTCTAAGCCAAATGTCTAAAGAAAAATGACCTGACATCTGATAATATTTGCATTTTATTTTTACTAATGACCTCATTTTTCAATGCCAAAGATAAGCTTGAGGACAGTCTCATCCCTGTGATTCATCAAAGCAGGCCTGCTTTATCACGCAGCTGTATTTAAAAGAGGAGGGGAACTTTTGTAATGCTTCATAGCTTAGTGATTTCAAGAGATCAGCATTCATCATTCTGTATCTTTCAGGGCAAGACTTCTCTTAGAAAACCTTGGGATTGCATTGATCTTCTGAATTTATTAAACAATTGCTATAGTGCTGAAGTGTTATTGGTCATACTTGTCTTGCTCTTTGTTTGCAGTTATAGGTCTTTTTGCTAGTACACACATAGAGTGATTATGAGCAAGACAATTTGCAGTTACTTTGGAGATTAATAAAAGCTCCAATCAGGGCTGTTAGCTAATATGTGTCAAGAATTATACTTTATATTTCAGTTGGATGTTGCTCGCTCCTTCCTTCCTTCCTTCCTTCCTTCCTTCCTTCCTTCCTTCCTTCCTTCCTTCCTTCCTTCCTTCCTTCCTTCCTTTCACCAGCACTGAATGTCAACATTCATTCCTCTACAGAAAAATGCCACCAAAAGTGTCTTCTACATTTTCCTATTCATTTGAATGACAACAACCTATATTTCTGCTTTTTGTTTTGCTTTGTTGGGGACAGAGAGGGAAGATTTGGAGCAGGCATAAAGTATCTTAGATCAGTACTTTAACATGCTTAAGATTAATAAATATTATCATAACTTTGGAAGAATTGCCCCTATGATTCATAATCTACAGTATTGCTGAATTTCAGTGCAGAATTATTCAGAAATAAGTAGAGCTTTTTTATATTAATGCAACACATATAGTATAATGTAGTAATGTGATTCTACAACTTTTAATCAATGAACTGAACTTTATTCCAAGTCAGTGTGTTGTTGCTGTTGATCTTGTTTTGGATTGGTAAATTTAGTGGGAGTTTAGCTGTTAATTTTTTGATCCCAATCACCTTTCTACTAATGAAGACATAAACAAGTCAAATGTTCTAATATAAAATGGTTTTGTTTATCAGTTGATGATCTGTTTTTCCCACTTTTCAAAATCATTATGTCATTGCTGATAAATTCCAGGCTTCCCCTTGCCATGTTTTACTGATGTTCCAAAAGAAAAGCAAGAGGATTAAAGACTAAAAATAGGAAAGTTTTTGAAAAGCCTTTCTTTCCAGAATAATCTTTTTAAAGAAGAAAGAACATTCAATGCAGATTTATTGCTTTGCAAAGAACCAGAACCTCTGAAATGATCTCTATTTATAGAAAGCCTGGGTGGTAGTATGAGTCGCTGCTAAATAATTTTGAATAAATAAAGCATTTAACATTGGAAATATCATTTTCTATATATGGTTAAAATTAAAGTTTCATATCAGAGCATGTTTCTTTTAAATCTTTCTATTAATCTCAATCAATTTGGATTTATAACAAAGAGATAAACTGTACTTATAAAGTAGGTTAGTGTTATTTAATCAATACACAAGCTAATACCCAAGATTCTTGCTACATTATCAAAGTGGACTGCTTGGCACTTGAATTTCTAGGAGCCATAAAAAGGTGTCTCAGAAGGACAATGAAGGAATAGGAAAATAGTGTTTTGTTGCAACTGAAATGAATGCAAATGACATCTCCCATTCATTTGATTTGCAGCGATCTGTCACCTTTTCATTTCACTCTACACAAAAACCTGGGGATAAAATAGGAAATAGTAATGGTAAAATGGACAAAATCTGACCATTAAAATGTTTACCATTCCAGCATGGTACCTGCAAATGCTACAAAATTGAAACTGGAAAGGTGTTAGAATTGCTGCCGGTTTCTATTCATTTGAATGGCAGCAACCTAGATTTCTGCTTTATGGTTTCATGTAGAGGGTCAATCCATTATTTCTCAAACTCTTTTTCTCTCTCCCTCTTTTCCCTCCCCCACCCCTTAGGGATTAAATGATATTTTTGTGAGGATTATGATCTTGGGGCAAACTGAAATATAACCATTATAAAAAGGCCTGAATGTTTAATATATTCTAGAATCAACTATTCTGCAAATATTTTGGGAATTATGAAAATGGCCCTTGTAAATATTAAATGAATTTTGGAACTTTTAGAATATGACAATTTATCCAAAGATGAAGATGTCAGTTCTCATCATTAAGTCCAATATTCACTTTCACCTGCAAATTGTACTGCAATGCTACAGTCAGTGAGTTTTACCTAAAATATAATGTGGCGTGCATTTATACAGCATCTTATAATGTCTAGAGTAACCTTGATGAACATGGTGCCATTCAGATATCTTGATCTATACTACCCAACACTTACACTGGTTGAGGGAATGTCAAGTGCATCCCACTAGTTCTAAACTAATACAATGAAAAAAGAAAATCCATAGAATAAAACTTTTATTGCTTTTTTATTATTTTTCCTGCAAAGGAGTATGAAACATAAATGATCATGCATTAGATAAGTTCATAGACAAATATGATACGGAATCATTTTGATCTATAATTAATTTTAAACTGTTACCACCATTTATTTATTTTATCCTTACTGAGAACAAATTATTACTGCAGTTGTTTTGTTTTTCCAAACAAATTTGGTGTATATCCATGACAAGGAGATGATGAAATGTATCTGAATGTGTGTGTGTTTGTGTGTGTGTATGTGTGTGGTATTTAAAATCTCAAGATGTTCTTTATTCAACAAGGTTGCAGCTATTATGCTTATAATCAAAGGGGAAGGCACGTAGCAGAAAGAGGTTGAATTATCATCATTTCATACTTGATAAAGAATGCAAATGTAATCTCTAGAGAGCTAACAGATTATATCAGCAGCATAAATGAGACTATATAAAACTATTATGTTCAGTAAACAAGATAAGATACAATCATTCTTGCTCTGGACAGCTTTAATATTCTACTCCACTGAAGACCACTTTGATTTATTCTCTTTTTTAAATTGTTCTTGCTCTAGTACTATAAAAGAAAAAATATACAACAAAAAACAATCATCCCAAAAAAAGTAGAAAAAAAAGGGGGAAAAGTAGAAAAACATGTTATTGTTAACACCTTTCCATTATCCAGTGGATTTGCATCCCTGGAGTTAGTAATACAGAACAGATCATGATATCATACAATCAGTAATTTCATATAGCTGTGATTTTGGCACATGCTTCTGTTTGGAAGATTTTCAGAGTCATTTTAGGGTGTGTTTTTGCACATTGATAAAGTGCTTCCCTCCTCTAAGATCTTGTTATTCATGATTTTGTTATCTGTTGTTCTTTGGCTAAATTAAACATGTTTGAATAACAAGGGGACACCTATTACAAACGTTCTAGATATAGAATTTAACCTTGCTACAAAGGTTAAAAAAAACCTGACTGGTCTTTCCATTACAGAGCAAACATATGTCAACAATCTAACATTGTAAATCTGGGATGCTACAATCTTTCCAACATATACATATACCTATTGCTATGGGACATACTTGATAAATTCATAACTCCTCATATTTGATAAATTCAAACTTCAAGGCATACAGCTAAAGTTCACATTCACATCTTTATACCTTATTCCCCAAGACAATATCAAGAAGCCTATGGATATTAAGCCAAAACATGACTAGAATATGGTAAATCCATATCATATATGGTCTGTGTGTATAGTGATATAAGTATTGGGGTCGGATTGTAGACATCCAGATTCAAATCCACTCAGCCATGAAAATTAACTGAGTTACTATGGTCCAATCACTATCCCTTAGCCCAGTCTACGTCACAAGATTATTGTTATAGAGAAAATGGGAAGAGGGAACACAATGTATGCCACCTTGAGTTCCTGAATAAAATGCTGTATATAAATCTAACAAACAAACAAGCATACACATACATGTATGTATGTATGTATGTGTATATATGTATATGTATGTATATATATATATGTGTGTATATATGTATAAGTATATATGTGTGTGTGTGTGTGTGTGTGTGTGTGTATAGCGGCTGGATAGTGTAGTGGTTAGAACACCGCCTTTGATGCAGGAGACCGGGGTTCAGATCCTGGCTGGTACCTACCTTAGCAGTAGGGGTCCTTGGGCAAAGATCCACTAACGCTTCACCTGCCTACCTCAAAATATGAGAGTGACACAAACTAAGAGAGTCATGCCAGCTCGGACGTCGCCCGGATTAACAAGGTCCGCGTCAGATGTTGGGGAACCAGGACAATCTGATGTTAAGCGGGCTACTGGAACAAAGCATACATGGACGAGACAAGAGAACTTGGAAATGATGGAATGCTACTACAACAGCAGACCTAATGAGAGGGGATATATGAAACGTATGAAGGAACTATGGATAGACAGAAGGCCTACATCTACACTAACTGAGAAACAACTAGTTACCCAGCGCTTCAACATAGTGAAGAGGAAGCTGCCCTCACAACTTGAGATAGACCAACTCCACATTACAACCCGGACTCAAGCAGACCTGGAAGAACAAGCAGTTGTGCAGCCAAAGCAGTTGTGCAGCCAACACCTGAAGCTGGAATGTCATTGCCACCTCTTCCATTACAGAGCACAGCAGCTGATATGAGGCATAAGATCATGGATAAACTAGCTACAGTCAACCCTCGAGTCCGATTACCAAGGCTCAGTGGACAAGTACCATCAGATAGTATGCTAGAAGATGCCAACAGAGCCCTCCAGACAATCCCTACTACCACCACAACTGAAACCAATGAATTGGTATATGCTACAGCCGCTGTAATCCTGGAAATGCTTGGCTACATGATCAAGAAGAACAGCAGTACATACCCACCCTGGAAAATGAGATTGGAGGCTAAGATCAAGGCAACTCGGAGAGAAGTCAGTCAGTTGGTGGAACTACAGAAGCGTGTGGAGATTAAGGATAAGACTCGGCTACTGAAAAAATACATGGGCCTGACTCCATCTGAAGCCCTAGAGACTGCTAAACAAAGGCTCACAGCACTGGCTACCAGGCTAAGGAGATACACTAGAGAAGCAGAGGCCAAGAAGATAAATGCCCTGTTCTCCAAAGAACCATCCAAAGTGTACTCCCAACTGCAGTGCAACCACAGAGTAGCAGCTGAGCCACCAGCAGCTGAAACTGAACAGTACTGGAAGAACATATGGGAGAAAGAGAAGACGCATAACACCAGTGCAAAGTGGCTGCAGGACCTGAAAGCAGACCACAGCAATCTCCCAGAACAGGAACCAGTCACCATCACAGTAGCAGACATCCAACAGCGGGTCAAGAACATGAAAAGCTGGACAGCACCTGGCCCGGACATGAGCCACACCTACTGGCTAAAGAAACTAACAGCAGTGCATGAACGCCTAGCAGCACAGATGAACCAACTGCTAGCAGCAGGCTCCCACCCAGACTGACTAACACAAGGAAGGACAGTGCTGATCATGAAAGACCCTCACAAAGGAACAGCACCATCCAACTACCGGCCAATAACCTGCCTCCCCACAACATGGAAACTTCTATCAGGCATCATAGCTGCCAAGCTACATGACCATATGGACCAGTACATGAGCACAGCTCAGAAGGGCATTGGGAACAACACCAGAGGCTCAAAACACCAGTTATTCATAGATAGGGCAGTCGCCCAAGACTCAAGGTCTAGGCAGACCAATCTGAGCACAGCCTGGATTGACTACAGGAAAGCCTATGACTCAATGCCGCACACATGGATCTGTGAATGCCTGGCACTATACAAAGTCAACAGGACACTAAGGACCTTCCTCAAGCACTCAATGGGACTGTGTAAGACAACACTGGAAGTGAACTCAAGACAGCTCACACAAGTGGCCATCAAGTGCGGCATATACCAAGGTGATGCACTGT
Source organism: Liasis olivaceus (assembly GCA_030867105.1). Classification (NCBI taxonomy): domain Eukaryota; kingdom Metazoa; phylum Chordata; class Lepidosauria; order Squamata; family Pythonidae; genus Liasis; species Liasis olivaceus. Next base: position 32,075,149 of record CM061354.1, on the reverse strand, counting down.
CCCCACTGCTGTTCTTCATAGGCTTAAACCCCCTCAGCCAGATAATCACAAGGTCTGGATATGGGTACAAGTTCAAGAGTGGAGTCACCATCAGCCACCTCCTCTACATGGATGACATCAAGCTGTATGCTAAGAGTGAACAAGACATCGACTCACTGATCCACCTGACACGGATCTACAGTGAGGACATTGGGATGTTATTCGGACTGGAGAAGTGTGGCAGGATGATAGTAAAGAGAGGGAAGGTAGTTAAGACCGATGGAGTGGAACTACCAGTGGGCCACATAGCAGAAATAGAGACCAGCTATAAATACCTTGGTGTCCCACAGTCACATGGGAACCATGAGGAGGAGGCAAGAAAGACAGCAACATCCAATACCACGAAAGGATAAGACAGGTACTGAAGAGCCAGCTCAATGGGAAGAACAAGATCCATGCCATCAACATGTATGCCCTGCCAGTCACCAGATACCCTGCCGGTATAGTGAGCTGGCCAAAGGAAGACATGGAGGCTGCTGATGTGAAGACCTGGAAGCTCTTCACAATGTATGGAGGTTTCCACCCCAAGTCCAACATCCAGAGACTGTACACCAGGTGCAAAGAGGGCAGGCGGGGCCTGATAAGTGTCAAAGCCACTGTCCTGGATGAAACCCAAAGTATCCAGGAGTACATCAGTAAGATGGCACCCAAAGATGAGCTGCTGAGAGAATGCCTCAGGCAGCAGCAGACAAGGCAGAAGGTTCAAGCAGAGGAAATGCCATGGCAAGACAAGCCCCTGCATGGGATCTACCATCCACAGATAGCTGAGGTGGCTGACATTGGGAAATCCTATCAGTGGCTGGAAAGGGCCTGACTAAAAGACAGCACTGAGGCACTGCTCATAGCAGCACAAGAACAGACACTAAACACTAGATCCATAGAAGCAGGGGTCTACCAAACTAGACAGGACCCAAGGTGCAGGTTGTGCAAAGAGGCCTCAGAGACAGTCCAACACATAGTGGCAGGGTGTAAGATGCAGGCAGGAACAGCATACACTGAATGGCACAACCAAGTAGCTGGCATTGTGTACAGGAAGATCTGCACAGCGTATGGGCTAGACCCCCCCAAGTCCAAATGGGAGATTCCACTGAAGGTCGTGGAGAATAACAGGGCTAAGATCCTGTGGGACTTCTAGATTCAAACGGACAGGCAGGTACTGGCTAATCAACCAGACATCGTGGAAATAAACAAAGATCAGAAGCCAGCGGTAGTGATAGATGTAGCAGTGCCAAGTGACAGCAACATCAGGAAGAAGGAGTATGAGAAGCTGGAGAAGTACCAGGGCCTGAAGGAGGAAATCGAGAGGATGTGGAAAGTAAAGGCCGAAGTGTTCCCGGTAGTGGTAGGAGCACTCGGGGCCATGACTCCTAAGCTGGGAGAATGGCTCCAACAGATCCCAGGAACAACATCAGAGCTCTCTGTCCAGAAGAGTGCAGTGCTAGGAACAGCTAAGATACTGCGCAGAACCCTCAAACTCCCAGGCCTCTGGTAGAGGACCCGAGATTGAGGAAGACACATACCACCCTTAGGGGTGAGAGGGGAATTTTTTTTATATATATGTGCAAGTGTTTCCTCTCTAATTATATAATTCCAGCATATAGAAGTTCATAAACAACATTTTTAAAATATTATTTGGGCTATCCAGTGACAAGTAGTGTCATTTTATGATTGAAAAAAACCAACTTAACATTTTAAATCATTGGTTTGTCCTAATTCTCCTGTCACTGATCAAACTATTTAGGAATTAAGGCTGTACAGAACTGTCTTAAACAACATAATTGAAAAAGTGAGATCTGAATCTAGAGCGTTGTTCTGCATTGTCGAATTTCCACTTTGTCATTTAGATGATACTGAGATCTATATATTTTGAACCTTAAGCTGGTGAAGTAATAATATCTTAAACTGGTGCTTGGGTTAGATGTTGAATTTAATCCAGATGGGACAGTTGTTCTCTTAGTAGGTAGCTCATTTGTCCAGTTAAGTGGTTTTCAAGCTACTCTAGATGTTCTTGCACTTTTCCAAGAAGGAAATATTTCTAGTTTGGGAGTTCTTACAGATTTGTTGCTTGAAATCTAATTAATGCACCACAGAACAGTGAGATTGCTAATTAGAATTAGTCATTTTCTATATATCACTGTAGTATTGTGACAACCATTCTGGTGGCCAGGTAGTATCTGAATTTAGTTTAAGGTGTTATTGTTGACTTTCAACTACTACATGACTTAAGAAAAGTATACTTGAAAGAGACCTTTTCACATGTTTTCTCTGTAATGGTTAAGATCAACTACTCAAGTTCTTTGAGTGGCCTATTTGGAATAATGCAGCAAATAAGCTATCAGAGAGTTTCTCTATAATGACTCCCAACTGCGGAATAATGTACCTTGAGAAATCTGTTTGGCATCTTCACTGACTTTTTGAGACACTAATTTAAAATCAGTTGGTAACCTTGGGCCTGTCATTCTCTCTCAACCTAGGGAGAAGTCAATGACAAACCACTTCTGAAAATGTTGCCAAGAAAACTGCAGGGACTTGTATATATACATATACAGTTGTTGTTTTTTTAAAAAAATGCCACTGGTATTTTAAATAATGTTAATTCTTCTTGGAGTTCTGCATTTTATATTTGTATATTCCTATTGCAAAGCATTTACCAAATGCTCACTCTCTAAATAAAAAAGCTAAAAATCAAACTGTATCATCTATATTTTTACATTGAATTTTATACCCTTGATTGTAATATTAATTTTATAGTGAATTTCTTAGCCATACATTCTTGCAAGTGGAAGAACATGGAGATTTCCTCTGATACTGTGAGAGAATCACACAAGCTGATTTTTTTTTCAACCTTGTGGATATAGAACTATAATAGAACTGACATTTACTCTAAATCCCTTAAAAGTCAAATGACTTAAGAGAATGAAACTGTGGTGCAGAATTCAAGCATTGCTCATCAATATTTTAGTTGGTCTGTGTATACTACACATCTAGCTATTCCTAAATTGGCTACTTTGTTGAATTTTGTTTTCTTTGGAAACAATCTCATTGAGCATTTCACTGAGCAATTGGTCTGTAGTGATTTATTTATTGGCATAAGCTGTCAGAAAATATTTAAAGGCATTACTAGATTTAGAAGGAAGGCTAGCCCCATGAAGGTTAGTTGATGGTCATCAACATAAATTCACAAATTTGGCTACTGGAGTTCTACAGAGATCCCTTCAATGTGTTTGTTCTGCCCTATTAACTGAAGAAAGAATTACCTGTCAGCAAAGAACTGCTAAACATGACTATGTAAGTAACTATTAACTATTGGCAGCCTCATGCAATTTATGATGTAGATAGATGTGGTGATTAACTTAACCAGCTAGTTTGTGAAAGCTTATACGGGTTAAATATTGATTGATTGATTGATTGATTGATTGATTCATTCATTCATTCATTCATTCATTCCATGTATAATGAAATGGCATTGCCTTCTTTTTAAAAATAAATATTAATTGTGAATTCCACATACCGATAGATCAGATTTTCATATTTGATTTTCAGTAGAAAGGCTATTCTGACAATGATAGTCCAGCAAAGCTAGTAATAGTGTCTACACACCCCAAGTTCTCAGTTAATTTAATGTTTAATATCCATATAAGACAAGGTTTCACAAATTATAGAGATACCCACAAATTAGTCTGTCTCTAAGGAGGAGCCACTGAATTGGAACTCAAAGACAATCAGTTATATATTGTTCCCCTCCCCCTTCAGCCCAGCTTGCGGCTTCAGAACTAGATGTTTTACTATTTTTTGAGGTGCTGTAAGACATTTTTTCTATCTTTCCCCTACCAGTCTCTGTGGTGAGGGTCCTGATTTAAACAAATTCCTGGCCCATGTTCATGAGAAAGAAGGGAGATCTTTTTCTCTCCTGATTGTTTTGTGGGGTCAGGGGTAGAGTGGGCACATATTCTCAAGGTGTTGAGAGTGCAAGGAGGTTATATATTGGTATTCTCAAACCTGGACTAGAAAACAGCTTCCATTCTTCTGTAATCAGGAAAATGGATAGTCAGCTTCCCATCCATCAAAGAATTATTAACAAAATAATAAAGAAAGCTCTATTCTAGCTAGCTTAGAAATACAATGCATGCTAAAATGGAAATATAAAGTTACTGAGATTTTTGTACCTGATCCTTTTTTCCCCTTCTCCCTTTTTCCCCTTCAATAAATCTGGTTAAAGAAGCGTGCTGTCATCAAGAATGTGATGGTCCCCTTCTTTCCATTTTACATTTTAAGGGTTCAACCCTAAAGGCAATGAAGAGATAGCATTTTAATAAGGAAAAAGAGATGATGACACAGCAGAAAATGCTGGCAGAGACATTGGGAGAAATGAGTGCAAATGAACAAGAGTGAGTCAAGGAGGAATAAGAAGACCTGAGGTTTTCCTGAGCCTGAAGACACTGGAGGATATTTTGAAGCAGGAATTGGCAACAGGAGGTTGGGCATCCCAGAAGGTGGGCAGGACAGTATGGCTGAGTTCAGTGATAGAAATATGGGGAGAGGCACAGTGGGCAGCACTGATGAAGGCCAGTTGGCAAAGTCATATGAAGGCCAGGACAGCAGACAAAGACCAGAGGAGAACCCTGATCTCAGGAATTCTCTTACCTGCTAAGTCAGTTACTATCTCCAAATATAATCTATGACAAAGCCCTTCTGCTGCATGACTCAATTTGGACAGGGTTTTTGTTTTGTTTTTTCCCTCAAACATTCAGAATTGTTCAGAATTGGCCCAATCCTGCATATTACATCTGAGGAAGTTACCAAAACTATCAGTGGCATGAAGAATTCAAAAATGCCTGGCTTGGATAATCTACCAGCAGATGTCTGGAAGCTGAAAGAATTTTGTGGCACAGCAACTGACTGGCTGACAAACTTCTTCAATGCCCTTTTGGACTCTGGCCACATGCCTGCTGAATGGGCCACAAGTATCACAGTTCTCTTCTTCAAGAACAAAGGTAACCCAGCAGACTGCTCCAACTACCAACCAATCTGCCTCCTTTCACACACAATGAAAATTTTTGAGCAGATCCTCAACCAGCACCTTCATGATATCATTGCAATAAGTATCAACCAGTGCAGTTTTGTCAAAGGCTTGAGTATCACTGATGCCATTTTTGTGGCTCACATGCTCATGGAGAAACATAGAGAAAAGAAGTCATTACACCTGGCTTTCCTTGACCTAGGAAAAGCTTTTGTCCATGTTCCACATCAGCTGATATGGGTAGCACTACATGACCATGGTGTGCCCAAGCTACTCATAAAATGGGTTCAGATGCTTTATGTTAATACCAGGAGCTGAGTGAGATGCACTGCAAGCCTTTCTGACAACTTTCCTGTGAAAGTTGGCATGCACTAAGACCTGGCGTTATCACCATTGCTGTTCATTTTCATCATGGATACCATCACGTGAGACCTGCATCACAATGCCTCCAGGGCCTTGCTCTACATTGATGATGTCCTGCTCACAGCTACCAACAGGGAAGAACTGCAGCACTGTGTTCAGACACGGAATGACCATCTTAACCAATTTAGTTTGCACCTCAATATCAAGAAGACTAAGTAGAGACTAGTCCGAGTACCTCCACCATCCAGGTCAGCGGCACAGACCTAGTGAAGACAGCATCCTTCTGTTATTTAGGATCCCATCTGCAAAGTGATGGTAGCATTAATGAGAAAGTGCATGTGAGGGTGAATGCAACATGGTTGCAGTGGCAGGAGATCTGTTTTAGGTGAATGCCAATTCACCTGAAATCGAAAGTGTATGGAATGATGGTCTGCCCAATAGCACTGTATAGTTCTGAGTGCTGGCCAACCACCAAATGTGCTGAGCACCCTTTACATGCCATGGAAACATGCATGATCTATTGGTCAGTAGGTGTCTTCCTTCTTGACCATGTCAGCAGTGATACAGTTTGGCAGGGGATGGGCATTGCACCAATAACTAATAAAATGTAGGGGAAATGCCTACAATGGTATGGCCACGTTCTACGAACAACACATCACATTGTCGCCTACACTGCCTACCACTTTAACACTGATGGCAAATGCCTGCATGTAAAACTAAAGTAAAGGTGGCAGGACACAATTAATGCAGACATAAAATAATCCAGTTGGACCTGGTTGCTGTGTTTGATTGTGTGAAATGATGCTCATTGATCTGAAAAGTAGACCTGCGGGAAAATGCTAGGATGAAGAAGATTCAGAGTTGTTCATGTGTCTTGAGAGAGTTAAGCTAGTGTTCTGCTTCTTCACAAACAGAAGCTGATTCTAAACCAAAGCCTGAATTTTCCACTATACTGAACTGCCTTCAATGAATTAAAAAGCATGAAATTGGGAGGTTTCTCTGCAGATTTGTTCATATGCCTTAGGAGTCTTAAGCAAGTGCTCATATTCTTCACAAAAAGAAGGTAACTTTAAGGAAATGCTTACATTTCTTCAGGGAATTAGGGAGAATAAAAAGAGAAGATTGCCAAGCATTTGTTGTTGCTATTCATGTGAAGGCTTTCCCCTTGCTTACATCATTGTTCATTGCCTTGATGTCAGCCATAACATCTTTTCTTGGGAAAAGAGCCAGCTCCTGATAACTAAATTGAGAGGAAGACCAACTTTCTAGGCATAATCAGATGACCGCAACATTGAAGCATTGTTCAATAACATAAAACAAACAAAACCTCTCTATATTCTAATGTATAGATGTGCTGCATTTGTGAGGATGAATATTCTAACTGTATTTATGCATTGGTTTGACATTTTGAGCACTGTTATTCCTCTTTTTGTTTCTATGCAATTATTTAGTTCTGTGAACTCACTAGGAAAGTAGAAAAGTATTGCTGAAGGATATTCACAAAAGCAAAATCTTTTTTACATGGTTTGTCAAATCATAAACAAGCTTTTATTTATTTACTTAAAATATTATATGGCCACCCATCTTAAAACCAGAAATATAGGCAGCTAACAGCCAGAAGTTAGAACAAGATCATACAAAGAATAAAAATAAGAAGCAATAAAGAAAAGGAAAGGAAAGGAAAAAAGGAAAGGAAAGGAAAAAAAAAAAAACCTGGCACATAACTAAACTCCCCTGATATAGCCTACGACTTTCTCCTTCAGCTCTGACCTCACTCTGTCCCAACATGTGGGGGGAAAGCCAGTTTTTTACAGTTTTCTGGAATGTTAAAACGGTAGTGGCCTGCCAGATCTCAATTGAAGGGTGCTGCCACAGAAAAGGGATGCTTCCTAGGCCCTACAAGATGGCAACATTTAAGGGAAGGAACCTGAAGTATGACTATTCTATCTGATCTGATGGGATGGGCAGATACCTTCAGGGACAGGCGGTTCCACAAATAACTTGGCCCCATGCCATATGAACTTTAAAGGTGATAACCAGCACCTTGAATTGTACCCAGAAGAAAACTGGGGACCAATGCAACTCATGCAACAGAGGTGTAACATGGACAAACCCAGGAGTGTCCAACAGTGTGTGCGCTGCTGTCAGGCCCAGCCCAAGAACAATGATGAAACAGTCCAGTCAAGTACAGTTCCTTTATGTGCTTACACCTTATAGACAGAATCTTGCCAAACTAAATCTATACTACAGCAACTAGTGGATATACCCTGTGAGATTCTAGGGAGTGGCCATCCTGAATTTCTACTCTTCCCACTCTCCCCCTGTGGACTGTGTTATCTGCTGGAATGCCGTGCCTCCTTCCTTGATCTCCCACATCACTCTCATCCTTGTAGATACATTCCCTCACAACTGCCACATTCTGACCAGTTGTAACTTCTGGGTGGTCTTCAAGGGCAGCCTTGTGTATAGTGCATTGCAATATTCCAATCAGGAAGTGACCAAGGCATGAGTTAATGTGTCCAGGAAAGGACACAATTGGTGCACAAGATGAATCTGTCCAAAGACCTTATAGCCATGGCTGCTGTTTACTTCTCAAGTAGGAGCTGTGAGTCAAGAAGGATCCCCAAATTGCACATGAGATCAGTCTGGGGAGTGCCACCCCATCTAGAGTCAAAGATGAAACATCACCAGGGGGGTGGGGACCCAAAACTACTCTGTCTTGTCAGGGTTGAGTCAGAGTCAGTTCCTCTCCAAACATACCCTTCAGCACTACAACAGCATAACCTGCCCAGCTTGGGGTGGAGGTGTACAACTGGATATCATCAGAATACTGATAATACTGCAGCCCGTGTTGTTGAATGATCTCACCCAGCAGTTTTGAGTAGATGTTAAAAAAGAGATGTGAGGGACTTAAGACCTAAGGTATCCTTCAGTGCAGGGGCCTAAGGCCTGACCTTCCCTCCCCCATAAGACAAATTGGAACCAGGTACAGAGCAAGGAGAACCACTGCAAAACAGTTCCTTCCACTCTCAACTCCTGGAGCCAGTCCAGAAGGATACCATTGTTGGTGGTATCAAAAGCCACTGCGAGATCCATAAGGCCCAAGATGGTTGCACCACCTCTACTGCAAATTCTCCACAGGTCATCTGCAAACATGACCAATCCTGTATCACTACTGTGACCTGGCCTGAACCCAGACTGAAAAGGGTCCAGATAATTTGCTTCAATCAGGGCCCTCTACAGTTGAGTGCCAACCACCCATTCAACAACCTTCACTAGAAAGGAAGGTTGGAGACTGGACAAAAGTTGTCCAAAACTGTTGGATTCAAGGAGGCATTAACCACCATTCAGATACAACCACATGCCACCACCTGGTAGGCCTTGATTAGTCAGGATGGGCATGGGTCCAGACCACAGGTGGCCAAGCTCATAACCTGTCTACTTCCTCAGGATCAACAAACTCAAACTCCTCCCAGATAACAGGGCTCAGACTTAAAGCTCAAGCTCAAGCTTTAAGGGGAGCCATTTGTCACATGCTTGATTATGTTCCATCACATTACTTTCCAATCATATCTTTCTTTCTTTCTTTCTCACATCTTTACAATCAGTAGCTCCTATGGGAAAATGATTGCATTTCCATCAGTTCTTCACAGGAAAAGGCATTCTCTTTTGGAACAAAACATTCATATTTTGCATTTACTTGCCTATATTAAGGAAACTTACAGCATGAAACTTGGTGAATGGAAAGACATTTATACATCTAGGAACTACCCAAGCTGATGTTGCCCAGACAAGAAAACAAAGAGTTTTCTTCCTAACTGTCCTTTCTTAGCCAGAAGTTCCTATTGCTTCAATCCTGTTCTATGAAAAATCTTGTTATCCCTTTGCTTACTTTTTTTCTTTAACTCTCTCCATTCTGTTTATTTGCTTTGTGCTTCAGCCCAGCTTAGACATCAATGTCAAATGACTAAGGAAGTACTGTAGTGATAAGAACATTCTGCATGTTTGAGATCCACTTTTTTAACCTGATGCAGAACAAAAAAAGCAAAAACCCTACATGTAACTTATAACAACTTGTAATTACTTATATGTTCTGAGGCAAAGAAACAATGTATTTTAAAAATGTTTTTAACTGAATTTTCTCCTAGTCTTTATGTGTCAAAATAAGGTCCAATAAACCTTTCTGAAAAAAGGGAGGGGAAAAAAGCCACAACTTCTCTGCAATGCAATTCTCTGTACTTCCTAGTTTAAAAGCAAACATAAAAAATCAGCTAAATATCTAATCTTCTTTCTGAGTGCAAGTATGGGAATGTGGGAAACTGCAACTGTTAAGAGGCAGAGGAAAGGCATTCTAGTTCCACTTACAGGTGCTTGGCTTCTATGTTTCAAATCTCAGTTCTGGAATTGAAAACAATTTAATTAAAATTATTCTTGTAATTTGGTATCCTATTTATTAGTAAAGAATTTAAATCCAGTGAAAACTAATAGCTGGAGTGATGTCCATCCAAAAATGCATACATGTTACTGAGAAAGAGACTGTGGGAACAGAAACTGTTTTTGTAAATTGTTGCAGAGGATTGTGTGTTTCTCTGTATAAAGGTGACAATGAAGATAACATCAATGCACCGACATTCAGTGAATGGCTTCAAAGAACATGGGCAAAGAAAGGCCATAGAATGTTTATATAGAGCAAAGTAAAGAAAAAGAGCACAGAAGATTTGAAACATGTGTAAGTATAAATTTTACACCATAGGTCCCAGCCTACAGAGAATGCAATCTGGTTGTAACGGTCTCCTTTCCTAAATTACATTACAATTACAGAAGAGTGGTTTATTTCACTAAGGGGGAAGGAAGAACCAAATCTTCTAGTTATCATGCTTTTAGAATACATGGTCAAGACTTTACACTAAAGGAGGAGGAGGAGGAGGAGGAGGAGGAGGAGGAGGAGGAGGAGATCACTTTTCAACTTTAAATATTAAAATGCAAACATTCAGTGTTGAAGAAGATAAATTACAAAGCTGCCCAGGTCCCAGTATTACAACAGCATGCAGCTTTATCAAAAACAAAAGCAAAAGCAAAAGCAAAAGCAAGGAAGGAAGGAAGGAAGGAAGGAAGGAAGGAAGGAAGGAAGGAAGGAAGGAAGGAAGGAAGGAAGGAGAAAAGAAAAAAACAAAAAATCAAAAAGAAAAGCCAAAAGAAAAAAAAAAATTCCCCAGAGGGACAAGATGGGGCTGGTCTGCTGCGGCCCAGTGTCTCCATGCAGAGGCTAAAGAGATTTCATTAAATATTTAATTTCACATTGAATGCTTTACACCCTTCTTCAAGAAACCATTGCTTGACCTAGCTCTTTTAAACAGCTATTGATTAGTTTCCCACCTCCTCTTTTTCTAGAAGCTTGTAGAAAAAGTGGTGGTTCTATATCTACAGACAGTCCTGGATGAAATGGATCATGTAGATATTTTTCAGTCTGTTTTCAGTGTGGGGTAAGGTATCAATTTGACATTAACTGCTCTTTAAAATTTATTTATTCATTCATTCAGTTTGGATTCTGCTTGACTCCAACCAACTCTGAGCAGCTCAGAACAACGAATGACAACAACAAACAGCAGAATACACAAAATTAACCAAAGCAAGTAAAAAAATGACTACCAAATCACAAGATGGAAATCCAGCAACAAAGTATACTTCACAACTGATATAATATATATAGCTTTGAAGTGTAGGCCCTGTTCAGAAGCTAAGACGCATGCAGTAGCTACATTATGGGGGCCGTAAAAAAATGACAGGAGGAGGTTAGTGTAGAAACACAGGGAAAGAATGTGCAGTGATAGAAGACGAGAATGATATAGCTATATAATTTTTAGTGCTGCAAAAGCTGCTGATGTGTGGCTTTGGCACTTCTCACCATTTATTCTCACTGCATAAATGGCTAGCATGAAGACTGCAAGAGATTACAACAGAGGGAAGACAATCCTTAACAGAAAATTTCCCTCCCACTGTGTAACTACAGTGAATAGTAACAACTTGTAAATGTTTCAGACAGGAACAATTCAGCTCCAGAATGTGTCTTTTCCCATTTTACCTGGAAATGCTTTAGAGGGAATCTCATGCCTTCTGCAGGTAATATGTATCATTATGACATGAATATTAATTATAATGGAATGATATTCTAGATATATCTTTATTGCTTTTGTGTACAATTTCCCCAATATTTTGTTCAGCCATTCAGATTTTAGTTAATTTTTGTAGTGCTTCTTAATGGCTTTGGACTACAGCCTAAAATCATGTGTTTTGAACTGAGGAGAAAATAAATTCTAAGATATTTTCTGCAGCTTAATTAGCTCTTACTCATTAAATTAACATATTGGCAGATATTTAATACTAAAAGTTAGCTCAGAGTCCAGAAGAATGTGAAATTAGATTAAGAATCATTGGCACTACATGGCTGCCAAGAAGGCTTAACAATAAGAGACAGAAAAGGTAAGTCTGGTGGAGACAACGGAATGCTCTACCACTTGGTAAGATTGAACTGTAGGCAAAAGTTATAGAACTGTACTTTGGAATATGTAATTTTGCAGCCAGACATGGCATTATTATTTGATTAATTATGTGCTTAATTATGTCTAAGATCCATTTGTAATTTTTTGGCTGTCCATGGTATTCTTAGGAATCTTCTTCAATACCAACTTTCAAAAGTGACAATACTCTTTCTATCCTGCTTCTTCAAAGCCTAATTTTCACTTCCATGGAGTGTCTCAGGGAAAACCTTTGATTGTGACCTTTCTAGGTACAAACACATCACAAGATTGGAACACCTTTTCCAAAGCCTTCATTGTTACACGACAAAGTGCTCATCTGCAGCATATTTCTTGATTGCTAATTACTATCAATAGTCAATCCTAAAAAACAGAAGCTTTTTCAATATCTTCATTGTAAATTCTGCCTTGTTTCCTTCTTCGCTGGTCTGAAGCCGACCTGTTTCGTCATGTTCTGTCTGATTGTGGCTTCCTGTCCTGGATTTGGTTTCATATGAAGTAATGAGATGCTCCAGAATTCCCATTTTCCTAAGCACATTCTACAGCTTAATAAGGTTGACAGAATATGTCACTTTATACTTTGTATAATCAATAAAGCATGAATTGACTGCTTTTTTGTATTTTTTGGTTTTCTCAATTATCTAGTATGCAATATTGTTTCTTGTTCCTCAGCTTTTTCTAAATCCAGCTTGAACATCTGGAATTTCCTTTCTATGTAGGGCTCTAATCTTGGATGATTATAATCATTATTTTACTAGCATGTGAAATTAAGAATATCATACAATAATAATTTGCACACCTTCTTTCTTTGGTATTGTTATGTAGACTACCCTTTTCCAACTTATTGGATACTCTCCAGATTTGCTGGCATAGTTTGGTTAGAACTTTTACAGATTCATCTTCGGTTTGTTTGTTTATTTATTTAATCATATTTATACAACCACCCATCTCATAAAATGTGCCTCTGGGTGGCATATAACAAAAAACAAACCATAAAATAAACAATATTAAAACATTCTACAATTAAAAAAAAAATCAATGTAACTATTAACAGACTAGGAGAGAGCATTCAGTGTTATAGGCCACTTCACTAGTTCACCATTTCCTTGAGATCCCCAAGCTTGTTGACACAACCATGTTTTCAGAGACTTCTGGAGGATTTCCAGGATTGGTCCAGTCTTACCTTGGGGGATGATGTGGTGGGTGCCACAGCAGAAAATGCCCATCTCCTGAATCCCGCCAATGTAACTCTTTAACAGACAGGACTCACAACATACCTTTTGCAGGACCTGATGGTTGTCACATACTGTATTTTCTTCTGTTGCTTGTCATATTTTTGTAGATATTCCTTCAGTTCCTATAACCTTCTGATTTGATATGTTAAATCATCACCTACCAAGTGCTGATGGGAGATCTGTAAGCTGGTATATCTCACTTCATCTTCTAGTACTAGAGATTCTTGTAGGTAGGGAATATCTTCTAAGGTATCTTGGATACTGAGATCTCTACTGAACAGAATTTTACTATACTCTTCCCATCTTTGTTTGAATTTCTTTGTATCAGTTACTATCTGTGCATTGGCATCCTTGGCATACCAATTCAAAGTTGAGATCTTTTGGAAGACTTTCCATGTTTTTATTGTCTTTTTATACCTTTCCACATGTTGTCATAGTAACAGCTGTTTGAAATTATTTGTTGAGTTCATTCCTGAGATTTTTGTCTTTTGGGGTTTTTATTTCTCTTTCCTTCTTGGCAGTTTCTACTGTTTGTTTTTTGTCATTTAGTTTGCTTTCTTCTGTTTCTTCTTGTTTAGCAGTCTCTTTTCACATGCATCCTTTATTTAAGTTCATTTCACAGTTTCTCTGGTTCTCTATCAATGAGTTTCAGGACTCCATAGTGATTACTGATGTTCTCCTTTAAAATGGTGGGTATTTGTTCAAGATCATATCATAAAAATTGGTTGGCTTTGACTTGACTTGGAACTTGCACATGAGTGGTTTGGTTGTTGGAAGAGAGCTTTGGTAGTTGACTTTTAGCAGTGAATAAACCATTAGATTGGCAAAACTTGATAAGTTGTTCTCTGCTTCATTTTGGCTTACTAGCCACATAGTCCAACTATGTTTTCCTGCCTGATATTTCCAACTATGGCATTCCAGTCTCCAACCACAAGCAGCACTTCTTGCATGTTCTGACAATTTCAAATTGAAATTGACCATAACATCAACTTCTTCCTGCATCAGTGGTGGAGTATAAGCCTGGATAACCATCATATTAAAGTGTTGTCTGTGAAGCCTAGCTGATATTATTTGGTCACTGATTGCACTGTATCTAAGTACTGTCATTTCTGTATTCTTTCTGACTATGAAAGCAATATTGTTCCTTCTTTGTTTTTCATGTCCTGAGTTGTAAATAATATGATCTTCTGAGTGAAAGTGTACAGTTCCAGTCCATTTCAATTTGCTGGTGTCTAAGATGTCAATATGTTGTTGATTGATTTCATCATTATTGTGTTGAACTTTCCCATATTAATGCTCCTTGTGTTCCAAGTTTGCACAGTAATTCTGTTTTCACAATTTCAGATTGTATTTTTCTCATGGTAACATTAGCAACCAGACATCCTAAAGGCTGTAATTAAACTACTTTGTAAACATAATTAGTACTCCAAAAGATCCTTCAGCTCTTCCTCAATAACATGTTCAGTGCCCTCCAACCTGAGGACCCATAATCCAGAACTGTGTCATCTACTTTATCTTGTCTATCTGGATAGCTTTCTTTGTAAAATATAGAAATGTTTTACCACTGTCTTTTCCCATGCAGTATGAAATTATATCTTTGCTGATCTTACTAAAGTGACCATCTGCCTCCAGCATCTTCATATATTGCTGCTGTCCAATATAGGTATCTTCTTGCTTTAACTGGACAGCTGGTTTTGACCTTCATGCCTTGGGTGACCCTACATTCCTTGCATTCTTTGCTTCTTCCCAGGAACAGTTTCTTCCTTGCCATGATGAGGCAACACAGCAGGACTTTGTGTGTGTGTGTGTGTGTGTGTGTGTGTGTCCCCTTCATGGATCACTGCTGTGTCGGGGCAAAGGGGATTGCATAACTCAATGAAGCCATGAGCTATGCCATGCAGCGCCACCCAAGATGGACAGGTCATGGAGGAGAGTTCTGACAAAACATGGTCCACTGGAGAAGGAAATGGCAACCCACTCCAGTATCCTTGCCAAGAAAACCCCATGGACAATATCAAAAGGCTAAAAGATATGACACCAGAAGATGAGCCCTTCAGGTTGGAAGGTGTCAAATATGCTAGTGGGGAAGAGCGGATGGCAATTCCAATTAGCTCCAGAAAGAGTGAAGCGGCTGGGCCAAAGCCGAAAGGATGCTCAGTCATGGATGTATCTGGAATTGAAAAGAAGGTCCGATACTATAAAGAACAATTTTGCATAGGAATCTGGAATGTAAGATCTATGAATCAAGGCAAGCTGGATGTGGTCAAACATGAGATGACAAGACTGAATATCAACATCTTGGGAATCAGTGAATTAAAATGGGTGGGAATGGGTGAATTTAATTCAAGTGTCCATTATATCTACTACTGTGAGCAAGAAACCCTTAGAAGAAATGGATTATCCCTCATAGTCAATAAGAGAGTGGGAAAGGTAATAATGGGGTACAACCTCAAAAATAACAGAATGATCTCAGTTCAAATCCAAGGCAAACCATTCAACATCATAGTAATCCAAGTCTATGCCCTAACCACTGATAGCAAAGAAGCTGAAGTTGATCGGTTCTATGAAGACTTACAACACCTTCTAGAACTAGCACCAAAAAAAGATATCCTTTTCATCATAGGGGATTGGAATGCTAAAGCAGGAAGTCAATAAATAATTGGAATAACAGGCAAGTTTGGCCTTGGAGCAGGGCAAAGACTAATAGAGTTTTGTCAAGAGAACAAGGTAGTCATAGCAAACATTCTTTTCCAACAACACAAGAGATAACTCCACACATGGACATCACCAGATGGTCGATACCGAAACCAGATTAATTATGTACTTTGCAACCAAAGATGGAGAAGCTCTATATAGTTAGTAAAAACAAGACCGGGACCTGACTATGGCTCAGATCATGAGCTTCTTATTGCAAAATTTAGGCTTAAATTGAAGCAGGTAGAGAAAACCACTAGACCACTCAGGTATGACTTAAATCATATTCCTTGTGAGTACACAGTGAAGGTGATGAATAGATTTCGGGGATTAGATTTGGTAGACAGAGTGCCTGAAGAACTATGGGCAAAGGTTCATAACATTGTACAGGAGGTAGCAACTAAAACCATCCCAAAGAAAAAGAAATGCAAGAAAGCAAAGTGGCTGTCTGATGAGGCTTTACAAATAGCTGAAGAAAGAAGGAATGCGAAAAGCAAGGGTGAAAGGGAAAGATATAAACAACTGAATGCAGATTTCCAGAGAATAGCAAGGAGAGATAAGAAGGCCTTCTTCAATGAACAATGAAAAGAAATTGAGGAAAACAATAGAATGGAGAAAACTAGAGATTTCTTCAAGAAAATTGGAGATATCAAGGGAACGTTGTGTGCAAAGATGGGCATGATAAAGGACAAAAAAGGCAGGGACCTAACAGAAGCAGAAGAGATTAAGAAGAGGTGGTAAAAATACACAGAAGAACTATACAAGAAAGATCTTAATGTCCCTGATGTCCACGCTGGTGTGGTCACTGACCTTGAGCCAGACATCCTAGAGAGCGGAGTCAAGTGGGCCTTAAGAAGTATTACTAACAATAAAGCTAGCAGAGATGACAGTATTCCAGCTGAGCTATTTAAAATACTAAAAGATGATGCTGTTAAAGTGCTGCACTCAATATGCCAACAAGTTTGGATACAGAACAGCAGCCACAGGATTGGAAAAGGTCAATTTATGTTCAAATTCCAAAGAAGGGCAATACCAAAGAATGGTCAAATGACCACACAATTGCACTCATTTCACATGCTAGCAAGGTTATGCTCAAAATTCTACAAGCTAAGCTTCAGCAGTACATGAACCAAGAACTACAGGATGTACAAGCTGGGTTTCAAAGAGGCAGAGGAACTAGAGATCAAATTGCCAACATTCACTGGATCATGGAGAAAGCACGAGAGTTCCAGAAAAACATCTACTTCTGCTTCATTGACTATGCAAAAGCCTTCCATTGTGTTGATCACAACAAACTGTGGCAAATTCTTAAAGAGATGGGGGTACCAGACCACCTTACCTGTCTCCTGAGAAATCTGTATGTGGGCCAAGAAGCAACAGTTAGAACCGGACACAGAACAACCGATTGGTTCAAAATAAGGAAAGGAGTATGACAAGGCTGTATACTGTCACTCTGCTTATTTAACTTATATGCAGAGTACATCATGAGAAATGCCGGACTGGAAGAATCACAAGCCGGAATTAAGGTTGCAGGGAGAAATATCAACAACCTCAGATATGCAGACAATATCACCCTAATGGCAGAAAGTGAAGAAGAACTAAAGAGCCTCTTGATGAGGGTGAAAGAGGAGAGTGCAAAAACTGGCTTGAAACTCAACATTAAAAAAAACTACGATCATGGCATCTGGATCCATCAGTTCCTGGCAAATAGAAAGGATAGAAATGGAAGCAATAACAGACTTTATTTACTTGGACTCCAAGATCACTGCAGATGGAGACAGCAGCCATGAAATCAATTGACACTTGCTCCTTGGGAGGAAAGCTATGGCAAACCTAGACAGCATATTAAAAAGCTGACAAAGATCCACATAATCAAAGCTATGGTTTTTTCCAGTAGTAATGTATGGCTGTGAGAGCTGGACCATAAGGAAGGCTGAGTGCCAAAGAATTGATGCCTTTGAATTGTGGTGCTGGAGAAGACTCTTGGGAGTCCCTTGTACTGCTAGAAGGTCAAACCAGTCATTCCTAAAGGAAATCAACCCAGACTCCTCATTGGAAGGATTGATACTGAAGCTCAAGCTCAGATACTTTGGCCATCTAATGCAAAGAGATAACTCTTTGGAAAAAACTCAGATGCTGGGAAAGATTGAAGGCAAAAGGAGAAGGGGACGGCAGAGGATAAGATGGTTAGATAGCATCACCAAAGCAATGAGCATAAAATTGAGCAAACTCCGAGAAGCAGTGAAGGACAGGAAGGCCTGCCGCGATATGGTTCATGAGGTCACGAAGAGTCAGACACGACTTAATGACTGAACAATAACAATGTGTGTGTGTGTGTGTTATTATAGCTTCCCAAACTCTTTTAGTGAGCATACAAATACTGGAAAATAAATGAAATGAAAGGCAATTACATTAAATGCATGGATAGATTGATGGAAGGGAAGAGGGAGGAGTTATTTTCAAAGAGCTAAGAAATGATGAGACTAAGGGAAAAAAATAAAAGGAAAAGAGAAAGGCATGTCTGGTGAATTAAAAATAAGTTTAAGGCAGGACAGTACAAAATGGGAAACAGTGGCTAACATCAACAACACAATTCTTCAGCATGTGAGCAGAGAGTGTGACAGAATGTGCTGAGACTATGAAAATAGATTTCTAAGAATTACAGTTTTCCTTTTGAGATAATTAAAGGTGAAAGTAGGGCATCATTTTAATTTTATTCTGCTGGAGGATGCTTTCAGCATTGTAATTGCAATGATTATTGCATTAAGGGAGAGCTTATGTTAACACCCCAATTTGCATATTGCAAATTATGATTATATTCTTATACAATGAATTACACTTAACAAAATGTCTATGGTAGACATCACTACCATATTTGTTTTGATGCACTTGCCTAGTCTTAAAAAAGCTAACAATTGATAATAACATTTGCTGCTAAAATGGTTGATTACATAGACATATATTTCATAATCTGTCATTTGTGATCACTAGAGTAATATAACAGGTGGTGGTGTTTTAACAGTATGCTTCAATATTGGATTAGTAGCTCCACTGCTATACCATACAGCACTGAAAGAGAGGTTCATATGAACTTAGGTGAAACCAAATGGTATTGAGCAATCAAAAAGCATTAACAAATAGCTGCTGAGTTCTTTCTTATTTCTGCCTTCATAGTACAATATCAAAGCTGAAAAAAATATTTCCATGAGCTGCCATATTGTAGACTTCCAACATAGCAGTGCTTGTTTTTCCAAGATTTTTAATCCTGGTAAGGAACGTTTTTATGACAGCTTTACCTGTTTCTGTCATGCAACCTTCCTTATATTAGATATAAGAAATGCATGATAGATTACTATAGTATCTTACAGTAGAAGATCCTAGATATCATCTTGTCAGTTTTGTTGTCTTTAGTAAACTCAAGAATAGTACAAATGGGATACATTAGTCATAAGACCTACAGTATGTGGAGGTTCAAAGGAGCATTCCAGTTTGATGAAGCATCAATCAAAGTGCCTCTTTCAATCAAAGTCTCCAACTGAAATGGCACTTGTCTTTGAAGCATGAGACTAGAGCTCAGGAAGGGGAACAGAGCCTCCTTCACAATGGATTGAAGTGACCAGTCTTCCTGAGTGAGCCTGCTTCTACACTTCAACTTGAATTGTTAAGGCAGAGTGATTTGATTGTACATATCGAGACATTGGCTTATTGTAATGTCTGGATTAAGGTGATGCTTTAAAGTGTACAGAATTGCTTCCACAAACCTAGGAATCTTTATATATGCTGCTTACAATCTGCAAAATGGTATTTACAGCATTGTGACCCAAGCTTTTCCCCTTTTATATGCATATAAATATTGCATCTAAAGAAAGGGAACTGCATTATTATGTCACAACTACTATCTTGCAAATATTTATACTCATACACCCATGGATGCCACTGACCACCTTGTCTGGGGTCAAAAATGAAGTGGGGTCATTCTTGGGTAGTATTCGGATCCTGGCAAATACCAGGGAGTATCATTACTATAGTTTAGACTGTGAAGTTCAAAAACAAACAGCAAAAAATCTTATAAGAAGGCAATAATAAGCCATTTTTGTATTTTTCCCAAGAAAACTGTATTGTTACATTTATATGTTTATCAGGAATTGAGTGTGGCATATTTTCCTTTTTATCCATATCCTTAATCTGGCATTCTAAACAAGATGCTGGAATGGCTGCATCAGAGTAGCCAACCCTGAAAGTTGTAAAGTATGTGATTCTTTCTCATGAATCCTCTTCCCATTTTAATTTCATGGATAAGCTTGAGAGAATTCTTATGGAGAATCAGATGCTATGATTCATCCTACATCTTGAAAATGGGAAAAGGTTAAAGCCATTTCTTAGAAAAGGGTTGTTATTTACAATCAGTGGTATTTCCAGGGAGATGTATTCTTGTTGGGGAAAGCTGGTGGTATCACTACTTATGATATATTGTAGATTGTTTGGAGAAATGGAGTAAAAAAGTTTAAAACCTGTGGATTTAAACAGCAATAATTTTCTTGACAAGCAATAGGTTTCAAAGATTCTGAATGGGAATTATCAATGTTATTTTTTTATTAGGTTTTTCGGTTGTCACTATTTGTATTTCATTCTGCTGATTACTAGTAGCATTATATTTGAACATTAAAAAGTAGGTTATAATGAGCATAGTCAGAAAATATAATGAAAATCACTGTTAAATATAATTTATTATTTTTAAACTTATGTGTGCATGTGTATGAATTTATTTTAATTTTTCTTTGTTTCTTTGTTTGTTTGCTTATTCACTACTTCATGTCATCCAGTTTGGCTTCTTCCTTCTGAACCACTCTCTAATTCACATTTGATAAAACCTAATACATACTTTATGCCTTGAATTCTTGTGTACTTCCAACCTAGCTATTTTAATGTAGTCCTTCTAATGGATCATCATCATCATTATCATCATCACAAAATATAAAGATCTGCAAATAGAAATAGAACGACTATTGCAAAAGAAAACAAAGATATACCAATAGTTATAGACACCCTAGGTGCAATCCCAAAACATCTGGAGCACCACTTGAAGACCACCAGCATTGACAAAATCACCATCAGTCAGTTGCAAAAGGCAGCTTTACTTGAAACAGCTTATATCCTGCAACAGCTTATATTGATACCTTTAACACCATCAAACAACATCTGCCTATTCCAGGTCCTTGGGAAGGACTCAATAGGTGGATAAGAATGCCAAATCCAGTCTAAACATCTGGCTGTGTAACCAACCATAATAATATCAACCATTCATTTTGCTTATTGCTATGAGTTAGCTACATAATAAATAAATAAGTAAGTAAGTAAAAATTAATTAAAGGAAGTTAAATAAAAAGTCATTTGAATTCAGCTTGAATAGCCAGTGCATATTTGAAGTTTTGGAAAGCATCTATGATGGCTCCAAAGCTCAAGATCCTTTACAATATATATTATCACTCACCACTTTATCCCTCTGGGAAGCTTGCTGTATAAACAGTGATGAGATGTGGCTCTTTACAGATTAAATATGGATTAAAATCCACGGTCCAAGATTTTTTCATTTAAGTTGCATTAAATCCTTGTCTGTGTGCTTACCTTTGGTTAAACAGTTTCAAACATTAAGAAGAACTATTCAGAAACATTTTCCTTTTTTTAAAAAATAACATTTAGGTTATACTCTTGCTGGCTTATTTTGTCAAATTTCCACATCACAGAATAGCACAATCAGTATTATTAGAGAAATAAATATCCTTCACGTTTTAGGGGAGTCATGCTCCTGACAAAATTAAATGGAAAAAAGCTAGACAATCACCTAAACTATTTTTTTTTTCTGTTCCATTTACTAAAAGCATATTACTGTGACCTAGTCATTCCTCTGATTAATTCAGATAAAGGGAGAAGAGGGGAGGCACAAATTCTGTGTGTATCAAATTACTTGTAGAACTCTGGATTGATTTATGTGCAGGCAGATCCACCCAAATGACTATACCATACCACATATGGCACTATGAATAGAATCCAAAAATGTCCATCTATATCCAGTCAAGAATCCATCAGGAAAGATCTGTTTTCCTAAGATGTGTCTAGAAAAATATTATATATTTTTGCAATTCATACAGATATATGATAAAATAAAATAGTGAGTACTAGGGGGGCTAAAATTTGGGGGGGGGAAATGTGCATTTTTGCTTGCATTACAAACAGTTGATAAACTTAAAATTCTGTAACAGATATTTCCCCAGAATTATAAGACAGGCAATATGAAGTATAGATATCAAATTATTTAAAACAGGGGAAATAATAAACTCTATCTATATTGTGGTAGCAACTGGTTGTGGATAGTCTGGCAGTATATAAAGTTATGAAATTTGCTGCCAAGTTTAATTTTTAGTTCTGCTTTGAAAAAGCTAGTAATATGACAAGCAGAACTTTCAACTTTCAACTTTCAACTTTATTGATTAGTCTTACAACCATATCAACAAGACAAGCAGAACCGTAACACTATCTATTGTCTCACATACCAGTCATTTAATCAATAGCACTATTGTATATTAAGCTGAGTAACAACTTTATTTATTGTTGGTAGTAATTGTTTCATCGTCATCGTCATCGTCATCATCATCATTGTCATCGTCATCATCATCATCTTGACCTTTGCAGAAAATGTAGTGAAAATCTGGAGATTTGCATAATGAAAGGTGTTGCAGAAAGCCCCGCCTATATAAGATCTATTCATTCTAAACAATAATTACTAGCTAGGTGGGTAGCAGACTTCAAAGCTACTGTATACTGAAATATCACCATACCAAGATATATTTCAATTGTTTCTTCAATTGTACTTTCCAAAGCATTTTATTTTGCTACTGTATTCAGTTTATTATTTACCAATTAAGTAATCATTAAGTTTTATGACACCCATCTCCTTGTATTTTAGTTTAAGCCCTCCTACTCAGATTAGATAACCCTTATCTAAATATATACTTTCCCTCCTTAGTGAGATGAATATGAAAAATTTCTTTTCTTGTACTCTTTGTCATTCCAGTGAATGAAGAAATACAATCTTGTTGCCTGACTCCACATCAAATTAATTGTATAAATGTAAAATACTATGTATGCAGTAATTTTTTTGTAGGTTTTTCTCCAACTTGCCGCAGGGCCACACAAATACCCTAATACCTGAAATAGTGTCCCCCTCAATTTTGACAACTATCTATGCATTTTTGTTTGGTAAAAATAGGAAAAAAATAGTATTTCACCAATTTCTGTTATAATATATTACAGATGTTGAGTTAAAAATAGGATAGGGAAAAAAGAGATACTTGCTGTCAGTCTAAGAAATAATGTAATCCAGGAAATTTCTAAATACAGCTTTAAATAACATAATTGCAGATAATTTTCAGGGAGCAAGATCCCAACTAGGAAGATTACAGAAATGTTCACAGTAAAAGAGTATCCATGCATTGTTAAACCAGCACATTTAGGAAGAGTAGGGAGAGAATTTAAAACATTTTAAAGAGTAGTTACACACTGGAAATTAAGTCCACTAATCTTTAGACTACAATTGGTATTATTCTTTCAGTGATTGACTTTATTTTATCAGAGTTTAAGAACTATGCATAATTCCATTTTCCAAGAGAGTGACCAAAGCTTGCTTTTTATTGCCATTCCCTCAATGCCTGTTTTTTTTTTTTTTTTATCAAAGACAAGGTAGGTACATGTCTTAGTTGCAATCATTTATTTTCCTTTTTCTATTGCAGATTTCAGTTTAATCTCTTTAAGCATGAATCGTCTAATATTTTACTAAACAACTTAGCTAGAAAGAAATGTATTACATACTTTATACTCATGTCGAACTGCTTTTTGACCCATTTATTAGCTGTTGCCAAACTTCTATCTTACTATATTATCACATATATTTTTATATGAATCAAATAGAGTGATCTGACACTAGAAACTAACCTTCTATTTCTTACAATGAGTTGGGAATCTCATTGAAATAATTTGAATACATTCAAGGACAGCTTAGAAAAATTAGCATGAAAGGATTAACTTATATTTTGTTCATGTTTTGGAGAGAATGGTGCAGTTCTTTTTCTTGTGTTTGCTATTCTTCATTCTGGTCCAAGTTTAATGTTTAGTAGTAAGGTTAAATCCTTAATGCTGGTGCAGTCCGTTGGAAATTAAGTAGGTATTGTTGGTCTGGTACCACAGCTTAATGAAAGCATTAAAAACTTAGTTAAATGCTTCTATAAATATCAAAGTAGGAAGAATATTTGTGTAGAATAACTAGCTAACAATGTTGTGAATGAATTATGGTCTGTTTTATGCTGTTTGTATACTGTTTTATACTGAAGGTGATACTTAGATTAAAATTCAGAACAAAATAATAAAATAAATGAATATAAATATATGATATATAATTGGCTTTTTACATTTAGCTAGATTGTTGGCTTATCTAGTCCACTGCTGGTAACAGCAGCATTTCTAAATTCTCAGAATGATGTAATCCTAGAAACAGTTATATAAGTTTTAAAACACACACACACACACATTCACAACCACAAAGAAATAAACAAAAAGCTCCATCATTACACCCAAAAAGAAATACCCAGTTTTAAAAACTAAAACTTTCTCCAGCTATGGTCTATAGTCTATGATTGAGTTATATGTTTTCCACTTCTGTAACAAGTCTTCATGAATGGACCACTAAGCAAATAATATAACAGCATGTCTATACCATCACCATTTCCTCCAGATGTCATTGTTTAATAGAGGGATCTGGAGTATGCCCACCCTGGCAGAAAATCTCAGAGAGAGGCAGTCCCTTAAATAGCCTGGCCCTGTGCCACCTTGAATTGGACCCAGAAGCACACTGGGAGCCAGTGCAGCTCACGCAACAGCCGTGTAACAAGGATGAAAGTCGGCGTGCACAGAACTACATGAACTTCTGCATTCTGGACCAGCTGATGCTTCTAAATGTTTTTCATGAGCCCTCCCATGTGGAGCACAATGGTTTGTCAATGGTTAGCCACTGAACTTTCAGAAGATACTGTGAGATGTATTGATTGATTGAATTCACAATATTTCTATACTGCCCCAATTGAAAACACTATGGGTAGTACATGGAAGGTTTTTTAAATCAATTATTTTAAATCAAAAGTTCATTGGCTGCTCCTTATAACTGCATGCATGCATTTGAAAGGATTTATGAGTAGCGTGCACAAATAAAATCATGATTAGATAATCACTAATTAAATGGTTACAAGTAATATTTTTCCCTATTTGTAGCTTGGTTGTGATCACTAAATTAAGAACAATCAAGGAAGATAGATTTGACCTGAATTCCTATCTGCTAAACAAATGGTTCAGGTGATGTGTACCTCAGTCTGCACATAAGCATGTATCAGTAATTTGTATCCAGAAAGATACTTTAGATGAAGAATTATATTCCATTCAGTGCTAATGCTGCACATGTATGTGTGCCTTTTTTTTTCCTGGGGTCAGATATATATATTAATTGCTAAGATCAAGAGAGAAACTTCTGCAGAAATTGACTGAGAGTCATCTTGAGGTGAAATAGAAGTAAGCCTTTTCTGTGGTAGCACCTGCATTCTGGGATGGTCTCTCTCTGAAAATCACGAGGCAGCTGCCCTAGTACTTTTAGGTGTCCTTGAAGACTCTGTCTTCAGCCAGGTCTTTCTTGTATGAATGCAAGCCACATAGTTTTATTTTGTTTGCCTTCCCCCTTTGTAATGAACATGATTTTGTATTGTTTTAATTTATTACCTATGGATAGATAGATAAACTTTATTTGAAGGTATTGGGAAGAGATAGAGTAATACAGTATATTCAATGTTTGCCATATTTGTAATTTATCTAAGTTTAATTGGGAAGAATTGTCATTGTGAACACTTCAAAACTGACAAGGGATTCTTTGTCCCTCATGGTGACAGTGAAGGGGGCAATTCTATTTTGCCATGGGGTTTGTGTTAGCAGACGCTTCCACTCACATTGCAATGGTTTTCTTTTTAATGAGACCATTGAAACTGGCTTCTAAAGACTAGTGCTTTCTCTTGTAAAGGCTATGCAAACATAGTCTCAACCCAGCAATTAGAAATCAGCCAAAATTAATGTTAACTTTCCCTCTGAAAAGAAAGTGCTAGAAATTGTGTTCTGACTTGTTGACTGAAATTTGAAATGATGATGATGATGATGATGATGATGATGATGATGATGATGATGGTGGTGGTGGTGGTGGTGGTGGTGGGTTGGAGCCAGTGAAAAATGGATGGAATGTAACCTTAGTGCTGTTTCATAAACATACATGCAAATGTTCCCACACAACACTGACATGAAAGCAAAAACAAAAAGAAAGCTGTCATTAATGAACTTAAAGAATAAAAATAGTTCTTATTTTCTGCCTGTGCAAGAGAATGATGTCTGGTTTTGTGCAATCTAAAGACTTTCTCCAGATACCATTAGTAATTCCTCAGTAAAAATTCAGTGCATTGTATCGACGTACCTTTCATATGCTATAGAGGACTTTGTAATCAACTTCACTCAGACTATTGCCAATCCTGGAGCAACAAGAGCCCTTTCACCTCTATTCCATATGAAATGAAATAAATTGCTAGCACCCCTGCCATTTATATTTTGAGTGTTTGTCTGGTCACTTGGAAAAACAAAAAGCAACTATAGATTCTGAGCAATTGCCTTCACTTTCTTGGAAGCAAAGAAACAATATCTCTTGCATTTAAAGTCTACAGCAAAGTGAAATGGCAAATGATTATGTATTGGTGTTTTTGTAACCAAGCTCATTTCCTAGTAGGTATAACCATTGTTGCTATGGTGGTTTGAGTTGGGGAAATACATTCTAAACAGTGTCTAGAGACAGGCATCAGGAGCAAAATGCTGCTGCTGCTGCTATATTGGAAATGTAATGGTTTTGTTTGAATTTAAGAAGCCAGTGAAATGGGAAAATAGACCATGTAGAACCATAGGAATTCAAAGAAAAGAGGGGGGGGGGGACTTTGCTTAATTTTTCAATAAACCAGCACAAAGCCAGAGATAATTGACTCATCTCCTGGAGACAGCTAATATTATGAGACCAGGAGATATAGAGCTACCAACTCCTCTCTATGAATGCCTGTTGATTTAATTAGTGTGAATTACCAAATTAATTTCATTTGTACTTTCATATACAGCCTTGTAATTTAAAGTCCTATAAAGGACTACTTTTGAATGCTTGTCATTTAACCTTTTTGCTATGCAAAGAAGTAAACTACTTGGGCACATCTATACAGTATGGAACAATGTAGAACAATATGGAAATGATTGACAATTGCCTTCTATACATTGTTCTAGTTCTTGTAGTCTAGCCTATGGTCCTAGGATCCTCTGATAATGTCCTATCCAAGTACTAGCCAACACAATTCTGCTTAGCTTCGTGTCCAGGCAAATCTTGCCAGAATTTTCTTATCTTATTTTGGGGTTGGTAACTTCCACAATAGATTGTGGGGATGCTGTAGATGCAATATATCTTGACTTCAGCAAACCATTTGATGAAAAGCCCATCACATACTGGTCAGCAAACTTAAGTGAGGGCTGAAGGCATGACAATTAAATCAGTAATCAGCTTGAAAATAATATTTAGAGTGTTCATAAATAATTATTATGCCTTAAGGGAGTATCAAATGAGGTGCCACTAATATCAGTCCTGGATCCTTTATTCTGCATGATGATGATGATGATGATGGAGTTGGATGAAAAGGTGAAGGACATGCTTACAAATTTTGCAGATTACATTAAATAATATTGAGTAGCTAATGCCACAGAAAACAAAAGTATCATTCAGTATGGACTGGATTAGAGAAATGATTGAAAGTAACAAAATGAAACTTAACACAGACAAATGCAAAGTTCGTAACATTTCACTTAAGAAGCAAAAATCAGATGAACAGATACAGAATGGCAAAAACTTGGTTTAGTACTAGTGCTTGTGGGGAAAAAAAATCTTGCAATGGTGGTTGCAAACTGAAAAAGAATTAATAGTGTGATGTGGCTGCAAAAAAGGCAAATGAAATTTTAGGCTGCATCAACAGAAGTATAATTTCCAAATCATGGGAAATAATGATTCTACTTTATTCTTCTTCGGATACTACATTCAGTACTGTGTATAGTTCCAGGAACTTTAAGAAGGATTCAGAAAAATTGGAACAAGTTCAGAGAAGGGCAATGAGATGGATCAAAGGAGAAGAAATTAAGATCTGTGAAAAGAGATTTCTTAGTCTTAAGAAAGGACAACTGAATAGGATAGCACTCTTCAGATACCTGAATGGCTATTTCACAGAAGAAGGCAAAGATCTATTCTTTCTTGTTCAAGGACACAAACTAATGGATTCACCATGCTATGCTAAAAAGTGATATGCTTGCTTTTGGCATTAGCATGTGTGGTCAATTCAACAAAACATGGTTAAAACAGTTTAGGGTAGTGTTAAATTAGGAGCAGATAGATGCAGTTTGTAGTCCACACACAGCTCTTGAGTGACTTTGAACCAGTCATGTTCTGTCACCCACCAGCCTTACAGGATTGTTGATATGGGGAAAAACAGGAAGGAACACTATCAATGCCACTTTGAAAGGTGAGATATCAAATAAATAAATGAAAAGTTGTAAAAATCCCCAATTTATTTATATGTAGGTGAAAATGGTATATAAATACTATAGTGTACTGGTTTGGCTATAATTTGTAAACCAATAAAGCTTAATATTTAGACATAGAATCATATATTACTCTAGCACAGACACTCTGTTTGAAAAATTAGTAATGCAAAGATATTTCCTAAGGATACCTTTAAGATGAACTACAAAGCAGATAAAAATCAGCTAATCTCTTCTGATTTGTGATACACTAAGTATCTAGGTAAAGGTAGTCAAGATCAAATCCTGTTTGTATTAAAATGAATGCTCTTAATATTCTTACATGTGCTTGTATTAAGTCTGAAATGCTCTCCTGGTGGGTATAAAGGTGCCTTATATGTATCATTCTACATTTTCACAAGAACTTTAAATTGTTCCTTACCCTTGTAAGAGCTAAAGCTACTCATATAAATTAATAAACTTGAAGTCTCAGGAAATCAAGAATATTTCCCTATTTGAATACAAAAGACTATAAGAATAATTAACAACATATATAGAACTCTTCAGGAGCACAAAATACCAGAATAAAGTATAAAGAGAGAGTGTCTTGAGCATCTGTGTGTGTGTGTGTGTGTGTGTGTGTGTGTGTGTTTATGAGAGAGAGGGAGAGGGAGAGGGAGAGGGAGAGGGAGAGGGAGAGGGAGAGGGAGAGGGAGAGGGAGACAGAGTGAATGGGAATGAATAAAAGACAACACCGGGAGAAGAGGACACATAGATCCTTGAAACAGATAGTTAATTACAAATTGTCCACTGGCTGTTAAACAAGCACGTCCTACATGCAATTAACTTGGAGCATGAAATATTAGATGCTGGGTATGAAGAAGATAAACTGTCAGTGGTTCTCAGCAAAGTCTTCCTTGTCTTTTCCCCATGATAGCACCAAACATCCCTGTGTCAAGTGTGTACTGAACAGTCATGTCAGTTGTATCCTCAGATGGCCACTTTTTTTGCCAATTGAGAAACATTCTAATTTCTTTCCAGAGAAAACTCCTGCCTCGTCAAGCTGTAGCTGACAAAGTGCAGACTTTCTTTTGGGTTATGAATTGGTTCCCACAGGGAAGAGGCTTTTTATTTATTTCACATTCGACCTTTTCATGTAACTTTTAACTAAAAAGAATTTAATTTACCCACTTGCTTCTGAATAAAGAATTGAGTAATGGAAAATAGCAATTGTTCTGGATTATGCTGCATATAAAACCCAGGGCGGTCAAAAATATCAAGGTGGCAACCTGCCATCTTGCTTATTTCTTCTGCAATTGAAGTCCAGTCCCTTGAGTTTTGGATAATTTGATCATGGCCACTATCTTGATTTTGTATGACTGGTCTTTTAAGAATGTGTTATTTGTTGATTGATTTGATTTTGATGCCACCCAACTCCAACTAACTCCGGCAGCTCACAAAGTAAGTAACAGCATAAAAACAACAAAATTCAAAATAAAAAAAAAGTTACAAGATTGCAACCCAGACAACACACCAATCTTAAACAATGTGTTGACCCATCCTATCCCAAAGTCTGGGAAAATACCTGGCCTTTCAAGGCCTTCGGGAACATCGTCAGGGTGGGAGCCATCCAAATCTCAGGGGAAGGCTCATTCCAGAGGGTAGGCACTGTGACAGAGAAGGTGCACTCTTGTGTCCTGAAACTGTTTTATCAAAGGGACCTGGGGTGTTTCCACTCTTTTGGATCATAATGGCCAGGCAGAAACCATGGGCAATAGGCAGTACCTCAAATAACCTGGCCCTATGCCATATAGGGCTTAATAGGTAATAACTAGCACCTTGAATTGTACCAGGAAGCCCACTGGCAACCAGTGCAGCTCACTGAGTGGAGATAACACATGGGCATATTGTGGCATACCCATCAATGCTTGCGCTGCTGCATTCTGGATCAGCTGAAGCTTCCAAGTGGTCTTCAAGGGCAACTCCATGTACAGTGCATTGCAGTAGTCAAGCTGTGAGGTGACATGGGCATGAGTGACAGTCTGGATGGCTACCCAATTCAGGAGGTTAGCACCTAGTACACCAGATGGAGCTATGCAAAGGCCTTCTTTGTGATAGCTGCCACCCAACTAAAATGGATCTAGACAATCCAATTCCTCCAAGATCATCCAACTGCACCCTACTATCCTACCACAACCTTCTGGAGGGAGGGAGGGAGGGAGGGAGGGAGGGAGGGAGGGAGGGAGGGAGGGAGGAAGGAAGGAAGGAAGGAAGGAAGGAAGGAAGGAAGGAAGGAAGGAAGGAAGGAAGGAAGGAAGGAAGATCTAGTGGCAATCTTTACACAAAATGAAAATAATCAAGATTTTTTTTTTCTAGTAAATCAGACTTTTTCCCCCTCTGTCCTACACTGTACTAGATCTCCTCAAATACACCTTCATAATTATTATGGTTTATACTAGATCCTCATGTCATGTAAGATTACTGAAATCTTACAGGATAACGTATTTTAAAAAGAACTCTTATTATGTGGTTATAGATGCCATCTAAGTATGTCACTGATTGCTTGGCTGTATACAAATTTATTATTCTAAGACGCTCTGTGACTATGGACTAATCAATCTATTTCTGAACGATGTCATTTTTTCATATGTCCATTTATAATCATATGAATCTCTGATTTAAGGAAAAAACATAAATTAATTTTATTTTAATACATTCTCCCAAATATTATGTACAAATCTGACTCTAAAACATTCAATGTGCATTTTAGCCTAAAATCTCCATTATTATATGCATGTTTAGTGCATTTTGATCCAAGGATGTATTTTAATACCATTGCATCTCTTTCAAGAAGTGAAATCAGATTACTTCACATAAAAATATGTGAATATGAACCTTGATCATCCTTACTATGCTGTATTCCAAGTGTATTAAATGTAATGTATTTTACACTGTTGTATAAGGAACTCTAGTTTTAAAATACTATTTTATTAAATTCAGTGTAGTGAATAGCTTCAGTGTCGTGAATAGCCATAGTGAATTAAAGGTATTAATTACAGGATTACCTTCTACTTTCAAGGGAATGAGTGAGGCTTATGCATGTGTATCCATTGGTTATTTCTATGTCATGTGGGAAGTATTAAAGAGGACAATAAACTTGCAGCATACTTTTTTATAAAAAAGTGTAAAATTTCAACTTTTTGAAGATATCATGTATCAAGAAACAAGACTGATTGTATTAGATATAAACATGCTATTCAGATCTTGGATCTACAGGCTGTCCCCCCCCCCCCCCCTTCTTTCCCCATCATTTTTATTCTACTTCAAAACTTAAATCATAACTGTGCATTAAAAGGGGTTATTTCTTTATGCCAGACAAGCCAGAAAAGAGCATCATATTGTATTAATCAATCAAAATTTCAGACTTATTCTGCTGCTTCACTTCTTTTCTTTCTTCCTCACTTGTTTCAAGTAAATCCTCTAGCTTTATTTATACTTTAAAGGTTGTGTTGTTTTTGTTCTTAAGAATAGCCTTTTCATTTTGAGTCAGAAAAATATGCATAAAATTAGTCAACTCCTTTCTTAATTTCTTAGCATTTATTTACTTCAGCTATTCTTATCAAAATGTTTGGTGTAGACACAAACAAATAAAGATACAGTGTATTTTCATGGCATTTTATTCATATTCATATAGTATAAAGATACAGAATAAAGCTCATGAACTAGGAAAAGTCCTGTTGCAATTGAAGAGAATATATGTAGCTGAGGGTTGAACTATGGAATCCTTGGTGCTCTCTAGCTTGGTCATTTGCTTGCAGATATTTCATTATCCAACTAGGTAACATCAATAGTAATTAACATCAACAGTACTGATGATGTTACTTAGTTGGGTAATGAAATGTCTGCAAGCAAACAATCAAGCTCAGAGAGCTCCAAGGATTCCAAAGTCCTATTGTATGCACAATAGGATGTGTACAACACACATCAGTTACAACAATAATATGGTTAGCAGCTTAGAACTTTGAACAAAATACTCATAAAAATGAACGGAATTTTCTGTTCCTGTTTTCTGTGCTTCAGAGGAAAATGTGAAGGTCCAAATCCTGCATAGATTTCCCATAGAATGTAGCAGAGAGTCCTAAATTATTCACAATAACTAAATAAGATAGTTCTTCTATATTTTGCACATAATTATTGCTTATTATTCCTCTTGATACATTCAGTTTAAAATAAAAAATGACAAGCAGAAATAGATAGAACTAATATCATTTCCATTCCATTTTTTTTTTTTTAACTGCTTAACAGTCATTACTGACCCTGCAGTGACCGCCCCCTAGCGGTTTTCAAGGCAATTGCATCTTTCTAGTTTCGGAATTAGACTTTGCCAGAGCCTAATTCCTAGAGCGTCAGCCCAGCTGGCAGCACAGGAGGCGGGATTTCCGTTGCTTCGCGCCCCTTTTTTCGGACGAGCGCGGTTTCGCGCTTTTTTTTTACCGGCAACTTGTCCCGTCTCTCTGTTGAGCCGCTACCAGCATTTTTCCTCCCACCGGAGTGAGAGTCCTCATTTATCTACTCACGTATGTTTTCGATCTGCTGAGTTGGCAGAAGCTGCGGGTATAGAAACAAGAGCTCACCTTGTTAACGCGAGGCTGGACTCGAACCGCTGAAGCTTTCAGCCATTTCTGGCCGGCACTTTCAGCGTCATGGACATGGCCCCTGAATTGTGTGCTAAATTTCAAGTATGCATGCAGTTTGAATGCTTGGCCAAAAAGTACTCAATGGGAGGAGGTCAAATTCTTAATTTGATTCAATTTGATTTATATTTAAAATATATTAAAATTAAATATAAGTCACTCTTAGGGATGTGCAACGACTACCCAATGCACTTCATGACTGGAAATTGAATTAAAAAATAAAAGTTAGGGATAGTTTTAATAGATATTTAAGATAATTTTTATGAACATTATATAGAGCTTTTATGAGTCCTAGGCAGGAATATAATTCCCTTTATGCACTTCAAATAGAATATTAATTTAATCATGTAAAGCAAATATATTGAGAACAAGGTGAAAGACATGGTAAGTTGCTAGCCTCTCAGTATCAACAATTGCAGTGTTGTGTTCTTATTGCTATTATGAAGAACAGTCAGGATAAAATATATAATGATTCTGATTCACTAAATCAATATTTTTCAAATTTTATAGTATCAAGTCAAATCTGACACAGGAAGAAACCAATAATTTTCATATATTTTTCCTATGCATGATCATATACAGTAGGTGCATGTTCTCTCTCCAAGAAATAATAGACACTATTAAGTTTATTTAAAAAAAACAAGCAAAAAATAAAAGTCCAGTCTAGATATATGGTTATCTCTGTGGTATAATATAATTACTGTTGCAGGTCTGCAATGATGCCTTTTAATTTTTTTTTTTTTTCACCCAGTCTCTTCATTGTGGGTTACATAACTGATTCTGAAAGCCAGTTAAAGATCCTTCTGACTACTTAAGCTATTGTCCCTCATTAGACGTCTACTTTAAAAAACTGACGTAAACATGGCATATAAATTACAGATGATATCTTCAGTTATCAACACTGGACAATCAGGCTTTATAAAAAATTGTCAAACATCTGATAATATTAAATTATGAACTGATATTCTGGATATTCATTCATAAAAAAATGAAATCATCTGTGGGGAATTCATTGGAAGTGAGAAAGGCATTTGACAGGGTGCAATGAATATTTATGAAATAAGTCTCCCCTAAACACGCATGTCCTCCTCTTTTTTTTTTTTTTAACTTAATTGGATCACTACTGTATTCTCCTTGTTAAGTAAAACAAACAAACAAAAATGGTTTCAATATTGGAAAGACAGTGAAACCCCTGTATATCCTGGATCATTGCTATATATACAATCAATGTAATAGAAAGAGAGATCAATATTATTTATCAGGTTCATGTTTAATGATGTCCTAAAAATTAGGCTGAATTATTTTCTATTTGTGCATGATATGTTTTGATGTTTCTTTTTTCCCTGTCTCTCTTTGCTCTTTGTGTTTGTATTTTTATTCTCTCCTTTGCACTCCCATCTCTCTTCCTCTTTCTTTATCTATTAAAGCAGTACAACAACAACAACAACAATTTGGAAAGTTAGTATTATCCACCTTATGTTATTCCAACAATAAGGAATGGGACAGATCATCCTGACTTCTTCCCATTCTCTAATATTTTTTAAGAAAACTGTAGCTCTGTTCTCTGTATTATCTAGCAGATGAAAAACATAAACACACAAAACAAACAGCTTTTGACCTTAGCATTCCCAATAATTGTCTGCCAGAATAATTTGACTAAAACCTCTTTGTCATCCAATTTTCTACTTAGATCCTGAGCTTGTGTATCACTGATACACATTTGCTACCTATTTCTGTATTACCAATCCTATACTGTTGTCCTCTGAATTAGGCACTCATTTACTGAGTGGAGAATTATATATGTATGGTAGTTTTTGTTATAATACCAACCCATACCTTAGCATATGAAGTATGGAAAACATCTGTTCAGGATTTTAGTAGAACCTTAGGTCTTGCTAGAAGAAGAAAGTGAGAAGTTACTATAATAGGATGAAACTGCAGAAACTGGTATTTCATCAGGGAAAAGCAGATGGGCCAGAGGGTGAATAGATAATAATTATAAGATGGTTGACAATGTCAATTTAATTGTTTTCGGATGCATGGTGAGGATATGCTTGATCCAGAAGACCTGGAATAAATGATCCAGAATGCCTGAGAAGTAGGACCAGTCAGAAGCCAGAATGATAACAGGTCATGGAAGGTGACCTATAAGAAGAAGAAATAACCACAGCAATCTGGACTTCCATGAGCATAAAAAGTCTGAATTTTTCAAATTAGCCTTCTCAGTGCTTCCCACATTTCTGTGTTTTTGACTGGGTTTCTGGTTGAATTGGCCATTTGAGTAAAATCTGCAACTTCTCATCTATCTCATGTTGCTCAAACACTACCTGGCACAACTAAAGTATTTATATAATTATTTGAATTGTATAGCTTCATCTGTCCTTCCAATGGAGGCAATGTCTTCCAATTTCATTGGAAGAAGTACAAGAGGCAAATTGGTCTGCTATGCAGATCACAGGCAGCTGAGCAGGGACTGACTGGGCTCCTGTCTTTATAGCCAGGTGACCTGACTTCTGATTGGTCTTTAGCCAAGCTGATTTTGCACTGGTGGAGGTTGGTGAGGAGCCCTGTCAGTCCCTGCTCAGATGCCTGTGGTCTCCTATGCCTCCAGTTGCTGTGAAACATCAGGAAATCTGCTTTCTAGGCCATGGTCACTCAACTCTGAAATTCAACACTGCCCAACAGATACTAGCCATGAAAGCCTATACAGTATAAGAAGGAAACACTTAGAAGCCAAGAGAATTAGTGTGGATAGTACACAATGCTTGCATGATCATAAAGTTATTGCTTTTCAGAATTGTTGACATGTATAAAATAGAATCTTATTAATGCAGCTCAGTCCTTCAAATCTTTGTGAATAACAATAATTATTCCCTAAAAAACACTAGAGCAATAGTAATGTTGAGATATGAACATTAAAAAGCTATTCGATATCAACTACAAAAACATATGTTAAAATATCTAATCTACCAGACCTCACCAAATTATAAATCTTACTTCTTTAAGACTCCACTTCTTGTGCCTTACTAAAAGAAAACAAAACAAAACTTTTATTTACATTTGTATATTATTGTGCCTGATAATATATTTCTAAACTTAAGAGCTTTAAAATGTAAGAACCTTAAAGCTATGATATTTGTCATTATTCCTCATTTACTACTCCTTAAACTAATGATCAATGAATACACCATAAGAAAAATAAGAATGCATGCATGTAAAAGACATTATAAAATAGAATTATACCCTAGTTTCACATTTTTATAATATACCATGATTTCCAACACGTACATAAATCTAAATAGGACTTCACGTTTTATTATTTTGTCCATTCAATAACATATTGCAATCAATGTGATCCACTTTCTCTTTATAAAAGAACAGATGCTGCCTTTTGATTGCACTCAGTGGA
Source organism: Liasis olivaceus (assembly GCA_030867105.1). Taxonomy (NCBI): domain Eukaryota; kingdom Metazoa; phylum Chordata; class Lepidosauria; order Squamata; family Pythonidae; genus Liasis; species Liasis olivaceus. Next base: position 32,038,490 of record CM061354.1, on the reverse strand, counting down.
TTACATGTAATATGAAATAAGAGTGTATATACATGAAATCTTTCCATACACAGGGCTATTTAGATTGCAGCAATCGTTCATTTTTTTGCAGTGTACTTTCAACATTCAAAAGTCTAAAGGATCTTAGAACTTAGGTGAAAAACATCATCTGATTTAGCACTCTATTTTTTATAGCTGTCTCAGCTAAACTTCATTTTCACTTCAGAAAATGGATTTTTTGGAGAATGGCATTCTCTGCCTATGCACTTTCATGGCCCTAACATTCATCTTACATTTATACATAAGCTAGGAAGAAGCACTGAGGTTCATCTAGATGAACTATATGTTGCATGGAATTCACCCTTCACTGAGTTTTCCCTCCCGTCATGTACTAGCCATCTGCCCCTCCACAAGTCACAGCACATAGATCATTGAAGTCATGGCCTACTCAAAGTGGGAACAAAAAATCCTGTGTTAAGCACCTACTTTATGACTTCAGATCGTTGCACTATTTTTAAATAACACTGATACAATTTTCAAGCTGTCCAGATTTCGAGTTTTATTTTTTTTCAAGATTAAGACTTGAATGTACATTTCCAGCTTCTATCATTACTCTAGAGAATGCACATCCATTCAACTAAATTAATCATTCTTTAAATAATTATTAAATATGCATTTGCTCTGGATTTTAATACAATACACACCACTACTGCATGCTCAGAAGGTAGCCAGGAACAAATCATGGTTTGTCCCAGTTAGATATCCTGTACATAACTGGATATCTCTCTATATTTAAGTGCAAACACCTTTACTTTGACCTTCTTTCCATCTTTTATGGCAGCTGAAATATCCAACTCTTTATACTGTATGAATATAAAATATTCATATTCATACAGTAAAATAAAATACATTGTATTTTCAAAATAAATAATTAATGCAAACTCAGCAATAGAACAATTTTTATAATACTTTTAAAGTTTACAAGTACGAAGATAAAAACTAAGAAAAGTAAGAAAAATATGAAAAAGAGAAAAAAGGAAAAAATAAAAAGTGCAGAGAAAAAATAAAATTAAAGAGAAAAATACATAGTCAATAAAAAAGAAAAAAAGAAATATAAAGAAATGACTTCCCCCTTCATCACAAGTACAATTTCCATAACTTATCACCTTCCCTAACACTACAACAAAATATTCCTCTTCTTATCTCTCATCTCTTATCAATAAATTCTTAGAACCTTGCCATTCAGTCCTAATCAGCAAAAGTTCATTAACAGTTTCCAGAAATAACAATATATACTATATATATTAAACTTAATCAAATAAACTAGCTTTATATTCCTCTCCTTTCCTTTTAACATAGTAACGTATCTCTATTTATTTATTTATTTATTTATTTATTTATTTATTTATTTATTTATTTTTTCAATTTATATAGCTACCCATATCAATTGCATGACTCTGGGCAGTTTACAACAATTCACAAATACAAAAAGAACAAAGTACAATATTAAGACATATAAAACTGTATAAACTGAATTAAAAAATCCACACTGAGGTCTAAAAAAGCAACCTACACTCAACACAACCACTGTATAGGTTCTACTATACATTCAGATCCCAAGCCCAATGGCTTTTTCTGAAAATACAACAGAAATATCTCTTCATTCTATATCTCATCTCTTATCTATAAACAAATCTTTAAAGCCTTGTCATTCAGTCCTGGTCAATAAAAATCCATTAAGAGTTACCAGAAACAACAATATATATTTGTTATATTTGTTAACCTTGATCAAATAAACTAACTTTATATTCCTTCCCTTTTCTTTTAACAACCTTAATCTTTAATCTATTTAAATAGTGTCCCAGAACTTGATTTCTTTTCATTTTCTCTTTGTCTCTTCTCAGAAAATCCTTTAATACTTTAGCACATCTCTTTTGTAGATCCAAAATAAGAAAATTATCTAAGTTACTCTTCTGGTTTGTTATTTGTATATCCCTTTTAATTATTAAAACATCAGCCAGTTTCATTTGCATATCCAGTGTAACATCTTTTTCTGTATCATTCTTGTAGCCTGTCATTTTTAAATCCACATTCGAATCACCCTCAGTCTCAGCCTTGTCCAGTAAAACTTGTTCCTCTTATCTGGACAGACTTTTGTAGATCTTAGTAAATTTGTGTCATCTTTGAAATAAAATATTTAATGGTAAAACAAACCTTTCAAAAACTCACCCAGGAATAGGAAGAGGAGAAGATAAAAAAAGAAAATGCAACCTTTTATTTTGTTGCAAGCATCCTGTGAATTAAGCAAAACAACAGTCTTTATAAGTATTCATCTAAAATTCTTTAGTGAGAGACAATCTCTAAAAGAATGTTAGAGATATCAGACATCAGAACAGCATACTAAAAAGGAAGTTACACATATTAGATTGCCTTCCAGAATTTCCTTTTGCAAAGAGTGTGATTTTCACCAGTTTCTTGGATGCTCCTATGTTATCTGTTAATCAATTTCAGCCAGTCCTTTAGTGTTATCTCCTTTCAATATATCACCTTAACATCATTATGCTTGTCTCACTTTGTTACCTTTGTGTATTTGCACACTGTATTCTCAGTGGCCCTTTAATCATTGCAAGTTCCCACTAATTGAATATAGACATCATTAGTTTTCCTTAGTGCCTTGTCTCCTAACACATTTTTTCTTCTTCTATCTGTCTCTCTTTCTCTCTTAGGACATGGGACTGAATCAGTGAGGTCACTAATGATCCGGTACTCCCTTTGGCACACATACTCTTCAATTATTGCTAGCATATCAGAAGATAAGTCTTATAATAATGCAGTATTTGATCAACCGCATTACAAACTTCATTACAAACTAAGAAACTGTCCTTTTAATCTTTCTGAAGATCTCTACACTGAGGAGTATAAGCAGATGCCTTGCTAAGCAACTTGTGATATAAGAGAAATCCCTATTATTTCAGTCTCTAGACAGCTAAAATCTGTATTGTATGATGGCTTGGCCCAACCAAAAGCAAGTGATATTAAGGATTTCATATATATTAAAAATATTTAATTTTTAAAATATAATAGGTGGACAAGACTGATATGTTTGAGATTCAATGCTGTCTATTTCTTTGATTGAACATTTGAAGCTGCAGTCCTATATATTATCATGTCCTATGGAAGTCAGGGAGACAAGTAGGTCACTGGGGGAAGGCTGTTTGTCAGGATTACAGCTCTCTAGTCTCTTCCACCTTGAAAATCCCAATTATGGCCTACACTGCTCAAATAAGCAGTTTGAACTGAAATACTGGTTATTTGAAACTGCCAAGGCTATCTGCATTAAACATTATGGCATCTGTTTAACCTATATATATAAAAAAATCTTTAAAACATCTCTCTCCCTCAGCCACCATCATAATTTCCTTCTCCTGCTTCCCAGATTTTCTGTTGAGGAGCTGCTGCTGCTTTATCCAGCAATCAGGAAGAATCCATGATAGCCTTTTTGATTCCCTCAAACTCTTTTGACAATGTCCTTGTCAAAATAACATATTTCATATCTCATTTTAACTAATCCAGATCCCACACAACTGCTTCCCCTGTTTTTTCAAGAATCTTTCTCTCCCCTTTCTCCCCAGTTTGTCTTTGCCTTAGGGTAAAGACATAAAGATAAAGAATCTACTTTAGCTATAACCCTCTTTCTTTCTTTCTTTCTTTCTTTCTTTCTTTCTTTCTTTCTTTCTTTCTTTCTTTCTTTCTTTCTTCCTTCCTTCCTTCCTTCCTTCCTTCCTTCCTTCCTTCCTTCCTTCCTTCCTTCTCTCTCTCTCTTTCTTTCTCCTTCCTTCCTTCCTTCCTTCCTTCCTTCCTTCCTTCCTTCCTTCCTTCCTTCCTTCCTTCCTTCCCTCTCTCTCTCTCTCTTTCTTTCTCCTTCCTTCCTTCCTTCCCTCTCTCTCTCTCTTTCTTTCTCCTTCCTTCCTTCCTTCCTTCCTTCCTTCCTTCCTTCCTTCCTTCCTTCCTTCCTTCCTTCCTTCCCTCTCTCTCTCTCTCTCTCTTTCCTTCCTTCCTTCCTTCCTTCCTTCCTTCCTTCCTTCCTTCCTTCCTTCCTTCCCTCCCTCCCTCCCTCTCTCTCTCTCTCTCTCTCTCTCTTTCTTTCTTTCTTTCTTTCTTTCATGTCTATTATATAAAATTGGAAGGATTAAAAATGCTGAAGAAAATTTAGCACAGCACGAAGAGAGATCAAAACAGCCACTTCTATGACTAGGTAGATCAATATCTGCTAGGAATAGATAGAGTTAGTTGGGTGAAGAAAGTGGTATTGGTATCAGTATTCACCTGAAGTAGATATGACACTAATTTTCACTTCAAGTGAAGTTGTAACAGTTTCAGTCGTTTTTATGGCAGACATGTCAAATGAAAGAGTTTTGTATTTGTTGTTTTTTGATAAGACTACAGAAATTTCTAGAAGAATAATCTCAGAGTTGTTATTGGTTTTCATGTACCATGAAATGCAAAGACATTTGTCATCAGGGAAACTAAGTGATTTTAAGTAGGACTTAAGTAGGTGAAATTCATTAGCAATGTATTAATACAGTATTTGATAGAAGAAAAGTACAATAGTGCTTTATGGTTGTGTTTTGTTTTTCTTGTATGTTGCAAACATTACAGAAATAGAAGCAGTCATTTGAAAGGGGGGGAAAAGTTCTTTCCACATTGTGCAGTGTCTTTCAGCCTGTGTCTTGTCCACTACCAGGTTAACAAAGTGAATGTGTCTTGATCTACTCTTGTAGTCCTTTGAAACTGCCAAAGAGTTAAGTGTTATTAATCACTTGGCATTCAAGGTTATCATATAGTAACAATTGTGTCAGTAAATTTGGATGTCTACCCTGTCTTAAGCTATTCCAATATGATATTCCACTCTTCAAAGTGTAAAAACTGAGCAAAACCTGCTTGCTTATATAATATAATGCTTTTTGCAGCAACAGTTAAGTAACACAGAAAAGCACCAGATATGCCAAAATTATAATATTCATTATTTTATTCTACATATAGCAAAAAAGAGAAAACATTTTTTTAAAGGTAGCTATCAATAAAAATTAGCATTTAGGGCTCTTTGGAGCTGTTGTTTTTTAGTTGAGGGATTAGTATAAAGGGAGCTAAGGAATATCTAATATAAATTGATGATATTTTTGCTATGCATCTAATTAAAGAGAGTTGGAATTTATGTCAAGGGTAAATAACAAAGTGGCATTATACTTGGACAGCTCATTAAAATCTAAAGGTGAAGGACTCTGTTCAAAAAGTCATTAGATAATTGTCTGAATTGTTTTCTGTAACATCTTCTATAAGTGGTAAGAAAATAGAACACAAATGAAGTATGCCTTTACCATGTCTCTCAAATAACAGTTTAATATTCTGCAAGTGGTGAGCATGACATATTATAGGTTATTCTAATTTAACAAAGTGCAAGTGGCAGAAAACATAGGAAGCAGAAGTGCAGTGAAAGAATTATACTTGCTAGCATAATTGGCCAAAATGCTGCTTGGCAGGACAACTGTTCGGGATTAAAGCCTAGTTTTATTTTGAATTATGTTAGCATTTGAATTAAAAGAGCTAGTAAATGTTTAATAATGGTTAAACTATTTTGGTATGTCACTGTGAAATCTTCTTCACCAACTCTACTCAATACGGTATTTGTAATATTTGTCTTTATTAATACTTTAACTCATAACGTTAGTCTTCTTTGTACTGTATAAAGGATATCAAGGTGATACTTGGAGTGTCCTGAATCCAGAAACCATACATAAATGCACCTCCAAGATTAGCTCTAATCATCATATAGTAATAAGCAGCTAGGAGTAAGGTTGGCAGGGTTAGGGAGCCATGCACTCCTGCATTGCTTCTGACCCCAGGACCCACAGAAGGTAGGTTGAAGTTCCTCAGGACCATAAGCCTGGGGAACTCCACTGCCAACACAGTGGCAACACAGAGTCAGGGAGTTTGGGCAGGAATGCTGCTACACTGTAGGGAGGAAGATAAGCAAGCAACAATCCCAAATAATCCCACAGCCCAACCTCACAAAGAGTTTTACGTCCAGCTATGTTTGGGGAAGAGCCCCTAAAGGCTGCCAGAGGCTCCTGGATAACAATGCATATCCCCTGCCCCAGAGTCATGGTTGGTGCCACACCTGAAACATGATGAACAAATTTTATATAGGGGAACTTTTAAGATAACCCTGGTTAGCTTTTTCTAGTTCATTTATTGGGCTCTGTATAAGGGCAAAAAATAAAATTATAGGTTCATCTAAATATATTAAGATTTTTTTTTTTTTTTTTTTTGGTCTGCTTCACAGTCATTACTGACCCTGCAGTGACCGCCCCCTAGCGGTTTTCAAGGCAATTGCATCTTTCTGTTTTTCGGAAGTAGCCTTTGCCAGAGCCTACTTCCTACAGCGTCCAGCCCAGCTGGCAAGCGCAGGAGGCGGGATTTTTCCGTTGCTTCGCGCCCTTTTTTCGGGGCAAGCGCGATTTCGCGCTTTTACCGGCAACTGTGGTCCCGTCTCTCTGTAGAGTCGCTGCCAGCATTTTTCCTCCCACTGGAGTGAGAGTACTCATTTATCTAGTCACGTACGTTTTCGATCTGCTGAGTTGGCAGAAGCTGCGGGTAGAGAAACAAGAGCTCACCTTGTTTAACGCGAGAGGCTGGACTCGAACCGCTGAAGTTTCCAGCCATTTCTGGCCGGCACTTTCAGCGTCATAAATGTTTAAGGTTGAAAAGAACAAATAAGTTTTATTAAGAAAATTTCCAATATTTTCTATTGTTATTTTATACAAGTTACCCATTAGTTGAATATTCTATATTTTTCTATGACATATCCTAGTTGTAAAAATCTAGGTAGAATGTAAGAACACTATTCCTATATATCAAACACCTATACCATTTATTTCCCTTCGGTTCTATGAGAGTTTCCAGCACAAGTAGAATTATTCACTGCTCTCTTTGAAATGAAAAAAAAAAAAGCTTCCTGTAGGTAGGTAGCAATGAATGTACCTTTGGCCCATGTAGAGAATTGACTCGCAGCTGTTGACAGCAGTTGGGCTAAATCTATTTAAATTTAATTGAATTGTGCATCAAACTGTATCTTTAGCCTGCTCTTAGTCCTTGCATGTTACACCCTCTCTGTGGATAAGCTTGCTGTTTATTTGGAAGATCAGATCTAAAGGCAAAAGCCTTTTCTCTTTACTAGAACAAAAAGGGGAGGGGAGGGGAGGGGAGGGGAGGGGAGGGAGGGAGGGAAGGAAGGAAGGAAGGAAGGAAGGAAGGAAGGAAGGAAGGAAGGAAGGAAGGAAAAAAGAAATGGATTAATTATAATTTAAAATTACAGTAGAGCTCAGAAAGACATGGACTACAGGAGTATCTGGTCTGAGTTCCTGAACTAATGTTAAATTCTTTCTTTGTTTTTTCCTTTCATATTTTTGAGACATTAATTAAATGCATCTTAGGATGCAACTTGTTTTACATTAAAAGTAGAAAGAAAAAGAGAGAGAGATGGAAATGGAAATGGAGAGCAATCAGAAGTAGTACCCATTGGAGAAGGACATCCATGTTAGTCTATGGTACTCCAGTCTGGTAGTCCCTTTTATGACCAGCAAATTATATTGTAGCTCATAGGCTTTTGTGAGGTGCATCTGATTTCATCAGTTGCATAGAGTAGCTTAACTAATGTAGGAAGGGGAAAAGACAAGGTAGTTATGCAGATGATGGTTCCATGCAGGACAGAATACAGGTACCTTATCAGTTAGCAATTACAATGTGTTAAAAATCCATTATGTTTGTTTAGACCTGACATAGCCTGAAACCTACTGATATATGTAAATTCAGCCATCTCACGTTCAGTTCTTCTGGGTAGTATTTTTCTTCCAGAACTGCTACTTTGAGATCTGTAATAGTATGTCCTCGGATGTTAAAATGTTTTGCCATTAGTCTGACCTTGTTCTGAGACCTGATGTCCAATTAAAGTCCATTAAATATTTTGCACTAAGTCTGGACTGTTTGTCCTAATAGCATCCAGAGGGGCTTATCTTTGTTAAAAGATAATAGCATACATCACCTAAGATGAAAAACCAATAAAGATGCCTCTAGCCTTGTTTGTGAAGTTATTGGGGCATATAACTGTGCTGTTGATGTGAGGGCAAAGTAGATCACTGGTTTTGTTGCAGGGTCTTGTTCCCATGTTAGTCTCATTGTCATGTTGTTTCTTGTTGCTTATGAGAATCTGCTTGAGGTTGAGTGGTTGTCTGTCTACAATGTGGGTCTGCTACTAAGTGTCTGAGAAAGTATAATGTCATTGTCCAGTATGAGCTGTAGCTTATTAATAATGTGTTTGAGCAGCTTGAGCTGTGAGCTGTAGGTAACAATCAGTGGTATTTTGTTCTGTTTTTGTGACCTGGCTTTTAATAGGCCCTCCTTGAGAATCAGTCTGACTGTATTGATTCATGTATTGATCTTTCTGGGTTGGTAGATCAGTATCCTGGATGCCTGGTTTCATTCTATCAGTTGATACTTTAACACAGAGTCCTACAACAAGAGAAATATTGAAAACTCAATTAATCTAGCAATATTACAAGTAAAAATGTAAAAACCTACAAACGTTTTCCATAACTCTAGTTGGCCATAGTTCATAGATTGATGCCTTTTTGAATGGATTGCAGGAATGTGTGGAACTCCACCCACTTCATAACGTCCCATTCATTTAACACTTCTTCCAGAACAGTATGTGATCAGTGTGATATGCAAGCAGCTGCTTTCATTGTATGTACTGTAGAATGTATGACGTGAAGCCTAAAGAATTAGGGTGATCTACTCGTGTTTCTTATTGACATGTGAACCATCATCGGGAGAAAGATTCCCCGCACATAATCAAATCCAGTAAAACAACATGCCGCTACCATATATTTGCAATATCATAATCCCAAAACATTTATATTAGTTCTAAAAGGTACCTGACCTAAATATTTGTGCATGTGGCTGACACATACTGTTTTACACTTAAAGGAAGATAAGATATGCAATGACATAGAGATGTTAGATAATTTATTTTTTGTCACAATACATTTTAAACTGTATGTAATTGATGCAATTCACATTTCCCAAATATGAGAATAGCGTTACTTGTTATATTTTGTGATAAAAGAAATAATTGCAGTAGAAATGTGTAGTGCTGTGGGTAGAGAAAGAGAGAGTGAACGGAGATAGAGAGTTAGAGAGATAGAGAGATGAGAGAGGGGGAGAGAGAGACAGTTGCCTACAAAATGCATATATTTGGGAAAGTTTCATTTATCAGAAAATTGCTTTAAAAACATGCCATGGACTGCAGAGCTAGGATTAATTACATGCAAACTGAAACTGACAAGACTTAGACTGAGACATGCCTCCTTCAAGTGAGGTCCTATATCAGATGCTGCAATTTACAGAGAAGTTGAGACTTGCTTCAGTTATGTTAGTACTGACTTGGAATTTCCATATAATTGTATAAATAGAGACTAACTTTATTTTACCCAGATCTTAAATAAAACTTATTTAATGCTTTCTACTTACTGGTTTGATACATATTCCATAGTGTTTAACATTCTTCTCACTAACTCCCACTCCCACTCACATCAATAAAAAGTCTTGTCCTGTTGTAGTTTAGAAGTCTCTGCTTCAATGGCAGATTTAATGAGATCCTTAATGTCCTTCAGAGGAAAAAAAAAAAGCAACAAAAAGAAATGATGAACATCCCATTGATATATATTAGGAGTGATCTTCCTAACAGAGATATTGAATTTTCCACTCAAACTGTTTACAGTATATTATGCATATGCAGATTTTTTTCAAGAAAGAACAGGTTCACCTTAAATATGTTAGGAGTTAATTAGGATTTTAGTAAGCACTTCTTCTTTCATTTTTCTTTCTACATAACATTTATATTAGACCATCAGAAGATGGTTGGCAGCTGTAAACATGAATCATAACACCACTTATAATCTTGATAGCAATGATGGTTAAGGTTAAGTTAATCAAATGCTCAGATCTCTCTTTAATGCATGTGGCTTTAGAAAGGCATCGCTTAATGCAAATTGTCTTCTATTTATATTTTTTCCTCTGGCCATTTAATTTAATTCTGATTGTTTTCCTCAGTTGTGGGATTCCCCCGCCCCCCAGCAATAAGGGTTGAGAAGTGTTTTAGAAATTATTTTGACTCAATTTCAAGATTAACTTTTTACAAATGCTTGCTGGAAGGGATGCTTGGTTAAATATATGCAAAGGCTCCAAAGCAAAAGTGGTGATATTTTTAAAGAAGACATTCTAGTTGATAGCATTTCAAATTGTTTTCTACTGACAAAGCATATGATATAATGATGAGAAACTATTCTCATTGTGTAATTGGTTAAAATATCACAAACATTATTGCTTTTAATTTTACACTTACAGTCTGCTGGTACCAAGAAGTATCTTCTTTAAATTTGTAAAAGGCTTGGAGAATTGAAAATAGTTCCCATTAAAGGAATTGTTTCCATTCATCCCTGCATCATTTTGTCAATTTATTCTGGAGGATCCCCAAACTCTCAGTAGAAAGTATCTAAGGGAACAGAGAAAATGGTAGCTTCAAGGAGAAAGAAAAATCAAGATACATTTCCTTTCTCCTGAAGGAATATCTCTTGATAAGGCTCAGTTCACATAAACACTGGATGCACCTTATCAAAAGGATGGTTATTATAATCATTACAATTCCAAACAATGGAAAGGAAAGAAGGAAATAAATAAAGGATGGGTAAGATGACAAAAAAGAAACAGAAAGAAAGAAGCAAGTAGAAAGTTATGAGAGCAGATAAACAGTATAGTGAGAGAATGGTGGGAAAAATCATGAAAATGTATCTGGAAGGGGAGGACTTAAAAGAACAGTAGTATGTAATAGCATTTTTGCATTTCTCAAAATATATTTCTTGTTACTGTTCAGATTTATTACTTTCAATAGGCATGCCTTTTGTTTGTTTATTACAAAGAAATAAATAAAAGGTGTGTTTACTAAATGTAGAAACACAACTGTGACTGTATGTTTTGGTTTAGTCTTTTCTGAAAAGACAATATACAGTATGTTACACTGGCAGCAATGTAAAGGGGAAGGACTGAAGCTTGAAGCCAATACAAACATGTTCAGAAATTTTTATATACTTTGAGTGAGTTTAAATTTCTAGGTCCCAATGAAATGTGATCTAGGGTACAGGATGAACTGGCTGATAGTCTGGCCTAATTCATTGCTTTCATGAAATCCTGAAAACTGGTGAAGTGTTAGATGACTGTCAGAGGGCCAATGTTGTCCCTATACTCAAAAACAGGAAAAAGGGTGAATCCAGGGAACTACAGATCAGTCAGTTTCATACTGACACTTGGGAAGATCCTAGAGCAAATCATAAAGGGTTCAGTCTGTAAACAGAATGACAATTGGGTGAATACTAGACATCAGCATGGATTTGTTGGAGAAAAAGAAATCTTCATTTTTGATTGGGAGGTTACCTTTGTAGATTGTGGAAATGCACTCTCTCTCTCTCTTTCTCTCTCTCTCTCTCTCCCTCCCTCCTCCCTCTCTCTCTCTCTCTCTTTCCCCCTGTGTGTGTGTGTGTGTGTGTGTGTCTACAAACACATTCTTGAATTCAAAAAACCATTAGAGAAGGTACTTAATGACATTCTCATTAGCAAATATAGGCTGGAGGTTATAGTCAAATGTTTACAAAACTGCCTTCAAAATTACACTCAAAGAGTTTTCATCAATGATTTCAAATTGAAGTGGAAGGTGATGTCATGAGATAGCATAAGCTTCAGTCCTGGGCCACATATTCTTCTACATATGTATGGAAGAGCTAATGGAACAGCTAATGGTATAGAAGACAGAAATAAAATTAAAATGATAGACACTGAAAGCAGCACAATGAAATTTAACTAAATTAATAAAATGTTTTCATTTAGGGAGGAGAAATCAGACACAGAAATATAGAAAGAGGAATACTGGCTTGATAACAGAACTTGTGAAAAAAAACGGTCTTGGAATAATATTTAACAAGTCAGCAATATGATGTGGCTACAAGAAACGTGAATGTAATTTTAGGCAATATCACCTTGCTCCCCCTAAAAAATGTCATTAACATTTTGTGCTATATTCAGGGGTGCTTTGGAGTTACAAAAATGGTACAAAGAAATCTACCTATGGCTGTGGATCACCCATTCTTTTTTGCTGATCCACTAGAAGTCCATTTATATTTATATATACAACAGGGAATGCCCAATAAATATCCAACCAAAAACTGGAGGGCTAGAATATATGTAAAGGAATGTAGACTTTGGAGAAGAAATAGATGACGTATTAAGGAAGGTGAAATGACAGCCCAGTCCTGGGAAAGTAGAAAGTATCAAAAGAAACTCACAATAGCTCTATCTTGATTTTGTTTGGTATGAGATAGTATAGGCTAACTCTGTCAGGCTTTCAAATTCTGTTATTTTGAATAATAGAATAAAATAGCATTCCTGGAATCTACTGGAGTGTCTGTTTCTTGACCTGGCCTACCTTTAAGAGCTGACAATATAGCAGGTGGGCTGGCTCAGGACTCTTTTGCGTGGCAGCCTTAAACTTATTTCCCATGCTGAGGCTGACTACGGAAAAGAGCTGGTCCACTTGTGCAAGGGAAACCACACCTCGGCAAACCTGCCTACCTTTATCTACGAGAAAGGTGGGGGAATCCTTAAAGGGCAAAATATAAACTAAAAGCTGTAAGGCTATGCCCCAATGTGAGATACAAAAGAGCAGCAAGACAAACAGCATAACAGACAAACATAAAACAGCAAACAATGTTGAAAACCCACAACAAAGACAAAACAAACAACATGGACAAAATAAATGAGCAACCCAATGATGAGAAATCTCATAACAAAACCCAAACCACCCCATCAAGTAGAAAACGGAAACCAAAGTAATGAAAAAATAGTCGTCAAAGTAAAGTTATAAATCACTGAAATGAAAGGATAGGTAAAGAATCTACAGGGAGCGACCCTGACCACATCTCAACTTCAACGCCGACTCGACAAGTTCCCAGTCACATAAAATACCTGGACTGTTTCGCTTTTGAGCGCAGCTATTATTCCACAGCCGGAATACTTCAAGTCCATAGCCGGACTACTTCTTACATAATAAAATACATATCAGAAATTTTAAAAAAACCAAAAAGCCCCAATGGGACTTTCCCAGAAAAAGAGTACCTTCTTATCTTAGACCGTGGTATCTATTCTTTCTGATTTACAAACTTGGGATTAAGTAAATCTCTGTACTTGTAGTGCTGTTCCCTTTTCTTCTACCCCAAAGGGGGCAGATTTGGTTTTCCCTGCCCATATAAAACAGACCCTTGACTTCTCTGAATGGATCCTCGGAGAATGTTAACGGCCAGCTAGTTCCTAAAGTGATGTATGTTCATGTTTTGTGGTCTCAGACTGAAATTTGCAACATAACCAACTTGTTTCCTAATATCTGAAATGTACTAGCAAAATTTTAATTTACTGGAAACTCAACTATCATTGAGCCTTGTAATACTAATTGGGCTGACCTTAACCAATGTATGTGCACAATATGTCCCAAAGGGGTTTGGACTGTTTGAAGGAAAAAGCTGCTTGCACCCCCAAGCCGCCTGTACCTGGGGAACTTTCCAATGTTTGATTGCTTACCACCCGAAAGCATCAGAAAATAAGTGGAACATTTTAACTCCACCTTGAAAACCAAAATTATTAAGTTTTGCGATGAAACCAATTTCAAATGACCCGATTGTCTACTGCATCTAAACAAACTGAACTGTCGCCATATGAAATTCCCCCCACCTTCTTCTCTTCATTTATGAAACATTCATATGTTGGACTCTGTCAAGATCTTATTCTTACCCTCAGGAACTGCCATTCACGAGTTACAGCTGCTTTGCCTAGAGAACCTTTGCATCCATGTCATTCCTTGGATGTGGGCAATTGGATTTTGAAAAAAAGAGATTCAAAGGAAAAAAAATTGTTTAGCTCCTCGTTGGAAGGGACCATTCCAGATCTTGCTGACTATAAACGCTGCTGTGAACTGTCAAGGTCTAGATACCTGGGTGCACGACTTGCACTGTAAGGAAGCATGACCCCAGATGAGTACGACCCCAGATGAGGACACTAGGAAGCCTAAACTGAAAAGCCCACAAAGGAAGTTGGCAAAGCTAAGAATAAAAGTCTCTTTCTACAATTGTTGAGGAAACAGCTGCAGAAGCCTTATCTGATGGGGAAGTAAGTGCTGGTAACCTCTGCTCCCCTTGCCTTGCCTGCAGCCAACATCCACCCACTTATAACCTTTGTCCTAGAGCCAGCCATTGTCGTCCTGCAGCTTTTGTTACAACAACCCTGCAAGGATAGCCCATTTTTGCTGATTGACTTTCAATATTTTAATTGACTGTTCAGAGTTGATGCCTGCAGTATGATTAATAGTTGTATTGCTGTGCTCAAAATGATTGTTGATACTTGTCTTAATTTGTATCATGTTTTACATTTTGCTGTTTTACTGCCAGGAAAAGCTGAAACTGCCTTATGATGTTCCTTTTCATGATATTTTGTATTATCCTTTTGTTATATCTTGCCTTTTTAATGATTCATAACTGTTTCCTATCAACTTAAGGTAAAAACAAATGTTCCCATAATGATGCAAGTAGCCAGCAGTTTTATGATCTCATAGAGTATCAATGCCCAGTGTTCTAACCTCTGGAATTCCTTCTATACTTCCTGATTTTTTATGCTCCTATACCTGATGTGGTATAGACTGCCGGCAATTGTAGAACCCACTGAGGACCCTCCTGAAGATGACCTGCTTTATGTTTCCCCAAATTAATTGCTGTTTGACAATGCCCAATGCCATATTAACAATTGTAGCACATGCTACAACAACTTAAGTAGTTTTTCCGCTTTTGATCTTATATCACAGGTGTTAGATTCTAAATATGTAGAATCCTCTCCTGGTCTTAAACTGGAGTGTTGCTACATAGCTTTGCATAGATTGATACAGTATTGTGTTGTCCATAGGACAAGAAGTGGGGATTGTGAGGGGAAAATTTTAGTAGCCTTTTGTATGTTTTAATGTTAGTTTTGATTGCATTTAATAAAGCCAAGTTAGCTAAAATGTGACCTGTAGGGCAATGACAGGAAATTTATTTATTTTTTTATTTATCTATTTGATTTGTCCCCGCCCATCTCCCCTACAACGGGGGACTCTGGGCGGCTTACAACCACTAAAATCGAAATACATAATTAAATTATAAAAGGTTTAAAAATTATAAAAGTTATAAAAACTAGAAATTTACAAAAATAGCATAGAGATAAAAAGCTAAAAACTCCAAGAGGCCAGTAGGGCCACACCAGGCCACTAAGGGGCCAGCCAACCCCATTTCTGGTATCCTCCCTCCCTGCCCCAGGCCAGATGGCAGAGCCAGGTCTTCAAATCCCTCCGAAAGGCCTGGAGTGAGGGGGCCTGTCTCACCCCCGGGGGCAAGTTGTTCCAAAGGGCAAGGGCTACAGCAGAGAAGGCCCACCTTCTGGACCCCGCTAGTCAAAGTTCTTTTACCACGGGGATCCGGAGCATGCCCTGTCTATGAGATCGGGTGGGATGGGTTGAAATTGTGGGGGCAAGGCGGTCCTTCAGGTAACCTGGCCCCATGCCATGTAGGGCTTTAAAGGTGATAACCAACACCTTGAATTGGACCCGGAAGCAAACCGGTACCCAATGCAGCTCACGGAGCAAAGGTGTTATATGGGTCCTTATTCGGGCCCCAAAAATTGCTCGTGCGGCCGCATTCTGGACCAGCTGAAGCTTCCGGATACTCTTCAAGGGTAGCCCCATGTAGAGCGCATTGCAGTAGTCTATCTGGGAGATAACAAGGGCATGAGTGACTGTACGCAGGGCATCCCGATCCAGGAAAGGGCTTAACTGGTACACAACCCGAAGCTGTGCAAAAGCCCTCCTGGCCCCGGCTGCCACCTGCTCTTTGAGCAGGAGCCGTGAGTCTAGGAGGACCCCCAAATTATGCACTGGGTCTGTCTGGGGCAGTGCCACCCCATCCAGAACCTACGATAATAACGTCCCGGATACAGAACAGCCATTAACCCACAGCTACTCCGTCTTGCCAGGGTTCAGCTGGAGCCTGTTGTTCCCCATCCAGACCCTCACAGCCTCCAGGCACCGCGAAAGGGCGGTCACGGCATTACTTACCTCACCAGGGATGGAGATATATAGTTGAGTATCATCAGCATACTGATGATACCTCATCCCATGATGGCGGATGATCTCGCCCAGCAGTTTCATATAGATGTTGAAAAGGAGTGGAGAGAGAACCGAACCCTGCGGCACCCCACAATGGAGGGGCCGAGGATGGGACCTCTCGCTCCCTATCACCACCGATTGAGATCGGCCCCGGAGAAAGGAGGTGAACCAGCACAAAACCGTGCTGCCCACCCCCATATCCCTGAGCCGTCCCAATAGGATACCGTGGTTGACGGTATCGAACGCCGCCGAGAGATCAAGGAGAGCAAGGATGGTCGCACTTCCACCATCCCGCTCCCGCCAGAGATCATCCATAAGTGCGACCAATGCCATTTCTGTTCTATAGCCGGGCCTGAAACCTGACTGATAGGGGTCCAGATAATCCATTTCCTCTAGGACCCTTTGGAGCTGCGAAGCCACCACTTTCTCAACCACCTTCCCCAAAAAGGGGAGGTGGGAGACTGGACGAAAGTTGTCCAGTACAGTAGGATCCAGGGAGGGCTTCTTGAGGAGGGGGTGCACCAACGCCTCTTTAAAGGGCTCTGGAAACACTCCCTCCTGCAAGGATGCATTAACCATCACCTGGATCCAACCACATGTCACCTCCCGAGCTGCTTTCACAAGCCAGGAGGGGAATGGGTCCAGATGACAAGTGGTGGCCCTCACAGTCCAGAGGATCCTGTCCACTTCCTCAGGAACCAGAGGATCAAACCGTTCCCAGATAACAAGGCAAGAACGATCCCCTGGTATGTCCCCAGACCCTGCACCACACTCGGAGTCCAACTTGGAATGAATCCGAGCGATTTTATCCTGCAGGTGCTCTGCAAATTCCTCCGTGCGGCCCTGCAAATGAACCACCAGATCCCCCTTACCAAGGAGGGACCTGGTGATCCCAAACAGGGCCACTGGGCGGCACTCTGCAGACGCAATAAGGGCGGAGAAGTATTGCTGCTTCGCCGTCCTTATTGCCACATTGTAGGCCTTAATAGCGGCTCTAACAAGTGTTCAGTCAGATTCAGTCCTTGTCTTCCTCCAGTGGCACTCTAGGCATCTCTTAACCCTCTTCAGCACCCTCAGTTCCTCCGTAAACCACAGGGAGTGTTGGGGCCGATGTGGCAAGAGAGGCCGCAAAGGCATGATCCTATCCAAGGCCCCGGCTGCCTCTCTATTCCAGGCAGCAGCCAGGGCCTCCGCTGGACTGTGCAGCAGGTCCACGGGAATATCCCCCAGCTCCCTCTAAAACCCTGACGGGTCCATCAGGCACTGGGGGCAGACCAATCGCATGGGTCCAGCCTCCCTGCAGAGGGGGGTGGCATAGGAGAAACTCAGGGTCACCAGGACATGATCTGACCATGACGTCTCCCCTCAGATCACTTTGCCATTGCTCAGACAAGAAAACTAAATCCAGCATGTGGCCACTATCTCGAGTTGGGTCCCGCACAATTTGAGACAGGCCCATGGCTGCCATGGTAGCCATGAACTCCCGAGCTACCTCCGAGGACCGTCCCAGGGATGGCAGGTTGAAGTCCCCCAGAACCATAAGCCTGGGGAAGTCCACCACCAACCTTGAGACGGCCTCCAGCAGCTCAGGCAGGGAGGCTGCCACGCAGCAGGGAGGCTGGTACAGTAGCAGCACTCCCAACTGTTCGCGGGCACCCAACCTAAGAAACAGTGTCTCACAGCCAGACACTTGTGGAGCAATGCCCCTGAAGGCCACTAGAGAGTCTCAGATGACAACAGCCACCCCTCCTCCCCTGCCCTGGTATCTCGGCTGGTGTCACACCGTAAACCCAGCTGGGCACATTTCCGAGAAGGGCACCCCCCCTCAGGCCCCAGCCAGGTCTCGGTAATACATGCCAGGTCTGCCCCCTCCTCAGTGATTAAATCACCTATGATGGGGGCCTTGTTTTTAACTGACCTGGCATTAAGCAGCAACAGCCGGAGGCCAGGGCCCCTATGAACCTGCTGGCCAGGACCTAGGAGTGAGCAAGGAGGGCCTAAACACGCCACCGTTAACACACACCGGGGGTGTCTTCCCCGAAGATGGCCCACCCCCCTGCTCCCGCCATAACGTCCCCTACCCATCACCACCTCGATACTGTAGCACCCCCCCCATCATCCCAGGGGGTACCAGGCCCAAATACCTCCAATCCCAGGCCCTCGGAGTTCCCGATCTGGGGCAGAGATCCCTCCAACCAATCATACATCTCCGTTCAGAACCAGTCACTCCCAGGTGAGGGGAGATCTCGCCCACGCACCAGCTCATGCTCTCGGTGCAGGCTGAGACCCACCCCCCACCAACCTCACATCACAATCACACTCTGCCCCCCTGCACGACCCCTCTCACTAGTCAGCAGGGTGGGAATCCCATACACACACTCACACCTCCTGGCTCTCACCCAGCAGGTGGAGCCTCACATCCCCATACACTCCTAGAGTCCCCCCCAGACTCTCACTACCAGGGGGGAGTCCCAAATACCCACTGGAGGGACCCCACGGCTCTGCACTGGCATTGGGTGGGGTTGAGTAGGGGTGGCTAGATCCTGGAGCCCCAGTTCGCCCCTCTTAAAACAAGGACAATTTGGATGCCGTCTGGCACCCCCCCCCCCGATGCCCCACTGTTCCTCCAACCAAGGGATCTTCCTCTACAGTTAGGCAGCCACCTTGCAACGGGTCTTGCTGTAATTCGCCACACCGTCCGAGGCTCATTGGGGGCTACTGATCTTACTTGGCCTGGAGTCCGCTGGGTCGATAGGCTCGCTGGGTCTGGGGTTGGGGATGCCATATCGGGCCCCGCCAGAGTTCGTCGTATTCTGCTGGGGTTTGCCACGCTGCACTGCAGTTCATCTAGACTCCCTGCCGCTCGCTGCGCCCCACAGGAGACAGATATTCTAAAGGCTTGCCGCAGGTCACTGCCCGGCCAAATTCTCCACGCCGGCCAAACTCTCTGCACCGCTCCAGAACTCGATGGGCCTACCACGTCCCACTGGCGCGTCCCAGGGCCCGCCGCATCGACCCCACTCCACTCTAGGGATCGATGGGGCCAGTCGCCCGACACCGCACCGAAAACAGCCAGGTCTGTCGCCTGTCGCTTGCCCGGTGTTGTCGCTTTCCTCCATGCTTGCTCTCCGCCGCGCTCCGCTGCTCTGTTACCCATCCCAGGGCTTGTGCCTGGGGGACCCATCCGAGGGAAAAAACCCCTCCCAGGTCTCCCCCCGCACCCAGTTCAGCCCTAGGAGATGGAAAGAATCCCGGGAGGGGGAATAATCTCACAATCTTCCCCCTAAAGCAGCGTCCGCACCCGGCGTTTGCTGGCGGTCGCCATCTTGGAATTTGCTTGGATGTTATCAATGTAAAATGCAAGACTAAGCAACTTGTTGATGGGAACAGACATGACAGAACAGGACAGGAAAGTATGGTAAAATTAGCACCAAGGAAGTTATGATCCAGTTGCTAAACCTAGGAGTCATGTCTGTGGTTTGTGGTTTTAAGGGATAAAAAGGATTGTATCTGAGGTGGTCGGTACCATTTTAATCAAGCTGTCTACCTGACCTGCTTGGTTAGAATGGTCACTGCATTGCAATGTGAATCTAAGTAGGTACCTTGTATGCTAATGGTTGAACTTTACTTGCTTGTTGAACTAACATTTAATAAAGCTTTTAGAACTTTGAAGTGACTTGTTTTATGGTGTGTCTGCCTCCCGTGTTTAACGTGGTTTTTTCCCTGACAGGACTCTTTTTAAATTCTTGAAAAGAAGACCACATTGTTACAAGTTTATCTGGGCAGCAACAGATTTATGTTTCATAAGATAATAGGCAAATAATTGTCAAGGAGACTTTATCAGTGGAACAGTGGGACTGCCTTTCTCTAATGACTGATGGCTGGAATCTGCTAACTAGAATTACTGAAAGTACCAGGTAGCTGTTTGCTTGTCTGCTTGTTTGTTATAAGAACTGGGACAAACCTTCAAGGATTGGATAAGTTGGCACCATGCAGGAACAGCTGCATGGATCAGTCTATATACATTTTCCCTTGGGTTCTTTTTCTTTTTTATTACTTTTATGGCTCCCTTAGGGTAAGCTAGTCACTTCTTTTGAAATGTAAATTTATGCAGATTAAGAACATAGATCCAACCACTAAATGAAATGCTTCTTACACATTTTGTAGTAGAAAATAATTTCATTTCTCATCAGAACTTACACAAAACTCATAGGAAGAACATGTTATGATTTATTGAAATACAGTGGTACCTCGGTTCACGAACTTAATTCGTTCCGCGACTCTGGTCGCGAACTGAATTGGTCATGAACCGAATCAAATTTTCCCATAAGGTTCAATGTAAATACGGTTAATCCGTTCTGACCCCTATGAATTTGGTCGCCAACCGACTTTTGATCGCGTCCCGAATCAAATTTCCCTATAAGGTTCGATGTAATTACGGTTAATCCGTTCTGAACCATATGTTTGTTTTTTTTAAAACCGCAAAAATATGACACAAAGTACAGTACAAAGAGAGAGAAAGCTAACCTTGCACGACGCGACTTCTGGCGTGGAGGACAGGAAGGCGGGTGGGGAGGCGGTTACTGCTTGGAGGAAGAGTCCCCCTCCCTACAGGAAGCCGCGACCACGTGTCACGGGAGGGAAAATGGCCGCAGATCCTGTTCGTCACCCGATCTGGCATTCGCAAACGGAGGCAAAATTTTGAGACCGGAGCTATTCGTGAACCGAATTGTTCATGAACAGAAGTGTTCGTGAACTGAAGTACCACTGTACATCCAAGTTAATTTTACTGCATGGAAAGCACATGTTCTTCCACTGAGCAATTGAGCCTCATACTTCTTAAACAAAGGGAAAAATAATATTTTAGGACCATCAAATTACTTTTCTGGCATAGGCAATTACTCAAGTCCCATATACTGGTCATTTCCTCTTCCTCCGCCTCTTCCTCCTCATAATGAACTGATGTTACACAGTTATGGCTTACGTATATGCTCTTTTATTGAAAAAATGAATGGATCATCCAGTATTGACTGTCTCAGATTTGCCCTTTTCTTCTGCTTTCCCAGCTCTCACTAGTTTGGATCACCTTTCTGAAATTGTTCATTCAAATAGCACAACTATAGAATACATTAAAAAAAATAGTTTAGACAAGAGTATATATCTATATACTCTTGTCTTAATAAATCTTGCAATGTTGTCATAATAATTAGTGTTGTGTTCACCCTTAACAACTTATTGCTCACTCTCATGGCAAAGGCTTGTGGGTATTAGCTACTTGACTTTTTTTTTTACCTTAAATGGGGTTGATTCTAAACTATCTATTTTTGTTTGTTTTGGTTTTAAAGGGTTGCCTTTTATTCCACAATACACATACAGAGCATTTATTTAAACATATAGCCTTTTTTACCTCTGCATTTAAAGGGAATTGATTCCTACTATTTACTTGTAAGATAGCAATCATTCAGCAAAATCCTTTTAAATGATTATCTGATGAAAGGATGCATCTATAGAATGGATGGAAAGCAAAATGAAATAGTTTATTGAACAGATAAAGAAGACTATAGGAGATCAAGAATGAAATGCATTAAATTATATATAAATATAAGCGGAGCAGATGGATAGCGTAGTGGTTAGAACACCGCCTTTGATGCAGGAGACTGGGGTTCAAATTCCGGCTGGCACCTACCTTACCAATAGGGGTCCTTGGGCAAAGACCCCCTAACGCTTCACCTGCCTACCTCAAATATGAGAGTGACACGAACTAAGAGAGTCATGCCGGCTCGGATGTCACCCAGATTACCAAGGTCCACGTCAGATGTTGGGGAACCAGGACAATCTGATGTTAAGTGGGCTACTGGAACAAACCATACATGGACGAGACAAGAAAACTTGGAATTGATGGAATGCTACTACAACAGCAGACCTAATGAGAGGGGATATATGAAACGTATGAGGGAACTATGGATAGACAGAAGGCCTACATCCACACTAACTGAGAAACAACTAGTTACCCAGCGCTTCAACATAGTAAAGAGGAAGCTGCTCTCACAACTCGAGATAGACCAACTCTACATTACAACCAAGACTCAAGCAGACCTGGAAGAACAAGCAGTTGTGCAGCCAACACCTGAAGCTGGAATGTCACTGCCACCCCTTCCATTACAGAGCACAGCAGCTGATATGAGGCATAAGATCATGGATAAACTAGCTATAGTCAACCCTCAAGTCCGATTACCAAGGCTCAGTGGACAAGTACCATCAGATAGTATGCTAGAAGATGCCAATAGACCCCTCCAGACAATCCCTACTACCACCATAACTCAAACCAATGAATTGGTATATACTACAGCCGCTGTAATCCTGGAAATGCTTGGCTACACAATCAAGAAGAACAGCAGTACATACCCACCCTGGAAAATGAGATTGGAGGCTAAGATCAAGGCAACTTGGGGATAAGTCAGTCAGCTGGTGGAATTACAGAAGCGTGTGGAGATTAAGGATAAGACTCGGCTACTGAAAAAATACATGGGCCTGACTCCACCTAGCCTTAGAGACTGCTAAACAAAGGCTCACAGCACTGGCTACCAGGCTAAGGAGATACACTAGAGAATCAGAGGCCAAGAAGATAAATGCCCTGTTCTCCAAAGAACCATCCAAAGTGTACTCCCAACTGCAGTGCAACCACAGAGTAGCAGCTGAGCCACCAGCAGCAGAAACTGAACAGTACTGGAAGAACATATGGGAGAAGGAGAAGACTCATAACACCAGTGCAAAGTGGCTGCAGGACCTGAAAGCAGACCACAGCAATCTCCCAGAACAGGAACCAGTCACCATCACAGTAGCAGACATCCAACAGCGGGTCAAGAACATGAAAAGCTGGACAGCACCTGGCCCCGACATGATCCACACCTACTGGCTAAAGAAACTAACAGCAGTGCATGAATGCCTAGCAGCACAGATGAACCAACTGCTAGCAGCAGGCTCCCACCCAGACTGACTAACACAAGGAAGGACAGTGCTGATCATGAAAGACCCTCACAAAGGAACAGCACCATCCAACTACTGGCCAATAACCTGCCTCCCCACAACATGGAAAGTTCTATCAGGCATCCTAGCTGTCAAGCTACAAGACCATATGGGCCAGTACATGAGCACAGCTCAGAAGGGCATTGGGAACAACACCAGAGGCTCAAAATACCAGTTACTCATAGATAGAGCAGTCACCCAAGATTCAAGGTCTAGGCAGACCAATCTGAGCACAGCCTGGATTGACTACAGGAAAGCCTATGATTCAATGCCGCACACATGGATCTGTGAATGCCTGGCACTATACAAAGTCAACAGGACACTAAGGACCTTCCTCAAGCACTCAATGGGACTGTGGAAGCCAACACTGGAAGTGAACTCAAGTCAGCTCGCACAAGTGGCCATCAAGTGCGGCATATACCAAGGTGATGCACTGTCCCCACTGCTGTTCTGCATAGGCTTAAACCCCCTCAGCCAGATAATCACAAGGTCTGGATATGGGTACAAGTTCAAGAGTGGAATCACCATCAGCCACCTCCTCTACATGGATGACATCAAGCTGTATGCTAAGAGTGAACGAGACATCGACTCACTGATCCACCTGATACGGATCTACAGCGAGGACATTGGGATGTCATTCGGACTGGAGAAGTGTGGCAGGATGATAGTAAAGAGAGGGAAGGTAGTTAAGGCCGATGGAGTGGAATGACCAGTGGGCCACATAGCAGACATAGAGACCAGCTGTAAATACCTTGGTGTCACACAGGAACCTGAGAAGGAGGCAAGGAAGACAGCAACATCCAAGTACCACCAAAGGATAAGACAGGTCCTGAAGAGCCAGCTCAATGGGAAGAACAAGATCCATGCCATCAACATGTATGCCCTGCCAGTCATCAGATACCCTACTGGTATAGTGAGCTAGCCAAAAGAAGACATGGAGGCTGCTGATGTGAAGACCCAGAAGCTCCTCACAATGTACGGAGGTTTCCACCCCAAGTGCAACACCCAGAGACTGCACACCAGCCGCAAAGAGGGCGGGCGGGGTCTGATGAGTGTCAAAGCCACTGTCCTGGATGAAACCCAGAGTATCCAGGAGTACATCAGTAAGATGGCACCCAAAGATGAGCTGCTGAGAGTATGCTTCAGGCAGCAGCAGACATGGGAAGAAGTTCAAGCAGAGGAAATACCATGACAAGACAAGCCCCTGCATGGGATGTACCATCGACAGATAGCTGAGGTGGCTGACATTGGGAAATCCTTTCAGTGGCTGGAAAGGGCCGGACTAAAAGACAGCACTGAGGCACTGATCATAGCAGCACAAGAACAGGCACTAAGCAACAGATCCATAGAAGCAGGGGTCTACCACACTAGACAGGACCCAAGGTGCAGATTGTGCGAAGAGGCCTCAGAGACAGTCCAACACATAGTGGCAGGGTGTAAGATGCAGGCAGGAACAGCATACACTGAACAGCACAACCAAGTAGCTGGCATTGTGTACAGGAACATCTGCACAGTGTATGGGCTAGACCCCCCCAAGTCCAGATGGGAGATTCTACAGAAGGTCGTGGAGAATAACAGGGCTAAGATCCTGTGGGACTTCCAGATCCAGATGGACAGGCAGGTACTGGCCAATCAACCAGACATCGTGGTAGTAGACAAAGACCAGAAGACAGTGGTAGTGATAGATGTAGCAGTGCCAAGTGACAGCAACATCAGGAAGAAAGAGCATGAGAAGCTGGAGAAGTACCAGGGCCTGAAGAAGGAAATTGAGAGGATGTGGAAAGTCAAGGCCAAAGTGGTCCCAGTGGTGGTAGGACCACTCGGGGCCGTGACTCCTAAGGTGGGAGAGTGGCTCCAACAGATCCCAGGAACAACATCAGAGCTCTCTGTGCAGAAGAGTGCAGTGCTAGGAACAGCTAAGATACTGCGCAGAACCCTCAAACTCCCAGGCCTCTGGTAGAGGACCCGAGATTGAGGAAGACACATACCACCCATAGGGGTGAGAGGGAAATTTTTATATATATATAAATATATTATAAATTATATTTATTATTAATTATTATTTATTTATTTATATTTATAATTATAATTATATTTATTTATAATATTTCTATTTCTATATGTACACACACACACACACACACACACACACATATATATATATATATATATATATATATATATAGTTTAGCAGCCCAAACAATATATTTTACAGCCCTTAAAAAAAAATGATTTTAGAATGGGAATACCATTTTGATGTGTCATTACCCAATTATAAAGTCTTCATAGGATATAGACTTATTAAAATATTTGTCTTCTTTTATTCATTTTTGCTTTGAAACTTCAAAGTGTCAAATTCATAATTAGCTTATTTTTATAGCATTTAATTTAATTTAATGCCATATACGGAATTGTGTTCTTGAACTTAGGGAACCTAACAGGAAATGAACACAAATAAAGCCTCTGAACATCTTACTCCTCCTACTCCTCCTCCCTCTCCTTCCCTCCCTCCCTCCCTCCCTCCCTCTCACATACACACTCACTTTAAAATAATGTAAATGTAAAGTGCTATTTTTGGACACTTGGAAAACAATTCTGCCACTTTACTGATGGGAGTTGTTTATCTTACAAAAGACCCACCAAAAGAAAAGGGCAAGATTTTCTCCAAGATATTTAAATGTGGGTATCAAAACTTATGCAGTTATGAAAAAGATGCAAAAGGTATAAAAAGATCATTATAATAAAACACACCAAAAAAGGAACTTTAAAGGTGCATGATCATTTTCCGTAGGATATACTTCATTTTAATATCATTTTGCACAACTGATGTTCTCCTGATTATTCATTTATGTGATTTACACCAAATATTTCTACTCAGGAAAACACTTAAGGTAGCTGACAAAAAATGGAATAGCTTTTAACATAAATTAAAATTAACACTAAATACAAAGCTAGTATCATTTAACAATGAAAAGCATGGCCAAAAAAAAGAAAAAAGCATCTACGTATTTTCTAAAGACTAAGAAAGGGGGCCAAACCCAGCTCATGAGGAAATGTGTTCCATAGTTTAGGAGTAACACAGAAGAAGGCCCTTTCCTGCATGCAAGTACAGATCTTTGAATAAAAGCATAATATGATTCCTGTACTTTGCACTGTTGAACAGCCTAGCTTCTGCATTTTACAATGAATGCAACATCTGTACATGTTCCTGTGTTGATTTATTACACAACTCATATCCCACTTAATTAAATCAATTTCAGATGGTTCATATCCATTCAAAACAATAATGCACCAAAGCGGAATGTGAAATTATTAAAAACCAAACAAACCATTTTGCTAACATTAAGCTAAAACTAGCCATCCCAATATCTCCACATTTACAGTGAGATAGCATAGTCTTTTGTAGTTTCTTGAAAACTTAAGGTGAAGGGCCATCTAGACTATGAGGAGCAAACTATTTCACATAGCTAGGACAGTTACAGAGAAAGCCCACTGCCTGGTTCCCACCCACTTAAGAGTAGCCAGTGTAGAACATGTTGCAGTAGTCAAGAATAATTGAAGTGTGGATTTAGCATTATCAATCCAGCAGCTTGGGCTGGATCACAGCTAGCACAATAGGCATAACTGTACAAAAGTTATCCTTGCCATTCGTGCATTACAAAAACAAATGACTATCAAGTAGCACTTTCAGGCTACAAACCTCCTTTTTAAGGGACAGTATAACTCTGTCAGAATTAGAATGAATCTTAAACTTAAACCCAGTTTCCTATTTACCAACAATATCTCAGTCCTTTCTGGATTTACTTTGTCAACTTGTTTTCCCTCTTCCAGCCTATTCTAGAATTTAGACAAATCTCAAGGTATTCAACATACATTGGACTACAGTTTCTATTAACAATCAAGTTTCTTAAGCTTTTATTAACTTTTTTCCCCAAAGATAGGGAAAGGCAATTAGACAGACAGACAGACACCTAAGCTACTCAGTATACAATTTTAGTAAATTGGGCCCTTTTTCAAGAGCCCACACTTTTTGAGGCTAGAAAGATCCTTTTGGATATTATCCTACATGAAATATGAATGTACTAAAAACTCAACCAAATTTGTTGTTTTTCCATTTCAGTTTTCCAAAAGGTTCTAAATGATATTAATGTTATTTATTAATGTGTTTCCATTCTGTTAAATTTATTGCTAATGCTGCTGTTTCATATGTATTTGTGACTTTTATTTATGCATTTCATTGAATGTTTATTTTACTAGATGTCATTGTGTTGCATTGTCAACCTCAGTAAATAAATAAACACATAACAAAAAATAAGGATAAGATTTTACTTCAGTTCGTATACTGTTGAGGAATCCATGTGTAAATGTGTAGCATACAGTTGCATTTCTTATATATACTGATATATATTTGGGATACAATGTTTATTTTATTTTTTTTCTAAATTATCTTATTTTATTTAACAAATTTATATAGCTGCCCATCTATCCAATAAATTCTGAACCAGAAACAGAAATGAAATAAACCAAATAAACAGATTCATTCAAAAGGAGTAGCTTGAGGCCCCTAAAAGTCATATTATCAGCACATTAAATAAATGACATCCTTACCAGACCTTCATCAACATCCTAGCCCTGGTTCCTGGGAGAAAAGCCATATCTCACAGCCCTCTGGAAACATTTGCTTTGTATCCCATTTCAGAAACTCAGAAAAAAATTCATTTCACTTTGGATTAAGATCACTTCTGAAATAGATTTGGAAGCCTGTTACCAGAGAATCATTATTATTTTATACCATTTTATAACATTTCTCTGTGTGTAGAGCCAGGAGTTATCCTAAACTGAGGGATTTTAGAAACAAAATATATTTAGGCATAGTTGTTTTTGCTCAATAGGGAAATATAGTATCTATTTTAATGTATTAATCTGGGGAAAATTAGCTTACATTTTCAATAAACTTTCAGAAACCCAAGAGCATTGAATACTTACAATGATCATAATTATTATATAATGAGCAATAACACCAACAAGTGAATTTTATATACAGCTGTACATCTATTAAATTTGGGGATTTGATTGAATTGCCAAACAAAACTGACTTTCTGAATTGGATCCATTATTCATATCCAGTTAAATCAGATGTGTTGAAATTAATTCAGGGATTCAGATGACTTTTGTCCTCATATAAACTTTTTGTTGTTATTGTCCAGATTGTATTCATAAAATTAAGTCAACTCAATCAGTTCAAAGTGTTAAATGGATTTATCTCACTCCTCAGAATTTATTCAAATTGTCAAATTACAATGAATCGGCAATCTGGATTGGAACCAGTCTACATTTCCCTAATTCTTCAAAACACACAGTCAAGAAAACAAATGTGCTTTTGCAAAAGAAAGGCAGGTTTAGTTAATATTCGCCTCTTCTAACACGTGGGTCAATATATTACTTCTATATATCTTACTATAAAATGGCAAAGATGAAAAGAAAAAAAAAACTATGTTAACAAATATGGCAGGTTTGGCGATGTTAGGGAAAAATCAAGTTCCAGATGACTATGCAGATCAAACAAATGTAGGTAAATTCAGAGTTAAATAAAAAACAGACAAATGAGAAGTAGTTATAATTATTTTTTCCTGAAAATATGAAATTCATTTTTTAAAAAATTGACAAAAAACATGTTTGTGTATCTGTGTGTGTGTACAAGTTACCTTCTAGAACAGGACTACAAAAACAGTGGCCCTCAAAAACTCTTTTGTGATCTCCCCAACCTCCTAAAATGAGTGGGACCAAGAATTATACCCCCCCTTTCCCCCCTTTTATGGATTATGGGGTAATACTTAAGGAACAAAATGGATACCTAATGGCTTAAAATAAAAAATTAGATGGGACAGTTGGTATTTAGGAATATCACATGGAACAAGGTACTGTGCCTGGTGGGTTTCCCACTTCAAGTCTTTTGAAATTCAGATCTAGTTCATCTTTGAGTTGGGTATGGGTGAACGTGTGAGGCTTCTCCCAGACTAATATTTGATCATAAGGTGCACTTGCAGGTATTCAAGGATACAGCTCTTGGATAGATTGGTTTTGTTACAGAGCCTAGAAAAGGCATTAATATGAATAAAAGCAATAACTGAGTAAAGACTAAAGCCATATCTATTAATGTACCCAAAATAAGAAGTTAGGTTTGGAGTGGCAGGCAAGATATAAACAGCATAAATACACAAGGGGGTATAAGAAGGCTATAGAGCGATCTCAGGAAGTAGAGCAATTACAACTGAAATTACAGTAGGTTGCAAATTATTTGGAACACAGTCTCAGTGTAGGCTCTAACAGCTGGAAAGTGACAAGAACATTAGGTGGGTGCTTCCCAAGGCACTCTGGAATGTAAATGAATGGTCTGAGGTAGCTCTGAGAAAGGTAAACACTTTGCAGAAATCCTAATCATTGCACAGCATCACAGTGATTAGACAACTGAAAAGATGTTGTCTGTCACTGTATAGCTGGTGAAAATGAGATAGCAGAAGGAAAGAAAAAAAAAAAAAAAGAGGAGGAAGAGAGGAGAGGGGCTAAAAAGCTTTCATCTTTTAAAATCCCACAATGCTCCCCCTAGGTCCTGGTATTGCTCAGCTATTCAAACCCTGATATATCTGTTTAGCCAAAAGAAATAGCATAGTCTGCTCTACAATAGAATGACAGTGAGCATCAGGCTTCTCCTGATAGATAACTACATAAGGACCTATGGAGTTCTGATAAGTAAAATGTATTGCAGAATATGAAAGAATTCCAGTGATTGCTGTATATCAGATGTGACTTCTATTTATAGTGAAATCAATGAGTTTTCTTGTGATTCTTGTGCTTCCTTCTGCCACCATCTCTGGCAGCCATTTCGTTTGGTTTGGAATTCTTGGTTTTGATCAACTGTTATTTCAGCAATAGTCTGATACCATGTTGGGATCCTCTGACTGTAGGTTCTCTGAATGAATTCTAACACCAATGGAAGCTATCTTTATTACGTGACTTAGAGTACCAGACAAATTGCTTAAAAATGCATTTGTAAATAGCTGCCTCGGGTCTTAGATGTCAAAATCTATGACTGTAAGTTCCTTCTTGACACAAAGGACTCAAAGAGAGTTGCTCCCTACCAAATTCCAGTGAAGCTTGGCAACCAAGTCATTCCTCATGTATAATCAAGCAATAGATTCAGTGGTTATTTCAGCAGGGCACATAGCGGCTTGAAAAAAAATTCAAAAGTATTGTAAGGAAATAATTAAGTAACAAAAGGACATACCTAAAAGTAGTTTAGGATTTAAGTATAAAGGATAAATAAGGTTAAGTAAAGCTTTTGAAAGATAACATGTATTCCAATTCAATTTCTCAAAAACACAATATGTAGACAGCAGATGTTTCTGGACCCAAGGCTATTTACTAGATTCAGCTCAAAACTCTAAAAGACTCTATGATTTTGGGTTATATGCTGGATGTGTCAGAAAAAAAAGGGCAATTATTGTTTTCTGCCTTTGAATAGAAAAATCAGACAGTCTAACTGCCCAAGAGGCTAGAAACTAAAGACAGTCTTGATGACCCAAGTAACACTTAAATCATTTCATGTATCGTTCTTATTTTTTTTCTATCAGAGTTCTAGATTAATTCAAACATTCATCCTGGTGCATATTTGCCAGCAAGATATAAAGCTTAGATATATAATTAACATGTTAACTCTCTCCCAAGGGAATTCAATCATCTCTAATTAGTGTAGATATGTGGGCACCTCTCCTTAATTAAGTTATCCACGAAGGCACATAAATAAAACAATCATATTCCTTTTGTTCTTATCATTTCTTTCAGTTCTGCTTACTTCATCTGCTATCTCTGGAACAAAATGGAACATATACAGAAACATGAGTAACAGATAGTTATAAAATTAAATATTTTCTTCTCCCTCCCCTCAAAATAGTAGAAGGGCATTGTAGAAACTAGAAGAACATTGGGGTTGTTCCTGCCTATCTTGAATCCATACCTTAATCCTCCTTAACTTTTGTTAAAGGCCTAAACTTTGGAAGAACAAAGATAATGTTTATAAGAATTGATATATTTCTCTATATATGGGCTACCCATATATACTTTTAATCCCTTCAAAACTCCTTAATAAACTTTGAAAAGAATAAGATGTAGCTTCAGAGTGCATTAAAGGAATACAGCTTGACCTTGGATAATTCCAAAATCTTTTTGAATCAATTACTTGAATCCCATGAACACAACTAATACTTTAAATTTCTAATCAAAATGGAAACTAAAGAAAAGCTAATAAAAATAAGAGAGAGCAGACAGACTACTTTCTTGTAACTGTGACTTTAAAAAGTCTGTAATTCCACTGTTAAACTGTATGAAAAAAGTCAATATACTTCAACAAGGCTGGTATCCAGAATTATGGCATAAAGTGAGAGGTATTTGATATATAGGTTTTTTTTAAAAAAATGATTTAAAAATGGTTTAAAAGGGTTTTGCTAATTCCAATTGAATCAATACCCTTCTTCTCCCTCCCCCCCACAAAAAAAAGAGGGGGTGCTAGAAATGGACAGTTTGAATTCCTGGGAAATGGCCAAAGTAATGTATACAATTTCCAACCCCAACCCATCATATTAGTACTTTCTGTTTATCTTCCATCCTGGGCAGTTGTAAAATGCCAATGTTTAAATAAGATTTCCTCCAGCCTGTCATAAAAGACCTTGTACTGTATGTTCTACCTTATGAAGAAAGGAACTATGCTTTTAGATGTTTAAAGAGTACCATCTGATATTCTGGATTTCTTCAAAAGATTTGGCAAAGCAAACATAGGGTCACATACTCACCTACCTGCTAGAACACCCTGAATTATTTAAACATTTCCCTTAAAACCTTAATGCATGCAAGAGATTGCCACAGAACTCCAGTGAAAATATTATTTCTTGCCTCAAAGAAATGTAAAATTATAAACAGACAAACAAATAAAATGAAAACAGCTACACAGAGGTTAATATTTATTCATTGTTCTCTCCTGATGATAAAATGTTTTCCATGCAGGATTCCTTCATTTGTTCTGTGCTACAGAAGCAGCTTTCAGCTGTCTTCTTTGTGGGCCAGGATATCAAAATGTTTTACTCTCTTTTATTGTAAAGATACAGTGTCAGTGTAACATCAGTGGGGCTGGAAAGTTGGAAATGCTGGTTCATCTTTCATTTACAAGTATAGTTGTCTTGTGGCATAGTAGAAGACATAGGGATGGGGCCAGACTCTCACATGGTCCTGATTCTGAGTCGTTCATGACAAATGATTAAAAAAAAAAAAGACTCTAGAATTTATATATCTTCTGCGTCCCACCTCTTCCCCAAACTTGGTATGCCTCATCTTTAGTCTTCTGCTATTTATCTCAAGTGAAAACTCTGTCAGTGAATAATTCTAAAGTATTCAGCAAAGCTTCCATCTGCTGAAAATTCCAATGGCTACTCTTAATGTTAATAATGACTAAGTCAAAATAACGTGTTAGTGGAAATCCTGGAAATATCTAAGAATGTGACATATATGAAACCTATGTTTAAGACATTTTTCAGAAGTCACTTTGATTTTGATATCAAAGAAATGCCTAAGGGATTTTCTGCACTGCAGCCCTTACCTGCTTGCCTCTCATGAGTAAACTATCTAGAAATGAAGCTGACTTTTTCCTGATTCCAACACCTACCTCCATTTAGGCCACAGTGATATCCCGGTATTCTGCCTGAATGGGTTAGTTAACAGAGCCTCCAGTTGGTGGACTTCCTTACTTCTTTCCTTATTTCCTTAAGAAAGCACATGCTTTGTACATGTTTTTTGAGGACTGGTGAAAATGAAAGAAGGGAAGGGAAGGGAAGGGGTGCTATAGATCTTCCTGCTTGAAAGAAAAACTTGGCAGAACTCTTGTCAACTTCACCCAGTTTAAAAAAAAAGAAAAAAGAAAAAAAATTGCAAGTTCACTACTGAACTGAAAAAAAAAGAAGGAAAACAAACAGACCAAAAGCCCAGCCTTTCATTACAAGCAGTTCAGAGACCCAGTACAAAATGGCTATTATAAACAGAGAACGAAGTGAAGTAAGTGGACTGGACTCCTTGCTTTCACCAGCAGAAAGGGAAAAGTACTATATGGAGCAAGAAAGCTCAGATAGTGGTCACCTTTTTAGCAGGCTGGAGGGAAACAGAGGATTTCCATTTCTGCACTCCCAAAATGTTAGGTAGCCCACGCTTTCTCTAGAACAAACAGGAAGTACAGATAAGCTCTTAGACTTGCTTATCACTTTGGAATACAGGGAAACATTCTGACATTGGCTGGGAAAACAGATGGCTGTTCTGGCTGGAATAGAAAACTGGAAGAGACACATGGAATAGAGTAAGCCAGTAGGTTGACAAGGGCAACTTTGTATCATAGCAAACTCTGATAGATATAATGGACACTCCATCTCTCTGTTCTCATTTCGTCCATCAAACTCAGGTTCACTCATCATACTAAGCCTTAATCTAATTTATTTGGCTTAGCATGATGTATGAACCCAGCCAGCTATAACTTAATTCAACAAATCATGGTTAAAATAAGTCATGATTTAACACAATATATAAATCAACTGTGATTTTTACTTGGGTAAATAGCTGTGGGGGGTGAGGGAGATAAATGGAAATGTCCTTCCCTTTTTGACTGCCAAATGGAAGCTAATATTTTATAAGATAAAACAAGACTGCAGAGTTATGTGGTTAAGTATGAATTCTATTCTATAGATGGAATTGGTGGAAAAAAGGTATGCTAGGCAGTATAATCCTGGGCAGATACCCTGTAAGAAAAGTCAGCAGGGAATACAAATTGATCCTTACTGACTTGATCCTTAACTTTGTGAAATCTTTCAGAACATAGTACAGTATGTGACAGCTCTAACTGTATACATAAGAATTTTTATCCTTGTAGTAACTGTGTGGAAATTGGTACTTACCAAAAGTTGAACCTTTTCATATTATCAGGAAGAGTAGTACCTTCCAAACAAGTTATTATTTTTTTTTCCATTCAGAGCTGAGTCCAAGCTGATCTTAATAAACACAGTCAGTTCACTTATGGCATTGGCTCTCATAAATGAATATCACTGTGATCACATTAAAATTAACATGAACACTAAGTTGTTATAAGAGCTTTTTGGGGGGTCATTAAGCACCTCTGTAGGATCAGAATATTTTTTTTTTTTAAATGAAAGTTATAAGGAGATAAAAGCAGAATCAAATAAATATATTTCTATGACTCCTTATATTAATTTTTGATGTGAGAAAGTCAGCTCAAGATCTATTAAATCCAAGTAAAGTATATGTGACAGGACATTGCGAACATTCCTTGAACTTTTAAAATTTTGAGAAGCCATTATATCACACAGCTATGGAGAACGGCATTCTCCCTCTCAGTGAATTTCATTATCCATTGAAATGTTAATTACTTGTTAATACTTTGCATTATAATGAAACCATTATTGTATGATTTACTTTGTTTTGCTGTGGTTTAAATCTCTGCCTTTCCAATAACTGTTGCTTTTGATTGTGTCTTACACAATATTCGTCAAGGCTGCAAAGGAAAAATAAAGAAAAGAGGAGGGAGAGCCACAAACTGGTTTAATAAAATAATGTTTATAAGCACCTTACAATATGACAAACTCTATAAAAGATAGTACAATCCCTTACATTCTGATGTGTTGGAATTACAGAGTGAAGTGACTAAAACAGACATTGCATAAAGTAATACTGTAGCATACAGTGAAGATTTAAAATGAAAATATCTGTTATTAATCTATTACTTCTCAAAACAACATAGACATCAGATCTATCAGCAGTTATTAATATTTAAATGGAACGTGGAAAACTCAAGCAATGTTTGTGGTACTCGATCCTACAGTTTTGCTTTGTTTCATAATACAAATTTTCCCTTCGTATTCGGCATAAGTAAAATAAGTTTGAGATGGAACAGAGATGGAATAGAGATATTCTCTTCAATTTGCTCTTCAAATTTGGTGCAGCACTAGTGAGCAATCATTTTCTTTTTTCTCCTGTCACTGCCATTGCCACTCACAATAATATAAATCAATATGGATCTCAAGGATTAGGAGATGATCATTCCAAACAGTATGAAATCAGATTCA
The DNA here is from genome assembly GCA_030867105.1 of Liasis olivaceus. Taxonomy (NCBI): domain Eukaryota; kingdom Metazoa; phylum Chordata; class Lepidosauria; order Squamata; family Pythonidae; genus Liasis; species Liasis olivaceus. The sequence goes on along the minus strand of CM061354.1, from coordinate 32,002,970 downwards.
CCAAAGATATCTCTTCTGGATTTATTCAGTAGCATTAATAAAGCATACAGTGGTACCTTGGGTTACGAATTTAATCCGTTCTGTGACTCTGATCGCAACTCGATTTGGTCGCAACGCAAGGCAAATTTTCCCATAAGGTTCAATGTAAATTCAGTTAATCCGTTCCGCCCTCCGAATTTGGTCGCGCCGCGAGGCAAATTTCCCCATAAGGTTCAATGTAAATACGGCTAATCCGCCCTCCAAATTTGGTCACTCCGCGAGGCAAATTTCCCCATAAGGTTCAATGTAAATACAAACAGTTCTGAAACATATGCATTTTATTTTTAAACCACAAAAACATGAAAAAAAGTACATACAGCACAATATAAAGAGGGAGAATGGGGTGGGGAGGCAGTTATTGTTTGGAGGGAGAGTCCCCTTCCAAAGGGACATCTCCTTCAGGGGTTTCCTCTCTTCTTTGCCTCTTAGCTGCAGGCTCAGTTCTGGGGAAAAACCTGTCTAAAGTCAGTTGTTTTTTCCTGCGCTGCATAACCCTCTGGAAATGAGAGACCACGTTATCGTTCATCATGTTCAACGCTCTGTTCGTTACAGTTATGTTGGGGTGGTGCTTCTCAAAGAAGTCCTGGCACGCATTCCATTGTTTCATAATGGATTTAATCTCGGCACTGCTCACCTCCTCCCTGTCTTCCTCTTCCTCAGTGGAATGCTCCTTACCAAGCGCTTTCTGTTGCTCACTCTGGAGCTCAGCAAGTTCTTCTGTGGTCAGCTCCTCCTCATGGTCCTCAATAAGCTCCTCTACGTCTGCACCATCGACAACCAGACCCATGCTCTTGCCCATGGACACAATCTCCTCCACTACCTCTGCATCAGACCCTTCACGGTCACATTCAGCGACACATTCTGGCCACAGTTTCCTCCAGGCTGAGTTTAATGTCTGGCAGGTGACATCTTCCCAGGCTTTGTCAATGAGGCTGATGCAGTGGAGGACATTGAAATGTTTCTTCCAAAACTCTGCCAGAGTCAAGGATGTTTCCTCAGTGACATTGAAACACCTGGTGAAGAGTGCCTTTGTGTAGAGCTTCTTAAAATTGCAGATCACTTGCTGGTCCCTGGGCTGCAGAAGAGGTGTCGTGTTGGGGGGGAGGAACTTGACCTTTATAAAGTCATACTCAGCGTCCATATCATCCACCAAGGATGGAGGGTGTGCTGGGGCATTGTCCATCAGAAGAAGGCACCTTTCAGGCAGCTGGTTGTCAGAAAGATATTTTTTAATGCTGGGTGCGAACACCTCATGCAGCCATTCCATGAACAACTGCCTTGTGACCCACGCTCTCGCATTGGCCCTCCACATGACAGGCAGTCTGGCCTTGTTCACATTGTGTTCCCTGAACACACGAGGGATCTGGGAATGGTACACCAGTAGTGGCTTAATCTTCAGGTCGCCGCTTGCATTCGCACACAGCAAAAGGGTCAGTCTGTCCTTCATGGGCTTGTGCCTTGGCAGTGCCTTTTCCTCCTGCGTGATGTAGGTTCTGTTTGGCATCTTCTTCCAGAAGAGCCATGTCTCATCGCAGTTGAACACTTGCTGAGGGACGTATCCTTCCGCCTTCACGAAGCCCTCAAATTCTTCCTTGTAGGCTTCTGCAGCAGCCTTGTCAGAACTGGAAGCCTCTCCATGTCTTGCCACATTGTGGATGCCACTTCTCCTGCAGAATTTCTCAAACCAGCCTCTGCTGGCTTTAAATTCCTCACTTGCTACGCTGGTAGAGGGGTTTTTCTGCAGTAAATCACTGTGCAGTTTCCTGGCTTTTTCACAGATGATAGCTTCACTCACGCTATCACCTGCCAGCTGTTTCTCATTCAGCCACACTAACAACAGCTTTTCCACCTCTTCCAGCACTTGTGTCCTCCTCCTCGTTTACATCGTTACTCCTTTTGCCATATCAGCTTCTCTGATGGCATCTTTATTCTTCAAAATAGTCGAGATGGTCGACTTCGCCATCTTGTACTCCGCGGCCAGATCAGTCACACGAACACCACGATTGTGCTTTTCTATAATCTCCTTCTTCAGTTCGATCGTCACTTTCTTCTTCAAACCCTTATTCTTGCCAAGCCCGCTCTGCATTTTCTTTGGAGCCATGCTGACAAGCACACCAAAAACCTTCCAAACGCCACAAAACACACCACAAGCCTCACCGAACGTCTCCTTGCTACCGCGATCTCACCCACAGGAAGCCGCGACCGCATGGCAGCAGGGCAAATGGCCGCAGATCCGGTTCATAGCGCGAGGCGGAGGTTGCATGGCGAGTCAAATTTTTGCGACCGGAGCTGGTCGTATCGCAAAATTTTCGTAAGGAGAGGCGTTCGTAACCCAAGGTACCACTGTACTTATTTACACTCAGCAAGCAAGTAAAGAGAACAATTGGATTTATAAATGACATTTGTGTTAGCTAATTTTAAATAGTAGCATACGCTTTCACGGTCTCTTCCCAGAAGTAACTAATATTAAAAAATCTTCAATATTCCGTCTAATGGAGGAGTCTCAACTTAATCAGAAGATTAACTTGATTTGTAAGTTTATTTTTATTTTCCTAGAGAAAACAGATGCCACTTCTTTTCTTTCTCTTGACTTCTTTAATGTTCAAAGTGTTACTGCACAGTAGTGGTCATATTGTTTGTAGTTATTACTACTATATGAAATTTAAAAAGCTAAACAAACAAAACCTTAAGGAAAATAAAAAAATTGTGCTACTACCACTGGTCATAGTAAACCTATTCTTCATTAACTGATGGGAAAAACTTGGTGAACTGACCAATGCCACTGCCCAAGATATGGTGAGAAACTTGAGATTTGAATCAACTAGTTTTAGTTGATGACATATGATTTATTAGAACTATCAGGAGACATTAAAGCTACAACCAAGAACTGTCAGTTCTGTGTCTGGATGGTCCACAAAAACTGTAAGTAAAGTATTTGGAGGCTCTGGACTTGTCTCCGTCACTCAGGCTAGAATGGACCCTTCCGGCTGGAACAGCTATTAAGATTTTTTTAGTTTGTGTTTGCACTTCAGAAATAATTATTCTAATTTAATTCTCTGCTATGATTCTTGATTTTTCTCTTTATCTCCAACATGTTTAACAGCAGATTTCTACAGATTTTATATACACTGAGTCTTGGCACTGTGCCATACCCTATTTCTTTGTTCAGGTTGGGACAGAAAACTGGACAACAAAATTGAACCAGCATTTTAGAAGCTTCTGAATAAATTTCCATCCTATTCAGACCATATGATGGTAGGCCAGTGTGCCACAGTGCTATTACTTTACATATCAGAATGCTATGGAATATATTGGTATGTGTATACACTCCTATCTATTACAATTTGATGAAATGCTGATTATTCATATGAAAAAAAAAAATAATGGACCTATTTTTAGACATTTTAAGTAGCTATGATGCACCTACATAGAGGTTCATAATGGGAAGGGCACTTAGCAACAGTCAGGGGTCCACCTGACTGCTGACGTACATAGAAGATGCTACTTTTGAAATAATAATATTTTACTTGTGATAACTGATTTCTGATCAAGATTGCAAAGAGAGAGTTAAGCAATGCTAACATAGTGGATATATTGCTTTCTACAAATATGTTTTAAGATTATTAGCTAGTCTATAAAATGACATCTTCAGAAGACTATCTGCTTTTTGTCTTGCCCCAGTTCCCTTGCTTATGATGCCCTTACTTCTTGAATAGATTTCTTTTTGTACTTGTTAGGTGGTCTGTATGTATAAATAATTACAAGTATATAAATACTGTAGGAATTGTTATGGTGAAGTTTCACCATAGTACCTTACTAGTCAAGCTTTGAATGGATGAAATGAAACCAATGAAGCAAAGCAAAGGCATTGTATCAGTTATGACTGATATGATTTAAAGAAAGCACACTTTAATTTTTTTTTTATGTTTTGAATTTGTTTTTAAGTAGGATGTGTTATCAACAACCAAATGGTGAGCCTCTATATGTGATGTAGAACTGTCAATTTTTGTCCTAAATCAAGAGAATGCACAATTAACACTTAATTTCATTCCTTCCTTTTGGTATAATATGAATGTTTTTGTATAATACAACATTTAATTTACCACATCATTTTTTTCAGTACTTCTCAAAAATGTGCAGTTAGATGTTAATTGCTTGAGTACATTTAGTTGTTTTGTGGCAAGAAAATGCAAAAAGTAATTTACAGTTTAAAGCACACATTGAACAGTGGGGCTTTAATGTTAATAATGATTCCTTTCTTCTTTTTGCATTCTTCGGCTTTTCTAAAAATATTTCTTTTTCTTATCCAATATACAAACAACATTTACATCAGTTTCTCTGAGTATCACACAATGCACAATGAACCTATAGCTGTATGAAACATAAACCATACTGACTATAGCATTGAAACATTCAAATTAATCCCTAGTTTTAGAATCAGAAAAATTATCGTATTTTATTTATTTATTTCTAAGTATCCTTGTTTTTCTGTTCATAAACAATAATATAAAAAAGATTAAAGCAAGTAACGATGTTGAATGGAGAAGGAAAAAGTGTGGCAAATCATATGTCAGTTGAAAGAATATGTGGATTTCTGTGGACTTTTTCAACTGTAGGATGGGTATCAACAACCAGTTCTTTCAACAGCAATTAAGAAATGACAAGATGCTTATATTGACCCTAAAAATGAATTACACTGTTGAAGTACTCAGAAAACTTTGGGAGACTTCTTGCTACTACAAGTTTAATAAATTATTGTTGTTGCTGTTGCTGTTGTTGTTGTTGTTACTGCCCAGAGTCACTTTCTCGCAAGATGGGCAGTGTCCAAATTTGAAATATAAATAAAATAAAATAAAATATTGTTATTGTTATTGTTACAAAGGAGAGAAAGATGCAAGGAAAATGAATATTTCTGGGGTCCCCAGTGTAATGTATATAGGTAACTCCTGCAAGGTTCATGCTACCATATGACGTTTTAATTCTTCTATTCTTTTTTTAATTTAAAAAAAAATGCCCTCTACCAGCATTATTTGAGGCATCATACCTCCCATCCAAATTCTGATTTAAGTCAATTATCCAAAAGATAAATACTGTTTCTATCTTAAACCAAATGGATCTAAATTATCAATTGTGTACAAAAGAGAATGAAACTACATAGCTACCATCTACCCAAGTACCAAAGAGAAAATTGATTTTATTAAAACCCCTAGTGAACCAACAGTAATCAAATTATTACCTCTTTCTCATCAGGATGTATTAGCAAGCCAACGTCGCTCCCTGACATTTGTCTGGATATCTTTTGGTTAGGACATTTTCTGCTGAATCGTATTTTTCTCAAGATTAATCTTTTTTTTTTTTTTTGAGGGGTGAGATTCTTAAACATAGCTCCAAGGAATTCCTTTCCCTTATCTGAGTCTGTACATATATGGAACAAAACTCCAGTTTCTAGCTTTAGATAATGAGATATGATAAATCTATAGCAACAATACTTGAGTAGCTAACTTTACAGTTAGTTCAGAAAGAACCTAGCAAAACAATGATATATTCCTAAACCCCCATTTAGATCTCTACCATACCTCCTTCCACTTTAAATCTTAGTTGTGGAAATGTGACCTCTTTGGTATTGAGTTCTTATCAAGGACCTGTTCTTACTTTTGATTTTGACCAAGACAAATATATGTTGGACTTTGGTGTATGTATCTGAGTACAAAATAAAACAAAAAATAATGTTTCACTCTGATTAGCAGTGCATAATTAAATGTCCTCCTACTAGCCAGGCTCCATGCTCTTTTTTTTCCCTATTGTATAAATAAACATTTTTCTTTCACAACATAAGTCCTGACATTACTTTGGAAACTAGGTATGTAGGAAGGTGAGTTGAGTTGTACAAGAAAACATCATATTCAATTTAAATTAATAAGATCACATATTATGTGAATTCTGCTCACAAAGGACAAACAAACACTCTTTCTGATATGTTCATTGCCTACAGAATGTTTAATTGCAAAACTCTTCTATATTTTAAGTTATGCAGCCTATGTTAGCTTGAATCCATGCTACTTCTACATGACATCAATTGTCATGCAGCCTTTACAGATAATACTGTGGATAAAGCATTATAGGAGACCAAGAGAGCACCATATCCTGAATTAGCACCCATCAAGAAGCAATAAGCTGCCAAAAGTTATTATGCTGACATTTTGGTAGCACAAAGATCATGCTCGCAGCAAGGGAAGTGGGGAGGAAAGCCATCAGAGTATATGCTCTAGTAGAAGGAATAGATGTTACTGATTAATTTTTGATCTTGAGTAGGTGGAACAAAAAAAGTAGCAGATGATATTTCCCTATTAGCAATAAGCAATCTTACTAAATTTGGAAGGGTGTTGCTGAAATAATGTAATAATAATATGCTACACGAAAAGAAAAAATCAGCTTGACCTGGAATGATCCTTTTGATGGTAGCCTCTTATTTTGGTTTCCTTTCTTTTATTATAATATTGCTTCTCCCAATGTCTCAGTAGGTCTGATGATACCCACTGTGATTTTACCATGTAAAAAGTCAAGCTACCTTCATGTCAAACAGCTGCAGCATCCAATAACCTTCCTGGAACTACAGCAAAATAGAGATAGTGGTGCTAAATATTACTCAATGACAATGTCAGCATTATCTACTGTCATTGGCATCAATGTCATTGGCATCAAGTCAAATACTGAACTGCCTTCTTTGCACCATTTGCACCTGCTAGGATCCCAACAGCTGTAGAAAGTCCTTCATCCATCCATCATCACTTTCTGTCTCCGTACTCTTGTGCCAAGTAAATACTTTTTCTGCACTGTGACAGATACTTGGTCTTTACAAAGTCCTTATGAAATGATCCCAGCTACTGTGTGGAATAAAACTTCTGTTCTTCTCAAATCTTTAAACATGGTTCTGGATTTTAAAAAGTGTATTAAAATAAATAATGTCTACTTTGTAATTAATCCTATGGAAACAGGATTGAACATGTATAAAAAGATAATGGAACAGAGTTTGGGTTAAATCCCTGGTTAATTCAGGTATTTAATTTGGTATGCAAATTAATGCAGTTAATCGAAATCTATACAAGATATAATTAATCATTTGGATCTTTTGAGTTGTGATTAAAGGCTGTAATAGTTAATAGTAAAAATTGTGATCTATCACCTGGAAGCCAATGCATTCAACCAATGAATATACAAGTTAGTGTCCCAATACCCTTGAATGTTGCCTAAATTTGATAATTGCCTGATTAGGAGGGACGTGCAGTGTTTATCGAGATAAGACAGAGAGTGCTAGTGAACTAAACTTAAAGACTAAGACTTAGTCTGGTTAGGGTAGGACTCTATTCCCTCTAAAAGAGCATATCTTCAGTCTGGGAATGCTTTTTAATCCCTTGTTATCACAGAATTCACAATTGGTAGCTATAATGAGACTTTCACAGATTAGTGTGACCCTTCTTCAGCCAGCCAGATTTAACTCTTGTTACATCATCTCTTGCCAACTGCAATTAGCTCTTTTGGGGCAATTTTTGAAAAGTGTCTGAAAGTAGCAGTTGGTGTAAACTGTGGCAGCTAGGCTATTAATCAATGCAGTGTACAGGAGCCACGTGATGGCTTTCCCTGAAAAAAAATTCCACTGGCTGTTAGCTATTTAGCAACATAACTTGAAGTATTGTTATTAAACTTTAACTGCTGAGGAGCTGACTGTTCTAAGAGGCTTAAAACTAGGCTAGGGGGGGAAAAAGTTAAAAAAGCAAAAAAAAAAAAAAGAGGACTTTGACAATGGGTCCAATTACCTATAAAGATGGTGAGCATACCTTCATTGGATGAAAGGATACTGATTTTGGAAGAAAGTCTTTATGATTTGAATTCTGTTACAAAAGTCCTGATTTTTTTTTTCCAGCCTGAGTGCTGATGCTTTTATGTTCATTGCATGGTGTATGTAATTATGAATGTACATTCATAGTTGATGCCACATTGCATGGTTTGGCCTTTAATGTAAAGAGCATTTTTGAGGATGCCTACCCAATTTGAAATAGCTTTTGTTGGATTCCTTCATGTTTCAATATTGCAAGCAGGGAGAAAAGTGTCAAAGGATTTGGTACTATTATTTAATGCTCTACAGTGAATCAGAGAATTATTCCAGGTCAGGATTAATGTCCATTGACAGCTGCATATAGGAAACTAGTACAATGTCCATGTATGCCTGGCTGACTGGCTTCAACTGTCTATTGCTCTGGGGATCTAAGGGGAGGGGAGAACAGAAGTAAACAAAGCTTTTCAGAAAGACTTGGGTGTGAATAATATTTTGCAGAAAAGTCAGTGCTGCGGTGTTTGTGAAACAGAACTATCTCAACACTACACCAGTAAATAATTTTTTGAGAAAGTTAATTTATGGCAAATATATCCCTTCTGGGTTGCAGCATTTTGAAACTGCCAAGAACGGCCTTATGTTCCCTAGGATGTATCTTCTGTTTTAAAATATGCTTTGATACATTATCATAATAAAATATTATTAAAGCTCTGAATAATAACAAGATTGATTTGTTTTGGTGCTGGCAACAAGTTTATTCCATATAGACATGCAATACAAGCAACTATAAAACCAAAGCTATAAAATAGAAACAGTCTGTTTAAAGCCAAAACTTCAAAGATTATATCAGGCACCATTGAACATCAACAGAAGTATACCAAAAGAATATCATTTTTTAAGGTGCCTAACATGTATTTTGGAATTGTGGTTAATCAAACTGATCTTGTTTGAGGAAAAAAAAGCATAACATTACATTTGGGTTTCAAATAAAGAAATAACACAGTACATATAATTAATAAGTCATATTCCATTACTGCAAGGACTTCCATTTGCTTTGCTTGGCGTATTAGAATGGGTGAAGCTTTACTGTCTTGTGTTATCTCCATCTGTTATAATCCATATTTAGATCAAGATGCCCTTGAGTTGAACTCATCTCTTCATCACGACATGAAGTAGTATGGCATTTTCTTGCAGAATTTTTTTTTTTTAGACTTCCAAATCTAACCTAAAGCCCTAGTATTAGTGGAACTCTTTTGTTGTTGTTGTTGTTGTTCAGTCGTTAAGTCGTGTCCGACTCTTCGTGACCCCATGAACCATATTGCGCCAGGCCTTCCTATCTTTCACTGCCTCCCAGAGTTTGCTCAATTTCATGCTCATTGCTTCAGTGATGCTATCTAGCCATCTCATCCTCTGCCGTCTTCTTCTCCTTTTGCCTTCCATCTTTCCCAGCATCAGGGTCTTTTCCAAAGAGTCCTCTCTTCGCATTAGGTGACCAAAGTATCTGAGCTTGAGCTTCATTATCAATCCTTCCAATGAGCAATCAGAGTTGACTTCCTTTAAGATTGACTGGTTTGACCTCCTAGCAGTCCAGGGGACTCTTAAGAGTCTTCTCCAGCACCACAGTTCAAAGGCATCAATTCTTCGGCGTTCAGCCTTCTTTATGGTCCAGCTCTCACAGCCATACATTACTACTGGAAAAACCATAGCTTTGACTATGCGGATCTTTGTCGGCAAGGTGACGTCTCTGCTTTTTAATATGCTATCTAGGTTTGCCATAGCTTTCCTCCCAAGGAGCAAGCGTCTTTTAATTTCATGGCTGCAGTCTCCGTCTGCGGTGATCTTGGAGCCCAAATAAATGAAGTCTGTTACTGCTTCCATTTCTACCCCTTCTATTTGCCAGGGATTGATGGGTCCAGATGCCATGATCTTAGTTTTTTTAATGTTGAGTTTCAAGCCAGCTTTCGCACTCTCCTCTTTCACCCTCATCAAGAGGATGTGGATAGTGGAACTCTAGCAAGTATTAATTAGGTCAGACCTAGCTTATCTCCTGAGCTCAGAGAAGATCATCCAGGTTCTTAGATTGGGGTCAATATTTTTGATAAGAGCTTCCACTTGCTCCTCTCAGAGCAAATGATATGGGACATCTGACACCCCAAGGGTCCTACTGGCATGTTATTTTTTAGCTGCATAGCAATGTTTACTCTTACATGGACTCTTCTCATTTGCAATGAGGAAAGATTTAAATATCTTAAATAATTCTGGAATGTTTAATGAAACTTAAGGAAACAGTCTTTATAAATGTTTTAAGTAGCTCTGGACCAAACATGTTCTTCCCTTGCCATTTGCATTGATTACAAAATTGGAAATGCACTTTGCCATGTTTGGAAGGATAGGTTGACCAATATATATTGCCAGTTTCAAAATCCAGCAGCAATAGTTTTTTGTTGTTGTTATTTGTTTACATAAATACTATAAGAAATTAATAACAGCAATATTTGTGGCAAGTGCCACAATATTTTAGTTAAAGAAAAAAAAACAGCAAAATTTTCCCAAAGACTTTGTTAGAGAGCCCTCAGTTTTGAACCAAGGAGTCTCCAATTGCTCCTTTCTATGCTAAGACGCTCCCTACTTCTGTCCTTTAATGTGTGTCAGTGTTGTAAATTAGGACTCATGGATGGTGGCTTTGGACTCCATATTTGTTTTTAAGGGAAGGCAATGTTGCACAATAACATACAATAATCATTTTGTACATGTATCCTATATTGCTAGGGAAAAATGTGTGCGTTCTTAGTCCTAATTTTACAAACATAAGAGTTAAAGTAGAAGATCAGGGATAGTCTTGTGAACCATGCAGTGTGCAGGGGGTTGGGTTGATGACCTCTTAGGTCACTTCCAACTTTATGATTTTATATGTAAGTAATATAGAGTCTCACACTGCTTGAGGCTTTTATTTATTTAAATACAAATGAATCTCAATCAGATTCTGAACCATAATATTTACTGCAGACCATCAAATCAAATCATTTTCCTTATGGCCACATTGTGTGTGTGTATTGTATGTGTGTTTGTATGTGTGTGTGTCTGAGTGTGCGTGCGTGTGTGAGAAAGAGAAAGAGAAAGAGACCGCGCAAATGAGAGAAAGACTGGGTACAAATTTTCTTTAAAAGGGACAGAGGAGATGATTTGGTTCCTTCACCTCATATGTAGTCATTCTAATCTGGGTTGGACCATCATTCAATTGCTATCAAAGAAACATTTGAATTAAGGTAGGCAATATGCAACTTATTATTGTCTGGTTTGCTCTTTAGAATGTTTTTGAAAGGATTAGCTGGGCATTCTTTCGTGACAATATTCAAAATAAGCCAAAAGTAAATTCATATCTGAATGCAAGGTTTTTTCCATTCACGGAAGTTCTTTCCTAAGAACAAATGCTAAATAACTATCAATCATATTAGGTAATTTTTCCTAATTGGAATGTATGCAGCACATTTTAAAAACAGAAAAGAGTAAACACTAATTCAGTCTTTACCTTTACATATACACAGATTTGAGTGCATCATTATTTCAGTGTACAGCATGTTCTGTTCCAACACCTTCAGGCACATACATCCTTTAAATGATCACAGAGTACGGGTAACTCATATTGATAAATGCTGTCGCCTCAGGCTGTCTGTAGAATAAACGGCAGCAGTGGCTTTATTCGGTATCAGAGTGTTTGTTTTTTGAAAATTACTCAGCAGCACTCTGCAATCAGAACTTAAATGTTAGAAGCAGGATTCATAAAATGTGAAAGACAACATTTAATTCTCTTTTATAAAGTAAGTCAACAGCTAATCCATACTGTGAGGCTCGAAACTGGTTATCTTGTACCCACATACCATTTCTTTGAAATTTTTTGGTAAAAGTCCTCTCCTGCCACCCTGGTGTTAATGTTTTATATATGCAAATTCAAAACTGCTGCTATTGTTCAACAGCTACTCATACTGTTCAACTTTTCAAAATGACTCTGTGTGTGGTTTGTATGTGTGTGTGTGTGTATAGTCTCCATACTGAACTCTGCTTTGTTCCTGCCCCCCACCCACACATACACATCTTTTTCATCTCATTAAATTATTCTAGAAATATATCTAAAATTAGGGCTTCTACTCAGTTTCAGATTTATATGCAGTCGTGAAAATAATTACTCCAACTAACCTTTTTTTTTTTTTTTAAATTCTATTCAGAGAAAATAAAATCTGTGTGCAGGACATCCATCCAGATGGAAATGTTCATCAGGTCATTTCCACAGGATATGGATTCTAATATGGAAGCATTGTCATTCTGCCTGTTTTCACTTCGACAGTTTATCCCCCAGCAAGTAAAAGAAGATGGGCTACTTCTGCATTTCACAGTTCTGTCTCGCAAGAGGTAGAAAGAATGAAGAAAAAGGCAAGACTGAGGTAGGCTAATAGAAGACATGAAATAGTTTAGACAGGTCACTATATAGAACATAATGGAAACATAAAAAAATTATTTCTAGTGTTCCCCACTTGATGATGTATACGAATAGTAAATTAGTATGACTAACCAGTCGTTCACTGCAATGGCAATTGTTTGGTACAGATATCGGCTGCTGCTGCTTAATGCCAGGTCGGTTAAAAACAAGGCCCCCCTCAAATGTAACTTGATCACTGAGGACGGGGCAGACCTGGCATGTATTACTGAGGCCTGGTGTGGCACCAGCCGAGATGCCAGGGCAGGGGAGGAGGAGTGGCTGTTGTCATCTGAGAGTCTCTGGTGGCCTTCGGGGGCATTGCTCCTCAAGTCTCCAGCTGTGAGACACTGTTTCTTAGGTTGGGTTCCCATGAACAGCTGGGAGTGCTGCTATTGTACTAGCCTCCCTGCTGCATGGCAACCTCCCTGCCTGAGCTGTTCGAGGCTATCTCAGGGCTGGCAGTGGAGTGCCTCAGACTTATGGGTCTAGGGGACTTCAACCTGCCGTCCCTGGGGTAGACCTCAGAGACGGCTCGGGAGTTCATGGCTACCATGGCAGCCATGGGCCTGTCTCAAATTCTGCAGGACGCGACCTGAGAATGTGGCCACATGCCAGGTTTCATTTTCTTGTCAGAGGAATGGTTAAGTGATCTGAGGGGAGATTTACAGCTTTCCCCATTGTCATGGTCAGATCACAACCTGGTGACCCTGAGTATCTCCTATGCCACCCCCCTGTGCAGGGAGGCGGCACCCATGCGATTGGTCTGCCCCTGGCACCTGATGGACCTGTCAGGGTTTCAGAGGGAGCTAGGGGGTATTACTGAGGATCTACTGCACAGTCCAGCGAAGGCCTTGGCTGCTGCTTGGAACAGGGAGGTGGCTGGGGCCTTGGACAGGACTGTGCCTATGCGACCTCTCTTGCCACATCGGCCCCAATACTCCCCGTGGTTTACGGAGGAGTTGAGGGTTCTGAAGAGGTTCAAGAGATGTCTAGAGTGCTGCTGGAGGAATACAAAGATCAAATACAACTGAACACATGTGAGACCTTCTATTAAGGCCTACATTGTGGCAATAAGAGCGGTGAAGTACCAATACTTCTCCTCCCTTATCGTGTCCACTGAATGATGTCCTGCAGCCCTGTTGGGGATCACTAGATCCTTCCTTGGTAAGTGGGATTTGGTGATTCACTTGCAGGGCCGCATGGAAGAATTTTTGGAGCATCTTCAGGACAAAATCGCTCGGATTCATTCTAAGTTAGACTCCGAGTGTGGGGCGGGGTCTGGGGAGATACCAGAAGATCATCCTTGATCCTGTTGATCCTGAGGAAGTGGACAGGATCCTTTGGACTGTGAAGGCCACCACTTGCCATCTGGACCCATGCCCCTCCTGGCTGGTGAAAGCAGCTCGGGAGGTGACATGTAGTTGGATCCAGGTGATGATCAATATATCCTTGCGGGAGGGAGTGTTTTCAGCTGCCTTTAAGGAGGCATTGGTGCACCCCCTCCTCAAGAAACCCTTCCTGGATCCTACTGTACTGGACAATTTTTGTCCAGTCTCCCACCTCCCCTTTTTGGGGAAGGTGGTTAAGAAAGTGGTGGCTTCACAGCTCCAAAGGGTTCTAGAGGAAACAGATTATCTGGACCCTTTTAAGTCAGGTTTCAGGGCCCGGATATGGAATGGAAATGGCATTGGTCGCACTTATGGATGGTCTCTGGTGGGAGTGGGATGGTGGAAGTGCCACCATCCTTGCTCTCCTTGATCTCTCAATGGCTTTCAGTACTGTCGACCATGGTATCCTTTTGGGACGGCTCAGGGAATTGTGGGTGGGTGGCACGGTTCTGTGCTGTTCACCTCCTTTCAGTGGTGGTGATAGGGAACAAAAGGTCCCATCCTCAGCCCCTCGTTTGTGGGGTGCTGCAGGGTTTGGTTTTCTCTCCACTCCACTCCACATGAAACTGCTGGGCAAGATCATCCCCCATCATGGGATGGATTATCATCAATATGCTGATGATACATCTCTATCCCAGGTGAGGTAAGTGATGCTGTGACTGCCCTTTCATGGTGCCTGGAGGCTGTAAGGGTCTGGATATGGAGCAACAGGTTTCAGCTGAACCCCAGTAAGACAGAGTGGCTGTGGGTTAATGGCTCCTCTGTATCCAGGACTTTGTCATCTTTGGTGCTGGATGGGGTAGCACTGCCCCAAACAGACCCAGTGCTTAATCTGTGGGTCCTCCTGGACTCACAGCTCCTGCTCGAAGAGCAAGTGGCAGCCATGGCCAGGAGGGCCTTTGCACAACTTCAGGTTGTGCATCAGTTACGCCCTTTCCTGGATCAGGATGCCCTTCGAACGGTCACTCATGCCCTTGTTATCTCCCATATAGACTACTGCAATGCGCTCTACATGGGCTACCCTTGAAGAGTATCCAGAAGCTACAGCTGGTCCAGAATGCAGCTGCACGGGCTATTTTTGGAGCCCCAAGAAGGGCCCATGCTCCGCAAACTGCATTGGGTCCCAGTTTGCTTCTGGGTCCAATTCAAGGTGTCGGTTATCACCTTTAAAACCCTACATGGCATGGGACCAGGTAACCTATGGGACCACCTCTTCCCCATCACATCTGATCACGCAGAGGGGGCATGCTTTGGACCCCCTTGGTAAAAGAGCTTCGATTAGCAGGGTCCAGAAGGCGGGCCTTCTCAGCTGTGGCCCCTGCCCTTTGGAATATCCTTCCCCTGAAGTTGAGATTGGTCCCTTCACTCCTGGCCTTCTGGAGGGATTTAAAGACCTGGCTCTGCCACTTGTCCTGGGGTGAGGAAGGAAGACATCAAATGTGGGGATGGCTAGTCCCTTAGAAGCCTTTTGTCTGCAGCTGTAGAAACCAACAGCCTCTTGGACTTTTTCTCTCTTTTGGTTATGCTTTGTATAGTTTTTATGTTTTCTGCAATTTTATATATATTTATTGTTTTAATGGATGATGTGAGCCGCCCAGAGTCCCTCATCAGGGGAAGATGGACAGAGATAAATCAAATAAGTAAATAAATCTGAGATGTCATTGATTCCATATTACATACTTCACTCATTTATCAATTGAAGCTGGATAGTGCTGCCCCCCCCCCCCCCAAATGCAGGGCAGGAAAAGAAGTACATCTCTTCCTACTTTCTAACCAAGAAGTATATAGACACTACAATGTTTTTAGTTCATTACACACACACACACACACACACACGAAATGGAATTATAACCACAATTTATTATAAATACAGGTAGTCCTGTCAGGTTCAGCCCAAGAAACTCCACGGGATGATTCTGGAATTGCTCAGTTACTTTATTAGCTTACACCTGCTAGATAGACTCTTGCCAGACTAACTCTAACTCCCAAAATCTGCAACTAAACATTACGAATTCCTTAGGGAGGTGCCAGGCTCATCCTCTTTGCTTTCACACACTCAGGCTGTGGGCTGAGGAGATGCTTGAGATTCTTCTTCCCATGACCTTGAACCTCCTCATCCAAGTCCTCCATCACAAGTCGTCATTTAATGACCATAATTGGGACTGGAAACTTGGTCCTTAAGTGAAATTATCACTAAGTGAAACTGCAACTCTGCTTATGATCTTACTTCAGCTCTCCTTTGCTTTACAGACCTCCAAAGGCTGTAAATGCAAGAATTGATCATAAAGTTACTTTTTCATCACCATCGTAATTGTGAATGGTCACTAAATGAGGCAGTCACTAAATGAGGAATACCTATAGATGTAAATTGCATGCTTCACAACCATTTGTGAAGCATGCATATAAATTGAACATGTGTGTGTATGTGTGTGCGTGTATTGTGAAGCATATATTTTGAACAATATAGCAATTTTAAAAGTAAATAAAACACCTATAGGCTATACCACAGTTAAAAATAAACATATGGGATACAACTATATAGAAAATACACATCTAAAGAATGACATTCATAATGGATAAAACATCTTAAGTTACATTAATACCATGGAATATTTTTAAAAGGATAACTGCCTCTGTTCCCATACATGTATACTTACTAACACTGTTCCATATCCTACCAGCTGCATTTGAGAAATTCTTTATTCCCTGCAAAATAATGCTGGCTCTAATGTGAAAGAAAAGGATTTCTTTAAAAAAGGCTCAGCAAGGGACAGGAAAGTTTGCTTATATGCAGGAGTTTTTCCTTTTCCTTTTCTTTCTTTTATTGTGAAAATTCCTAGTATATTATACATGTACTTCCAGCAGTTCAGGGCTGTCCTTTCTGCAGCTTGAGTTCCAGTTCCTGAGATTAAGTAGTTGTTAATCTTGATGGCTATACATTACCTCTATTACCTCTTTATTTATATTACATTTTAAATACAAGCTGCTGGAGAGGTGTTGTAGAAGGGGGCTATCACTCTCTTGTTCTCCATTGCAAGCCTTCTGTATATGTCTATTTGTCCTCTTTGCAACACAGAATGCTGGACTAGTTGATCCATTGACTGATCCAGCAGGATACTTTTTATATTGTTTGAATATCTCCTTCTCTTTTCACCTCTTTCAGTTTCAATCCTGCAGTGACATTATTCAGCAACATTCTTACTAACAAATACATGTAATTTCATCTTCTTTATGCAGCACTTATGTTACATGCAGTTAAACTGCTGTTGGATTTTTATTTTGATCTTTCTTCTTTCAATTAGCAATTTTAACATGGTGCAGAGGAGGAGGAGGAGGAAGAGGAAGACACAGCCACAGCATAGGGAACAATAATGTAATTGCAATTCATAACCATGGTTTTAAAACTAAATGTTTCTTTAAAATGATATGTAGCCATTAGGAAGACAAAACTTATCAAACTAATTACACTATCTAGGTTCTCTGAAGAATTACTCAGCACTCGTTCTTCCACTTTCAGTCAGATAAATAGAAAAATAAAAAGTAGGAAAATGCTTTTCAAATGTTGTACATCCCATCACTGTGGGAGATAAGTTAGAGAACAGATGTCTGAGCAGGGAGCCTCTTATGATTATTTTTTTTTTTTGGGGGGGGGGTCTGCACTCAGTCATTACTGACCCTGCAGTGACTGCCTGGACGAGTCCTTGCAGTTTTCAAGGCAATTGTTTTTTGGAAGTGGTTTGCCAGAGCCTCCTTCCTAGAGCATAGCCCAGCTGGCAAGCGCAGGAGGCAGGATTTCTGTTGCTTCGTGCCCTTTTTGGGCGAGCGTGGTTTCGCGCTTACCGGCAACTTGTCCCGTCTCTCTGTGCAAGGCGCTGCCAGCATTTTTTCTCCCACTGGAGTGAGAGTACCCATTTATCTACTCACGTGAGTTTTCGACCTGTTGGGTTGACAGGAGCTGGGGAGGAAACAGGAGCTCACCCTGTTAACGCGAAGGCTGGACTCGAACCGCCAAAGCGTCAGCCATTTCTGGCCTGCAACTTTCAGCGTCATTAAGCCGCTGCACCACCGCGTCCCCCCTCTTATGATTATGCAGGACTTCAAATTATGTGATAACTGTCTGTGAGATATACATATTCTCCCAGGATGAAAACTGTGTGTTAAGCAGTAACTCCCATCTGCATGTCCATTTTTCCACATAAGTGGAAGGTTCACTCCTCTCCCTAAAATATAGATGATAATAAAAGAGGATCATTTCACTAGATCACAGCAAGCATTATTTTAGTCATATTGTTGTACTCAGAGTACTCTGAGGGGTAATGAATGAATAAGGGGACAACCTTATTCATTATTGAATTTGTGCAAGATTTTTTTTTTCTGTATATGTCACATATGCCACATCTAGGAGTTCTACTAGTTCTACTAGCCAATTATTATTCTACTGGATGGAATGACACTTTTGAGTGTATAAATCAATTTCTTAGCAACCAAAGCAGTTAGATTAATATAAGTTGTGTACATCTTATTTAAGGTTTATCGGACTGGAATGCAAACAAGCATCAAGTGACTGATGTTTTCTTCTTTTTTAGGCATATTTCCAAAACTAACCATATATAGATACTGTAGCTCTTGAAGGAAGCATTTAAACTAAAAATACATGTTTTAAATTAAATTTTATTTCATTTGAATAGACCTCCACTTTCCTGCCAAGCAACAGTCACGAGGACAGGGGAACCCCTACATTGTAGATGTGCTTCCACCGCTGAAAAAAAAGCAGTTTCCCCATTCCAGAATTCAATTTCAACCTTTTTGTCCCATCTAGAGGAATCTTTAATGGGACATAGCATTGTATGTATGAAGGAGAAAGGTTTTTTTTAGTATCACTGAATCAAATATCTGGCCTTGTTCAGCCAAAACTAGCTACTTCCTAATTTACCATTAGAAACCAGAAAAACTGACCCACAGGTAGAACCATAACACACTATCCTTCCTTGATATCTTCATCAGCAGAGCAAATGATGGTGAATTAGAAACCCAAATCTATTGGAAAACAACCCATACTAACCAAGTGCTCCATTACCAAAGTAATAACCCAACCTCCCACAAAAGGAGGGTACAAATGTTATTCAGATGAGCACAAACACACTACAGTAACTTGGAACACCAGAAAGAGGAAACAGACCACCTAGACAACATCTTCCAACAAAATGGATACCCATGAAACTTTATGAAAAAAGTGCTTGACCCCACAAAATCTGCTACAGCACAAGCAGTACAACCTATGAAAAGGATAACACTCCCATACATCAAAAACATCTGAGAAACAACCAACAGACTACCATGCTCACACAGCATTATTATAGCACTCAAACCAACTAAAGCTTTCCAAAACACCTTAAGCAACCAAAAGACCCAGTAGCCCAAGGGGGAAAAGAAAATAGGAGTCATCTACAATATACAATTCAAAGCCTGTAACAGTCACTTTGTAGGACAGACAAACTAGCAGAGTGCACCAACTAGCAGTCAGAAGTCATGACAAAAATTGCTTAAGATGACAACAGATGGAGAACCACAGTTTCAACTGGGAAACTATTAGCATTTTTTTTTTTTTTTTTTTTTTTGGTGCCTTTGGGTTAGTGCTGAGTCCTGGTAACTGCCTGGACTAGTCCCTACAGTTTTCTTGGCAAGGGTTTTTGGTAGTGGTTTGTCATAGCCTGCTTCCTAGAGCTGAGAGAGAGTGACTAGCCCAAGGTCACCCAGCTGGCTTTGTGCCTAAGGCGGGACTAGAACTCACCGACTCCTGATTTCTAGCCCAATGCCTTAATCACTACATCAAACTGGCTCTCATTAGCTTCTTAGGCCAAGCCAAATACAAAAATGCTAGGGAATCCTTGGAAACTTGGCTTTCAGACAAATCAGCCATCAATGAACACATAGAAATAAACCATATTTATACATCATTCAAAAGAGACAATAAAATGCTAGGAATTAAACAAACAAACAAACAAAAAATCTAGAATACATCCTCTCCAGTAGCCAACATTCAGACAAGCAGGGATCAATACCAGACAACCGATCAGGCAGAAATCAATACCTAACTGAGGAACTACCAAGGAGGAAACCACACTCCCACCAAAACTGGCAGGGCAAGCTACTATATATAAACAGGCAGCAAACCCCATACTCATCCACACTGATGATGTTACCTAGTTGAGCAATGAAATGTCTGCAAGCAAACAACTAAGGCCAGAGAGTCCCAAGAACTCCACAACTGATTCTGTAGACTGTTGGTTTCTCTATACTCTTCCTAACTTCCATGAGCATCCCTTCCACTTGCTTGCCATCTAATTGTCCAACCATTTCCTTGGCCCCAAAATATATAAATAAGCGCTTATTATTTCCCTTAATGCTTGACCATATACTTTTTTTTTTTTGCATATTTTATACTAGAATTTGTTCTCATTTTATTTTCTTGGTTTTTTGAAAGATTACTTCTTAAGGTTTATAGCTTCCTGAACACTACTGCAGTGTCAATCTAGCCTTTTCTTGAATTTGGTTGACCCTTTATTACATTGTAGATTGCACTACAGTTGACTTCTATTATTGTGGTTTTAAGCATTGCCTTCTTTCAGAAGTCACAATAGCATCAAAAGGACTGGTACTACGACTTGCATTAGGAACTTATGTCATTTGGTTCATAACATCATGGTGCAGGTCCCCTTTCCCCCAGACATTCATGGTTTAAAACAAGTTCTAGACATTATTGTCCCTCTTCACTTTTCCATTCAGTCTTTTTCACTATCCCTTCATTTTATAGATTTTTTCTCTTTTATGATCAAACATAGGGTTTTTTGGACTGTGTTGGGATTCCCACATGCATGTACTACAATTATAATCTTTGCCCATGTAAGGTAATTGAATTGCAACCACCTCCCATGCTTATCTCAAGATAACCCTCAGCATTTTGATCAGATGGGCACTAGGATACCTGTAGATCTAATTTATATTTGAGACCATCTGATGCTACCCATGTGATTTTGTGGAGGAATTTGGTCTTTCAATGTTTAACAGTACGTTTGATTTTATATTATCTTGGATATAATCTGCAACACTCCCCTCAGTGTGTGCTTCCCTGTCCATTGAACAGAAATTGGATAGTATCTGGAATCACATTCTTCAGCCAACTCCTCTTGCCATTCAACAGTGTTTAGAAAGCAATAAGCCTTTTTTCTCAGGCCATATGCTCAGCATATAAGAACACACACACACACACAGCTGGACAAACAGCCCAATTCACTCAGCAAGCCACCACTCTTCAAACTCAGCTAATGAGCTCCACAAATTTACCAGCTCCATCATAAAATTCTCTGCTCCTCTTTGCTCTTCTGCTTGTTCTGCTCTGGTTATTAGCTTAAAACCAAGTCTGTCTGTGCTGAGTCTATCCATCTACTTACCTACACAAGCAATGTATTATTAATAAAATGTACACTTTCAGATGAATATTTTATACTATTTATCTTGCAGTATTAAATCAGTACATGGTTGTGAGAAATGAAATCATCCCACTAAGGGTTGATGTTGAGGTAAATGAATCCATATCTACCTTTCAAAATCAAAGCCCAATGTTTAGCTATTTCCAAGTTTATTCAGTTTTCTGGGAGAAGCATGTTTATTTCCAGGCATAGTTGTATATTTTCTTTGAAACAAAACAAAACAAAGGGAAACATTTGTCTACAGCTGGGCTCTGAAGGGTGGCAGGTACCCTGAATCTTCAAGCACGTGTTTTCAGTGGCTTCACACTGATATTGGGAATACAAAAATATTAGAACCGTACCACCTTCTCTCAGTACACTTCCTTTGCTGGCTGCTGACACAAACTTTGGGATCAGTGGTATACTTGATAGTGTGCCTCACTGATGAAATGAAGAAAAAGGCCAAAACGTTCTTCCTGGACCTTAATTTTAGATTCAGTTTGTCAATTATTCTGGACAGAGAGAGACAGAGAGAGAGATCAAAGAAAGTAATGTTGGTTTTCCAATAAGCATGCAAAGTAAGAATGTTTAGGATATAGAAATAAATATAAGACAATTACTTTTACACTTTTAATGTTTATACTTAAGGATAAATTTGATTTATGTCCCAAACTTTATATTTTAGATGCCCACTGGAATATAGATATATTGATCTCTCTCTATCTCTATCTCTATCTCTATCTCTATCTCTATCTCTATCTCTATCTCTATCTCTATCTCTATCATCTTGTCTCATCCATGTCAAAAGAGAAGAGATATGGCCCCAGAGCTCTCTGTCCAGAAGAGTGCAGTGCTAGGAACAGCTAAGATACTGCACAGAACCCTCAAACTCCCAGAGGACCCGAGATTGAGGAAGATACATACCCATAAGGGTGACAGGGGAATTATATAAACATACGTCTACATATACATATACATATGCATATACATGTATATATAGTAAAACCTTTTCTCTTTTATGCTCCATATGTCTGTCACCTGGTATTGTCTATTTTATAATAAATAACTTACAAAATGAAAAAGAAAATAAAATGTATTCGCTGTCATAGTTTCAAGCAATAGATATTTGTTTCCCATTTAGGAATTGCAATTAGTTAACCTGGAAAGTTAAAGTTGCTTTACCTCAGGCATACATGCTGAAAACTAAATTAACTTGATGTATTTACATTAAGCTTTTATTCAAAGATACAATTGCACTGATTTCTTACACCTAGAAGCAAGTCATTATTTTGCACTGCTTAAATTAGGCATGATAGGTGGATATTTGAGAATTAAATTGTGTGTTAGGTGGCCAGATCACTTTCTACAATCTTTTTAGCATTAAAATGTAAAATAGCTTTGATATAGCTGAATTCCAGTGGAAGCCTGAAAAATGTACATTGCATTTTTATTTGGTTTTCTTATTCCCATTTTTGATGTATGTACCAAAGCAGACTTCAACTAAAAGATTCCAAATCTTGAAATTTATTATTGTCAATAGACTGCATGACCTTTACTTTAATGGCATCTCAGCTGTCAGTAATAATCCAAGGCTGTACTTCCAATGATAGAAGGAGATAGTTTGCATATTGAGTCTCTAGGTCTCCTTGAAATAGTTCAGAAATCATAGTCATTTATTCCTATTGTCAGAGCAAGGTCTGTTCTGAAAACCTATTAATCTTCACCTTAGGGTAAAGAATAAACAAACTCCAGTTTTGCTTTGCATCAAACAGTAACGATGTGAACTACTGCATTTTTTTGGTAAATAAATCAAATGATACTTCAACCAACCAAGAGGGGACACCCCTTTTTATGGTTTCCTTTACCTAGGCTTTTTACATCTATGTTTTGCATAACCTTTACTGTATGTATAAAGTATGGGGTTCTGAACAT
Organism: Liasis olivaceus; assembly: GCA_030867105.1. Classification (NCBI taxonomy): domain Eukaryota; kingdom Metazoa; phylum Chordata; class Lepidosauria; order Squamata; family Pythonidae; genus Liasis; species Liasis olivaceus. The sequence continues at coordinate 31,979,837 of CM061354.1, read as the reverse complement.
GTCAAGAATGATTTGAAGAAACCCTTTGGACCTCAGATAATACCTCTCTGCTGTCCATTGAAGTACCCTGGATATTTTCAAGCTTCCATGAGCGCAGTCATCCACTAGCAGGAGGGAGGGGGCATCATGCTGTTGTGCTACATTTATGGAAGAGGAAGAGCTTGAAAAAAGGTGCTGCTACTTGATAGATCCACTCATTAAAATTAATGTGGCACTTAAAGCAGCAGCATTTTTGTTTTCAGCTTCAGATGGGACCCTGAAAAAAGTTGAGTTGTCTTAAAGAAGAATGAAGGTGCTACATTCATGAGAGATTCAAAGCACTTCTTCCAAATCATTTTTAAAACATGCATCATTTTAATAACTAGAACTTTTCCAGTTTGCATATTACTATAAGCTTGTTTCCATTTTGTATAATTTACTAAATAACTTAAGGTGCTATGAATTGAGGAGAATATATTGTTAACACATATAATAGTAAGCTTCATGTACTTTGTCTTTGCTCTTTTAATAGTCAAATCATTATTATTTTTATTACTATTATTATTATTTCAAAGACATTGTCAGATGTGAAGTATACTTACACTGGAAAAAGCCTAAAGTGAAATTCTGATATATACTGATATATAAGTATTTTGTTTTTAGGCAATAGTTGCTTATATATTATTTGGGAGCTGGAGGGAAGGAACCCTGCAGGCTTTGTTTTGTTTTGCTTTTTAATCAAAAATTTTCAAAAGTTTTAAATATTTTGATGATCTCAGCTTCTTTGTGTGTGTGTGTGGGGGGGGGGGGGGGAATTGATCAAAGATTTCTTAACAAAAAATCAGGCAAATAACTGTAAGTGTTTAGGGCTGCTTATACACTGCTATAAATTTTTAGAATATGTGCTTCAATAACTTTATCAATGCAGAAAAAAAATATCAACACTAAAAATGAGAAGTCCACAATTAAAATTGGATGATGATTATGACAAATATTACTTTAAGCTAGAATATATGTGAGCTTAGTGAGAACTGGGATGTGTCATTTGAGAGACTATTCTTCAGGAATCAGTCAACACTGTGCATCTGGTGCACAGGTACTGTCCTCACTGCACATTTTTTATGTTTTTCCCTTTTATTTTTTAATAGCTCTACAATATTTCAGCACTGTTTTGGCTGCCTGATGATCAACCTATGGAGAACAAAATTCACTGTTAGTGAATGGAACGGAATGGAACGGAACGGAATGGAACAAACAGAACAGAACAGAACAGATCAAATCAAAGTGCCTACATTTAGGAATTAAACATTTTGTTTCATACTGTTGATACTTTCATATTATAGAACCTTTTTTAGCAATTGTTTTTTAACATTAGCATTCAAAAATATTACATTTGCATCACATAGTAAGGTTTTGGCCACTAACTGTGATGATGTTTAAATAAATGCTTTAAATATGGAAACTCAATTCACTGGTGACTATGAACCACAGCAGCAGCATGGGACCACATTATACAGCAACGGTGGACTCACAGCTATATGTAGGCCATGAATCCAGGATTTGTGGTACCTTGAACAATCTCCAAAACCAGAGTGGGAAAACATATTCTACCTTTGCCTATGTCCGTGAAATGACACACCTATTTTGAATCATCGTAAGAGATTAAACTGAAGTCAATCAATCAATTATCTTTATTTCAATCATTTACTAGCGAGCAATTGTAAAATATAAGATCAGAAATAATAACATATAATTGTTTGATTATTAAAATCACTTCTACAAAAATTTACAAAGATTATATTTTTGTATTTCTACAAGAATTTACAAAGATTATATTTTTGTATTAGTCTTGCATGTGTAGGCTGCCAAAAAACATGGTGGCTAGACACCATCAAAGCCAACATCAGCCAGAGCATAAAACAACAACAACAAAAAGCTGTACAAGATCGGAAAATGTGGAGAGAGCTGGTCCACAGAATTGCTGAGAATCAGACATGATTGAACGGATAGCATCATCATGTATATATATATATAAAATCTAAAGGTGCAAAAAATAAACAATAATAATACTGAATTATTGGCAATGATACAAACTTTACTGGTCATTATTTATTCTTCTTAACAATCAGATCCCAGTGAATTTTGCATGTTGTCAAAGAAAATGTAGTGACTTTATATATTATAATAAGATCACAATCAGAAAATAATAAGGAAACCTGCAAGTTTTTAACAGGTTGTAAAGCCTAGCAATCTTAGTAAGTAATGAAGAAATAATGTGAATGGCAGTACACTTTAGGATGTTCCCTGAATAAAAGCATTTTCTATATTTTATGATATTTTTATGTACGGTTTTTAATTGTTGTATATGTTTTAATGCATGTTGGCTTGGTCTCGGACTGTAAAGCAATAAAGTAGTAACATACTACTGTATGCTGCATTTTATGGCAAAGATGAAAATGGCATGCTAAAATTTGAGGACATTCTTATCCTAATGGATATGAATAATTTCTTGCTGATCTTATGAGATGGATTCTATATAAGTCTGCCAGTCATTGTAAAAGATTCTACTGCTCTCATTAATGATGTGATCTCCCCCTACAAAAGAAAATTCTGTTTTTCATGGCCCTTGAAATGAGTTTCTCTTGGTGTTATTTTTAGATTAGTTTATTATTGGAAGTGATAAGGTGTTACTATGGAGGGGGTGTTATATAGCCTTCCAGCCCTCCAAAGTCCCCCCAAAAATCTAAAAAGAGCATGGTGTCCTATGAATTTGTTAACAAGGGTTTTTCTATGACAGAAGGGGAATTGGTAGAGATGATTCTGATAGGGCTAAGATAGTAGATAAGATTAGGGATGAACTGTCAAGCCTAGAAGGAGTCAGCTTGATCACACTGAGCTGGCTGTTCTGGTTGGGAAAGACTGCCAAGCATGAGACAGGTTGAGGAAAAAATATGGAAGGCACATATCAACCAACATAATGAAACAGTAGTAAGAAGTATCTTTCATCCACAATCCCATAGTAAATGCAGCTGTTGCCCTGGAAGCATGTCTTGACACCTGTTGCGGTTTTCCTTGACTATGTGATTTCAAACTATCAGAGAGCTGATTATACAATAAAAACAAGACTTTCTTTCTCCTTCCTTTTGGCCATCTTGTAACTGCCTCCAAAATCTATTTCTGCTCGGGGAAAAAAAAAAAAAGTTGTAAAAAAGGTGGTAGTGTGTGTGTATGTGTAATTAGAGGAGTTTTATCCTGATTTGGCATAGCACTTCTTAAGTTCCTATGGTCTTTTTTACTGCATAGCTGAGCTAATTATTGAAAAATCCCTACAATATGCATTGGGATGAATCACAAGTAACTTAATGGCATAATTTGCAGTCTGTTGGGAGGGGAAGTGTTCCACAAAAAAAAAAAAAAAAAGGAAGAAGTTGTACCCAGATTAATGACACTTTGAAAGACCTTATAGAATCATAATGTTGAAGGGGATCTGCAGGATTCACTACACCATCCCTGATAGATGACCATCCAGCCTCTGTTGAGAACCTCCATGAAAGGGAAGAAACCACTCTATGTGGTAAGCTATTCCACTGATTGACAGCTCTTACTGTCAAGAAATTTCTCCCAATGTCTAATCGGTACCTACATCACTGAAGTGTCACCCCATTAGTTCTAGTCTTACCCGCTGGAACAAGTGAGAATAAATCCAGATCCTCTCAATGTGACTACCCTTCAGATATTTAATCACAGCTATCACATCCCCTCTCAAGCATCTCTTCTGCAAGCTAAACATACCTCAGTCTTTTAACCATTCCCTGTGAGTTGTGGTTTCCAGTCTTTTCACCATCTTGGTAGCCCTCCTCTGAACTTGCTCCAGTTTATCAACACCTTTTTTAAACTGAGGTATGAAATGAATGGAGTGAAGCTGATCTAAGTGGATCTACTCAAAGTATGAGAAAATGTGATTCCTGTGGGATATTTTGTCCCTATAACAAGGGGAATGACATTGGGCTGCTGAACGGAAGGATACGTAGCACTCAAATCAGTGGCAAAACATTCTTACCACCATCACGGAAGGAAGGAAGGAAGGAAGGAAGGAAGGAAGGAAGGAAGGAAGGAAGGAAGGAAGGAAGGAAGGAAGGAAAGAAAGAAAAGAAAAGAAAAGAAAAGAAAAGAAAAGAAAAGAAAAGAAAAGAAAAGAAAAGAAAAGAAAAGAAAAAAGAAAAGAAAAGGAGCAAAACATATTCCTATCTGTTTTATTTTTAAAGAATGATGGCTTTCCATCTGAAAGTTGATCTCCCCCTTCATCCTGCAGTTATCAATCCATCCCCCTCACATACATATACAAACAGATGGGATGGCAGCAACAAATATTTCTTCAGAGTAAGATTCTGCCTGGCCTGAACATTTTATTTTTCTCCCTGCATGGTGCCTTTTATTTTTTAGTTTATGTTTTGATCTATTCATAAAAGAAAAGAAAGGAAAAAGTAAGAACAGCAACATGTTTGCTGCTGTGAGCACCACAAGTGTCTCTCTCAAGTCTATTGAACTTTAAAAAATGTCAGTTAAAGGTTCACTGCCTCTTTTGCTCATTCCCCTCAAAAAAGTGTGGATACATGGCATAGTGTCTTGCTGTTTTGTGTGCTTCATGTGCATCACCTTTTATAACCAATTTTCTTTTTATCTCTACCTGTCTTACTTTGTCTTTGATTTCTTTGAAATGTTGAAACTGGATTTACTGTACAGAACTAAAAGCAATTACAAACAATAGAGGGTTATGCTTAAGCCTTTTACCATCCCCACTAGAATTAAAGCAGCATTTAGGGGAGGGGAAATATTTTTATCAGGTGACCATGCAGTGAAATAGATGTGTATGTGAGTATGATCTAAAGAGAAATGTGTGTCATATTTTTCTACCTGATTGCTTTCTGATCCTATATAGGGAATTATGAACTTAGCCTTCTTTTGAATCAGAAACAACAAAGGACATTCATTAGCCAAAGGTATCAGATACTACTCAATTTATTGCATGAATATGACCTTGTTTAATTTTTTTTTTTTTTAGTGGAAAAGACCTGGAAAATTAGCCTATTTCACAAACCAGTAGCCCAGATTGATTTTAGTAGATTCAACAGAAAATTTCATTAAGTAGTATACAGATGGCATCTTATATACATTGAATATTTCAGATTTATAAAAGAGGTCACGGATATTGCCAACATTTGGCTTAATTTCCTGTTTTCTCCACTCTCGTATTTTTTAGTATGCTCATTAATCAGGTTTGAAAATTTACAGAGGGGGGAAAAAATTGAAACTTAAGTATGGGTTTTAATGCTACCAAAGGGAGAGGGAAGCATGGATTAATATAAAATGTATAACTACTTAAAGTATCAACATATGTATCACTGGTTATTTAATTAAAGGACATGTTCTCCCTACTTCAGATTAGTATCTGAAAAATGTAGTAATATCTAAGGCATGATTGGCCTCACAGCCACACACAGCCTTTGGGCTACATTGCTGTAAACCTTAGCTTAATATTATCATTCCTATGCAAGACATCAGTTCAGATTTCATAGAACAGTTGTCTTTGTTTGCTTGGAACCTGCCATGTGGGATAGATAAAGTGCCTGAAAGAAACAAAATAAAGAAATAATATCAGAAATAGATGAGTCTGTGCTCTCTTTTGACTCTGTCTCAGCTCACTGTTTCCTTCAGCCCAACCCCCAATGGGAGCAGGATTGGTTTAAGGTATTTGGGGGGCTGAACACAGCACCAGGTTTGGAGGCCTCCTAAGCACAGTCCTAGATTAGTATTTAAAATGGATTCCTGGAAAAAAAAAAAAAATGGAGAGGGAGGAGGAGAAAGGGATAGAACTTTAGTGTCTATAGCCCTCTGCAATGACAAAATGACTTGGGAACAAAACAGCCCCATTTACCACACAGTAACATCCTGCCTAAGAGAATGATCATGATAACCCAATCTGTCCCTGGCCAATGTGGAGCTGTATTAGCTATACTGTAGGTGGGCCACAGTCAGATATACACATTGCCTAACACAGATTAGCATTACTCAATGGGCAAAAACATCCACTCAAAATCTTGTTTGCCCATGGTGTACATGAAGTGCTACCTTAGGGGTAGAATTATGGATGCAGACAGCACTGCTTCTTTGCTTTTGTGCCTTCAGATTGTTTGTCCAGTGCCTGCTTTCATCTACCACTTCATTTAGGGGCTCCCACTTTTCTGGCCCAACAGTATATATCATGATCCCCTTAAACCAGTCAGGCAACTGATTGCCAGTGAGTATACGTGGTGATTTACAGAAGAAAAAGGGACAGATGTCAATTGGGGCAGATTTCCACACTGAAAAAGGTTTGGGACTTGATGGCCTAAGTAGTCCTTTCCAGTTCTAGAATTCGATATCCCTAGCCCCTACCCTATAAGAGAGTAGACACAAGTTGGAAATATCAGCAGACTTTTTAATCAAAGCTGCCTAATAAGAGTTGAGTTTGAATCTAATAAGATAAAAAAGGTAGAGTTTCATTAAGAGAAAACTGAAACAAGGTTTTAAATATAATTAAGTTTTAGAATAAAGAGCATAAAAGCCCACTTTAACCCTAAATGTACTCAAGTCTCACTAAAATGAAAGGGCTGTGGAAACCAGTACTACTATAACCATACAGTACTTCATTTTATCTCAAGTATTTAATTTAAGCATAATAGTACATTTGTGCACTTACTTTACTCAGATCCTGAATCCATCACCAAGTTAGAGTGAACATGTAGAGATTCAGGAGATGTCTGAAATAAATAGTCTTTCAAAACATGGTTACACCTAATCTGAAAATTCCTGAAGTTTGCCTTGTATCTACTTACAGAATATTTAATAGGCAATGTTCCTCATGAGGTGATAGTATATCTGCCAAGGAAATTCAGCTGTTGAAAAGAAAACAAACGTTAGCTATAGTGAAGGGCACACAAGAAACTATGAATTTCTGAACTGAAATTCACATTTCATCCTGAGTTTGTTTGTTTAAACAATGTATACAGCTGTCCATCTCATAGCAGTGAGGGAGCAGGAATACAAGAATTTATAACCAAACAATGCTAAAATTGCCAGATTAAAAAAAAAAAAAAGATGCCCAATTTATCATTAAAAAAATCAGCAATGAAACCAACCAACCAGCAGAGCTTGTTTAACCTCCCAACTCAAATGCCTGAGGGAACAGGTAGGTTTGAGGGTCTCATGAAAGGCTAAGAGGTGGGGACAGAGTAGTGCTGTTATATGAATGTATAATGAAATAACATCTGTCCATACCACTGCATTCTGGATCAGTTGCAGTGGTATGGGTGTTCTTTAAGGGCAGGACCACATAGAGTGCATTACAATAATCCAGACAACAAGTAACTAAGGCATGAGTTACCATGAACAAGGCCTTCTGGTCCAGAAATGGGTACAATTGGTACCAAAGATTAACCTGTGCAAAGGCTCGCTTAGTCATGGTTGCCGCATGCTCTTCAAGCAAAAGTTATGAAGCCAGGCACACCCCCAAATTTCAAATCATGTCTGACTGGGGTAGTTCAGACATTCAGAGTTAAAGATAGAAAATCTGATCATAGACTTGAAAATCTACAACTGCTTGGTCTTGCCAGGGATAGCCAAAGCCTGTTCTTCCTCATCCAAATCCCCACGTACTTCAGACTCTCAACAGCATCACTTGATTGGCCCAGAGTAGAGGTGTACAGCTGGGTATCATAGGTATACTGATGTAACCTTTTCCATGCCAGCAGATGACCTTACCCAGTGGTTTCATTTAGATATTAAGTAGGAGTGGAGAGAGCATTAAGTCATGGGGCAACCCTTAAAAGCTTGTTCTCTCTCCCTTACTAACACCAACTAGAACCAAGTGCAAAGAATGGAAAAGGACTCCCACAAGTGTTTTCCTGGTTTCTTCTTACCTAGAAATCACTGGGTTATCCTAAACAGGGCTGACAGCTGGCTCTCTGTGGATGCAATAAGGGTTGCAAGGTAACCCTTAATGAAAGCTCTTACTGTGCTCTGTGGGGTTTACTTTTAATTTTTCATCAGTGATGCTCAAGGCAATACTTATGCTGCTTCAAATCCAGAGTTCCTTTGAAAACCAGTGGACATCCAGGTTCCAGGGGCATAGAGAATCCATGCAGGTGTGATCCCATTCAGGGCTGTCATTGCCATCTCATTCTGAACAGTAACTAAAGCCTCAGTAAAACTGTGTATCACAGACCTGAGGCAATCCTAAACTCCGTCCAAAACCCAAGAGAGTCCATCAGGAACTTGAAGCAGATCAGTAAAATAGGTCCCACATCCTACAGGGGGGTGAAGCCATCAAAGAGAGATCTGTCCATGACAAGGAACTTTGGTAATATTCCCCAGCTCCAGATCATGTTGTTATTGCCCTGAGATAAAAAACAGAACTTGAGAGTGGCCCCACTGTGGGTTGGGTCAGAGATAACTTATGTCATGTCCATAGTTTGCCATGGTGTCCATGAAGTTCTAACCCACCTTTAAGTCTGTGTTCAGAGGCACCAAATTGAAGTTCCCCAGTACCATAAGCTTGGGGAACTCCACCATCAGCCTACCCATAGACTCAGACAGCTTGGATAGGGAGGTGGCCATGCAGCAGGGAATCAGGAAGATGAGCAACAGTCACTTCTGAACTCAACAGCCCAACTTAACAAATAGGGCCTTACCACTGGTATCTGTGGAGCAACACTCCTGGGAATCACTAGGGTTTGTCAGCTAATAATTGCAACAGGGAATTGAATTACACAATGTTCTAATTTGTTCTATGAGATGCAAGCTGATTTCTGTAACACCAAGTCAAGATACAAATGAATCTTCTGTTCAGTGTGCAATCCCAATATTGTGCATACCTGAAATAGATGAAAATATAGTAAAAAAAAAAAAAAAGCAAAATTATAATCAAGACTTAACTACTTACCATCTTGCATTAATTTTGCATTACAGCTGAAGCAAACATTCCAAACAGCTTATTGAGATCAACTAATGAAAGCCCAATAAAATTCTAGGTATAAATGCCCACTCAGGCTCATTGCATGCTTGTGATATGCAAAATAGAACTTGTACAACTAGAAGAAACATGAGTTAAAAGAAAAATGAAAAAACAGCTGAGGAGAAAAAAGAAGTGAGTAAGCAAAAGGAAAGATAAAAATCATTAACTAAACAAATAAACTGGACACAAAACATTTTAGACATCCAAAAACAAGACAAAATGCCTTTGTAAGAATAATGACAAAATTATGCAGTAGAAAAAAACAAGAAAAGATCCTGGGAACATGTGCTGTATATTAAAATGCTTTTCAAATGACCAATAAAGCTGAAAATTGGTACAGTGTTAGTCTTTCCCCTAACCATATGCTTTTGAGGCCTTCTTTGGTCCCTTGACTTAAAGGACAGCATTTTCTCATGCAGAAAAGTAAAGTTTCATATAGCTAAGTGACCACTCTAAGGCAAAGAAGGCAAAAAAAAAAAAAAAAAATCTAAAAGGGATGGGGGCATCCCAAATGAATTATATTTAAGTATGTTTGCAGTCTGCTCCTGATCTCTAGTCTTATTGGGCATCCTATTGTAAGCAGACCAGGAATGCGTCTTATGGCAGTACTGTAGCATCCTTCCCACTTTTTTTTTAATGATTTTTTTATTATGATTTTTTATGATTTTTTTTTTAATGATTATAAAGGCATCTATTCTAACTCTTACTCAGTGAAGAAATCCATTAAAATTCCGTAGCCAGCATGGCTGGTTGGGGAATTCTGGGAGCTGAAGTCCATACATCTTAAAGTTGCTGAGGTTGACAAACACTGCATTAAACCATCTATTATAGCTGCTATCCAACATCCATTTGAAAACCTTTAGTTACTCCATCACTGTTCTAGGCAGACCATTGCTTAACACATCTTGCCATCAGGAAATTCCTCCTAATATTCAAACTGAATCTCCCTCCCTTCCTCCCTCCCTCCCAATTCAGTCTTGTTGACCTGTTCTGTTTTCTATTTCAACTGAGAACAGAACCTCTCTCTTTTTCATATAGTAGCCCTTTATTAGATATTTGTAGACTGCTATTGTATGTTCCCTTAGTCTTCTGTTTTGGAACTAAGCATATGCAACTCCTTTAACTATGCTTCACAGGGTGGGTTTCCAGAGTCTTGATCACCTTGGGTTTTTTTTTTTTTTTTCCCTCTGAACCATTTCCATTTCTCTATGTCCCTTTTAAAATGTAATGTCTATAACTAGACATGGTACTTCAAATATAGTCTAACCACTGCAGAGTACAATAGGACTATTAACTCCCATGACCTGGACACACTAATACTGTTAATGCAGTCCATTGGTCTTTTTTGCTGCTGAAGCATAATTACTTGCTTATTGTGTTGTGCCTCATGCGTGCAAAAAAACCCCTCAGTTTTGTTTCTCACATGTGAAGGACTAAAGGTAATACAGGTAATAAAGGAATACTATTCTAATAATAAAAAGAGTCAGGAAAAAATGAATTATTAAATATATCTATATCTATACAGTATCTATCATACCCTTCTAGTGTATATGTATCATTGTTTTCCCTTAAGAAAAACAACAAGAAAACATAGAAGAGAGTGAAAAAGTAGTCTTCTGAAGCCTCTAACAGTTCATTGTATTCTAGAAGCGAACTTCAGCAATACAGAAATAATTATGATTCTGTGAAGTTGTGCTGATATAGGAATATCTATCTTATATGGTAAATGTGAAAACTTAAATTCTTAAAAGTCATTAAGGAAAAAAAAAAACAGTGATGTAAAGCTATCCAAATCAGACTAATAGCTGGTCCTTCCCTATTCATGTATTCATTTACTTAATGATCAAAGACCAAAACAAACACACCAAAGTTGGGGGGGGCGGGGAGGGGAGGGACAGAGAAAACAAACAACAAAGCAAGGGATATAACCAAGAGGTATAGACATAACATACCTCTTGTACATACAAATATACATAAAATGTATGTACATACAAATATACATAAAATATATGCATGTACAAATATCCATAATGTACATGTATGTAGGACATACATAAAAATATACAAATTACCAAAATTGCTAAATGATTAGGTGCCTGATAGTTATAGCAATTGCACCAAATGTATTTGGTGGGACTGCTTCTCTCCATTTGTGTTTGTCTGCCTGGAAAGATCCCACAGGGTTGGGCTGTTTCAGATCCCATTTATTAAATACCATCATTTTGTGGGACTCAGTAGGCATCTCTTCTCTGTTACTACAATGGCCTTCTGGAACAATATTCCCCCCCAAATCTGCACAGTCTCAAACATGTTGTTCTTCAAGAGAGCCTTGAAGACCTGGTTCTTTCCAAAGGCTCTGGGCCAGGACATTATGCAAACTCACAACTGAGTTTGAGTTGTTCACTGTTAACTGTTGTCATTTCTTTCTCTAGCATGACTGTTTCTAGTCTGGTTTTAAATTGTTTATATTGTCTTTTTTAACTAGTGTAACCTGTCCAGAGCTGTCTATGAGTGAATGGCCAAAGAAATTGAATAAATAAATAAAGTAAGCAGGCAGGCAGGCAAGCAACCCTTCTAAGAATATCTCCTCCTTTGTTAGTAAAAGGAGAAAGGTGTTTTCTTCTGAACTAGCATAAAATGGGATAAAAAGGACATTAGTTGGTCATCTTACCACATCATATTGTAGGAACTGTGCAGCAGCATATGAGAAGTGTTTCTACTCCCACAGCTAGTCTTAACCCATTCACAATAGGACAACTATGAGAAATTGTATGAGCAATAAAACAGTTCTGTAATTTCAGATTGTGAGAACTTGCTGGCAATCCTATGAAATGCAGTTCCACTAACAATGTCTTTGTTGTAGATAAAATTTTGGGAGAAAAAACTAAAGCTATTCTTGTAATATTCTTTGCAATATTTGCTGAGAACTCACACAAACCAGTATATTTTTCTGTCGATCTATTTACTGCTCCAGGATATCCTTAAGAATATGTTCACATAGAAAAAAGCAATGTGTGAACCACATTTTCATCAGTAAGAATTTTCATAGTCCCAGTAGTTGGAAGGAGTGCTTTCAAGAAGACAAGAGTGAACAGACATGTTCATGTATAAAGCCTGTTTCTGTGATATGTATCTAGGCTTTAAACATGGAGAAATGTTAGGGATGCTAACATGGAGAAAATCTATATTGGAAACAGGCCATAGTGAGGCATAAATGAGCAGAATTATAGAAACTTACTTGTATTTTTACTAACGCCAGCTGAGAGCTCTTAAGACAAAAGAAACTTGCATGCTAAAACTCAGAAGAAAGAAAAATAGCATTTCTACACCTTAGTACAGCAATATGTAATATGTTTCACATCACTTGAGTGGGGAAAAAATGTTCTGTAGATACTGGAGAAGATTTCAATTCAGGTGAGATTAATATCATGAAAAAAGAGTTTATACTGCAAAGTAGCCAATATGCTAAAAACTACCATTGCTATAGAAAATATCCTTTTTGACCTCTTGTATCCAACTGATATACCCTGGAAAATCTAAAACCTATTGTAAATGAGAATTGCTTGTTACTTCTTTGTAGAGACATAACTGGAATATTTGGCTGTATAATACACACATTGTTAAAAGAAGGGGAAAGGCAGGTTTGAGCACAATGAACTTGTGAAACATCAGTAGTTACATGTTCTTTTAAAAGTTTATAATTGTTTTAAAAAGCAAGCTGGGCAGTAGCATTATGTTATAATACAGACAGTCCTTTTGTGCTATAACATAATATTTTACTGACAGTTTTATAGTATATGTGTGGCTTCTTTTCTCTGTCTGATATGGGATATGATGGAGAACTGGAAACATGACTAAATGGACAAAGCAGAAAATAAGAAATAAAAATTGTACTGAAATGAAGAATTCTATGTGCATCTTGAGAGCCAGGCAAAGCATTTTAAGACAGTTTTTAATATCTTGTTTTTATTGTTATGGCATACTATACAGTCATATCTATCATTCTCTAGTAACCAGGTAAAATAGTGTTCTACTCTCTGATGTATGGGAGTTAAAAGAGATGAAAGACAATGAAGCTGTTTATATTGGTTGTTTCTGTTGCTTCTGTAATAAAAGAGCCTAATTTATGCTGTATATGTCATATTAGATATTGCAATATTTTAGGAAAGTTTGAAAGGAACACAAGATGTCTTATAGATGTGACAAACTTCCTCAAGTGACTTCTTGCTACTTGTCCTGTATTCTACTCTTAAGAAATCTGAATTTTGTTCAAATGGGTGGAATCTATGAAATCATAGGAATACAACCATTGTACACTAACTAGGTACTTTAATCTTTACCAACAGCAGAAACCGTTTCTATGGGGACGTCATTCTTCAATGTGGAAATCAGAGGAGTGGAGATGAGGGTTTACATGTGGCCCCTTGGTCCTTTTCACATATTTTCTGGAACTCTCTCCAATTACAATTGCTTTTTCTATATAGTAATTTTATTAAAGATTACAATTAGAACAATAAAAACTAATGCAAACTAAAAAAAGAAAATAATAAAAAGAATATATATAAAGAAGTTATTTCCCCTTCATCACAATAAGTATAAACAGTTTTAGTAACTTATCACCTTCTCTTGAAATACAACAGATGATATCTTCTTCCCATATCCCATTCTTATCTATAAATATATCCTTAAAGCCTCATCATTTCAGTGTTAATGTCAGCAAAAGTCCATTAAGGGTTACCAGAGACGACAACATAGGCATTTTAACCTTGATCAAATAAACCAAAAGATATTTATATTCCTTCCTTTTACTTTTAACAATCTTGGTATTTAGTCCCTTCAAATCATGTCCTGACACTTGATTTCTTTTCATTTTTTCTTCATCTCTTCTACAAAATTCTTCAAAGTTTTAACAAGCCTCTTTTGTAAATCCAATATAGGAAAATTATCCAGGACATTCTCTTTGTTTCTTATTTGTATGTTCCTTTTAATTATAAAGACAACAGCTGGCTTCTTTTGCATGTCCAGTGCAACACCATTTTCCATGTCATTCTTGTAGCCTATCATGTAGACTTTCAAATCAGTTTCAATCATTTCAGGTAAAACTTGTTCCTCTTCCATGACATCTTTTAAACACAGTCTATCTATAGACACTCTTAAAATTAACTTCTGGGTCCATTGTTCAAAAATACCCTTCAGTATGTCCAATGTTAAAATATTTTGCTTCATTCTATATTTGTAAGTCAAGTTTGAGTGTTCCTCTCCTTTAATTGTAATCTTTCGTTCCTTCTAGTTCCTTCTAGTGTCCAATCTCTAAAGCCTTTTTTTTTTTAAGAATTCGAAACAAAAGCATTTTCCCATGAGAAGAATTTTTTACAAGTAATTCCAAAATATTATTTCAAATTCATATGGACCCTTAGTCCACTGTAGCTTTCTAGAATTAAAGTTTTAATCACCTTTTGCTGTTTATTTAAAAAAATTAAAATAAAAAGCCATTAAACTTGTATTTAAAACATTTTTCATTCAGGATTGAAGGAAACTCACCCAGTGCTATAAAGAGTGTCAATAATAAGCAATTTCCTAATGTAATTAGAAAAGAAGCATGCATACTTAGTGTCCTTTCAAAGGCACTGACCACGGTTTGAGCAAGATGGTTATTCCCTCGTTTCCCAGAGCTCAAACCCACCAGAGACTGCTGTGGTTATCAGCTCTTCATCCTGCTGTGGTCATTGGCTCACTTTTTGTAGAGCTGTCTTCAGTCTGCCATTTCTTCCCCAGAAGTCTCCTCCAATTACAACTGCTGAAATCTATAAAAATGCTTCCCACCATTTCGAAGTCAGAAACACATGTAAACTAATGTAGTGTGAAAATAGTACCTAGCTGTATAATATAAAACTAGTGTAAATCTCACTCCTAAAACAGGCTTAATTAAAGTTAAACTGAAGTCTTCCTTGAATTATTATATTGTTTTCTTGACAAAAATATGACAGTGGGGTACTTCTGGGGTACTTTTTCTACTTCCTAGTCTAGTCCAAATACTAATCATATCCAGCCCTACTAAGCACATCATAAAAATAAAAATAAACAACAAAATCCAAAACTATGAAAACTCAGGAAAAACAAATAAAATAATAGTTCTGCCTATGGCTGAAATCCCATAGCCCACACTAAATCTTTCTTCCCTCACTGCAGTATCGACTAGTCTTCAAAACTTTGCAGATCCCATATTTAAGAGTTTTGCTATTCCTTCAATAATTTTAAATTTCTATAAATGTATGGCTTTTATAAAGTAGAAATATACTTTCAGAGGCATAAGCCTCACTTTTCATCAAATGTAAATATTCCAAAGAGCCATACTTCGTACTTTCTAGAAATATGAAATTCAGCAACATGTCTAGTTGATATTATGGTTAATATAGTGGGTGACCACTTTCTTATTTTTTTATGTAGATGAAATTTGATTTCAGTCAAAACAGCAAGACATTTACCAGTGTTTACCATAGACAAGTCAGATTTTCTTCCTAATAACCAATCATAATTGGAAGCTTGCAGCTTCCTAGCAATGCCTTAATTTGTGTCACAGCTGGGGTTGCCCTCAATAAGTAAGAGTAGGATCTTATACAACAGAATGGAGCATCATATAACACATCGTTCTTAATTCTGAAATGGTTTGCAGTAGGATAAATGAAGACAGAATTATTGGGCTTGTTCACTGAGGTAATAGAGGAATAATTATTTTTTTTTTATCCGCATTCAGTCGTTACCGACTCTATGGTGACTGCTTGGACAAGTCCTTGCAGTTTTCAAGGCAAGGTGTTTTCGGAAGTGGTTTGCCAGTGCCTCCTTCCTAGAGCAGAGCCCAGCTGGCAAGCGCAGGAGGCAGGGTTTCCGCTGCTTTGCGCCTTTTTTGGGCGTGCACGGCTTCCGCGCTACTGGCAACTGCTCCCAACTCCTTTTGCAAGGCACCGCCAACAATTTTTCCTCCCACCGGAGTGAGAGTACCCATTTATCTACTCATGTAAGTTTTCGATCTGTTGAGTTGACAGGAGCTGGGGAGGAAACAGGAGCTCACTCTGCTGCGCAAAAGCTGGGCTTGAACCGCTAAAGTATCGACCATTTCTGGCTGGCAACTTTCAGCGTCATTAAGCTGCTGCGCCACCGCGTCCCCTAGAGAAATAAATGTACTGTCCATGTAATCAGAATTCACCATGAGCTTAACTGAATTTATTGTAATGAGCATTTAGAGAAATCTGTAGAATTGATGCAGAAAAATCCGCTGGAACAATTTTAATGCAAAGCAAAAGGTGAACAGATTCCCTCCTAGCTTCTTTATTCTTAAATACATTTCCTAGCTTACTGACTACTTATTTGGTACAAGTTGGGGAAAAAAAGTCTGAGTCTGTCAGGGAGCCCTGTGATACCCTGAAAAAGCTTCCACAAGTCACACACACCCATGTTCTAAAGCAGGGTTCCTCAAACTTGGCAACTTTAAGACGGGTGGACTTCAACTCCCAGAATTCCCCAGTCCGCCCGTCTTAATGTTCCTGAGGTTGAAGAACCCTGTTCTAAAGTATGAGCTTGATCTATCCACCTACTTAGCTGAGAAATGAGCATTTGTATCACCCAGAGTAGACATTATATTTGTTCATGACAAGATTTTGAAGTCTGACAGCTTTTTTGTTTTTTAATACATACAGATCCACATGTCAGAAATTTAAAGTTTGATCACCATTGTAAAGGACTCCAATGAATTGATCTTTTTTTGTTCCTATATGAGTAGGACCATATGCACATCTGATAACATTCAGAGGCGAAAACATGCAAAAATTCAGAAAATCCAAATGGGAGCAAAAACTTTTTCATAGAATTGTATTTTCTTTGAATGGTCTCTTTCTTCCATGTTATGTTAATGCACTGTTATGTTAGTGCAAAATATATGCTTTTAGCAGATTTCAGATACCCTAATTTTTCAGTGCAACAAATATGGAAGGCCAAGGATTGGCAGAAGGATGCTAGAAAACTTTCAATGTACTGCTATTTGCAGATCACTTCATTTTTTTGGAGGGGGTATATGGGAAATATTTTAAAAAATATAAACATAAATATCTATGAAAATGGAACATAGTATATTATATTCTTTACATGTACAGTGATGCACATTAGAATCTATCTGTAGGCCCCAAAAATCTTGGATGAACCTTCTAGGGAACGTCTCCAACAGTTACTGTCAAATTATATTTCTTAATGAGACATAAAGGCAAAATTAGTAAATACACATAAAGTAATTACATTAACATTTTGTTTAATGTTGTACAATTGTAATTCTTTTCATTTGTATTACTTAAATTTATTCTAGTTTTGTCTTGGCCCTCTATTCTTGTATAATCTCTTACATGCCACTCAAAAATTTTATGCAGCCCTTTCCCCCACAAATGTGGCAACCTCTCAGTCTATATTTTAGACAGTTAAACAAAACTGGTACATACATTTTCATATATGGTACTCTAGTTATGTTAAAAATAGAGCATCCAGCTATACATGTATATGTACATACCATAAACATATACAGTATGTATCATATATATACATACAAACAGTAATATCATATTTCTCTGACAGCTTTATGTTCCCTGATGTTTGAGACAGAGAAAGAAAGAGCACAAAACAGAGATAAAGCCCTTTTGTTGGTTGGTTGGTTGGTTGGTTGGTTGTTTTTTCCTCCAAGCACCATGATCCATAAGGATATAGTATAACTTGTTTTGCTCAGAGTCTTTAAATATTTGTCTGGTTTACTTCATGATGGATAGAAAGGTTCAGTCTGTCACCCACACTGTTGTCCCAACCATTGTACTGGAAAAATTAGAAGAACCAGAACTGTCATCTGGAGGTTTTCTGTTTCTTCCACCTGTCTCCTTGCTCAGATTTTTTGGTAGGCCAAGTAAAAAAAATGTCTTTTTCTTACCTGATGTCTCTTATGCTCCCTAATGAAAAGGAAATGATAGGTAGACGTAAAAATAACAAAGCCTCAATCCTTTTGTTTTGCTGATTTAGCTTTTGCTGCTTACCTGTCTTCTGCAGATGGCTTCAAGTCACTAATCCCACTGTGACAGATCAGACTGGTGCCAGCCATGCCATTTGAGTGGATCCTAAGATTCCCAACAATAAAAACCACCTCCATCATTTATTATGGTAGTGCTGGCAGTAGCGTTGTGGAAAATAATTTTGTGTAACTGAGAATTTTTTATTTTATGAGAGAAAGAAATGAAATGTTTTTTGAATAAGAATGGGGCACATTTTAAAGTTTTGGTAGAAATGTGCTTAGCTTTTTTTTATAAGCATTGTATTCATTTCCTTCACAGAAGGCTGCATATCAGTGTTCTTTTAAATGATCAGACTAAACTAATATCTAAAAGCATATACATTCTTTCCCATGAAATATATTCAGAAATCTTCATGGTGTGCTACTTTTTGTGTTTTGTTTGTGTTCTTCCCATTTCCCCCTTCAACATATTTTAAAAGTGCAATCATGACATTTTGAAGGTAATAACAGTACATGAACTTTTCTTATAAGGGGATGGCTTCTTTTCTATAAAAGGAATGAAGTTATTGTGCTCAGCAAAAGGACTGTCTTCCTCAACTCTCTTTAAGGTCTACCATTAAATTAAAAGTGAAAAGTCAAGTGTAGTATTTGCACTTCATTCTGCATGTGATTGAGAGTTGACCATTCACATTTTGAAGGGCTAAGGAAGATTATAAAGATAGTACCATGAGAAGTGTCTATTTCATCTAAAGTGTATCTGTTCTTTTGTATTATACATTATACATCAGAGTGATATTTGAAGGGAGATTTATTATAATCTCTGGCAGGATGCTTTGTCCATTTATAATGCAAGCTTTTATCTCAAATTCAGAGCACCATTTCTGAAAACATGTACACTGTTTCAGAAATATAAGATTTATCTTCAACAAGTGAAAGCCTAGGCCAAGTTTTTAAGAATGGCATCCTCCAAATGTGTTGGGACTACTTCAATGAAGAAGACACATAGTACATGGGGGAGGGGGGGGGACGGTATCACCTTTTAGCTTGAATCAAATCTTTGTTAATGAGAGAATCAGTTGGATTGCTTAACATGCATGTACATACATGATCAAGTTGGCAATCATCATGGTTTGATCTAAGAAATCTTCATGGAGGATGAATCAGGCCAAAATACCAGTTGGTTTCGGAGTCCTTCAGCAGTTGTTTTCAGGATACCTCCAGCTGAAGCTTGATTATCTTAGGCCCTCAGGAGCCTCAGGCCCATGTCAACTATTTATGTCACATACCTGATCTTAACAATGTGATTATAGCACTATACGTTGCTCTGCAGAGAAGGTTTCTTCATGATTTACAGTTCTTGTATTCTGCATAATCATTTTTGCTGAATAGATTCTGACTGTTTGCAGGCAGAGATAGGTAGGGCTCTGAAGATAAGACTATGAAAGATGTCAACATTTAGCAATATCAGTGCTCAATTACTAGAGCACTGCTCTAGTATTAGAATTCTGCTCCTATGATTGCATCCTGGTTATTTATCTCCTGACCTTTGGATGTCTTCATAACTGGATCTTTAGAAGCACGCACAGGCAACTCAAGTAGACACTTCCCTAATTCACATTCAGTGTAAGAGGCAGGTAAAGAAAAGTGCAGTCAGACTTGCAAAATTATGTTACTATGGCCAATATTAATAAAAGCAGTGTTAGTCTTTTTGTGGAGCTGATTTCTTGGTTTGGTCTACATAGTGTGGCTGACATGAATCTTGCAAGTCTGACTGTCTGTTACTCCCCCACCACTTATTGGATTAGGGAGGTATCTGCCTGAGTCAATTGCACATGCCTACTTGTTTTGGACTTAAGCCATGTTTTGTCCCCTTGTTGCTCTGGTAGCAGATCTGGCCTATTTCTGTCAAGGACATCTTGACAGAAATAGGCCAGACAGTTTGGCCTGGGATATCCAAAACAAGAGGTCGGTTGCTTCAGCATTTGACTGATCCCTGCTTTTACTTCTTAAATTGCACAATACAGACCAGTACATGCATAGATCTTTGTAAGGAACAGCAACACAACCCTTAATATCATATCTATCCAGGTCTAATTAAAACTTTGAATGGTCCTGTAACTGCATCTTTAAAATATGAGTCATGAACCTTTTTCAGTCCCCCAATTCTGATCTAGACTAAATTCTGATGTTGAAGAGTTCTTGAAAACTGTATTTAATTAATCTGTATAACCAAGGGCAAAGACAGAATAGACATTAAGGCAAATTGGAAAGAGGCAAAGGAAAGTTCTGTTGAGTTTAAAGCAGAAGAAGTCTTGATTTCTTTATTAGTTCTAGAGTGGCACATTTCTTTTAAAACTTTCCTTCCTCCTAAAACATATGTATGTACCATAATCTGAAATTATATCTTTTGTACCTGCTCTAGAGACTTAAAGTTGGAACACCTACAAATTGTTCTAATTTGCTGACAGTTGAACGTCTATATAACTCTTAAAGGGATTGGTAAATGGTAATTAATGTCCTGGGAGATTTAAGAGGGCATATTTATAGATGCATTTAGTATTGGTTGGCATTTTTTAAACATTTCCAGTAAAATGAAATATGATTTAAGCCATATGTTTACTGGTTTCTTAACTAGTAATCAGTCCCATTGAGGGTAATATTTATATTCTGAAAAGTTGTCAAGGGAAAGTAAAGTAAAATGCTTATGAGGGGGACACATTAGAGAAGGTGCTTCTCATGAGACATATCTACAGTATATAATCCTGCATGACTGTGACTCACAGCATTATAGAGGAGCAGATGGTATGTTTCATCTGCTTACAACATTTTCCTCACCTATGCAACCTGTCACAGGAATTATTACTCTGTGTCTGCTGAAGATATATTGTCATTGAACACTTTGCCATTAATAGGATTACTGCTCCTGAGTCCCTACACCTTCTTATTTCATTTCTTCTGCTGAGCAGATCTCATTGTGAGGTAGTCTTTGTAGCCAACTGATCTGACAAAGGTAGAACTGCTTTGTGAGAAGGGGATGACAAGGACCTATGTGATGGGGTGGTTTTATGAATGGGTCTAGCAAGCTATTCACCCATAAGGAATAATTTTCAAGACAAATAAGTGACTAACTGTAAGGCCACTTCAGTAGAACTCAAAATATTATATCTGATTATTCTTGCCCAACTGAACAAGTGTGATTTCTCTTTCTCCCTGCCATAGACAACAGGGGATCCAAAGTAAAGCTCTGCTTTAAAAGGAACAAGAATTCTCCAATTTTACTCTCAAAAGGAAGTTAAATATCTTCTTACACACGAGTAGCTCCTTTGGAGTTCCTTTTTTATTTCTTCTCGTCCTTTTCTTCCAGTGAAAAGCGAACCAGAAAGAGAGACCACATGTTATTTGTTTGCTTACAAATATATGCACTAAAAGACAAGCACAAAGTAATATTGTAAAACTACATAGCTATTGATCGCTTTTGCTACCAATATGCATTTGTTCATGATTAGATCCCAAACTGACCCATAGATCACCATAGGTTGTGGGGGTTCCATATTCTTAGTTTTACTTTTAGTATAATCAAAAAACTTAGATCATATTAAGAGGAAAAATACCTGTAATTCATATTTATGTTCAACCTCCCTTAACTGTTTAAATGTGTTCTTGGTATTCATCACAAATGTACAATGGCAGAGGGAATTATTATGATAAATACAGGTCAGCAGATAGATCAACTCTACCCTACTGCCACAATATATCAAAGAACTTGTAGTTTCACCTTCTGAATATATAGAAAATTCATCCATTTCATACTATTCAGACAGATAAGCAGTTAGCTTTTACCCTTTTGGTGACTTGATTAGACCATTGCAATACTTGTTAGCAACAGTCTTCCCAATTCTGATCTCTCCCACTGGTTCATGTCCAGGATTAATTAATTAAAACAACTTATATTGTCTTCTGTTTCACGGCAATGACACTGGACAGCGCACAAAGGATTAAATCCTCCCCCCACAAAAATAGAAAAAATAACCCAATTATTTATTCTTATTCTACTACTACTACTACTACTACTACTAATAATAATAATAATAGACCTATAAATAGAAGTAGAATGACTATGGCAAAAGAAAGCATAGATAGTATCAATAGTTATAGGTGCCTTAGGTGCAATCCTAAAACATCTGGAATACCATTTGAACACCATCGGCATTGACAAAATCCCCATCTGTCAATTGCAAAAGGCAGCTTTACTTGGAACAGCTTATATCCTGTGACAATATCTTTAACACCATCAAACAACAACATCTGCCTATCCCAGGTCCTTGAGAAGGACTTGATAGGTGGATAAAAATGCCAAATCCAGGCTAAACATCTGGCTGACTGTGCGACCAACCATAATAATAACAGCAACATACACCCAGATCTAAAAACTTTCTACTTTCAATCCAGAAGTTATAAGTCCAGAAGGACCCTCAAATTGTCCACCAAAATCTGGGAAATGCTACCTCATTCAGACATAAAGAAGGAAAATTTATGGATCTTGGGTGCTTCAAGACCCACAGCTATTTAGCTTTACTTGGGGTGACCTGTTCTTCTTCATTCAGACCCCCACAGCCTCCAGACACTGGAATAGAATCTCAATAGCCTTGCTGGCCTGGGCAAAGATGTATCATTAACAAACTGACAATATCTTGCCCCATGTTTGATTATTTATTTAAAGAATGCGTATGGCCACATATCTCACATAGTGATCCTAGACATCTCCCAAAAACCAATAAAAACAAGGTACAAAACAGAATAAATCCTTCCCATCTGGTACCAGGCTTCCCATACCATTAACCCACTGACTCAACCCAATCCTAGGCCAATACTTGGGAGAAGACCCAGTTCTTCTTGGCCTTCTGGAAGGCTAAAAATGGTTTGTTGACAAATGACCTTCCCCCATGGCTGGGTCCAGCATGGCTTCTTGAGAAGGGGGCAGATGGCGGTCTCTTTTGTAATAGGTAGCAGCATTCCTGTCTCAAAGAAGCATTAACCACCACATGGACCCGGCTGCATGTCACCTCCTGGAAGTCCTTGAGCAGCTAAGAGACGCAGGGATCTAAAACACAGGTGGCTTCAACTCTTACTGCAAAGCACTAAGAAATCTGATAACTGAGCAGCAGTCCTTTCTGATCCCTACTCCTCTTTGAATTAAGTCTGGGATATAATCTCTTAAGATTTGTTTGTTTGTTTTAAACTTTAAAATGCTTTTATTTTTTTCAAGAACTTTATATGAAGGTCAGTTATCTTTTTTTCCCCCAGGGACAGTACTTGATGGAAAGTAGGATATAAGGAGATCCACTTTCTGTTCTGCATCATGAAGCAACAAATGAACATAAATGATGCAGCCAACAGATACTAGTTAAATTGAGCTGGGATTAGATAGTGTTTTAAACTGATTATTATTCTATTTTATTGTTGATATTTATTTATACTATATAGTTGATTTTCTTTTTTTGCTTGCACTTCATTTAGATATAAGTGCATACAAAATAAATTTATTATTGTTGTTTTATTTGATTTAAAGGCTGCCTGATTCCTCAACAATGCTGGCTGGTTTACAATTAAAAGCGGGGGGAGGAAACATACATCAAAATGCCTATAGTTGTTAATTATGTGTGTACATATGTCCATAGGCTCATATGCCAAATAAGGTGGTGGCTGATATATACCGTATTTTTCCGTCAATAAGATGCCCCCATGTACAAGACGACGCCCACTTTTCCAACCCAAAATTAAGAAATCAATATTTTAAAGATAGTGCAGAACACATTTTTATTTAGTAATTAGTTAACATTGACCTGATACACTCGGTGGGAGGAGGTCCAAACCGTCTCTCTGCAGCTTTATTTCCATGCTCTTTTGCATAACTGATTACATTCAAGCACGAGTGAAACTGAGGATAGCTTGTCTCTGCAAACAGCCTTCCTCTAATTGGTTTGTTCAGCATCAGCTGATGTCAGTTACATAAGGCTCGTGACTGGAGGAAGTCTGTTTGGGAGACAAGCTATTTCACTCATGATTGGAGGCTAGCAATAGGAGGAAGCCTCTTTGCAGAAACAAAGTATGGGCAGTTTTGCAACTGCGAGGTTCTCTCCTCAGTTGACTTCCTTGAATAAGACACCCTTCAATTATTAGGGTAAGGATTTTAGAAAAAAGTATCGTCTTATAGTCGGAAAAATATGGTAGTTTCCAGTGCTTAAAACCAACATATCCCAACAGCCATGCAATGTGCTATGCAGCTGCTTTGCAAACTTGGTATCTATTCATTGTTGCCACTACAACAATGCAAACAAGTTTTCAAGCTGCGATTGAGCTATCATACCTGGCTGTGGGCTTTCTTGATTGGATGTCATGTTTTCTTTTCTTTTCATTTCATATTATCCATATAGATCAGATACACACAAAACCCCCTGAAAATTTCAGGTGTGACACTGAAGTTTTTATTAATTTGATTATTTTTAGCATTAGAGAAAGGAGAAAATAATAAACAATATTTAATTTAATTTCCTAGAGATATTAATGAAATTAAATTTAAAAAATAGTATATGTCTGACTCCCTACTACTTTTTGAAGTGTGGCATACCCTTCAAAAGGATAAGTGTGGTCCTCAGTTCATCCTCTGCCCATCATCTAATTCTATTGTATATCATTGTTTTAACAAATCAGACTCCACATTTTTACTAATGGGCAGAAGAAGAGAACAGTTCATACTTTTGTTTATACTTATAGTGGAAAGTATTTCACTAATTATAGGATAGAAATTTCTAAGTGCAGAATTAATTCTGATATGAAAAAGTTCAACTCAAAACTCATTCTCTCTCTCTCCCTCTCTCTCTCAAAAGATAATGGTACTATCAAATATACCTTTCTTTCTTTCTTTCTTTCTTTCTTTCTTTCTTTCTTTCTTTCTTTCTTTCTTTCTTTCTTTCTTTTTCTTCTCTTTCTGTGATAATACTGGGCTATCACAAAGCAAATCAGATATGATTATGTGATTATGATTTGAAGATCTTTTAATAAAATAAGCCAAGAAGTATTTTCCTGCCAGGTAGCTAGTTTCAGCTGCATGAAACGTACACACAAAATCCTTGGTAGTATTTTTTGCCAAAAAATACACACATTTTTTGTGTGTATTTTCAAGCCCTTGCAGAGCAGAACACAATTTTTGGAAGGAATAAGGAACCCTCCCTAACTTAAAAAACTCAAAAGGTTTTTAAACTTCAGTCCTTCTTCCTAGTGATGTTTCATGTAATACCTCAATCATGGGGATGGCTAGCCCCGTAGAGATCTTCTGCCTTCAGCCTCAGTTTTTTCATCCTCTTGGACTCTCCTTCTCCTTTTTAGTAATGTTTTTAATTAAGGTTTTATGTATTTATATATTTTATGTTTTTAATGTTTGTTGTGAATCGCCCAGAGTTCCCCCATTGAGGGGAGATGGGCGGTTGAAAAATGTAATAATAAAATAAAATAAAAATAAATAAAACTCTCCCTAACTTAAAAACTCAAAAGGTTTTTAAACTTCAGTCCTTCTTCCTAGTGATGTCATTGTTTCATGTCATTGTTACAGCCACTGCATCTTTCAGAAGCCAAACCTGGGCGGGGGGCGGGAGGGGGGAGAATGGTATCCAATTAAAGGAAGATTGGTCTAGGGATAAGAAAAAAAATGCTACAGATCCTTAAAATAGGGGACTTTGGAGAAGAAGAGCAGATATATTATATGCATCAGTAGGTGTGTAATGTTTTAGTTTCAGTTAAGAAGAGATGCTTTGGGATGAGCAAGAGCATGAACATAGCACCTTTCTGCAATTCATTAAATGATTCACATATGCTGTAACTGTGTGAGAGCAAATTGATTCACACATAGATGCTGAGTTCACACATTCCCAGGTACATTTTCTAAGGAAAATCTGAAACATTACACAGCACTAATACCAAGTACTGATCATGAATTTCTCAGAGACACCACATTTCCCAAAGTGCAGACCTATAGCAAAATTCTGCCCCAAAGTGAGGGTGGGGAATTACAGGCCAAAAATTAAGCTTACTTTGAACAGTTTTGCCCTGGTCCTCAAGACTATTTGTCTTACTTTGTTTCTCTGATTGAGTAATACTTTGTTAATTTATGGATGGATGAATACCTCATAATTTTCTAAAAGGAAATTATCTTAAAAGGCTACAGTTCTACTATTCATGTTTTCTCTTGTAAGAGGAGAGACTGATCAGCTGCTTTGCCAAGTGGTGCCTTTTTTTCTACTGACAGTTATTGCAACCAAAACTGCAAGGAAGGAAGCTGTTTGCATAGGAGAGTGGTATTAGGAGGACAAAAATATAACTTACTGTTTGTGTGGCTTCCTTAGTTTGTGCCAATGAGGGGAAAGCCTTGCGTTTTCCAGGAGACAGTTGTCCAAAGAGATAAAATAATAATCCTTTGGGAAGGATTCTTGATAGCCAGTTGGCATCTCTTTATAAAGGCAAATGTGCGTGGTCTACTGCAACTTGCCAGTGGGTGCCATGGGTGTGTACAAACCCAGCCTACATCTCTGCACTTCTATGGCTAGTAGATTAGCTTGGGTTAGAGAATAAGGTCAAAGCTGTCCTTAACAGACTCACTTATTAAACAGTAGAGCAATTTTATTCAAGGGGGTGGAGAGCTTGCACACAAATCCATTTATTATTTTAGGGGTCATAGCACTGAGAACTTCCAGAGAATCATTTTAGAAAACCACAATTGCTGTTTGCATGGGTTATGCTAAGGATTTTGTTACCTTTAATGTTAAGAAAAGGCAGCAGTAACACTTAGGTCTAATTGTTATATGCAATTTCCCTTTTTTCTCATTTTTATGGAAATTTGTCCTCTTTCATCCTCTCTGGTATAAAAACAGGTGATTTTATAACAGGTGGTAATTACCTGTTATATGTGTGTATATACCACACACAAGAATTGTGTGTGGTAATTAGAGATGGTTTTTGGGGGGGCGTGTCTCTGACTTTCTCATTATAAATGGAAGCATAGCCTTTTTCAAAATATGTAATATTAATATATAAGCTGCATAGAGTTGCCTTAATGATTGAGAGGACATACAAATTATTAAATAAATAAATTCTAACATAGATTAAAATAATTACTATCATATGTTTCTAAGGACTTTGCTGATGGGGAAGGAGTTTAATTCTGGATGTATTTATCTTCTTAAACTTTTTTCCCCCATTAAATTAAGCTTACTCCTAAAGGAACTTTGACAAACTGCATCAAAATTTATTGCATGTCATCACCCTGTCAGTCAGAACAATGGAAAGAAAGTGTGAATAGCATGTGGACCTCCATAGTAATATTGCTGACCACAGTGATGTGACCTCTCTTGCCATTCAAGATACTTTTTAAAAATATTGGGCTCTGCAATTCAGCAGCATCTGGAGAGCCACCAGTTGCCTGTTATAACAGTACTGATTCACTATTGTGAGGAAAGAGAAGTAGAAAATATATTGAGAAAGTAGATTAGGATCTCACAAAAAGATTTGGGTGGTATCTTTTTGAATCTTCAGTTTTGCTCAGGAAATTGTTTCAAGATGGCTTTTCTTAGGAAATACTTAGAACAACCCAAGGGAAGTCTTGGAGACCTATTCTACTACTAATCCAATGTGGTAGGATTTCTAAAGGGATTTTGAACATTTCACTTCAGGTATTAAAAGAACCTTGCCTATGTACATAATAGGGATTTTTTTCCTATTGCAATAGTACCATACACTCATAATTGCAATTCTACACAGCCTTGGAAATTAATCTGAACTATTTATCCAGACATTTGGAAATAACACTTGGAATTGCTTCCAGAGCAATTCATATTTGGCTATGTTTTCTCATAATTTCTGTACCCAGCTTCTTCCCCTACCTACTTGTTCCCTGTCCATAAACTTCCCTAAGTCCTTCCTTCTTTCCTTCAAATATTGAAAAATGCCTTTAGAATCTTCACACTGCCTTTGTCTTATTTTTTTTCACACTCTAAAATCCTAACTTGTTAAATGTGTTCAGGAAGATAGGAATTTAGCATAAGAACTAAAATCAAGGGTGCAGCAACTGAGGTCAGAGGGCTATATGTGGCCCTTGAAATTTTGGGGCTTCACAAAGCTGGATAGGAATGTGTAAAATGAATACTTCTAGTATCACGTAGCACTGCCTTCTCAGAACATAGAAGACAAGCAATTTGTTAGGATCCTGACTATGTGGGACTCTCAGATAAGGTGCAAATTGACTCTATTCCTGGAAAGTTTGTCCCTGGAAAGGATAGATGATGTCTGTCATTTGCTGTTCTTCAGAGACAGTTTGAAAAACTTTCTGCAGTAAGCAGTCCTTTCCAAAAGCTTTCCTATTCCCAAGCAGAACAGAAATATTTCAGTATTTCAAAGCTAATAGGTGTTTGTCTCAGGAAAGCAAGCCTCTGTCTTTGATTTTTCTAATATTTATCTGTCCATTAGAAAGCAGATGGTGGGAGGTAAGCCAGGTTATTTCAAACTTCTTGTGATGTGCTTAGTGGCACAGACCCAACAAGCATAGTACGAGCTAAGCAAAGTTCCTATCCCTCGGTCAGCCAAATCTTTTCCACTTGAGTCATTTTTTTCCCTTGGAGCCGAGCCAGCCCAGTTCAGCTCTTTTGTAGGGAATGAGGAACCGGTATTGATTTCCCATTTAAGCCAATCTTGTGTGAGCCCACTGCTGCCTTCCTCACTATGAATGCAGGGAGGGGGGAAAACAGCTGCAGCATTTCCAGCAGAGAATTGCTTCTTTGAGATGGACCTGCACAGAATTGCAAATCAGGCAAATAAAAGGGGAAAATGGAAGGGCAGATAGGCTTTCCTTTCAAGCCACATATACAGACAGCACTTCCTTTCTATAAGAGGAAAACAGGGAATTTGCTTGTTAGAGCAAGTGAAGGAGATTCTTATTATGGGCTTCAGTGCAGTTGTCAGCCATAATAATAAATTCTTACACTGTTTTTGCCTTGGAACAGGCAAGGACGATGGAGATACATATTTCTTATGTGAAAGAGTGATCACAAAGATTTCCAAAGCAGGTTTAAATTTGCTGTGGTGGGTATTTGTATGGAGTTTAGCTGCAGACTTTAATGAGCTATGCAAATTAGTAAACTTGGTGCAATAATGACTAAGTTACCAAAATCCATGGGTGTGTTTAGCTGACATCCATTTTCAATTGATTTCATATTATCTCTACTGTGAGTCTGAACATTCTGGATGCTCATACTGTGAGTGATGTGTTTCCCCAGAAACTTTAAATATTAATTTTAAATATGTTCACAGCCTGTTCCTATCACCACCTGCAGGTTTTGCAGAGTAAACGGATATGTGCACCTCAACAGCTATTGCTTTATCCCTGCAAAGTAGGCGTTCTACACAACTAGCCTCTAAAAAGCAAGGGAGAATCCCCTTATTGTGTATTTTATGAAATGTAAGGAATTGTCAGCACTATGAACTGTGGTCTGAGTAGTACTGGCTGCAAGAGATCGGTGCCCCACTCTGACAAACCTTAGTGAACCACTGAGGTCATTACATGTTTTTTTTCCTGCAGGAGAGGCCAGTGCAGCTCTTTGGATAATACCCTAAATGCCTGTCTCTGAATAATAACTTTTTCAATGATCTCCATGGAGGCAGTATAGGGGAGGGTCCAATGGCAATTATTCCCAGGCTTCAGACAGTGCGCCTTTGCAGGGTGCTTTTTGAATGTTCCACACTTTCTCTGCCCTGGGAAAAATATACATGATATCCTACATTAACCTGTCCTGCTCAGATTAGTTGGAATAAGGTTCTCTATTCTATTATCATTGTAGCTCTGGTATTTCAGAGGTTTTGTGAGAAATATCTTCACAATCAGTACTAGAAGTCAATTGCCCTTATGATGAAGAGAAAACTCAGCCTCCTTGTGGATAGCAGTGTCTAGTGCTAGTGGATAACACTAGCAGGGAATGAGTACTCACAGACTAAGTGTCTGCTGAGTATAAAGCTATTTGATAAAGGATAAGGTGTGGGGTTAAAGAAGAAGGATGAGGTGGTACTTGGTAAAAACAAACCTTGAGACAAGAAGGGGTGTTCTTGGGAAGGATGAGTGAAGAACGTCAAGTATATGCCAAGAGTATATATTCCCAGCAGGGTCACCCAAGGCATGAAGGTCATCCCAGCTGCCCAGTTAAAGCAAGGATGCATCTATATTCTTCCTTGCTTTAGCTGGGCAGATGATCACTTTAGTGGCAATGGCAAAGGCATCAATTCATATTGCACAGGAGAAGGCAATAGTAAACCATTCCTATATTTTTTCCAAGAAAACCAAATGGAAAATATAAAATGATTCAAAATATAGGGCTGGATGATGGGTCCCTCAGGTCAGATGGCACTCCACATGCTACCGAAGAAGAGCTGGGGATATTTCAGAGTACTAATGGTGTTTATAATGTGGCTAGATTAAAACCTTTGTGACATCTAGTTGCTGATGTTGCCATACAGGAAAAGAACATCTGAAGCTACAAAGACAGAACTACAGTAGGAACATGGAACATAAGAAGCATGAACATGGGAAAGTTCAACATAGTGAAAGATAAAATAAAACAACTACAAATGGACATCTTAGGCATCAGTGAATTGAGATGGACTGGGATTGGACACTTTCAGTCAGAAGATCACACCGTTTATTACTGAGCACATGAAAAGCAAAGAAGAAACAACATTGCTTTTATAGTAAGGAAGGGTATAGCAAGAACAGCATTTGGCTATAATGAAATCAATGACTTAATAATATTGATTAGACTTTGTGGACAACTCTTTAATATGATGATCATTCAAGTTTATGCTTCAGCCACCAATGTAGAAGAAGAGGAGGTTTATGATTTTTATGATCAAGATTAGTTTGAAATCAACAGAACATGCAAGCAAAACGTGCTGCTTGTGACTGGAGACTGGAATGCCAAAGTTAGAAATGTGAAAGAGGAAATGTAGTTGGATTGTATGGCTTAGGAAACTGAAATGAAGCAGAAAACAGTCTTATACATTTCTGCCACTCCAATAATTTCTTCATAGCCAATATTGTCTTCAAACCAAAATGATGCCTCTATGCTTGGACATCACCAGATGCAGTATGTATAAATCAAATTGGCTATATTATTGCTAAAAGGAGATGGAGAGCTCAGTTATAATAACAAAGATATGACCAGGTGCTGAGTATGGAACGGATCACGAATTGCTCATGTGCAAGTTCCAAGTCAAGCTAAAGAAGAAGAAGAAAGCCAGTCAGTTTGCATAATATGAACTTGAACCTATACCCATCATTTTCAAGGAGAACATCAGGAATCACTTTGAAATCCTGGACCTCATTGATAGAGAACCAGAACCAGAGGAATTATGGAATGAACTTACACAAGTTGTTAAGGATGAATGTGAAAAGAGACTGCCAAAAATGAAGAAAGAAAAAAGCAAACTGGATGTTAGAACAAACAATGGAAATTGCCAAGAAGAGAAGCCAAAGCCAAGACAAAACATATCAGAAAGGAATTTAACAAAGAGTTTCAGACAGCTGTTAGAAGAGACAAGAAGCAGTATTACAACAACATCTGTAAAGAAGAGGGAAGCAGATATGGAAAAATAAGGAAAATCTTTCAAAAGGTCACTGAACTCAGCAAGATGTTCCAATTGGTATGCTAAAGGATGCCAATGGACAGATAGTAACAGTTTCAAAGGAGATCAAACTAAGATGGAAGGAGTATATTGAAACACTGAATAGTAGAAATGTCAACATCCAAGACACTATAGGTTATTCTCTACTTTCCAGAACCTCTAGTATTAGAAGGTGAAGTTATATCAGCACTCCAGTCACTAGCAAGTCAGAAGGCTACTAGAACTGATGGAATACCTACTGAAATATGCAAGCAACAGGAGAAGAATCAATAAGGTTCTAAGTTATGCCAGCAAATCTGGAGAATGACACAGTGGCCAACCAACTGGAGAGAGAGAGAGAGAGAGAGAGAGAGAGAGAGACTTAACAGAGTATGCAAACTATCATACAATATCTTGATTTCATATACTAGCAAAATAAAGATTAGGATCATCAATGCAGATTAGAGCCATATGTAGAAAAAGAGATACCAGATGTTCAAGCTGGCTTTAGGAAAGGCTGAGGCACATAAGACATTGCCTGATGCATGCTGGATAATTGAGAAAGCCAAAGAATACCAAAATGAAGTCATTGTGTGCTTCAAGATTATAGAAAGGCCTTCCATGGTGTCAATTACATCAAGTTGTGGAATGTGCTCAGAAAAATGGGAATCCCAGAACAACTCATTGTACTCATGAGAAACTTATATACAGGTGGGGAAGCCATGATATGGACAGAACATGGCAAAACAGACTGGCTCCATGTTGGCAAAAAGTGCCACAAGGTTGTATACTCTCCCCTTATTTATTCAACGTACATGCTAAATATATATTAAAGGAAGCTGGAATGGAAGGAGCTGCATTGTTTTAAAATTGGAGGAAGAAACATCAATAACCTGTACACCCACTCCTTGTTTAGTGACTACTTCAGCAACCATTCACAAATACAACAGTATTAAAAAAAAAAAATCATTTTTTGACCAATGTGCACATTTATGAACAAATTTCATGTGTGTGACAACAACACCCACTGGAATGAGGGAAACACTGGTGTAGCTGCATGAGGGAACCTTATCTGAATGATACAGCAGCAACCAGTGATCTTTGCAGCATCTTTCTCTCTGTCTCTCTCTGTCAGTCACATGTTCACTTAGCAACCATTTTGCTTAATGACCTGGTCTTTAGGATGGAATTTGATCATTAAACAAGGAGTGGGTGTACTATGCTGATGACACTACCCAGATAGATAAAAATGCAAAGGATCTGCAAGCTCTACTAATAAAAGTAAGGAGTACAGTGAAAAAATGGCACTAAAATTAAATCTAAAGAAGACCAAACTAATGACAACAGGTAGAACAACCATCCTTAGAACTGGCAATGAAGATATTGAAGTGGTGGATAGCTTCTGCCTTTTAGAATCAACTATCAACAGTACAGGTAGTCCTTGCTTAACAACCTTTCATTCAGTGACCATTCAAAATTACGATAGTGCTAAAAAAAATGTACTTACAATGTGTGCCCAAAATTACGACCATTGTAGCACCCCTGCAGTCATGTGATCAAAGTTCGGCCACTTGGCAGTCCACCCATACTTATGAACCTAGGAGTGCTTCAAGTCCCCCCACCTACCTATCTCCCCCAATCTCTGCCTTTTTGACCCCCTGCTGCCCTGTGTTCTGTCACCACAGCTGACTTTCACTGCTGTGACTTGCTCCTGCTGCTGACTACATGTGCCTAGCCTAGCTGCTGGGCCCTATGGGGCTGGCTTCATGCTGCAAAGAAGGGAAAAACAAGCTGAAAGCAGCCTTTTATTCCCCCTTCTCCACTGCATAAAGCCAGCCCTGCCCTCTCCCAGGATTTCCAAAGATTCATGCTGCGAAGAACGGAAAAAGGTTGCAAGCCACTGACGCCTGCCAAAAGGACTCTCTCTCGATTCTGGGGGCTGGCTGAAAAAGTTCCATGCCAAAATCCTGCTTTTTTTCGGCCAGCCCTCAGAACTTTTTCAGCCAGCCCCCAGAATCGAGAGGGAGTACTTTCTGCAGGCAGTAGTGGCTTACAACCTTCCCTGCTGGCTTCTCCATTGACTTTCTGGGGAAGCTGGCAGGGAAGATTGAAAATGGTGATCACATGATCACAGGGTGCTTGGCAATTGCAAGCCACTGCCTCCTACTGAGAGGACTCCCTCTTGACTCTGGGAGCTGGCTGAAAGTGCCCCGTGCCAAAATTC
Organism: Liasis olivaceus; assembly: GCA_030867105.1. NCBI lineage: Eukaryota > Metazoa > Chordata > Lepidosauria > Squamata > Pythonidae > Liasis > Liasis olivaceus. The sequence goes on along the minus strand of CM061354.1, from coordinate 31,945,850 downwards.
AGGTAGGATTTTCAGCCATGGAGGATTTTCAGCCCTGGAGTGGAAAGGCTTAAGAAGCCTCTTGACTCTGGGGCTGAAAAATGCAAGCTGTTCTGAGGCCCCACACACCCACATTCCCTGTGACACTGTATGGAAGCAAAAGTTGGACTTTGCAGAAAGACAATAGGGAGACTATCAATACTGAACTTTGGTGTTGGAGAAGACTCCTGAGAATACCATGGACAAGAAAATAAACCATGGTTTATGGAACAAATCAACCTAGAGTTCTAACTGGAGGCACAAATGACCAAGCTTAAATTATCTTGCTTCATAAAGATTATGCTAGTTCACTGGAAAAGGCTCCAAAAACTGCAATAAAAGAGAAGAAGAGGATAATCAGCAGCAATGATAGTACACCATTGGAATACTTGAAAGACCAAGTTAGGGACTGATCGTCATAGAGAAAATATATCTATGTGGTTGCTAGGAGTTGAAAATGATTTGATGACATGTCAATCAATTGACTTTGGGCTGCTTTGGTTCTGAAAAGTCTTCTAGTTTTCAAATCCTGTTCTGAGTGCTCAAGGAACTGAGGAAAATATACTTCACCAGATTTTATATACCTTTGGAGATCCCAGCATTTGCTTTCAGTTCCATGCTACTCCGTTGTCCACCTCTCCGTCTGTAAAGATCACTACTAAACCATTTTTTTGCAGATATTCCCCAACAGCTGCTATTCAGTGGCATCTTGCTTTAAACTTGAAGTTCTAGGTAGCCATTTCCAAAGATATCTATAAATAAAATAAATATAAGTAAACATAACTTTCCTACAAGAATTTCTGTAATGCCTTTTTAAAAATCTGCAACATTATCCAATCATACATCATCCCAGAGAGAAATGGAATATTATTTTGAAAGCAAAATAATATTAGCCTGAAAATAGTCACAATCAGTATATGCCCTATTAACATTACTACTCTAATTGTGGGAACAATCTCCTTTGTTCAAATGTAACTGTGACCACAATGCAGACTTATAGAGAATTGAAGAAACAGAACCTGACAGGAATGAATGAAGATTTGAACATGCTGGTGAGAAATCGTATCCACCATCTATGTATTTTACAAAAAAGGAAGACAAGAAATCTGATGTTACTTGGGCAGGACAATGTGTATGTAATGAAAAAGGAAGCAAGCCTCAAGGCTTTCTGATGTAGTTGGCAAGATAAAAATAAGGAACAACAAATGTCACTAGATACAAACAGTTTTGAGCACTTCGTCATAAAAATAGTGTACTCGGTTGAAGAACACTGGGGAAAAAGGGTATTTCACATTCAAAAATTCACTCTGAGCTAAGAAGGAGAGTTTACTGCCTACAGCTATATATACTAATACTTTAATGGTGATGACATTCAGAGAGTGCTATACACTTTCTAGGCTGCCACACATAGTTGGCATCCATGTCTTTATGCAGCTTTCCCTGAAAGGATCTTGAGTACATTTTCATTTTAATGTGTTCCCAAGCCAAGCATATCTGGCAAAGTTGCCATGCAGAAAAAATGAATGAGATCTCTTCCAGAGGATAGTGACTTCCCTCCACATCTACTGATCACAAATAGCTTGAAAGTCATTCTCATGATTGAAAAACTAATTATTTGAAACTGCATGTTATAAATAAGGCAGGACTATAAACATAGTAAATATATTTGTCCTATTTCTTCTTTCAGCACTAAAAATAAATTTGGTTCAATAAGTAATCTCAGTACAATTGTCTCCCATTATCTTCCCTTCATGCTGCTGGAATACTTTACTCCTGTCTGATTGGATTGCTTCTTTCCCACTGGAATCTTTCCTCTTTTAACATTGTCAGCCGCAACCTTGAATTATGAGCCTACGAACTATAAATAAATAAATAAATAAATAAATAAATAAATAAATAAATAAATAAATATTCTTTTGAAACAAGCCACATTAGTGTTTAGTTCAAATAGCTGATGTACTATGATACTCATACAAAGGGAAGAGGTGGAAAACAAACCTTTAAAAAAAAATTAAGAGAGAGTAAAATGTTGCGTTATTTCATGTTTCCCCCCCACTCCACTTCAGCTACTGAAAATAACTGCAGATGATCAAACAAGTGTTTGCTAATGCATTATAGACAGCCATACACAATATAGCAGCTTTCTGCATGTATATTTACCCACTATGAATACAAAGTATTCTAAGAATGACAGCTAATGCAGCCTACACTTCTACTTTCTGGAAGCATCTGTGTACAATGAATTATAAATTAGAATCTTAAGTCCAAAAGATGGTAGGTAATACAGATAATGCCATTACAGTAAACCAATAAAAGGGAAACAGCTGCTTATTTCACTCAGCACACACAGCTACATTCAAAAAGTCACTAGAACAGATTGTAGAAGACTGGCAAAACTGTTGTGTTGGGCTACCTCAAGCAGGTAAAAATTTTCTTCATCTTCTTCTTAGTCTCCTCCTCTTCCCCCTTTTGCTTGTAAGTTTCCAGAAGAGCTGAGATGCGGTCATATGAAAATTCTTGATCTGACCAGAAAACCATCTGTTATCCTCAATCCTTTGCTGAAATTTCAAAGCAGTGCAGCTGTTAAAAAAAATGTTTTGTTCGTATCTCAGGGTCTACAGGATAGAGAATGCTGTATTTATATATTTAAAATATGGTTTTCTTATCCCTTTTTCTATATAAGTTTTTAAGATTTTTTTTAAAAATTCTAGCTACTTATAGTTAACAATATAGAGAAAAGTAATAGCTTAAATATAATCAGTTTGTAGTATTATACCCTTCGTTCCCATCATTTTTTTCTCCCAAGGATAACAAAATTCCTTTATTTTGCCATTTTCTTTTCTCAAAAAAGTGAGTTAAGGGTTTTATTATTTATAAGAATTATGTATATACTGTATGTATTTTACTACTACTCAAAATGTAGGAAACAACCATTTTGCTTGATGGAGGTTGGACATACTGATGATTGATTTTGTCAGTTTTATGCATTTTAAAAAGGCAGTCATTATGGCTACTCTACTGGACCATTGATTCATATACATTCCAATTTATTGATTACTTTACTCATTTTATTGATATTTTCTACCCAGTGTCACACTATTATTGTTGTACGCCACTGAGAGATGTATGGTTTTATTTATTTATTTGACTTATATGTTTTAAATTTTAAAAAGAATATATGGCTCCCCTTCCTACAAATTTACCCTGGTGGCCAACACAATTAAAAAAAAATAGCACAAATAATAAAAGCACATAAGAAAAAAAGGAGAGGAGAGGAGAGGAGAGGAGAGGAGAGGAGAGGAGAGGAGAGGAGAGGAGAGGAGAGGAGAGGAGAGGAGAGGAGAGGAAAGGAAAGGAAAGGAAAGGAAAGGAAAGGAAAGGAAAGGAAAGGAAAGGAAAGGAAAGGAAAGGAAAGGAAAGGAAAGGAAAGGAAAGGAAAGGAAAGGAAAGGAAAGGAGGAAAAACTCATCAACAGCATATTATGCATCTCAGGAGCTTAATAATCTTCCAGCCCATATGCCTAGGAGAACAGCCAGGTCTCAGGGGCTTTATGGAAGACCAGGAGGCCAAGGCCAGTCCAATTGCTAGTGGGACATTGTTCCAAAGGGCTGGAGTTGGGTCCTGCCAGATGATGCTCTTTAACATATGGGACCCAGGACATGTTCCTCCTGCTGGAACTGATGGGATGGGTAAAAACAGCTGGAGAGAAGCAGCTCCTCAAATATCTCAGCCTAATACCATGAAGGGCTTTATAGAGCACAACCAGCACCTTGATTTGCATCCAGAAGCTAGCTTGCATATTTATTCATTCATTTATGTAATGGTATGTGGGGATGAACTTGGGAGATGGGGGAAGAGATGCTGCCTAGGGAGTGATCAGATAAGAAGGGGCATTGCCTGCAGCTGCATAGCAGGCAGAGAAAGAAACTCAGAAAGGAACATCTCTAACTTATCAGGCTGTAAGGGTGGACAGCGGGAGAATTGTGCTTTCAGACTTATAAGAATCTGCTAATGTAACCTTACAATAAAGTAGAATTAGCTCATCTGGTCATGTTTCCTGTCTGGTCTACCTGGGAAGGCTGACATTTATTTACAGAACTTATATGACTTATAACTCATATCTCAGAACTTATAACTCATATCACAATTCTAGGAGGCTCACAACGATCAATAAAAACAGAGATAAAAACAAAAACACCATTCTCCCCAGGCACCAGATCAAACAGCCTTCCAGCTCAACCCTCATCCCAACCCAACATTTGGGGGAACAGCCAGGTTTTCACAGCCTTCTGGAAGGCTAAAAAGGTAGGAATCCCTCAGATACACTCAGGGAAAAGCAGTCCCACAAATAACCTGGCCCTATGCCATGTAGGGCTTTAAAAGGGATAACCAGGACCTTGAAGTGCACCCAGAAAGCAACTGGGAGCCAGTGCAGATCACACAGCAATATAATTCAGGTGAACTGCAAAGCATCCAAAACTGCACATACCACTGCATTCTGGACCAGTTGCAGCTTTTGGATGGTCTTCAAGAGGTGTCCCATGTAGAACATGTTGCATTATTCCAAACAGGAGTTGACTAAGGTGTGAATGATCATGAGCAAGACCTTCAAGTCTAGGAATGGGCACAATTGGCCATTTGTAAAAAGGCTCCCCTGGCCACAGATACCATCTACTCTTCTAGCAGGAGCCACAAGTCCAAGAGGACCTCAAAATTGTGCACCAGATCTGGGTGGGAGATGATTACCCTGTCCAGAGTAAGAGGTGTCAATTCTCCTGACCTCAGGGGGCCAAAGACTTACAACCACTACATCTTGCTAGGGTTGAGTCACAGCTTGTTTTCCCATTCAGATTCTTACAGCCCCTAGGTACAGAGCCAGCACCTGAACAGTATCACTTGCCTGGCATGAGGTAGAGATATATAATTGGGTATGATCAGCATACTGATGATACTGAACATATGCTGGGAGATGATCTGTCCTAGTGGCTTCACATAGATGTTAAATAGGAGAGGAGAGAGACCCAAGCCCTGAGGGTCACCATATAGCAGATGCCTAAAGCTGAATCTCTCCTCCCCCAACAACAATGACTAGTACTGGCCATGGAGAAAGAAGAGAACCACCACAAAACAGTGCCTCCCACTTCTAATCCCTGGAGGCAGTCAAGCAAGATATCATGGTCAATGTATTAAAAACTGCCGAGAAATCCAGAAGGGCCAGGACAAACACACCACCCCCACCCCCTCTCCAAAGGCCATCCACAAGTACAACCAATGCTGTCTTAGCACTATAGCCCAGCCTAAAAAGGGTCCAGATAATTCTCTTCATCCAGGGCCCTCTGCAGCTGGGACCCCCTTCTCAACAACCTTCCCTAAAATGTTTTCCAAAACCATAGTGTCCAAGGTTGACTTAGTAGGCAAATCCATCTCCTCTTTCAAGGCCAGCAGAACCACCCCCTCCTGCAAAGAGGTATTTATGACTGCTTGGACCCAATCACATGCCACCTCCTGAGAGGCCTTAACTAACCAGGAGGGGCATGGGTCCAGACTATAGGTGGCAGAGTTCACAGCAGTAAGGACCCTGTCCATTTTGTCAGGATTGACTAGCTCAAACTCTTCTCTAATAACCAAGCTAGGTCACTTCCACTGGATCTGCCCATTCAGAGTCAAACTTCAAAAAAGGCGAGTGACTTTATCAGATAGCTGCTAGAACAGTCCTTACAGTGACCCTGCAAGTGTTCATCCGCCCCCCTCCCTCTTACCCAGAAGAGCCCTGGTCACCCAAAACAGGGCTGTTGGCCAACCCTGTGTGGATGCAATAAGAGTGGAGAAGTAAGCATGCTTCACCACTCTTACCACCACAAGGTAAGCCCAGATACAGGCTTTTATCTGTGCCTGATCAGCCTTATCCTTCTTCTTGCTCCAGGGACCCTTTAGGCATTTCTTGTGTTGTTTCATCTCCCAGAGCTCTGAAATGAAACAGGATGCCCTATGGGATCAATGTTCACCATATAGGAACAATATGATCCAAGCCACTCATGGCACAAACAGGGAGCCCTGAGGGATCAATGTTCACCATATAGGAACAATATGATCAAAGCCACTCATGGCGCAAACAAGGCGCCCTATGGGATCAATGTTCACCATATTGTGCTCATTCCAGGCTGCAATTAAGGCCTCAGCCATATCATGCACCAGAGCCTCAGGAATAATCCCAAGATCCTTCTGAAGCCCTACTGGGGTCATCAGTCACCTGGGGTGGACTGATTGGATAGGCCCAGCTATTGGGAGCCAGTGCAGCTCACAAAGCCAATGTGTACCATGGGCAAACCAAGATATACCCCAGTTGCTCCTGCCACCACCTTCTGAACCAGTTTAAGCTTCTGGTTGTTCCTCAAGGACAGTCCCATCTAGTATGCATTACGATAATCTACTTGGGAGGTGACCAAAGCATGAATGATCATGCACTCTAATGACTGAGAAACTTAACAAATACGTTAAATTAATAAAGTCCTTTTCCTTCTTCACTTTCAGTTTCTGTTTCTAATTTATTCCATTTTAAAATCAGTTCACTGATTTCTACACCCCTTTGCGAAGTGAGCATGTACATTTATGTATAGTTTGCTGTCCAGTTTTGCATAACATACATTTTGCCAAGTTTCCACTAATAAACGTTTTCAGTACATGTTTTCACCAAAACACTATTTTCACTAAACATGCATAGTTCTCGTTCAATAAACTTCTTTTAACCATTTAATGAATGAGTGAAGTGCAAATTGTATAGATCCCTAAAGTTTCATTTCCCACACTGGCTGAAAATTCCAAGTTATATATATTTGCATTAAAAAGAAAATCAAGTCAGGGTTTGTTTGTTTTTCTGGTCATTCTTCTATATCTGAGTAGCTGAGGAAAGCCTGCCATGTACAAGGTGAAATGGTCCATTATTACTGAGCTCGTGCCATGGAACTAGTCCTGAGTTCAAGGAGTTCAAGTTTTTTTCCATGGGATCTCTCAGGCAGAATCCATCTAGCTCCTATCCTATTCATTATAAATAATCCTACTGCCAAATGTTTCACTGGGAAGGAAGTTCTAAGGAGTGACTTCCTAGCCTTCCAGATATCCAGTAAGAAAATATCTGACCTGTTAGGAACAGCCAAAAAAACCCCTTTCCTACTTGCCTGAAAAAGAGAATAACTATATAGACACCATCACATAGGTTCAAGAATAAACAACACTCAGATCATGTCTCTGAAGGTAGACTTGTTCACTCAGAGCTAGCATTTCATCCTCTCTCTCATACAACAGACTGAGGACTTTCCTTAAACATGAAGTACATTTGAAAATACAATACATACTTAAAACAATTCTCCCCCTTCCCTTGTGACATGCTCACTGGAGCAGCTGTCTATTTAGAAAGTAATGTCACTCTTTTTCTGACTACTTGATCCCTCTTTCTGGGTTAGATCACAATCCATTTCTTTCAACAATTCAACCAGTTGATACACTGGGAGATTTCTTAGCAGGTGAAACTTGCTAATTTTTCTCTCCATGCACTGGCCATGCTGCCAGCTTATACCCAATTCTATTGTATCTTCCAAATTGCCCCCTTACCCTTGTTAGCTGCAGGGACTAGAAACCCTAGTAATCAAAGAACTGCAGGAAGAAAAGTGTTGTGCTTCTCCCTCTTATTTACTTGCAACTGATCTTTCTCCTGTAACTTAAATGGTCTTTCTAAGCTAACCTCTTCCTTTTTCTTTTTCTCCAAGCCATGACTCTAAACTAAGCTTCTTCCATTCCTGTACTAAGAGAGGGTTAGAATTTGGGCTTCACTCTTCATCCAGCACCTTAACCACTGCACCCCATACTAGCTCTCTTCTTACAAAAGTAATATACAGTAAATTATACAATATACAATAGTATACATTTCATATTATTATATTAAATATTAACATTTAATATTAAAATACTATCATAAAAACACAATGACAAAAACATTAGTAATACCCACATACATCCTTGGTTTTAATCTCAAAATGCCTGCATAAATAACCAACTTTTCACTAATCTAGGACATTGTTCTTACTTCTGCAGGGAGCTGATACTACAAAAGGGGAGTACTGGCAGAGAATGCTCCCTTTCACATTCCCTTCCATGCATCTCATAAGAGGCAGAACTCTTAGCATAGTTTCTCTATCAGTATGGACAGTTTCTACATTGAGTTAGCAGATATCCAGATCCCAAGCTATGTAGGACTTAATAAATTATTACAAACATGTTGGATTGCACCTGGGAACAAACTGATAACTAATGCAGATCTTGCAATACTATTCTTTTGTGACATCAGGATTTTCCCATTAGTACATGACTACCTGCATTTGGTACCACTTGAATTTTCCAGATGGTTTTCAAGGCAGGACCTTGTATAACACATACTCCAAAATTAATTAATGAAGATGTCAGGACATTATGGAAACACATCTACATTACCTGTAATAGAATCCTCCTGATCTAATAGAAGAAAAGTGACATTGGAGACCTGTTCCGCAAAAAGCAGTGCAAAATAAAACAAATTGTCATAAATATTTATTTTGAGTCTCCTTACCAAGGGTGTATGAGGACTACATGTCCAATGGGCTCAATTTTTCCCATGACAGATGGAGAGATGTGACTTTTAATTGAGATATGACAGAATCCACCCTCTGATAGAACAGCATTATAATTGGCCAGTGAGAATAATCATCTGTGTTCCTTTGAGGTCAGATTATATAGATATAATTATTATTCTTTGTAACAGTCTACCCCTGGATATCCAGACCACTTTATTATATATATTTTTAAGAGCTATGAGGAATGGCTGTTAAGAAATAGCATGTTTTTCCTAAATGATGGTACATATTGATTTTACCCAACTCAAATTGAATAATTGTTCTTAATGGTTTTATTTCTAATTCTATTATATTAACATTTTGTAGGCCTCTCAAAGTCTTTGGAAATAGAGCAATATATAAGTCGAAGAAATAAACAATAAATAAATAGCAAGGGTATAAGCTTTCTTTTTGCCCAATAAGGCATTCACATAACTCTTCTGGGGAACTTCTTTAAGCAGTATGCTGCTCTCCAGGAAAATGGAGTTGCTGACAGCTTCAAAATGGGGCCCCTATATGTCTGAAACACTTTTTTACCTTCAAAGTGCAGAATAGCCCAACCATGTAATATATGCATTCATTTAAATTTGAAATACTGTAAATCCTGCAAACTTAAAGTTTTAAATGAAAACTTAAAAGTTGCAGTCAGGCACTCACATACTGTTGAAATTAATCAGATTTATGTCTGTATATGCTTATAACTGTACTGTTTAGTCAGTAAAAGGACCTGAGCTTACTATTCTTTTTATGGAAAAGTTCAGTATTTTATGTTATGTTATTGAAATATCCTCATGCCACATTGATAAAGAGAAACTGAAGGTTATCCAACTATGTTATTTAAAGCATGGTAAACATAATAGTAGATGAATCACCCCCACACTTTATTTTAAATAACATAATTGTTTTATTTACACTGATGTGTTAGAATTCTGTTTATTTCACTTCATTTAGTGTGACTCTAATGTTAAAACTATAGTATAATCTAGGTACAAATAACATCTCAAAGCAGCTATGATACATCATAATGAATGTCACAAGAAGTATTTTATTCCTACCATGTTTTGGTCATTTGACTTTTATCATGTACAAGCTGGGGTGACCTTGTTGCACTCAATAGGAGAGAAATAAAGTCTTTCATTTTATGTTACAGAACAAGAAGTAACTTCTTTGATCCTGTGGGCAAATTTGGAATTTTGAGGGTATCCTGGAGATGTTCTCACTATGGCTATTATGGGAAGAGGGGAAGAGGCAGTGTTGCCATAAACAGTACTATGTACAGATAGCCATTTATAAAACACTCATAGATATGAAGGCAAACTGGTCAGCTTTCTTACTGCTTCTACCACCCCATCTTACTTTTGACTTTTCTCTTGGCAAATTGACACATTCAGAGCCTGGGCTGTAGCAACCTATCATTTTTATTTGTTAACAATGGTATAAAGACATAAATAAATATGATGATATAGGCTGAAACTCTGCTTGCAGCTTGTCAGCTTCCATTTATTTAGCTTGTTTTCCATTTAAAATTTCAATTTAAATAATAGTTTTTGTTTGTTTTTTATTTTATATAAGTCAAGCGGGGAACAGCATCTGGCACCTTGATACCCTCAGGAAATATGTATGCCCAGTCCTTGTATAAAGCATTTCTCTTTATGCTCTGTCATGTCATATGCCAGCATATAAACTGTTCACAGTGTTCTTGGAGGAAACATAAAAACACATTGATTCATAAAGAAAACATTGCAGGGATATTTCAGTCTTCTTTCATTTCATCTTCTTTCATTTCTCTCTCTCTCACTCTGAAAAAAAAATGCAGTCTAGTAGAAGGAGCTTGGAGCTGAGAAAAAAGCTGTTGAATAAACTACTTGTGGGGAATAAATCTGTGATCATGATGGAGAGCCTGATCTTCAGAATATCAATAAAAATGGGCCTGAAGCAACCCTGAGGTAAACATATCCCAGATGAAATGGAAAAAGGCCCAAATACCTTCAATACTACTACTACTACCCCTTTATAATGACTACTACTACTAGTAGTAGTAGTCATTATAAAGAATAAAAGGATTATTAGTTATTTTCAAAATTCATTCTTTTATGCCTTTTGAAGCAATTGAGGTACTAGATTTGACAGTGCACTAACTACCAGATGAATGATTAAAACAGTATATGATTAAACTAAAATCAAGTAGCAAATTTTTGTTGCCTCCATAATAGATAGATAGATAGATAGATAGATAGATAGATAGATAGATAGGCAGTGTCTCTGATGAATTATTTGTCACATTGAAGGTTTTGATGGTAAGGATAGACACTGTGTGGAACAGTTAATAAAGAATCAGGTTTGGACCATGACCAAGTTCAGTTTTTCAGTTAGCAATGAAGTTCATGGGTGATCTTGTTGTTTCAGATTTTCTCAATTCCAAGCACAGAAATCAAGGGGTAAAGCTTACAAGCTCAACCTGTATACCATAATCTCAGCAAACGTAGGTTTCTAATCTTGTGAAGTAAGTTTGCAGAGCTTCTTGATTCTCTATACTTCTTTCCCCCAGACTGTATTTCTTTATACCTTGCATATAAAAACATTATAAACCTCAGGTATATATCAATTAATTTATAATTTTGATCTACATTTTTTATTTCCTTTCTGTTTTTAAATTGTATTTGTTAAAAATACTTTCTTTCAAACATTTATATGGCTGCCCAATTCAACCAAGGTGACTCTGAGTAGCTTATAAAAAACTCAGTGAAACCTAATGAAAAGACTACCAAACTGAGTATATAAACCAACAAACAATAATGAACAATAAAATAATAAAATGGTGATCCAAACAGAAATACCATCATATAGATGTAGATATAGATGTAGATATCAGAGAAGCAGCAAATCATAAAATGTTCTCTCATGAAAGACAGCAACATTTATTCCCCATGTGCTCATGTAATCTTTATTTTATGCATTTAATATAGTTATATCCTGCTCAGCAACATCTGCATGGGGAATCACACAAGAAAGATGGCAATCATGGCATTGCAATTGAATCCCCACCTCTTTTCTACATATGTCAATACTGCATGCATGTACAAATGGGTGAGTTTTTGATTGTGATGCTGTGATCAGTGTTTTGTCTGACTCCTCCTTCAGGTGCCAATGACCTGCTTCTCATTACTGTGAAGCTCAAGGCAGTTTACAAAAAAACAATTAAAATACAGTGACAGAGCAGTAAGCTAAAAACAATACAATAACATATTCATAATGGCACATGAAGGAGGAAAGTTAAAAGAAAGATAACAAAGAAGAAAGCAAACAACTCACTGTTGAGTTCTGCTGGCTGCATGGACTAGTCCCTGCAGTTTTCTTGGCAAGGGTTTTGGAATTGATTTGCCATTGCCTCCTTCCTAGGACTGAGACAGAGTGACTGACCCAGCTGCCTTCATGCCTAAGGCAAGATTAGAACTCATAATCTGCCAGCTTGCCAGCTTCTAGCCTGAAACCTAAATTCCATATCAAAGATTACAGACACATACACACACACAGAGTGTATATGTATATGTATGTGTATGTGTATATGCACATGTATGTGTGTGCGTGTATAAACTTCAAAATGTGTCTGATAAAAATGAAGCTGATGACAGGCATTTGGGTTACAGAGGTCATCTGGACTTCCAGTGACAAAGATCACCCTAAAAGTACCTCCAAACTAAATTCTTGTTCTTTATAAGAAGAACAACACCCTCCAGACCAGTTTCCTTACCTGGGAATCATGCATCCAATATTTTCTAGCTAAATGGCCCTTATTCACATCATCAGTGCTTCCAGAAACTGGTATGGAATGTGCACAGCTTCTCCTGATACAGATGTTAAGTATATTTACCTGCACTTTTAAAATCATGATATGTGAATTGACAAATAGTTTTTAAACAATATTTTACAAATCATATTATTTATAACATTACAAATGATACTTACCAACCTTCATTGGCTATCTCTCCTACTGATTGTACATTGAATGAAAAATCTTGGCTTGCTTCTATCTAATGTATAAATTGTTCTTTAGAGAACTCCACAGCTCTAGAGCAAAGTGACATTAGAGACCTGTAAGTGAAATAAATTTTAGAATGAAAACATTGTAGTGGTCTTGTACAGAACACACATATTTTCAGTACTTTCTTGTCAATAACATTATTTTTTTCTACTTTCAGTTAATAGCTGAAAATCATATTGTAATATAATCATTACAGCTTTTGTTTAATCTGTATGTGGATGCTATTGTTATGAATGCTATTCTGTCCAGCTCTCTGCCCAGCTTCCCTTTTTATTTTTATCCATAGTTTGATACTCTGATGAAAATAACTTCATTCTGGACAGTCTACTAACTGCTACATTAGCTAGCTTTTCTCTCTGGTTCATTAGCATGCATGTATTAGCATAACCAAGTGTAGGGGAGATGTCTGTTTCTAATAATGCTTGCAGGCTTGCCTGGAGGAATAACCTAAACATATTATTTCTTAAAACTTCTGACCCAGAGAACAAGGCCAACCACCTTCTCATTAGGCATAATGCTATGCCAGCAGCTATTCAAATATCTTGGTCACCCTAGAGAGAAGTCAAAGTTCCCTGCCCATATTTCTTAAAGCTAGTTATCTAGAAAACCAGCTGGACAAAATGAACATGTCTTACACATAGCAACATTCTCTCTAATTTTGATGTTCTTTTTCACATACTTATAAATTAGGATTTGGAAGCTCAGCTCTTAAATGATAGAGAAGTGCAACAATATAAAAGTGTGCAGACAGCAAAGAAATATGCAGAGAAGAAAATACCTTCCCTACATGTATAATTAATTGTTAATGGAATCTGTAATAATTACAATGATATGATTTATTTATTTATTTATTGGCATCATGCAATAATGACACTTAATTTTTTATTTGCATTCATAATTATAGTTATCTCAGGGTAAGTGTGAAGATCATAATCCTTTGGCAGAGAACAGGGTCATAAAAAATTCGTTGGTACTAAAAAGGATTGCATCAAATTATGACTGAGTAAGAAACTGAAGTTATGCACTAAGTTGTCTCAAGAATGATAGGAAACTTCATTTTTATATTATTTGAGTTGCAATTTAGGTTGTTGTTACTGTTGTTTTTTTACTAGTATTAATACTATTTTTATTGATCAATACTTAAGGAAACAAAACAATGAAAAATCAGATGCAATTTGAAATGCTTAATATTATAAATTCTAACTAATAAATAATATATCTGTAACATACTGTTAAATACAAGACAGGAATATCATTTTCTTCAGTCTATTGAACATTATTGAGAAGACATATTAAGATGTTTATTGCTTTTATCACTTTGAAAGTCAGTTGTTCTGTTTAGCAGACATTAGAATGCTGTCCATTTCAGTCAAGTCCACATTTCTGGGGCTTTTTGTGGGGGAAGAGAGAGGAGGCTGAAAAGAGTTGTTGTTGCTGCTGTTGTAGTTGTTTAAATTTATTGGCTGCACAACTCCCAAGTTGTAGGTATATTTGCTTGTTTTTTTAAAGACAACATTTGGAAGAAGGACTGAACAGAATAAAGTAGAAAACTTATGTTAATAGTATCTTCTGTCCTATAGGACAGAATTTTTGATCTGCTTTATAATTAAGATACCAGTGGAAATATGTAGTTGATTAGAGCTATATTTAAAAAGAAAGACTAGAGAAATCTGACTTAAATTAAACCAGACAAATAGCTCATGTAATTCTGCAGCAAACAGCACTTCTCCAGAGACTTTCAAATTCTGTTTTTACTCGGTCTATCTAAGCCAGAAACTGACCTTGAATACAATTGGGCACAAAGATCAACTCTATTACTAAGCTAAGGCCCTTACCTGTGATTGTATTTTTTTTCTTGTTCTTTTTTCTTGTTAGATACCATATGTGATCTACCAGGCCATGCCTACATGAGTTCCTCAAACTCAATTAGGCTTAAATGTGGAATATACTATATTGTATTGCATTCTGTCTGAATTCAAGCACATTCCTTGTCAGTTGTAAGCAATATAACTAACACATAAAAATAGCATCATTTGGTTATATACTGTAGTTAAAAACAGATATTCTTGCTCAAATAATGGACTGAATCCAGACTAAAATTTGTTTTACTTTGATCTGAACAACAAAGTTTTGACAATGATTTCACGGGAAGAACTGACACTCAAGTAAACTTTAGCCTAGAATGTCCTTAGTCTGTCCCTTCCTTCCTTCCTTCCTTCCTTCCTTCCTTCCTTCCTTCCTTCCTTCCTTCCTTCCTTCCTTCCTTCCATGTCAAAGATAAAAATGATTACAAAATGAGCAGGATTTAGAAGCCTTCCTGCTTAGCTCAGAAGAAAGGGCCACTAGCAGATAATATGCATTTTCTTCATCTAACTAATCTATTTATTTTTCACGTTATTAGCATGATTTCTATATCATCCACTCCGATGATAATCCAGCAGAAATGTTATTAGAACAGAATGCAAAGACTGATACATGGGCTACATCTCTAGAGTAAATACACAGGCAATTAAAAAAGTTAATAATGCTAATAAGTAATTAATAATATAAATAAGCATTACTAGCTGTCTTTTTCTCATATGATATTGTGTCTGATTGCATCAGTTAGACATACAATTATTTGTGCTATTGTCTTACTTGGACTTAAGGGTTAACAGTTGATATCAAAAATTTCAGCTTTGTTCTACATGTTCCTTATCTGTTTATACTAAGGACATGGAAGACAGGAGAGTACCAGGTTCACTGTATGTTTAAATCTCTGTATGTTCAACAGAAGTGTGAAAGATTGATTGCACAGAGTTCTAGTAAAATGCACAGTTTATGATATATGTGCATAGGCCAGTTTTGGATTCTTCTCAACCGGTAATATGCATTCAATATTCCCAGGGAAGGATCATATGAAAAAAGCTCTAATTAGCTATTCACTTAGCAGGTGGAGGAATCTTAAATAGTAACAGTCTCAGATTTAGTTAAGGCTTGCTGTGAGCCAATTTCTTTCTATGTCTGCCTTTCTGCTATATCAATACAGATGTAGTTCCAAATAGGCCTGCAGAAAATGAGCTATTCGGTACTGCTGTCCTGTAGGCAGCTTCATGGGTATTTGTGTGCTTGTCTGTTTATTTTTGACAAATCATCATCACTTTGGAACTAAATATAAGTGGACTCTTTTGCATAGGAACAGGAGAGAAAGTTGTTCAGTTCACATGTTGTTTATAATTTACCTACATTAAATACAGTACTTTTCAGATCAGTGTGCAATCAAGAAAAAGGTACTTTTTGGTTTTCACACTTATCAGCATTTTTCCAGTGCAATTTTCCAAATAAACACAATGTTTAAAATAAAAAACTTAAAACTTTTAAGAAGTTTTTTTTGTGTGTGTGCTTTTCCCCTTCTTCTGTTCCCTCCCCCCCCCCCTTTTTTTCCCCCTTTCAGCAGAAACAACAAAGTCCTTTCTTCTTGAACGAAGCTATTTGGGATTTGGAAGAAGCATGTATCTCGAAAGCATGAGCATCATGACAGAGATCCTCTAAGAGGGATTGATACACAAAAGAGATACCTTATTGTATTTAAAATGGCAACCATTCATGTCTCAGAGAAAAGGGGTTGATTTTACTAAAAAACAACACAATGAAAGCAAAGTAATGGGAAGCAGGAATGAAGGAGAAAATAACACTCATTGGTGAAATCACATTCAAGAGAGAAGTAGCAACTGAAACAGTTTTGAAAGAGTAACAATGAATGTATGAAACATTCATAAATGAGTTAGTGGAAGTAATATTTAATAGGCATTGACAATAAAGGGAAAGAATCAATCATTGGGAAAGTAGTATTCAGTGGGGAAATATAATTTTAACAGCACTGATGGATTAGCAACAATATCTGGTGGCTAGCAATGGACATGTTCAGTGCAAGTTTTAGACCATATGTACAAAATGGCCTGCACAAATGCTTTTTACAAGCCACTTTATTTGCCAGAGAGAGAAAGAGAGAGAGTACACATTTTGGCTAAATGGGAGAGGGGTATTGACTCATAATTCACTTTTGGAGTCAAGAGCTCAGTGGGAGAAAGAGAAAACAAGTTAGAGAAGGTATTCAGAATGTGAGTTGTGGAATTCTTTCCAACTCTTTAACAGCAGTTCCACTATGGGCCACATGATCAGGAGGGAGGGGTTTAAGAATGGAATCATAGGCAACATTCCAAACAGCTGCCTTTCTTAAAGGGATCCACTGGATTATTTTTTTTTTTAAGGTTTTTCTCTGCACTCCCCAGCCTGATCTGGCCTAATTTCAAACTCCGTCTTTTGTTGACTTCTCCACCCACACAAGATTTGATCTCATTCTGTTCAGCTTTTACAGAATTATCCTGTTGACGATGACAGATTGAGTTCTGACTCTCTTTATATAGGTTCTTTCCAATATTAGTTTAGGTTTCAAAGAATCAAAAAGAGGAACTGAAGATCAAACCTACAGAACAGGAAGGGGACAGGGAAAAAGAGAAAGAAAGAAATAGAAATAAAGTGGAAGATGAAATGATTTCAAAGCATTTAATCTTGAATGCTAGGGAATTTACATACTGAGCCCACCAGAAAAAGGAAAGCTGTTTAGCCTGCATCTCCATGTATTTCTGTTTAGGGACTATATTAAATTAAGCTCTGAGTCTTTGATGAGGCAAATTATTCCTGTTTGATACAGGTCATACAGAGGCTTTTAGTGTTTGGTCAGAAGGAGGTTAAAGCCAAATTAAGAAGCCACATGGATTTCAGATAAAACCTTGAAAAGGAGAGAGAGAAGGCAAAACATCCCGAATCCTTGTCTTATATGAGCTACATCATCTTTCACTTGCAATATCTAGGCTCTGGAAAAAAGTAGGCTAGAAGATTTAAAAAAAAAAACTAGTCTGTATAAATAAAATTAAATGAAAAGTCATGGCTGGAGCCTCCGTTCCATATGACTTGTTCTGCTTACACATAGCAGGATAGCAGATTTCTACATCTTATGATCTAATGTAAATGGCAAAAGTATCAGCCATCTGTTTTCACTTCATGCATTCAGATTTGATAAATTTTATAAATCTCACAAGCCTCTAGGCCTACAGTATTTGGCATGCCTGGTATTGCCATAAAGTTTCCTGTTGATCTTTGTTAACCAGCAGTCAGTGATAATCTGAGGATGGAGAGGGATATGAAATGGAAAATAAAATATATCCTTTGGAGGCTGCATAAATAATTTGAAATACACCTAAGCTTTTGAAAGCATGAAGAGGCATTAAGAGGCATTCTGTTCGTATGTATTGCTTATTAAGAGATGGTGAATGAACTAAATCACATAGTCTGTTATATCTAGGACAGATGGGAAATTAGCATGTCATAAAATCCATGAAAAACTGCCTATTGATGTTGCCTGTTTCAAGCAGGTAATTATATAATGATTTGCTTTCCTAAGGAGATCCAATGGACCAGAGAGTGACAAACTGCCTGATAGCAATGATACATCCAGGATATGTTTGACTTCAGCAAAGCATTCAGCAGAGTTTCCAATGAGATTCTAGCAGAGAAGATGGCAGAATAAGAGCTGGACTATGCTACCATTGGGTGGATGGCTAAACAGTCATACCCAGTGAGTATACACAAATGGCTCTCTGCAGACGAGTTGGAGAAAAATACAGAGTAGCTGTCTTAGGCCACATGCTGCTCAAATGATTTATAAATGACTTCAGTGGGAGATTGTTAGTGGACAAATGTAAAGTCCTACATTGGAGCAAGAAAAATCAAAGGCACTGTGTATTGGTGGTGGTGGAGAACCATACTAGGTGTCAGTACATGCAAAAAGGATCTGAATGCCTTGATAAATCACAAGTCAAGTGTAGAAGAAGAAGAAGAAGAAGAAGAAGAAGAAGAAGAAGAAGAAGAAGAAGAAGAAGAAGAAGAAGAAGAAGAAGAAGAAGAAGAAGAAGAAGAAGAAGAAGAAGAAGTTGTTCTATGCTCTATCAACAGAGGTATAATGTCAACTTCAAGAAAATCATTGTTCTATTCCATGCTGCATTGGCCAAACCCCCACCCTGCAGAACATTATGCCCATTTCTGGACACTGCCTTTCAGGAAGGAATTGGATAACTGGTGTGTGTCCTCAAGAGACACAGATAAAGATAATAAGATGGCTAGAAGGAAAAAAATTATTAGCTACTTATGGAAGTGGTAGATCTGGAGAAAAGAAGAATGTAGGTGGGTGTGATAGTTGTTTTTAAGTATCTGAAAGGCTGTCCTTTGGAGGACAGGATAGAATTTCTCATAGCTGCTGCAGAAGACATGACAAGAAATAAAGGATTTAAATTACAAGGAAGACAATTTCAGCAGGACATCAGGAAAGAAAAGTGTGATTATAATAACTGTTCAACAGTAGAACAGACTGCTTATGGACATGGTGAATTCCCCTCCTCTGGAAGTATTTAACCAAGGCTACATGGCCATATGTTGGATAAACTAAAGTCAAGGGCATCCATAGCAATGGCTACCAGCTTCAAAATGGTGGGTGTGTCCAAGCAATAAAAGCCCCACACTTTTTTAATGTTTGTCTCCTTCATTGCATGCACATAAAAAGGGATATGGCTCCAATTGCCTGGTCCCAACTGCCATTTTGAAGCCAGTTACCATACCTGTAGATGTTCCTGGGTTCAGTAATAGATTCCTACGCTGAGAGGGTTGGCCTGAATGATCTCCAAAGTCCCTTCTAGCCCCAACATTCTGTGATTCATTTTACAAAGTCCTCTCAAACCATCATGCTATTGGTCCATCTAGCAATGTAATCTATTCTGTAATCTAAAGACTTAGATTAATCAATTCTTGATGTAGTTATGTTTCACAGTGCTTCTGAAAACATATACTGTGTCAAATAATTAAATACATCAAGGGACTTAATTAGGTTTTTTTACTGTACAATGCCAGTGGTTGTGATCAATGTGATCTTCTCAAAACGATCAAATAATACGTTGTAATAGAATGTGGGCTTGCATCCCTAATATTATCTGTTTCCACAGCTAGGAAGCAGTGTGTATGGCAGATTAAATTCCCTGTCAAAATGAGTCTGCTGATTTCAGAAGAAGATATAAGTTATTTATTATGTAGATTAAGGTTAAGGAGTTAATTGAGAATTTAAAACAAAGGGAGAAAGGAAAAGGGTAATATAATGAATCCTGCAAGCTTTAACTTGTGGCTACCCTTCCAGACAAAAACATATACACCACATGTTACGTGAAGAGCAAAATAGAACTAACAATGCAGGGATAGCTCATTTCAATCCACAATATAAATCAAAGAAAAGAATGATAATTCTCATCTAACTCTAGATTTCTCTTTTTGGTTAATAGTTTCTGATTCTTCAATCCCTATTTGGGCATTTACCTTACCTGGTAGGATTCAGTCTGAGAAGAGATACTCTGTCCTTCTGATGTACCAAAGGCAAAATTGAGGTACCCTAAGCTATTTTTAAAGCCATATTGAGAGGATATTTCCTGATTCTTTACGATCTGATTTTCTCTTGTTGCTGATGGTTCTGCCCACTATCTAGATTGACAGGTCTAGATCAGTTTAATTCTTTTGCATCTTAACTTCTTGGGATAAGAATGTACCCCATTCATTACATAAGCATGGTAATATAGCTGAACTGCAAGCATGACTGTGTTCTCCACTAGCTGCATATGACACCAAGAGCTCTGTAAAATTAAAAAGCCAAAATTCAGTAACAAATTGCTGGTTTTTTGGCAGTACAATTTTCTGCTTTTCTGGAGGGGAAAATAGGCAAAATAGATGTACTAGGACTCTGCAAGACTTAACTCATCTATTTTTTGGCATTAAAACAAATAAACAAACATCTTCCAAAACTGGAGGAAATTAACTGAAAATTTCAACCCAACATCCTCCAGTAAAGTCATCATGTCACTGGTCTGTAACCTTTGGAGGCCAGAATAATAACAAAAGGTATCCATTTCTGCTGAAGATAATTAGCAATAAGCAAATCTAACCTCTGATCTGAGTCTCTGAAACTTCTATTAACTAGAGGAGGAGAAGGTGGATTTCAGGGATTTGTGATTGCATGATGAAATTGTGAGGGAAGCCTGAAACTGGTTATTAGTAAAACAAGTTGTAAAACTGTTGCATTTTCAATGTTAATTACATTTCATGTTAGAAATTTTCCCCCATTCTACAGTATGGCAACCATATCTGCCATGTAATGTTTGAAAGGTACACAAATGCAAACAGAGAGAAATCTTGGAACCCCCTTTCTCAACACTTCTTTGTGGCTCTCAGATGCTTAATTTCACAACACTTGGCAGGTATCCCTATTAGGTTATTTCTCTACAAGTTTTGTCCCCCCCCCAAAAAAAACCCCCAAAAAACTAAAGGTGATCTATGTGGTTTAGACAATTGTCTTTTGGGTGAAGAGACTGTGATTATTTATATTCCTTCACAGTTCTACTTTTAGTGTACTGTATTTATTTATAGGAGATATATGTTTATGTAAAGAAACAATTTGCTACATTCTAACTGCAACAGATACTGAGCTTCTCCTGGATTTTATTTATCTTTTTTTTAGTTCACCTTGCTGTGACCTTCTACTTCTTGGTTTGTCAGTCTAGCCTAGAATCATCTTTCTGAAACACAACATTGGGCTGCATTGGGGTCTTCATGGTGTGAAAAATTAAAATGTATCTGCTATGTGAGGCATTGCTTTCAATTTCTGTAGAGTTCATACTGAAGGGCAAAGCACATATAGACAAGTTATTGCAGTTAGCTGTTTCCTCTATTTAATAGCACCATGCCATGAAAAAGTTTAAATAAAATTGTAATTGAAACACAATAGAAATTGTGTTTCAATTACAATTTGGAATTGAAATGGAAATTGTTTTAGTATGGATACTGGTATCTAGTTAATAACAGCTAGGAAGAATGGTCGTTCAAAAAGTGTCTGGGAAATAGACTTATTAATATTAGCTGGAGATTTTTAGTATTGATAGTACACAATAGAGATGCACAACCTGATGCCTTAAGCACCACAGGTAGTTCCTAAGACCCTTAGATGTGGTTCCTAAAGACTTCAAAAGCTATTACCAAATAATAATTTTACATGCAATAGAAGACCAAAATTGTTAAATAAAACTTGGAAATATTCATATTGACTATGTTTAATTAAATTGGAATATAAATCAAATTAAAACAAAACTATCACTTGGTACAGTGCATAACACTGAATGACAAATGAAAATTCTCAGCTCCTCCCCACTCATCACAATGTTTTATCCCTGATAGGCAGGAATGGCCATAAACCCTATTTGTCCCCTATGTTGCTTTTGTTTTCTCAAACAAGCAAAAAAGTTTAATCTTTGCCCTTTAGATATAGATCTATCCCAAAACATAGGCTTTGGGATGGATGGATGGATGGATGGATGGATGGATGGATGGATGGATCTCTCTATTTCTCTCCCCCCCATCATCTCTGTCTCTGTCTCTGTCTCTGTCTCTGTCTCTGTCTCTGTCTCTGTCTCTGTCTCTGTCTCTGTCTCTGTCTCTGTCTATCTATCTATCTATCTATCTATCTATCTATCTATCCATCCATCCATCCATCCATCCACACACACACACACACACACACATACACACACACACACACACAGACTCACACAGAGAGAGAAACTGAAATGTAGGCAAAAAACTTTACTAATAAATAAAGGATTATTCAAAAAATCTGTGGAACGAATGTGTCGGCTTGAAGCAGGATTATATCTCATAGGTCTTCATCTGCATCTACTTTCTCATGTTATTATGAGGAGTCTAAGAGACATTTAGATGAGATGAGTGACCATACAAATCAAATCAAATCAAATCAATCAATAATAAAAAATTATAAATTTCTAGAAGAGGATGGAGAATCTGTAGCCCTTCAGCAGCACTCAACACCCTAATACTTCTCTTCTCTGTTCTGTTCTGCTCTGCTCTGCTCCTTTTTATCCACTCTTCCTTCCAGTCCTTGCTGAACATATGATGTGGTTTCTCATTATAAACTCTAAAATAGTCTTCACAACATGTAAAAAACAACAACAACAACCCTGAAACCCTACAACAAAACACAAGATCTTGGTCTTGTCCACTTTTTGTCATTTCTTCAGTTATTCAGCTATAACATTCCTTCCCAATGTTGTTGTCAGCTCCACTAAAATATTGCTTTTTCCTTATCTATAAGATACCTTTCTACATTTTACCCCAAATTAATATGTCCTAAGCATATATCCCTTATTATTTCCAGCTATACAATATCTTTTTTTTGAGCTGAGTCCACCAAGCTTAGTGGTCCAATCAGTGTGTTTGTCTGATGCCTCAGTGGTCTATGTTGTCAACAACTGCATTTGTCCACATTTTTCCAAAGTTTATACCTGTACAATAATGCTTGATCAGCCTTGTGGATTACAGAAGTTGTACACCCCCTGATGCTAGTTGAAATGGTACCAGCTATGAAATTCCAGCACTTCCCCCCCCCCTTTCTGCCTGTTCTCATTCTTTAGACTTGTTTGTATTATAATTTTATAAGCAGTATGGCAGTCATGATTAGTGTTGCTTTTGATTTACAGAAAGGCTGTGTAACATTTAATTAGGCTTTTATCTTTGCAAGTAATAAAATGAGTGTTTTTTGCTAAAAGAATGTGGTTTGCAAAGTGCTTCTGAAAAATAGCACTTTTTAAAATTCCTTATTCAAACAGCTATCAAACAGATTGTAATTTTAGCTTCCTTATTTGGCTAATTCACTTTTCTTTAAAAACACATGAAAGAAGCTTATAAATATCACAACAAAGCAACTCCAAGTCAACAACTAAAGAGATTTCTAAATGGACAAAATGGATAATGCATTCCAAACTCCACACATGGACACAAAAGTACAAAACAACTGAAACTGAGTCTGTGGTGAGTGATTTGCATATTTAAATATTGTTCAAAGTAAAATAAACTTAATGCTGTAATTCACTGATGGAGGAACTATATATTCCAGCACAATGTTTCTTACCACGTTAGTGAACTGGTTCATTGGAAAATAATGTATCAATGAGTTTGAACCTGGTTATTCATAACAGATGACTTCTTGAAACCTATTCAGCCATCAAAAAGGGAATGGATATGCACAGCCATTCAATTTTCATTTAGTCAGTGCAAAGCCGGTGTTATCATGAGGCAGAAGTGGCTTTTTTTGTGAAACTGCAGCAAATAGAGAGCATTTAATTTAAGGTATTGTCTTGACTGCTGCTGCAATTAGGAAAGGTGCCTCAGAACACAACATAAGTTTACATTGGAATGCTGGAGGTACAAAATGTTTTAGGCCAGCATGACACCATAATTGTGTAATATCATTCCACTATATTTGAAAAAGTTGAATTCAGTGAGGTTGGTCATTAGTGAGATTGTAGCCTGCATATCAGCCCGCAGATTTCAGACTACAGAATAACAGTTCATATCCTTGTGAGTGAGAGATGGCTGTTTGTCATGTACATAGAGTCAGATACCGCAGCTCTTCCCTCTGCTGCATTTAAAACTGCACTTGGTCATTTAAAAACAAGGGGATCTTCTTGCAGCAGCTAACCAGGTGGTCCACTGTTTCTTCAGCTTCTTTGCAGAGGCAGCATTTGCTGTCTGTTGCTGTCTTCTCAATTTTGGCTTTGTATGCATTTATTCTTAATCTTGTGTAGCCAGAATTAGTCCCTCTGTCTCCTTCTTCAACTTTCCTGCTCTTAGCCATTGCTAGGTCATGTTATCTGCTTTGCCTGCTTCTTTCTTTTTCTTTCTTTCTTTCTTTCTTTCTTTCTTTCTTTCTTTCTTTCTTTCTTTCTTTCTTTCTCTTTCTTTCTCTCTCTCTCTTTCTTTCTTTCTTTCTTTCTCTCTCTCTCTCTCTCTCTCTCTCTCTCTCTCTCTCTCTTCTTTCTTTCTTTCTTTCTTTCTTTCTTTCTTTCTTTCTTTCTTTCTTTCTTTCTTTCTTTCTTTCTTTCTTTCTTTCTTTCTTTCTTTCCTGGCCATGTAATATTTTGCCTTGCCATATCTATTTTCTATTCTTCATTTGGTCTTTCTTATACGACAATTTCATCTCCTTGGTATTCAGTAAGCCTTCATGGATGTACTAGCTTCAGTGCATCTTCTTCACTGTCCTTCAGATATTCTTCCAATGCCCTTTTTTCTTCTTCAACTGTCTGGTGTACCTGCTACATTCTACACCCACCTATGCTCCTTGGTAAGTAGAGTCTGTCAATGTCACTGAGTGGATGAAGGGCATGATTCATTGTAATTATTTTTCTGGTCTTCCAATCCAGGGCTTTTAGTTCATCTGGAGTCCAGTCCACTATTCCAGCTGTATATCTAATGACTGGAATTGCCCAGGTGTCAATTGCCTTGATGGTTTTTCCGCCACTGAGTTTGGACTTTAAGATCTTCTTCACTTTTCTGATGTATTCACTTCTAATCTTCTTCTTGACTTCAGTGTGCTTGTTGTTGTCAGCCTGAAGGATGCCCTGGTATTTGTAGTGATCTTCTTCATCCAGACTCTTGATGTTATTTCCATTGGGCAACGTGAGTTTTCACTATTTTTCCCCTGTTGATGGTAAGGGTGGCACATTTATCCAGTCCAAATTGCAATATCTTGACTGTATATTTGGACAGTGTTGAGCAGCCATTCCATTTCAGATAGTGTTTTTTTTCCATAGAGCTTCAGATCATCCATGTAAAGAAGGTGGGATAGTCTGGCAGATGTTTCTGATGTTTGATAGCCATGTCCTGACTTGTTCAGTATTGTTAACTGAGGATTCATTGCAATGACAAACAGTAGTGGTGATAGTGAGTCTCCTTGACAGATTCCTCTCTTGATGTTAATCACTCCCAGTCTATTGCCACTGACCAGCAACTGTGTCTTCCATTGTGCCATTGATCTTTGCACAAAGCTTCTGATGTTTCTACTGACTCCTGTTATTTTTAGGCACTTGATTATCCAGTCATGTGGCAGTAATTGAATGCCTTCTTGTAATCAATCCAAGCTACAAGGGTCTGTGAATAAGAAGAGAACAGAACATGGAGGGATCCCTCAAAGAAAGGGTATTAGATCAAATGTCTCCTCTCCTATCAGTACTAACTGAAACTGGCCCTGGATGAAGGAAGAGAACCACTGCAACCACTCCCATCCCTTGAGCCAGCTCAGAAGTATATCATGACTGATGGTATCAAAAGCCACTGAGAGACCAAGAAGAGTATGGGTGTCTCAGCTGAACCATGTGACAAACCTTCTGGAACAACTACATGCTCCCTCTGAAACCCAGTTGGGTTCATTAGGTTCTTGGATACTCTGATTGAATAGGTTCTGCAGTAGGAAGCAGCCCCAGCCAGAGCACCCCAAGGCAATCAGAAAGTGATCAGTCCATGACAAGTGAGTGATAATAGGCTCCCCCTAAACCCATTCACATCACCACTCACCTGAGACAAAAAACAAATCTAATGTGCAACGACTGCAGTGTATTTATTTATTTATTTATTTATTCATTCATTCATTCATTCATTCATTCATTCATTCATTCAATTTATATAGCCCTCCATCTCAGACCAATGATTTTGGGTGGCTAGCAGTAATAAAAACAATCAACATTAAAAACAGTACCAAAAATAAAAATAATATAAATGCAGCCAAGAGATCTTAAAAAAAGATTGGACCATTGATTACCTTGGTCAGGTCCATGTTTGCCATGGTGGCCATGAACTCGATGCCACATCAGAATCCTCACCTAAGAAAGGAAGATTAAAGTACCCCAGGACCATAAGCCTGGGGAACTCCACTGCAGACACAGAGTTGAGTAGCTCAGACAGGGAAGTTGCTACACAGCAGTGAGGCTGATAAAGTGGCAACAATCCAAACTGATCTCTAGAGCCCAACTTCACAAACAGGGTCTCACATCTGGTAACCTGTGGGCAGCACCTCTGAAAGCCTCAAGGCTATCTCAGATGACAATAGCTACATCGCTGTCCACTTCCTCTGCCTGACTGAGATTTTCCTCAGTCTCTCCAATCACCAACCTCATGCCTGACATTGGCAGCCTCAGACTGTTTCCTGTACTAATCGTTGTGGTATATTTCTTCTTCATGGCCACTGCCATTAGCTGTTTCCTCCATTGGCCCATTTTCTACTAACCTAAACACTTGCTCCTGTGCTCTCACAGGTTGTCCTTCTCCTCATTTGATAAAGGGAATGGAATCTTTACTGAGAAGAATGCTAGAAGGAGAAAAGACCTCCACTTACTCCCTTCCACATTTTTGCTTACTCTTGAATCATCTTTCTTTGACTCCTCTTACAGGAAAGGCTTCCCGGTTCTGTCCATTCCAGATCCCTCCCTCCCTCCCTCCCTCCCTCCCTCCCTCCCTCCCTCCCTCCCTCCCTCCCTCCTTCCTTCCTTCCTTCCTTCCTTCCTTCCTTCCTTCCTTCCTTCCTTCCTTCCTTCCTTCCTTCCTTCCCTTCCTTCCCTTCCTTTCCTTTCCTTTCCTTTCCTTTCCTTTCCTTTCCTTTCCTTTCCTTTCTTTTCTTCTTTGCCATGGCACCAGCAGGCTGAACTTCTGCTTCCTATTTCTTTCTTCCACAGTTTTACATGTACAGTAACCCATACTGTATATTGCTCACTCCTTTTATACTGCCTTAACTTTTAGTTTCCATTTACCTTATTTTTCCATCTTTAATCCTTGAGAAAAATTCCCCCATTTCTTTACCTCAAACTTATCAGTTTCTATTTATCTACTCAGTTCTCTATTTTCCAACACAACAGCAACTGTTTAAGTTCTTGCAAATTCTTTTTCAACCACGTTTTAACTCTATTAATTACCCCTAAATGTTATCACAACTGTTGGGGTGCATGTATGATAAATAATTAACCTCTATTTATGTATATATAATGAGATATGAATGCTTGCATGGGGGAAAATGCAAATCCATAGAATCATAGAGTTGGAAGAAATTATTTAGCCATTGAGTCCAACCCCCAGCTCATTGCAGGAATCCAAATCAAGACAGTCATACCTGACACATGGCTCTCTCCCTTTGCTTAAATACATCCAGGAAAGACTGGCTTACCATCTCCCTCAGTAGATGGTTCCACTGTCAAATTTCTCATAGCATTAGGAAGTTTTTGCTAACATTTAGCTGGAATCTGTCTTCCTGTAATTTAAGATTTTTTCCCCCCAAGTCCTGTACTTTAAGAGGTTAGAGAACATGTCTTGACCTTCTACAGTGTAACTTTTCTTCGGATAGTTAGAAAAATGTTATCATTTTTTTATCCTACATCTTATCTTAAAGCTAATATACCTAATTCAAACAATCTCTTTTCATAAGATATATTTTCAAAGCAACAATATTCCACTAATATTTGTACCTTCCAGTTTATCTGAACCTTTCATAAAGTTTGGTTTAAAAATTAGAGAAAATATTCAAAATGAAGTCTGAACAATGCAGAATACAGTGGACTATTACTTATTGTGGTTCACAAAATATATTTCCTAAAAAAAATAGCAAGTGACTCACATTCAGTTTGATCTACTATACTTCCAAAAAATGTTCACCTATACTGCTGCCAAGGTAGGTATTCACCATCCAATACCTATGTAGTTGATTACTTTTTTCAGTGTAGAAGAACATTGCATTTGGTTTGATTAAAGTTTGTTCTATTAATTTAGTCTACTTCACTAACCTGTTAAAACCTTAAAAAAAAAAAAAGAGTATTACATAATCCATCCAGCACAATTTTATGTTATCTGTAAATTTGATAAGTATCCTTTCCACCTATTCATTCAAAGTCATTACTAAAAATTATGAAAAATGCAAAAGCCTGGGAAGGAACCATATGGGTCCCTTGATCCTTCACTCCAAATCTGATGACTGTACTCTCCCTCAAAGCTGCTTAGTTCAGAGTTTCATCAGTTGGTATTGATCTAGCAGATATAATGTGAACCTTCTGATATTTACAGAGATGACTCACCAGTTATCATGGGAAAACAGTATTCTAGACAAGTTAGACTTCTGTACTATGTTATGTACAAATTATTCAGCAGAGACCAATATGTAAGCAATATTTTTAACTAAAAAGTATTTAAAAATAATGCATCCCAAAGCAAATATGGACATAAAAATAGTGATCACACATACTTTTGAGAAAGGAGTTGGGTTTTATTGAGGAACAATGCAAATTTTATCAATGAGAAATGTCAGTGAAAAAGAAAGTAGCTACGGGGAAATAGCATTCAGTGGGCAAAGTTGTATTTGAAATAATAAACAGCACTGAGGCAATAGCAATGAAAACATGAAAACATTTACAAAGTTCTCAGTGGAGGAAGAAACAGTGAATTGTTTTGGGGTAGTGAGGCTGGAGCCTAGTAAGTTGAATGTGGATGTACAGTGGTGTGTTCCTTTTGGGGAGCTAGAGATTATGTTTTTATAGTTGTTGTTTTTTTAATGTTTTTACTGTAGTTCTGTGAGCCATCCATGGTTATGGCACATAAGATGGGTGGCTATATAAGTCTTTTAGGTAAATAAAATAAATTAAAAAATTTTTGTTGTTCAGTTGTTAAGTCATGTCCGACTCTTCGTGACCCCATGAACTATATTGCGCCAGGCCTTCCTGTTCTTCAGTGCCTCCCTGAGTTTGCTCACTTTCATTCTCATTGCTTCAGTGATGCTATCTAACTATCTTATCTTCTGCCATCCCCTTCTCCTTTTTCCAGCATCAGGGTCTTTTCCAAAGAGTCCTCTCTTCTCATTAGGTGACCAAAGTATCTGAGCTTGAGCTTCATTATCAATCCTTCCAATGAGCAATCAGGATTGATTTCCTTTAAGATTGACTGGTTTGGCCTCCTAGCAGTCCAGGGGACTCTTAAGAGTCTTCTCCAGCACCACAGTTCAAAGGCATCAATTTTCGGCACTCAGCCTTTCTTATGGTCCAGCTCTCACAGCCATACATTACTACTGGAAAAACCATAACTTTGATTATATGGATCTTTGTCGGCAAAGTTTTTAATATGCTGTCCAGGTTTGCCATAGCTTTCCTCCCAAGGAGCAAGCGTCTTTTAATTTCATGGCTGCAGTTTCCGTCTGCGGTGACCTTGCAGCCCAAATAAATGAAGTCTGTTACTGCTTCCATTTCTACCATTCTATTTGTCAGGAATTGATGGGTCCAGATGTCATGATATTAGTTTTTTTAATGTTGAGTTTCAAGCCAGCTTTTGCACTCTCCTCTTTCACCCTCATCAAGAGGCTCTTTAGTTCTTCTTCACTTTCTGCCATTAGGGTGGTATTGTCTGCATATCTGAGGTTGTTGATGTTTCTCTTTGCAATCTTAATTCCAGCTTGTGATTCTTCCAGCTTGGCATTTCTCATGATGTACTCTGCATATAAGTTAAATAAACAGGGTGACAGTATACAGCCTTGTCATACTCCTTTTGCTATTTTGAACCAATCAGTTGTTCTGTGACAGGTTCTAACTGTTGCTTCTTGGCCCGCATACAGATTTCTCAGGAGACAGGTAAGGTGGTCTGGTACCTCCATCTCTTTAAGAATTTGCCACAGTTTGTTGTGATCCACACAGTGGAAGGCTTTTGCATAGTCAATGAAGCAGAAGTAGATGTTTTTCTGGAACCTTCATGCTTTCTCCATGATCCAGCGAATGTTGGCAATTTGATCTCTAGTTCCTCTGCCTCTTCAAAACCCAGCTTGTACATCTGGTAGTTCTCGGTTCACATACTGCTGAAGCCTAGCTTGTAGGATTTTGAGCATAACCTTGCTAGCATGTGAAATGAGCGCAATTGTAAGATGGTTTGAGCATTCTTTGGCATTGCCCTTCTTTGGAATTGGAACATAAACTGAACTTTTCCAATCCCATTGCCACTGTTGCATTTTCCAATAAATTAACTAATTAAATAAATAAATAAATAAATAAATTAAACAAACAAACAAACAAATACATAAATGAGGAATGGCAATAAAGGGGAAAATAGCAGCTGTTCGGGAAATAACATTTAAGCATTATAGAGGGAGCAAAAACAGCCTGGGGGCTAGCAGTGAAAAAGCACACACACTGAAGCTTTTAGAGAAGAGAACATGTCTAATACGTGATTTGTATAACCCCTCTATGCCTTAGAGAAATAATTTTGAACTAGTGGGCTTGTGGTACATGAGAAACAGGTTTCAGAGTCAGAAGTTCAGAAGGAAAAATAGTAGAAGGGAAGGGAAACCTGAAAAGCCAGCCATTATACAACAATATAGCTAAAGAAAAGAGAAAGGGATCTAAGACGCCAGTCATATGTAAAGATAGATTAGGATGGGGGTAGAAAAAGCTATTCCTTTCTATTGCATTTTCCTGGTTCCCAAGTAAATGGAGCCTAGAGAAATTTACTGAAGGAGAGGAAGCAAGGTATGGTAACTTTCTCGATAGCTGATCAGTGTTTTCTAGATGGATTAGGTCAGCAAGTTCATTGTCTTTCTGAAGGTACTTCAGCTGAAGACTCAGGCAAGTTCAAAGAATGATCATTCATATACCATACCTTTGTATTTCTTGAATCCAGTTCATCAGGATGTCTGACTCTTCCAGGCCATGAATGCAACTCAAGGCTGCTCCAAGGATCCAGGAAGACGTATTTCTGAGGTCTACAGAGGCAATATATTGAAGAGGCTAAGTTCAGCTCCAGGATGGTTTTATACATATATAAATATATATACACAAACGCGCATGCATGCATGTGTGTGTGTGTATGTATGTATATATATATATATATATATATATATATACACACACACACACACACACACACACACACACATACACACACACATTTAAAAAATAGTAATAGTAACAGAAGTAATATTATTTTTCATGCATCTATAAATACATGCAGTATAAAATGATAAATACAACATCAATATTTTGTTGGTATTACACATTAAATTCTAATTTGATATCCCAGCTTAACATAGAGCTTCAATGACTTGAATGGCCCATAACATTTAGAATGACCATTCTGTTCTCAAAGGAATACATTTCACTGAGTTTATTCTTAAGAACATTTTTAGTGTTGTATAATTATTATTCTCTAGAGACCCACAGAAATTGGAAAAGGTTTGCATATGCTTCTCTGGGAGAACGCTTGCCCATTGTAATATGAAGTGCAAGCTCTATATTTATTTATTTTATTTACTTATATTATTAAGTGTGAAAACAGGAGAAAATAGCATCCTTTTCCAAAATTAATGCTTTTCTTATCATTAATTTTTTACTTTGAAGTTTGGTATGCCGCTGGATCAGGGAGGAATAGATGTCAGGTACCCAGTCATATTTAACATTATTGGTAGGGCAAGGGGAATGATGCAAAGTAGGTGGATGTGTGCCATACCTGTGGGTGGATTGGCATTATATTTTTTTCCTGAAATGGGGGGGGGGCAAGATTCCTTCACATTTTAAACTATGCAAAGCCTATAATAAGGGTTACACTTTCATTCTGATACCAGTTTAAGAGTCCATGCCACCAATTTAGACATTTTATACTACCATTACTACTTCTATTACTACTAATAATATTAATAATAGCAGCAATGATAGACACCTTAGGTGCAATCCCCAAAAATCTGGAGCACCACTTACACACCATCAGCAGTGACAAAATCACCATCAGTCAATCGCAAAAGGCAGTTTTATCTGGAACAGCTTATATCCTACGACGATACCTTTAACACCATCAAACAACAACATCTGCATATCCCAGGTCCTTGGGAAGGACTCGATAGGTGGATAAAAATGACAAATCCAGTCTAAACATCTGGCTGAATGTGCAACAAACCATAATTGTACTAACTGACAAGTACAGTTGTAGTACTCCTTTTGAAATTAAATTGCAGGAATCTTTCTACACTAAACTGAATATGTTAACAGACAGCATATTGCTGTGATTTTCTGTACAAGAAATACCTTCCTTTTTAAACAAAGGAAATACCTAGGCGCCATTTTTATTTATTTATTTATTTATTTTTAAATTTATATATTATTTATTTATTTCTTGCTATATCTCAGCAAACTGTATATCCCTATGCTCTCACCATACATCCAAAAAGCAGTGATTGAGGGAAATAATCAGAAGGGTTAGATTGATTTGTAGATGATCTCAGTCCTTCAATCCAATATTCCTCCTTCTTCATCTCTCTATGAAGGCAATTTGTGAACAAGTTTTCAGAACCATTTTGAGTGCAAGAGAGATGCAGCATTATCTTTTTTATTACTCTATTTAATTTTTCTATGCTTGCCCTGCTCATGGCATCAGTTTTAATTAGTACTGCACTGAAAAAGAAAGTATTTTTAATTGAAAATATATTTTTTTTCTATGTAGAAAAAGCAAAAGCCAAAGCCTTGTGCTTACCTTATAAAATGACCATGATAGATACATGTGAAATCATCCCATTCCTTTTCTTCATTGTTCAATAATTTCTACAGTGATCTATAACTTCCCATCTTCGCATGTTTTAGTTAAAGCTTAAGTGAGTGAAGATGTAATGACTTCAAAAATCTAGGAAGGAAGCTCAAGACCACAATGGCTTACATGATCCTATCACCATTATTTAATGGTGTGGAAGAAGACTGAAAAGAGAAAGGGAAATAAGGATATTGTAAGAGAATGACTAGCCATATGAGGTGGATGAGAGAGATTTGATTTCTGGATTATCGTCTGAGTTACTTAGATAATGGACGAGTGGCACATAATGGGTTGTACCCTACAGGACAATAAAAATATATAAATATATTTGGCTGAAATATCATAAACTGTATCATCTATCTATCTATCTATCTATCTATCTATCTATCTATCTCTATCTTTGAGTCAGCATTGACTTCTGATGACTGCTGCCTGGACAAGTCTGTACAGTTTTCTTGGCAAGATTTTGGAAGTGGTTCACAATTGCCTTCTTCCTAGAGAGTGACTAGCCCAAGGTCACCCAGTTGGCTTTGTGCCTAAGGCAGGACTAGAACTCAAGGTTTCCTGGTTTCCAGCCTTTTAACTGCTACCCCAAACTGACTCACTATTGAACAGTTCCAATGAGAGAGAGAGAGAGAGAGGGAGGGAGGGAGGGAGGGAGGGAGGGCAGAGAATTAACTGTATGTACCTATACAAAAAGAATCTGAAAACAATAAAATGAAATATCCATGTAAAGAAATGTAAGGGAGGGACATCACTAAAGAAGAGTAGGTAGTCCAAGACTGTAGAAATGGTGGAAGGATGAAGCATAAAAACATACTAACAGCAGCTATCACTGACCTGGTAGTTTTGGAGAAATAGATGGCAGTAGTGGAAAAGAGTTAATTATGCTTCATATAAAGCCATATGTGTGCATTTGGGTACTGAGTGAAATGAGCAAGGATAAGACATTACCCTAGTTACAGATTCAAATATAGAAATGTTATAAATGAGCTAATTAAATTTGCTCTTTTGAAATTGCAGATAATATAGCTTTAATTCGAATGACTATCTTCACAGAAAACAAGTAATGATTGTTTAATGTGTGTACAAAACAAGATTCAATGAATATACAAAATGACAAGCATGAACTGGCAAACAATAGTATAACTAACATTGATGTTGTGATGTTATTATTTGATTTAATATGAGTATATAATAAATTGTATTATATTAAATGAACCTGGTAGCTGATTGCACTGAATGTGGTTCTTTTTATATAGTTAAACAACAACAACAACTTTAAGAATATAATCCTATGAATACTTTTTTTTTTTTTTTTTGGTGGAAGGGAAGTCTAATTGAAATCAGAGGACTTTAAAGAAAACATATTTTTCTTTAAGATGAAACTTCTGAAACATTCCAGGTACAATGAAAAATAGGGCTAAAAGGCTAGAAGGGGTATTGCCTTATCAATAAATATTAGATCAATAGCACAGAGAAAACCACCCTTTCCCAAATCTGCCCACCAATTAAAATAGTCAGTCATCACAGGTTCCATTTCTGAATGTGCCCTATAGTGGTTTGACAAATATTTATAACAGTGGCTCCTTTTTCATCTGGCAAGTTATTGTGGTTATTGAGGGAGTGTGTGTGTGTGTGTATGTGTGTGTGTGTTTCCCCCCTAATAAAGTATTTATAAACTCTCTAAACACCACAGAACTCTCTAAACACCACAGAACAGAGTCCCATCCCATCCCCCCCATACCCATCCCAGGTTTGGATTTTGTAGGGAGCAATCAAGAATGTCTCTAGTGCTGGTATGACCCTAAATGATGTGGAAACCTTTACTGAACCCTCTGAATATTGGGAGCCAGGACAACAGGAGACAGATGCCAGAGGAGAGGAGGGGGGAATAATAAGAAGATGAAAAATTAAGGGACTGTGTAAATGTATGAAATGAACGGGGAATATGAGACTAAACATTGAATATTGTTATTGTTGAAGGCTATGGGTGGGTTAAAGGGCTGTTGAAAAAGAAAAGGTGCTAGTTATTGCAACCCTCTGCCCACCATATTCCTTTCGGAACTTATTTGTACAATATTTAGTTAAATGATGGACAAGTGATAAGCAAGTGCCTAGGGAGGTTGCAGGGAAGTCTCCAAGCAACATGGACAGTGAGGGAAACATCATTGTGACCTGTCAAGTGTGTCTTCCTGCCTGAAATGGATTCAAACTGTACTGCTGAGAGTGTAAGCTTGTTTCCTTATTGGAGTAGGCTATGAAAGGACTTGAGGAGATACACCAAATATATCAGGAAAAATGAGAGGTTCTGGAGGGAGGGAGGGAGGGAGGGAAACCACCAAAAACTAGGGCGATAAAACCACTTTGGCAGAGGCAAGCAGGAGGAAGAATGTGACTCAAAGAGGCAAGAGCATCAGGAAACACTCAGAGCCAGTAGAACTCAGAAATTGGTACTACGCCTCCCCCAGAGGATGACCTAAGCAAAACATGCCATAGAACATTGTAGAAGAAAATTGGGTCCCCATGATTGAAGAAACCCAAGAGCCAACCTGCGAAGAAATAGATGTGTCATGGTGGTAGGGAAAGCAACTGTGGCAGACCCAACTGACATTGCAAGGTGTGTTGATTTTCAGGTGTCCATATGCAGGACATGACAAGGCAGGTTACTGTGACTATTCAACCCACTGACAACAATTCTTTCTTCTTATTCCATGCACAGAGAAATGAAATGGTTAGAAGGGGACTTTAAAGAAGACTGAAGACTATGAGATTTTCTGCAAGATTGTGAAGGAACTGGAAGCACAAGTGTTTTTTGTTTGTTAGTTATTTGTTTTCATCAATCCTTGAAAGTGAGGGTCTTGGAAGCCAACAAGTGACTATACAAATAGTGGCAACAAAAAGGTTTTGGGTTCTATAATTACAGAAGGTACTTACTATGTTATTTTCATAAAGGAGTCCTGGAAAAATATGGGATACATCTTAGAAAAACTGGAAAGTGTTTGGAAGACACATCACAAAGTGAAGGCATTAAGTTTCACAAAGAAGACATTAAGCTAGAAGAAAAGGGGGAGGTTTTGGGCTTTTCCGCTCTTCTTCCTTTTGTTCTAGCTTAATGCCTTCCTTGTGAAGGCCAATGCAATCTTGGGATATATCAACAGCGGTATAATGTTGAAATCACAGGACGTGATAATTCTACTCTATACTACACTGGTCAGCCTGCACCTAAAATACTATGTCCTGTTTTGGTCATCATGATATAAGAAGGATGCTGAGGAACTAAAGAGTACAGAGAAGAGTAACAAAGGTGGTGAGGAGCTTGGAAGCAAAAATCTATGAAGAGTGATTAAAAGAACTCAGCATGTTTAGTCTAAATTAGAAAAGGCTAAGGGGACATATGATAGCAGTCTTCCAGTTCTTGAAGGAGTGTCATTGGGAAGAGGTATGGATTTATTCTCCATAGTAAAAAGTAAGTTAAAAATCAAAGGATTGAACCTTAACTAAGAAAAATTCAACTTGAAATAAGGAAAAAAAATTCTTGACTTTGAGAACTATTAAGCAGTGAAGCAAACTACTTTCTGGAGCCATGGGTTCTTAGTCACTGGACGTTTTCAAACAAAGGTTGGATATCCATTTTTTCGGGGATATCTGAAGATTCTTGCTCTGAGTTGAACTAAAAAACTTCCAAAGTCCCTTCCAACCTTCTGATTCTATGATACTATGGAAAGTAATATCATTAGGGAGTTTATTTTACACCACCTGAGTAAGCAGAAGATATAGATGATTTTTTCATACCCAGAGTAGTATGAAAAGAGCAAGGTGCACATGCTCAATTTCAGAAAAGTGGGCTTTATTGAATTCCAAGGCAAAATAAATTAGATCTAAGTGCTTTAAATCCTTAAGGAGAAAAGTGTCCACAAATAGCAAGAATTGCTATTAAAAGAGATACTGGAGGTATCATTGTAAATAACCCAAAAGAAAAAAAAAAAAAGTGAGTGGGTGGGTGTGGGGAGGGAAATGTAAAGAAGCCAGTGTGGATACATGCAGAGTTCTTTAAAATGCTGAAAAGAGAAAGGAGTATAGGAAATGGCATAACTAAATGAGAAGACAAGTTAGTCTCTAGAAACTGTAGAAACTGTCAGAAAAGCTAAAGCTCAGAATGAACTGAGGCTTATGAAAGATACCAAAAGTAAGAAAAATATATATACTTAGGTATGTCAGAAGTAAAAAGAAAGACAAAGACAGTGTAGGTCCATTGTGAGGAGAAAATGGTGAAATAGCAGTGGGTGATGGTAAGAAGGCAGGACTTTTTAACTCCTATTTTGTGTCTGTCTTATCTCATAAGGTTGATTGAGCTCTAGCTAGAAATACAACTGGGGGGAAATGAAACTACCATTTAGGATAGATAAGGAGAGGGTAAGAGAGAACTTAGCTAATTTAAATGAATTAAAACCACAAACCTGTCATCATGACATTTATACTGACCAAGGTCCTTGAACAGATTATCAATCAGCATGTCTGTGAGCACTTTGATAGGAATACTACAATTAACAGGAGTCAACATGGGTTTGTCACAAATAAATCATACCAGACTAGCATTATTTCCTTCTTCAGTATAGTTACTAGCTTAGTAACTCAAGGGAGTGCTATAGACATAGTGTACTCAGACATTAGAAAAGTCTTTGGTAGACTTGCCTTATGATAGTCTCTTTAATAAAATATTTTAAAATGTGGGAGGGACAATATATAACATCTGAGATAATCTCATGGTCAAGGGAGGGGAAAGGAGGGGAGGGTCACAGAGGACAAGAGGGAGTGCATTGTCAACCTCTTGAAACCATAGAGGAGAATGGTCTTTGGGGAGTGGGAATACTAAGTGTTATGAACTGGTGATAGAAGGATAGCATTATGGGTCCCTGCTTTAGCTGTTTTTGTGATAGCTGGAAAAGCATATGATTTTTGTGCCTTGGCCTTAGACTGCTATTACAGGTGGTCCTCATTTAACAACCATTCATTCAACAACCAGTCCTTGAAGTTCCAGCTGGCACAACGCCCCCACAGTCTCTTGATCATGATTCAGGCACCCAGCAAACAGCCTGGATTTCCAACCATTGCAGTGTCCCTGGTCTGGTTTATCTAGTGGGGCTGACACTCCATCAGAGATTTGCCTTCCAAATTTCAAGAATTTCAGCAGCCATAACTCCAAGGATATTAGGCACGAAGCAGGGTGGTGATGGTCCTGCCTGAAGCCTTGGCTATGACTAGATGCCCTGCTCTGCAGGTGACTGGATGTGAGTCTGTATACCTGAAGTTGGGCTATAGAACAAACTTGGGACTCTCCACTTTGCTGACCAGCAGTATCCCTATCTGTCCTCCTATATCTAATTGCAAAGCTAGTTAAATCCCTCCCTCCCCCACCACTCCCTCCCCCAGCTTTTACCACTGGAGTGTGGCTCAAGAGCTTTTGGCAACTATGATCTTTTTCCAGTTCATGAGTGGCTGAATGAATCAAATAAGCATGCACCAGATCTAGTTTTATTTCAGAGGACATGTCATGTGATCTTGCCACAGATATTTGCATGGTCAGATCACTTTCCAGTCAGCCGACAGCTTGTAACCACTACACCCCTTCACAGGTTGGGGTAGGGCTCTGATTAAGACAGTCTGCCCTAAATAATGTATGGATCCAGTTGTGAGTGCACTCACTCAGCAACAATTTAAAGAAACATATCCACTCATATGCATCCATCCTTGCTTTTGACCTCTCAGTGGCCAAGATTCAATTCCACCAATCATGGTATCCCTCTGGATCAGCTTCAGGGGCTGTAAGTGGGTGGCACTGTGTTGTGCTGGTTCTCTTCCTCCCTCTGGACCAGTTTCAGTCAGTGTTGATCCCACAGGATTTGGTAATCTCTTCACTCTTGTTTAGCATTTACATGAAACCTCTGGGTGAGGCTATCTGATGGCATGGGGTAAGGTACCATCAGTATGCTGATGATACTTAGCTTTACATCTCTGCCCTGGGTTAATTAAGTGATGCTGTGGAAGTCCTGTCTCAGTGTTTGGAGGCTTTGGAGGTTGGATGGACCCCCAAACAGTCTTGCTAGCTCAACCTTAGCAAGACTGAATGGCTTTGGATTTTGGCGGACCCTGGTTCTGGGGACTTACCATATCTTGTTCTGGATGGGGTTGCACTATCTCACACAAAACCTCTGTGCAATTTGGGGTCCTCCTGGACTCACAGCTCTTATTCAAGGAGCAGGTGGCAACTATGGCCAGGACTGCCTTTGTAGAACTTCATGTTGTGTGCCAGTTGTGCCCATTCCTGAACCAGGATGCTTTTATCATGGTCACTCATGCCGAATGGACTACTGCAATGCACTGTACATGGGGTTGCCCTTGAAGAGCATCTGGAAGCTACAGCTGGTACAAACTGAGGTTGTGCAGGCTGTTATGTGTACACACATAACATCTTTGTTCCATGAGCTACATTGGTTGCCAATTTGCTTCTGGGTTCAATTCAAGGTACTGGTGATGACCTATAAAGCCCTTTGTGGCATGGGACCAGGTTATTTGAGGGACCCCCTCTCTCTGGTTACGTCTACCTGTCCCATTAGATCTGGCAGTAAAGCTATGCTCCAGGTGCTGTTTGTTAGAGAATGTCATCTGTCAGGGCCCAGGAAGAGAGCCTTTTCTGTCATAACACCCACCTTTTAGAACACCATCCTCCCAGAGATCAGATTGTCCCTGTCCCTACTGGCCTTTTGCAAGGCCTTAAAAATCTAGCTTACCACCAGGCTTGTGGATCTAGATGTACAGGAGAGCCTATTCAGTGGTTGTGTTGAGTGCTGACTGCTTTTTATACCTCAGCTGTGGATTTAGTTATATTGTATAGTTTTTATATGGTTTTATATGCTTCATAAATATATTTTAATGTTGTATTTTGTTTTTGTAGTTCTTTTAATTGTTGTCAGCTGCCCAGAGTCATGCATTTGAGACAGACATCTATATAAATCAAATAAATAAATGATGGATGGATGGATGGATGGATGGATGGATGATAGATAGATAGATAGATAGATAGATAGATAGATAGATAGAGACTCATAAAAATGTGGCAACAGATGCAACCACATGTCATATCTGAATACTTGAATATCTTTAGATATAGCCAGTTTTTAAATATCTACACTGGTAGGGTGGCTGACATATCACAAAAATAGGAAAGGCATCACTAAAAAGTGAGGATAAAGAAAACATGGGTTTTCATGAAAATTATCTCTCCATCTCTCCCTCCCTCCTTGTAAATCATTATAGATAATTACAAGCTTAGAAATTATTACAATGAATTAAATAGAATTACTAGAATCTCATCATATAGCAAATATTGTGATAGGGTGATATGTACATCCATACAGTCTGTCTAGGCTCTTGCCACTGAGCACATTTGAGATGTGTGATCAATCTTCTTTTGATCGTTCAAGTCATAATTGGTCTGGGCAATTCTTCAAATAGAAAGGCTCTTCCAATAAAGTAGGAGACATGGCTGGTATATATTTACTGCAGCTATGCCATAACAACAGCTTGAGCTTATCAATGATTTGTTGATCCCTACTTTAAAGTATGGTTCCCATATAGCTCTTTTTTCAATTTTACCCAGGTTTCTCAACTAAGCAGAATGACCTTGCTGCTAATGGGAGCTGAAAGAGAGCTTTCAATCAGTATATTATTGGACTTACAGCAATTTCAGGATTTTTACAAGGTCGCCCAAGGTCAAACAAAAAGGCCACCATCAGTTTCAGAGACTGTTTTATGAGATTCTCTAAACAGGCAAAAGTTCATCAGAAAATCAGCTGTAAAGCTAAATATAATAAATGCATACAAACATTTGTCAATTTTAATTAATCAATTTTTTTTTTCCTCTGAACCTAATTTAAGTAAATCTTATATGCAGATCATTCCATCTTCTACACAGGTAGTTTGAGAGCTGTTTAAATTTTTTATAAATCAGGATTTCATTGCTACTTCCACATTGCAAAAAAAAATGCAGAAAAACTAACAAATAAAAATAACATGAAATAGAAAACCAGCTTTGACAAGTCAGACCCCACCAAATACATCAGAATTTTGGCTAAAGAAGCATGTATGCACAAAATCCTCTATTAGTCTTATCTTTTTTTAGTTGCCTTGAATTAGAGCGTGATGAAGAACATGAAAGTTCCAGAAAATGAAAGTTCTCAGGATAGGAAAACTTAAGCTTATAAAACATAATAATATAACAAATTATATCATAAAAAAGGAACATTGTTCTAAAGGTAGTTAATCTCCATTCATTTCCCTTAACAAGGTCAAGTACTAATATAGTTATAGCTAGAAGAAATTTGCATTTTGCTATATTATAAGGAAGCTGAATGGATATAAGTCAGAAACAGAGAATATAAAACTGTAGATTAGAGCTTTTATTTATTTTAACAGCATGAGCTGACAGTCTTAAAAGACACTCAAGGTGCATAAAATCATTGGGTTTTGTTGTACAAAAGACCACAAAGCTCTATTAACAGAGCTATAAAGCTAAACTATCTGGGATCTGCTTTTGCAGAGGAATTCTAATTTCAGAACACAAAATATTAGAGACATTAGGTATTGCAAACAATTTGCATTGCTTTCATTACAAGAAGAGGACAACCAGCAGCAAGGTGGATGGATTCAGTTATGGTGGTAATGAGTGCACTGTTGGGTGACCTGAAGGAATAGGTTAGGTATAGATCATCATGGAGAATATCTGTGTGGTCACTAGAAAACAACTAGATGGCACATAATCTTCATGGTTACACCATTTTGATAGCTTTATATATATAGTGTTATTGAAGAAGGACATACAGCATCCAAATTGTGAATGTGTATGCGTATGTGTGTGTAACTATCCTCCCCCTTTCATTTAAGGATACTTGCAGCTGGTATCTGGGATATTACTGGGCATTACTGGGAATTTTAAAAAAATAAAATCTGGAGTAGTACAATGGTAAACCACTTCATTATCAGACTTCCAGGCTCCTCTCTGTAGTAAATTACAGATTTCTGGACATTTCATGAATTAGCTCAACTTCTCAGAATAATTTGTTTCAAAACTCTTGGACACTACTCAACTTGATTAAAATATTTATTGCAACAAGAACTAAGCCACACACAACAATTGATTGAACACTGCTATTGTAAGGATATAAAAACTTTTATATTGTGAGACGTTTAAACTCTTCCAGAATAATGCATACTTAATGAAGTGCATAGTGGCCTTAAATCTGAGAGATTGTTTTATGTTTATAAAACTGTCTGCTCTGGGAAGTGCTGGTTCCCATCTCTCCCACTTCAACTTATACATTCCATACTGTTGCCAAGAAAATTTTATAGACATGACCTACGAAATAACCTAAATAGAGCTGGTCTTGGAGACTCTTTACTAGTAGGTACAGTCCTGTTTCTTGCCACAAGATCTGTTTATATAAAGAGATATAAATATGGTAAATAAAGAGATATGAATGTGATAAATAAATACATAAATAAATCCTAATATGAAGAAATAAGGAACAGTTTGATATGACAATGTGCAAAATGAATCAAACATGGGGAAATCATAGCACCATGTACACAAGTTCTTTCATATAGAAAGAATAACAAGATCTCGCTTGTTAATCTGAACTCAACTTTCCTGTGCAAAAGATTTATGCATTTATATATTTTGTTTTCAAAACTACAAACTCAAGCAATCTCTAGTGGGTGGAACACTCTGGAAATCAAGGGAAATACACTGAGCCCAAGCCGTGGTGCGGAGCCTTCAAAAGGACACTAGATTTACTTTATTTCCTCTTTTAACTAACATTGTAAACTGCCTTTTTGTGATTTATTTGGCAATTAAAAACCTCCTGAAAGACAAGTTGCTGTACACCAGGAGAATTTCCTAGTATCCTGGGTGAAAGAAGACTAAAGTAAGTTTAAAGATCAATAAGAAATATTTTAACGTTTGGAAATTAAGTGAAAGGGAATTAAGAATGTTGATTGGGGATAGTTAAGAGGCTAGATGGATCTGAAACAGCTTTTTTAAGGATTGTTTTAAATGTTTAAGAAAATACAGTAAGTGAATTTGGATTTCATTGCAAGAAAATCTGCCCTGGGAAAGTTTTGCTTCTGCAAATAAACACAAGATAAGACTGAGTTTTCAAGGTCACAGAAAGGAGACTAAAGCAATATATCTCCTTTAACATAATGGAGGTGCATCTTTCAAAGAAGAATGTCTAGGTGTTTGAAATCAGTATGTCCAGGAACTATTTTTTAAATTGGGACTAACAGAGGTTGTAGAAGAAGAAACTATTTTATTGGATAAAATAGCAGTGGAGAACAACCTGAATAAGGACTCTAAAATGGACTATAAAGAAATGCCAGATTATAAGAGAGACATGGAAGATATGGGAAAAGTTGCTGTGGATCTGAAGATGGACTCAAAGTTGCTTGATTATGGGAATAATATGGAGAAAGAAGCTGTAATGGATAAATAGATTGTAAGTTACCTAAACTATGTTTATAAATTTCCCCCATAAAATTTTAGATCAGGAAGAAAAAACCCTTTCCTTCCAGCAATATTTCTCCTTGATCAAAATACAGGGAGGGTAGTATCTGACTATAGAGGGTATAGGAAATGGCCTTGTAGGACAGGAGGAAGAGCCACTATCAAAGTAATAGTCAGATAACAGGGCCGTAAGCCTGGCCCAAGAAACTAGTTTGAGTAAACAACTCAGAAGTCT
This sequence comes from Liasis olivaceus, assembly GCA_030867105.1. Lineage (NCBI taxonomy): Eukaryota > Metazoa > Chordata > Lepidosauria > Squamata > Pythonidae > Liasis > Liasis olivaceus. The sequence goes on along the minus strand of CM061354.1, from coordinate 31,901,847 downwards.
CCTCCCTAATTCACATGAAGATAAAGTGAGAGAGGGGGAAGTATATTCAGATGTGCAAGATTTTGTTACTATAACTATTGCAATAAAAAGTAATCCTGCCCTATATGGCATTGCTTTCTTAGGTCTGGACTACCTTGTTGGACACTTGCTGTTTAACATGAAACATGATCTGATAATCAGAGCAACTAACTGGAGATTGTATCAGATTTCAGAATCCTTCACTATGCTGAAGTGCTGGTCATCCAAAGCCATAATGTCTGCAATGGTTTATGTAAAGTCTGATATTCTTGGATCAACCTGTAGCTTGTTTTATCCATGCTCTGATGGCTACTTCAACCATTACACAACAACTGCTTGAGAGTAGGTACCTTTCTGCTACTCAGTGCCACAGGCTGCTTACTGCTGCCAGTTCTGGGAAGGATGCTTGGATTAGTCTCAACCAGGTGTTTAAGCATCCTTGAGCCTAACAAATATATCAAACACTCAGTACCCTATACCTCTGACCAAAACCCATACCCATAGCACTGGTCTTTAAGATCAAGCTTTAAGTAATTCCTTACCATACTTCCCTCAGGTCCATAGCATGACCAGTTTGGTGTTGGTGAGTAAATTGATTCTTCTGAGTCATACAACCAGCAGCTGTGAACTTATATACAAGAAGGAAGGTCCTCTTTCTCCTGGGCCTTCCTTAGTCCCTGCATTATAGTCAGATTTAGAATGCTTTCCTCAGTGTTTTGCTAAATATAGACTGCAGAAAACTAAATGGAGAATTCAAGATAAAACACTGCGAAATATGTCTGTTCTGGATGATGTGACTGGATTGTTATCTTGCCTTTGCCAATTTTGACAGACAGACAGACAGACTTAGGCCCATATAGCACCAAGGACTGGACATATCTCTGCTCCTATAGGCTTACTGTGGATCTATATTTTCTGCTTGGTCCATCACCAATATGCACAGGAACAGATGATGTAGTCATCTTCCTACTCCCCAAATACCTGAAACAGTGCTGTTCAAAATGTGGTTATTTTGTCTGCATTAAAAGCATTTTTTTTTTCTGTATTCAAAACAAAATGCAATTAAACTAAAATCTCAGCACCAACCAGAATATGCACAGTGTGTTTGTACACACCCCAAAGAAGAACAAAACAGCTGAAACAAATGCATAGGATCTGCATATTTAAATGAAATACAGCTCAATATCAACAGGATCTAGGACCATGCTCTCTGGGCTCCACAGAGTATTAGTAGTCTTTGCATTTACACAATCTCAACATAATTAGTTACATTTGTGTACAAAACTCAGTAGTACATATGTGCATACCTTTGAAATAACTACTTGAAAACTAAAGCACAGTACACATGCATTCTACTACCCACTTAAATTCTAATTTTTCTGTAGTGAAGAATTAACTTCTAGTTTCCTATGGATTATGGAATCCACATTCCATAAATACTCAGTGAATAGCAGCAGAAACATGAATAGTCCTGTTCAGGTACTGGGTAGCCCAGATAAGTTTGAAAATAATGCAACCTGAACACAAGACACAAAACAACAGCCCCATCTCAGTGCTTAGAATAGTTGGAACACTTGAAACAACACTCCTTGAAATATACTAATTGTGAAACAAAAGTCAAAATACTTTGCATATCTTTACTGTATTCCACAAATGGAACACAGCAAAAGTTATTCCCATTTACTTTCAAAGTGAAGCTGTCCTACCATTAATAGAGTAAAGTAAATCTGTATTATTATTCTCCACATTACTGGTTGTAAACTAGGCCTGAGAGAAAATGATTGTATGAGTTCATGCAAGTGGGGAGATTTGAAATGAAGACTTCTTGAATTTAAGCTCTCTTTCACAACCAATACATTATAGCAACGTTCAACCAAATATTTCCACTACTTGATAACATAGTTAATTCAATTTTTTTTCCTGTGTTATATAGGATATAACATGTGTTATATAGAGGTAAACATAGGAATTCTTGCATGCAGGTACTCTTTATCATTAGCTTCATTTTGATAAAGGTCTGAAATTGAGCCTTTATAATACACTTTTTTTTTCAAACTGTTTTAAAGATGCCTTATGAAGAAGCTCATTTACTTGTGTAAATTGAAGCAGATGGTGAGAAACTGCCCCAAGAGTACAGGAAATAAGGCTAAAGCTTTGGAAACATCCATCAATATGAAAGCTATTGGCCAGTTTAGATGGAGAAACTATACTCAATATAGGAAAGACTTATAGGAATGACTTTGTACAGTTTCTTTTACACAGGTAATTTTGAATTCTGGTAACCCCCGGTTGGATAAGTGAAAGAGAAATATATATAAAACATTGTTATAGTTTTATTATTTTTGTATTTACTCAGAGAGTAATATTATTTCACTGAGAGTAAGGATTTGTTTTTTGAAGACAAAAACAAAAATTAGAACAACTGTCAGCTTTGGAGGAAGATTCAATAAAAAAAAAAAATCATTCAAGAATGGGTTAAATCACTTTCTTCAAGGTGTCTTCCTGATCTGGACTACATACATCTTTAAAAATAGTTTGGAAGAAAAGGCAAAAAATAGTTTCATCTATGGGATTCAAAACACAAATTAACATGAGGGTAGGTTCTTAAATTAAAGCTTTTTAATCTATATTGGAACAGGGCAAGTGTGGTTTCTCTCTTAATGGAAGGTTGAAGCTTTCATCAAACTATATGTAAAGAAGATTAAAACTTGATGGTAGTATCCTGTACTAGGCTGAGGTCAACCATAAGTCTCTTCAGAACAAATCAGGTAGATCAAGGAAATGCTGAGAATATAGTATATCTTGTTTTAACTATTATGTCAACAAGCTGTTCTGTAATATTCTTGTTGGCAAGTTAGTAAAAAATAATTCTACTTTTAAGTTGTCTGTGTAATTTGTGAATGATAGTATCTAAGTAGTAATCATCCATGCTCCTCATTAGTCTGTAGAGAATTAAAAGGTAGGTGTCAGAGAAGATTGGGCCCACTATTGTTTAACATCTTTCTAAATAACTAGAGTAAAGGAAAATACTTATTAGATTGACTAGAGTAACTAGTAACTTAGAAAACTGATACATGGTTCATAACATTGCTGACAGAACACAGAATTGTACCAGTCTAACAAAATAATTTTCAACAGAGATCAGTATAATGTTCTGCATTAGGTAAGAAGAATTAGGCACAAAATTAAAGGAGGTGGAGGGAACTATGATTATTTAAAAAAAAAAAATACTTCATTGACTTAATGTGAACCAATGACAGTTAAAGGGCAAATATAATTAATGCTGTGTCAAAAGAGTAACCAAATTATGTTTTATTATAATAATTATTTCTTATTATTTGTTTAGCTTTATAGGTCTATAACTATAATTTATAGGTCTATAAATAACCTATCCCTGAGCCATGTAGGCCTTTATTGCTGACAACCAAAATCTTGTACCAGAATTGTACCTGGACACAACTGACAACCAGTGTAGCTCATGCAGCAGAGGTGTTACATGGGCGTACCAAGATGCACCCATAACTGACTGAGTAGCCATGTTCTGGACCAACTATAGATTCCAACTGGTCTTCAAAAGCACCCCATTTAGGGTTCATTACAAAAATCTAGGTGATAAGTGACTAAGATATGAAAGACTGTTAGCAAGTTTGGCTGGTCCTGGAAGGAGTGCAATTAATACAAAAGATGGATTTGAGCAAAAACCCTCCTGGTTATTGCTTTCATTTGCTCTTTCAGCAAAAACAAGGACATCCCCATATTGTGCACCAGTTTCATCTGGAGAAACACAATGTCATCAAGAACTACAGATGGCAAATATCTAGACATAGTGAATCCATGAACCCAGAATCATTTGACCTTGCTAGAGCTGAGCATAACCCTGTTTTTCCTCATCCAGACCCTAACATCCTTCAGGCACTGAGAAAGCACATCAGCAGTATCCCTTGGTCATACAGGGGTTAAGATAAATCACTATGCATTATCAACATACTGCCCTGATGCTGCCAGGGAAACATATCTGACCCATGCCATCATCATTGGATGATCTCTCCCAACAGTCTAATGTGGATATTAAATAAGAGAAGGGAAATTGTTGAACCCTGAAGAAACCTGCCAACCATGGCCCTATGTGATGCCATGCAATGTTATGAAGACATGTGCATGAAGGATTCAAGGTTGTTGGCAAGGGGAAGAGAGATTCCAGGGGAAGCACCTCCTCAGCCCCCAGTCAGAGGGTGGGAAACCAAGAGAAGGAGACTGGCCCCTCCCTAAGGGCATCATGGTTATAGCTGCTGTTGTTGGGGATTAGAATTAGTCTGGCAAGATTCTATCTATTAGGTGTAAGCTAATAAAGGAGCTGAGCTGATTCTGGACTTTCTTGCAGTTGTTCTTGGGCTAAGCCTGACACCCTAGGACTCAATTTCCATCCTACTCACCAACACTGACTGGAACTAGCCTTGTAGAAAGGAGAAAAACCACTGTAAAACAATGTCTCCACTCCCAACGCATGAAACTCCAGAAGGATACCATGGTTAATAGTATCGAAGGCCACCAAGAGATCAAGGAGGACAATCCCTTTATGTCCCCATCAGAGGTCATCCACAAGCACAATTAATGTTGTTTTGCTGCTATATCCTGATCTGAAACCCCTCTGAAAAGTATCTAGATAATCCATTTCCTCCAGCACCCTCTGGAACTGAAGCTCAAGCACCTTTTGTACCAAATTCCATGAAAAGGAGAGATTGGAAAATTAGGGGAAAAAAATCAGTATCATTTAGTCCAGTGATGGTTTCCTCCGCGCATACCCTCACTCAAGGATGAATTTTCCTCTGCATGGATCCAACCATACCATCTCCCAGGCTGTCTTAACCAGCCAGGAAGGTTAATGTGGATGTACACCAAGGATCTTGTTCATTTCCTCAAGATTCACTGACTCAAACTCCTCCCAGATAATAGAGCAAGACCTCGGCTCAGTCATCTCAGCAGGACCTGCCCAACTGGAGTCCACCTAGGAGAAGATCTGTGCAGTTTCATCCATCAGATGCATAGCATAATCCTCACAGTGGGCCATGAGGGAAGGGAAGATATAATATAGATGAAATAAATTATATTCTATTATAGAAGATAAGACATAACAAATGGGTTCAAATAACAAGAAAAAAAATGTAGATTTGACATAAGAAAAAACATTTGGCCTGCTTAACAGTAGGGGCAGCTGAGTTGGCAGGAGATAGATGATCGTTCATTAGAGATTATCTGTTTGCCTATTATTAAATTTATACAATCCAGATCTATGAAACAGTAAATCATTCAGGAATGGGTTTCTTGCATTCCTGAAAAATAGATGGGTTTTGAATTCCCTCACTATAGGAAATATCTGATAGGATAACTCTGCAATAGAAACACACAGGAACTCAAAAACACTTCTTCAAATTGCTGAGAGCCCTAATAGCCAGTCTGCAACTGGCTGGGTCAGCATAACATTTGTGGCTGACTCACAATCATTCTTTAAAATTATAGCATAGATTATTTGGTGGTAGTGGTGTGGCAGTCTTTTGCTGACCTACCTCTAGTATAATCCTACAATCAATTCTAAATCAGCTATGGGTGATTCTAAACTGCCATTTAGAATAGCAAATTAATTCTAGAGAAAGAAAATAGTGACACAATAGTGTGCTATATTTCAGGACAGTCTTCTTACACTATTGTTCTTCACCAGATGAAACCTACAAATCAGAGGTAGCAAGAAATGTCCTCCCCCTCTCCACTTCTGTGTTTTCAGGAAGTGGGTTGAAAACAACAAAAAAAATAAAACTATTGATAGTGACAATGATAGTCCATCAAGCTGAAAACCCGTGAAAAACGTGGCATATAGCTGATGAGGGATGTGAATTCATGAAATATAGCAATTTTAGAGTGACCATGCCTGCCATATAAAACTGAAATCATGGCTATTAGTAAGTAATATGGCATCTGTGGAAAAATAACCTTATGGTACACTAGCCATAATCTCAGACTAAATAAGGAAAACATGGAAGAGAGAGAGAGGGAGAGAGAGAGAGAGAAGGACAAACACAGAAGCTATTGGAAAGGTGAAATAAAATGGCTTTTACCTACAGCACCATACACTGACTCCTAATCTTGCTATATACATTCCTGTTTCTAATGGCCAGGGGTTGCCTGACATTTGTAAATGATCAGGTTCTATTTGTGATCACAGATAATTCCTCTTGAAAGACTTAAAAGAAAGATGATTTCTTTCCTTTTTTTCCCAAAAGTGATATTGCCAATCTCTAAAGTAGACATAGCAGTATCTATCTATGGAGATACAGAACAGCTGTATCTTCATAAAAATTTCCTTAAAGGCAATATTGGAGAAAACATGGAATACTGATAATATCTGTCTTTAATGACCAGCCTCTACATCTGGTGATTAGACTTCAGGGACCCAGCAAAGAAAAGTGAAATCATCACCAACCATTAACTAATAATACTTTTATGGCACTCTCCACGTGGTGGAGTAACTAAACAACATGTCACTTCTTTTTCATTGCTTCATTCCTCCAATAATCTATAAAGAAAATACTACAGCTTCTTGACAGAGCACTTTCTTGGCATTATGGAATCTCTGGAATATAGCTGTCCTAATGACCAGACTTGATATAAGACATCTCAGTCTAAGACATCTTTCAAATTTATATTCTATAACTTTAATGAATGACAATGCTCAGGTGTTGAGATTAGATTAGAGTATTCCATACTTTCCTCTTTATATTTGAGAAAGTGCCTAGTTCTGATATTTTACCTTGGCACTGCTGCTTTAGATTATGTTCACAGGAACACAAGATGCAGTATCACAACATTGGTCCATCTAATTCTGTGGCAGCAGTCTCTTAATGCTTCATACAAAATTTTTACCAGGTCTTTCTCTAGGGTCATCAATTACATTTATAATGCTTTACACATTACTTGACTACCAGGAGGCAATGTACAATTGGCTTTATTGTCTAGATGTTTGAACCGTATAAGATCTAATACTAATTGTAATGGCTACATGTACCTGATAAGTTCCAATAAGGACAAAACCAGTTATTCACTGCCTTCTGGTGGTCTAATAATGTATAAAAGCCTAGGAATGTATAGAGAGAGAGTCCCCTTCTGGGATGGTGAAGTCATGAACCTCTAGTATGAGGGCATGACATATATAACAGTTTTAAGACATCTTTCTATTTCTTAAGTCTGAGAGCTCCAGTAATGAAGGTGTATACCACTCATAGATTAACAATTAAATGTAGATCTTTACATGCAAAACAGGTACTGTGCTACTGAGCTAAAGCTCAGCCCTGTACCTTAATTATGAAAATGTAATTTCTGATCCATTGTATATTTGTATAAATAACAATGCAAAGAAATAATTATCTTTCCAGGAGCAGAAGCTATTTCATTCCTCTTGTTTTGTGCATTTCCCATTTGTATAACAATTTTGTTACCTCTTCTCCTGTTCTTTCATGCATACATCACCCTTATTTCTTCTTTTCTGCACTTACTGTTTGACATGTCCCCTTATAAATAATTGTCTCACCTTAGGGCTCTTCATACTGCTAAAATCAAAATTAAGACTTATTTCCTGTACTTAGGGGTTGGGGCAAGAGAGATGCAGAGGACGCCAGATAATGTGACAAATTTGGAGCTTTTGACTCTTTTGACTCTTTCCCTTATGATGCACTAGAAATATATGTTGGTGTAGCTTCTAATTAATTCTTAACACTAGTGACAGATTGGCCTTTTAAGTACCTGCTGAGTTACTTGCCTTAGAGATATCCCTAGCATACCTGTAGATAACCTTTGGGCAGGCAAAGAATGTGCTTGTATATAATGCATCCATTTTCAAGAATTCCAGGACACAGCAGCAGACTGATATAATCTTTAGAGTCCCCAAGGAAACATTATTCATTATGTATTTACAGTTATTGGATTAAAAGTTTGTAATGTGCTCTGTTCAATTAATAATAATACCAAGCAGCCAGAGCTATGAAATGCATTGTGTCTTTTAAAAGCTCTAATATAGGAAAAGACAAGCAGTTTGTCCTAATGAATGCATATAATTGGTGCACTTTATTATAAAACACTGGAACAGCATTTTTCACCAGGCAGTTCTATTTGTAACAAGCTGTCTCCAGGATGTCAGGGCGTAATAAATGTGCTGCAGACTAGAACTGCTGATTAGCATTTCTGAAATCCCAGAAACATTGTGGTAGCTGTTTGCCATCACAGGAAGATCTTTGAGCCCTTTGAGGTATTGAGAACTATTTTCTTGCCAGGGTCAGACAAGGGTCTTTTCTCTTTCCCCATTACTCTATCTCTCTCTTCCCTAAATTTGCAGTCTCCAATTAATGTTTGCATGTGAAGTATACAACTGTGCATAGTAACACTTAACTCTTTTTAACATGGAATGGATTTCAGATAAGAAAGGCAAGAAGTAAGTTCAAGCTAAAAGTAAGAAAAGAAATTCTGTCAGTTACATTGAAATAAATGACAGTATAAATTATACTCCTGTTGAATCTGGAGAGATAGAGATGTGTGTGCTTCAGAATGTGTAGTTATTACACACTGGCTAAAAATAAGGGGTGATCTCTGAGATTGTATGAATATGGTGCCTTACATGCCAGCAAATGACATTTTGTTCTGTCAAGAGATTTTTGAGTTATCTAAAATGACTCTATAAGTATAGAGATTATCTATCACCATTTCTTAGCTCAACCATCATTCTAAAATCAAAGCTCTCACTAGTAAAAAAAAATTGTAGCACCTTTTCCGCATATGATCCTGTAGAATCTTTGAGAATGAGAAGAGATAATCAGTATGTCAGTATGACTAAATCCTGTTTCACACGTGTATGTAAGTCATTTGGTTAATGTTCAGAGGTTGACTTGCAGCTGAATATGTTAACTGTCAATATGAAAAGTATTGGGTGATATAGATTAGACAGCAGATACTGTATACTGTAGAATTAAATTCTATGTATGCCTTAGGCCGCACAATGGCTTTGTGCCTGTATTTCATAAGACATGGTCTGTCAATTTAATTACCATTAGCTGTTCTCATATACAAATGGTTTTAGTAACCACAAAGGCTATGTACGCTGTGAGATGTGAACCAAAGTTTGTTGACTTGGTTTAGCATATTGATGTGGAAATTCTATAAGCCAACTTATGAAAATTTGCTTGTAGGAATAGGATCTCAGAAAGTTAAATGAAAATAAATTACTGTGCTCCTGTAAGCAAATTTTGTTTGCCAGTATATACATGAATAGCTGGCATATTTGAACCATGCTGGTACACTGAGAAACAAGGCCATAGATATAAGCAAGCCATAGATGTAAGCAGGCTACAGAGAAGGAGCTCACACAGAGAAGTATGGCTATCAACTCCAAAAGATTCCCTACCCTTTTAGGAAGATTTTTTTTATATATATGCATATTACTTCCATATGTCCACACAAGTTCTGCTGTGCTGCCTCATCATGGCAAGGGGTGTTCCTGGAAGGGATGATCAAAGAATGCTGGGAGTATTTGCCAAGAATATATAACCCTAACAGAGTCACACAAGGTGTGAAGGTCATCCCAGCTGCCCAGCTAAAGCAAGCAGGCACTGGGTAGCAGTGTTATGGGAAGATATGGAGACAGATAAACACTTCAGTGATAATGGCAAAGGCATCAATTCATACTGCACAGGAGAAGGCAATGGTAAATCACTCCTGTATTTTTACCAAGAAAACCACATGGAAAGAAAATATAAAGTGATTGACAATATAGTGCCGGATAATGGGCCCCTCAGATTGGAAGGCACTTAACATGCGACTGAGGAAGAGCTGAAGATATTACATAGTACTAATGGTGTTTGTGATGTGGCTCAATGAAAGCCTTCCAAATGTCTAATTGTTTGTGTTGCCATGTAGGAAAAGAAAACCCAAAGCTACAAATACAGAATTACAGTGGAAACATAAAAGTAACAAGTATGAACATGGGAAAGTTTAATACAATAAAAGATGAAATGAATAGACTATACATTGACAGCTTTTTGAAATCAGCGAATTGAAATAATATGGAATTGGACGTTGTTTACTATTCAGGACACAAAAGGAATGGTATTACTTTCACTGCCAGGAAGGATATAGTAAGATCAGTACTTGTCTATAATGCAATCAGTGACTACCAGTTAGACTTAGCGAACAACCTTTAATATGAGATTATCCAAGTTTATACTTCATGATGCAGAAGAAGAGGAGGTTGATGAGTTTTATAATCAAGTTAAATCTGGAATTGACAGAGCATGCAAGCCATTGGGCTGTTTATGGTGGGAGATTAGAATGCCAAAGTTGGAAATATCAAGCAAGAAAATGTAAGTTGGACTATATGGCCCAGTTTTGATGGTATAATCTTGAGCATATACTGAGTATGTTCAGGGAGAACATCAGAAATTGCTTTGAAGTCCTGAACCCCATTGATAGGGAACCAGAGGAATTGTGGAACGAAATCAAAGTAGTTTCATTCATTCATTCATTCATTCCACCTCTACTTTTGGTCAGTTCAAGGCAGCATACATAACTAATGGTCCAACCTCCTGTTTTCCCCACAACAATAAACCTGTAAAGTGGGTTGTTAAGGATAAATGTGAAAAGAGACTGCCAAAGACCAAGACACAGAACAAAGCAAACTGGATATCAGAACAAATGGTAGAAATTTCCGAGAAGTGATGAGAAACCAAAGAGAAAAAAAAGTGAAAGAACCTAACAAAGAATTTGTTAATAAAGAGAGCTGTTAGAAGATACAAGAAGCAGTATTACAATGACATATGCAAAGACATTGAAGATGGAAACAGACACAGAGAAACAAGGACATTCTTTCAAAAGATTTTCAAATTCAGGAAGTTCCAATCTTGAACTGGTATGCTAAAGGATACCAATAGACAGATAGTAACTAATTCCAGATGAAACAAAGGCAGAAAGAATATACTGAAATTCTGTACAGTAGAGATGTTAATATCAATGATGCCTTAGAAAATATTACAAGAACATGTAATACTAGAAGATAGATCAGAAATCTAGTTATTACCAAGTTAGAGGGCTACTGGAATTGATGAAATTTTTACATAAATATGGCAAGCAACAGAAGAAGAGTCAGTTCTTAACTAAATTATGCCAACAGATCTGGACAATGACATAGTGTCCATCAGATTGGAGAAGTCAGGCTACATGCCAATACCAAAAAAGGGAGATTTAATATAGTGTGCAAACTATTGAACTATATCCTTAATTTTATATGCTAACAAAATAATGTTTAAGTTCATCCAATGAAGATTAGAGCCGTATATGGAATAGAAGATGTCAGGTGTTCAACATGGCTTTAGAAATGGCTAAGGAACATGAGATATTATTGCTAATGCACACTGGATAATTGAGAAAGCCAACAAATACCAATAAATAAATAAATAAATAAATAAATAAATAAATAAATAAATAAAATTGATATCTGTTTGATTGTGTTGATTATGCAAAAATATGGATACACTTGCAGGGGGGAAGGTCCTCAGCATAACCTATTCACAGATCAGGAACCTATGTACTAGACAGAATTATGTATGGCCAAGGAGATTGGCTCCAGTTGACAAAAGAGTGAGACAAGTCTGTATGCTCTCACTTTATTTATTCAACCTGTATGCTCTCTCTCTCCCTCTCATTCTCTCTCTCTCTCTCTCTCTCTGTGTGTGTTTGAGAGTGAGAGAGAGAGAGAGAGGGAGGGAGGGAGGGAGGGAGGGAAGGAGGGATTAGACCAAGAGCTGGATATAGGTATGGTTTTGAAATTGGAGGAAGAAATATCAATAATCAGTGCTATGCTGATGATATCCTAATAGCTGAAAATATAAATGATCTGCAAGCTCTAGTAACAAATGTAAAAAAGTACAATTAAAAAAAAGTGGGAGTAAGATTAGCTATAAGGACCAGACTAATGACAACAGCCTTAGAACTGAAAATTTAGATTTGAAGTGCTGGATAGTTTTTTGCTTTTAAGGACCAACTATCATCATTAAAGGAACCACCAGTCAAGAAATATTCCACAAACTAGCACTTGATAGAGTATCAATGAAGGCTTGGAAAATGTATTTAGATACTATGATGTGTCAATATCTACAAAGAGCAGAATCATGCAGACAATGATTTTACCTGTGACACATTATGGAAGTAAAAGTTAGACTTTGAAGAAGCAGAATAATGATCTATTAATGCTTTCAACAGTATTGGAAAAGACCCATGAGAATTCTGTGGATACCCAAGAAAATAAGCAAATGGCTCATCTACCCAAAGTTCTCACTCAAGATACAAATGATGAGGGTCAACTTATCATTCTTTGGACATATTATTGAACACCTAGCTCTCTGGAAAATTCTACAGTGCTGGAAAATGTGGAAAGAAAGATGAGGAGGACCACCAGCAGGGTAGATGGGCTGAATTACAGCAGCAATGAGTCCACTGTGGGAAGACCTGGAGGACCAGGTTGGGGAAAGGTCCTCTTGGGGAAAATTTATCTATGTGGTTGCTGAGTTGACACTGACTTGATGGGACCTAATCAATCAATCCATCAGTCATTACTTCCATATACTTTCTTTGTAATATATTTCAACTTCATTGTAGAATATCTTGTGAAATGAATGTTCACAAGAAAAAAAGGATTATGCCTTTAAATATTTAGCTTTCAGTATCACAGCAAATTTATAAAGGCTATTAATATCTATTCTATCTTTTTTTCTCTTATGGTAACAAGAGATGAAATGTCTTTTTTACTTTTCAAATACAATACACATAATACACTAATAATGTTAAATATAAAAGAAAGGAATGCGAATCTTGAACTAATAATCTTTTATGAATATTTTCAGTAAATAGAATGTAATGTTAATATTTCTGTTTGCAACAGCACAGTATCAATAAATATAATAATTTTGTTTCAGGTATACAAAAGCTAAAAAATCACATTAAGAGAAACTAATCTCAGATTCAGGAAGGGAGCTCCAGTTCCCAAAGAGACACATTCAAATTTATTCTTAATTTCTTCTTATGCCTCACAATGAAAATCAAAACTTTATTTCATATTTCTCTCTGACATTTTAAGTTAAGGCCATATCAATCTATTATGAAACAACAATATTTATTATATTGATTGTATAGATAACTATTTTCATTTCTTACATTAACTTTTTTTAAAAAAAATCTAATATGTGCATTGTTTCTTAATATATATCAATCAAGTTCTACAGGATTCAAAGCTGAATCTGCTTAGGACATCTTCCACTGCTCTACAGCTTCCGTGTCAAGATCTACTTATTGCTTTTCGGATAGCAGAAGAACATTTTTATTGCTTCAACAGGAGTTTGTTGAATAATTACCTTGTACTGGTAAAGGGACTTGCACTTTCCTATGATGCTGTGAAATGTCACCAAGGATAGGCAGGTCAAAGATGAAAGATCAGACTATGGTCTAAAGGAGAAGGAAATGACAACACACTCCAATATTTGGCGAAGAAAACAAAATGAACATTCACAATGAGGACAATGTCAACATAATACTACAAGATAAGACTCCATAGGTCAGAACATATCCAGTGAGTATCTGGGAAGAACAGAGAACAACAATATGTTGTTGACATATTCGACAGAGAACAACAATATGGCACCATGGGGTGAGGGATCATCAGTATGCTGATGATACCCAACTATACATCTCCATCCCAGGTGCTTTAAGTGATGCTGTGACTGCCCTCTTGAGGTACCTGGAGGCTGTGGGGGCCTGGATGGGGGACAACAGGCTTCAGCTGAACCCTGGTAAAACAGAGTGGCTATGGATACGGGGAGCCTCAAGATCTAGGACTTTGTCATATTTGGTTCTTGACGGGGTTGCACTACCCCAGACAGACCTGGTGCATAATCTGGGGGTTCTCCTGGACTCACGACTCCTGCTCGAAGAGGGCCTTTGCACGACTTCGTGTTGTGCGGCAGTTATGCCCCTTACTGGATCAGGAGGACCTCCGCACAGTCCCTCATGCCCTGGTCACCTCCAGGTTGGACTACTGTAATGCGCTCTACATGGGGCTACCCTTGAAGAGTATCCGGAAGCTACAGCTGGTACAGAATGCGGCGGCGCGGACAGTTCTTAATGCCCCTAGGAGGGCACGTATAACACCGCTGTTGTGTGAGCTGCATTGGTCGCCAGTTTGTTTCCGGGTCCAATTCAAGGTGTTGGTCATTACCTTTAAAGCCCTTCATGGCACGGGACCAGGTTATCTGAGGAACCGCCTCGCCCCAGTCATTTCAGCCCATCCCACTCGGTCCAGCAGAAGGGGCAGGTTGCAGACCCCACCAGTCAAGGAATTTTGATTGGTGGGGTCTAGGCAGAGAGCCTTTTATGCTGCAGTGCCCGCCCTATGGAACATCCTGCCTCCTAAGGTGTGGTGTGCCCCCTCCCTCATGGCCTTCAGGAAAGGGCTCAAATCCTGGCTCTGCCAGAAGGCCTGGGGGCCAGAGGGGGGCCCGCATCTGTGGAGATGGCTGGTGGGGTGATGGGTTGTCACCCCCCAGCATCTTACAGGTTTTTTAAGGCTAAAATCAGAGGAGGTTTTTAGGGCATTTTTAATATATGTTTTTTAAATTATTTATAGATTTTAGCCATGTTTGGAGAGATTTGTGTTTTCTGTGTTTTTTCTTCTTTTTTATTATTGTGAGCCACCCAGAGTCACCTGTTGGGGGAGATGGGCAGCATACAAGCCTGAAAAATAAATAAATAAATAAATAAATAAATAAATAAATAAATAAATAAATATCAATGGTCCTAATAATGTAACTGGATTAAAATCAAAGAGGCTCCTAGTTGCTGATGTGCCCAGAGCAAAAGGGAAGAGCAGTACTGCAAAGATATGTATACTACTAGTATGTGGAATGTCAGAACCAAGACATGCTTGTTATTCTCAGAACAGAAATGCCAGTACTGGCTTTCTGGGAACCAGCAAACTGAAATGGATTGGAACTGGTCACTTTACATTAGAGGAGTATCAGAATTTGTACTGCAGACAAGAATATAATAAAATAAATAGAGTAGCCACAATTATTAACAAAAGGTTGTCAAAGTCAGTGCTTCAATACCACTCTTCCCATGGAATGATCTCAGTTCAAATTCAAGGAAAACCAATCAATATTACCAAGTTTCAGGTCAATGCGACAACCACTGATGCAGACAAGTATAACTTGAACTGTTCTATCACAACTTGTAATGTATTGATAAAACATCCCTACCCCCCAAGATGTCATAATCTTTATAAGAGACTAGAATGCTAAAGTTGAAAATATAATATAGTATTTGGAATGATGGGAAAATTTGATCACAGTGTACAAAATGAAGCAGGAGACAAACTAATAGAGCTCTGGTCAACAAATGCAATGTTTATTGGAAATGCTTCTTTTCAGTTAAAAAGATAAGTTTCTATATGGACCTACCTGAAGGACACACTGAAATAAAATTGATTGATTGATTGTGAAAGCTGCCTACCTGTGAATAATTTTGGGTGGGCGTGACTAGATACACTGCAGTCACAATGGAAACCATTTATTCAGTCAGCGAAAACAAGTCCTGGACAATGGCTCAGATCACAAACCCTTTCTTGTGAAACTACAAATTACTGAAGAAATCAATTATAGTCATTAGACCAAAAAGATACAACCTCTGGAATATTTCATATTAATATGTGGTGAAGGTAAATAATTAGGTTTAATAAATAGAATGTCTGAAGAGCTCTGAACTGGAAAGAGATATCATTAAACATGAAAGTAAAGAAAAATATTCTGAAATGCAAAAAGCAAACAAAGGTTTTCTGCTGATATGCTAAAAATGTTTTTTTTTTTAAAAAAAAAAGATGGAAAGCAAAAAGCAATAGAAATAGAAGAAAAAAAAAATATTGGTTAAATGCTGAGTACCAAACAAGAAAAGAAAAAAAATATATTATATCTAAATAAAAAGTGCAAAGAAATTGAAATAACAATGAAATAGGAAGGACAAGACATTTAAGAAAATTATAGAAACGAAAAGAAACCGTTATGCAAAAATGGGCATGATAAAAGACAAAGAAGGCAAAGATCTATGGAAAAAGAACATATGAAGAAGAAACAGCACAAATATGTACAGAAGAACAGTACAAAAAAGATCCTTAAAATGATAATAAGTACGAAGTTTTGTTCTAGAGCCCAACTAAACTATAGCTCAGTATTCTGAAAAGTGAAATTAAATTTACTCCAAAATGTAATCATTATTTAAACTTACATATTTTGGACAAATTTCATCCAAATGTTCACTAAACTGTGTGCCTTTAGTGTGACCCAAACTTCATTTGTGCCAAGTTTTAGTAGAAACAGACTTGTGCCCTCATTGTACACACATGCCCATGGTATGTACTGTATACATGCTATATTTGTGTATAAAAGAATGTATATCCTGAATATATAACAGAGATTAAGCAAAATATACTTCATAATTCCGGTCTTTGTGAAACATCAATAAACTAGTCTTCAAAGAAGAGCTCAACATAAACTTTATAATATTAAGGATATAAAAATGTTGCAGTTTTACAGTGGGAAACTTCAGCCAGGCATTTTTAGACATGGAAAAATGATTGAATTGATTTCTCAGAGACCTGATAAGCTGTAAGTAAACAAACTTTTAAAAAGTGAATTGTGAGCTGACTGCCCCAGAAAATGAGTTTAGTTTCTGCTGGGATATAGTAAAAGTTTGGAGAAGAATGGTTGGACAGCTGTAGGTCCAGACATGTTCTCCAGCCTATGTGCTAATGTGCTTCAGTCATGCCCATTTTTAGTATATTTCATCATTTAATACTAGTTCAATATTCTTTTTAAAAAAGAAAGCTACCACTCTCAGTTTATATTACTATTTTATATGGTGGCATTATTGCATATCTCTTTCTCTACATTTGAGCTCTGAGATCATTTGCTTCTTCTATATACCTACCATCTATTAAAATCAATAGGTAGGTTTCTTGCTGCAGCTGGAACACAAGATCCATATTATCATTTAAAAAGCATAAAAGAAATTGCAAAGGTCAGCTTTGGAAATCTGAAAATATGATTTAAAAAAAAAATCTTCCATAGAGGAATTCACCATTCTTGTGCTTCACTGTTTGCTTGGCTCTTATACTTTTTTAGCATTATTCTTTTGTCCTTCAAGCAGTTGACTAAATAAAAATTTGTGAATAAAGAAGAGTTGAATTGGTCAGTAGGGCTCAGAAAACTTGTTTTCTGATCTCTCTAAGATTTTGCATTATCATCAACATTGAATTGTTTTATGTTGGGCACTGAGTTCTTTTTATGGGGGTGGTGTTGGTGGCTGATAATAAGTCTTATAAGCAGCATGACTACATTGTCCCTCAAGGCAAAGGATAATTCAATTTGTACATACATTTAGAAATAGTTCAGTGATCCCAGTGGACCTTCAGCTAAAGAGTGCTATGCATTTAAAACCTGTTTCCCTCCTGTCTCCAAATACTTTATTTGTCCCTCAGTCAAGGAAGTTCACACTAATAAATAAAGCAACACATACTAGGCTCACATAATTTTATAGGATCTTCCTTCCCCAAATGAAAGGTGTATAGTATTTTCAATAGGCAGTCAACACAAAGGAATTATTCTTGAGAAAGAATGGGATCAAAACTCAAATTATTTATACTTTATTTAAAGTACACATATTGTTAGGAAA
This sequence comes from Liasis olivaceus, assembly GCA_030867105.1. Classification (NCBI taxonomy): domain Eukaryota; kingdom Metazoa; phylum Chordata; class Lepidosauria; order Squamata; family Pythonidae; genus Liasis; species Liasis olivaceus. The sequence goes on along the minus strand of CM061354.1, from coordinate 31,884,024 downwards.
CTATGTGTTTCTTCATCTCTACGTGCATACTGATTTCTTCCTGAACAGAAAATCATGTTGTGTAAAATTTTATTTCACTATACAGTAGTTTACTTTTTCAATCTATTTCACCATACAGTAGCTTGCTTTTTCAATTAATTAAACTGATCTGGAGTATTCTTTTTTGGTTCACAGGCTGCTATTAGCCTTTTAACTTGCTGTGTAGAGTTTCTAGGCCTGTATTTTGTCAAGCATAAATGTCAATACAGTGGTCAAAGAATATTGCCATAGCCCATAAAAGAGAATTATTATTACAAACAAAATACATGAACCGAACCCACCTAATAGTATTATAAGTATCACACATTTGTCAGCAAGTTCATTGCACGCAGAGTGTTTTGAATAATATTCCATGCATCTGGCATCTAGCCTATTTTGGAATCATGATTTCATTCAAAGGCATTGTTAGATGACTACTTCTGGCTGTGGTCCTTATCAGACCTATAGTTAGAAATACACTTGAATAATGTTGGCATACATTGAAAAGGAAATGTACCAAAAATATTATTTAAAATATAAATGTTAAACAGATTAAGCAATAAAATTAAGTTAATAGTTATTGTACTCCAAGTCCTTAAGTAGCTTATTCCCAGCATAATCGATATTCTTCTTTATTCCTGAATAGATTTTAATTTTTTAAAAGTGATTTTTGCCCCAGATGTAATGGATATCCCATAATTTATTATATTTATGGGTAGGTAAATGTCTAGGCCAATTTATGCATTCAGTATAATAGTCCTAAACCATAAATCAGTACATCTCAACTTAAATTCATAAGTAGCATTCATTGCAAGGATAAACTATGCTTAATTGTTTAGAAAAACAGCATGCATTGCTATGTCTAATGCATGCCTTTAAAAAAAAAATGAGCTAAGAATATATGTTATTGCTAGGAGTTAACATTGTCTTGATGGCACATAATCAATGAAAATAATATTAAAAACATATGGTATAATAGCTATAACAAAAATCTTAAAGCTCATCTTTCATTCCTAGTCAGCAAAAGTCCATTAAGAGCTTCCAGAGATAACTACATATCTATTATCAATAACCTCAATCAAATAAGCCAACTATATATTCCTTCTCTATACTATTAACAATCTTGGCTTCTAATCCCTTCAAATAGGGCCCTCGAACCTGATCATCTTCTCTTTGTCTCCTTTCAGAAATCCTTTAAAACTTTAACAGATCTCTTTTGTAAATCCAGTAAAAGAAAGTTATCCAAATCTCTCTTCTGATTTGATACTTGTGTGTCCTTTTCAAATATCAAGTCATAAACTGGTTTCATTTGTACATCCAGTATATAATCTTTTTTTTTCATACCATTCTTGTAACTTGTCATATTTTAATCCACATTCAATTCAATTTCAGTCTTATCCAGTATAGCTTGTTCCTCTTCTATATCAACATTTGCACACCATCCATGATGTTATGCTAGACATTCTTGAAATTAATTTAGGAAAATTAAAATTAATTTTCAAATCTGAGTATCCTTCTCCTTTAATTGTAATCTTTAGCTTCTTCAGGTTCCCTCAAGTGTCCAAAATTCAAAGTCCCATCTTATCATATTTTTTTCCCCAAAAAAACAAATAACCACAGTTTCCCAAGTGATAGATTTTTATAATTAATTTCAAATTCTTATTTCAAATCCATCTGGACCCTTAGTCCATTTTTAACTTTCTAAAATCAAACTCTAAGCACCCTTTTGCTGTTTATTCCAAAAAAAAAAAAAAATTTTTTTCCCTAAATCCTTAAACTTGTATTTAAATCTTCTTTCATGAAGGATAAGGAAAATCACCTAGTAAATGCAATAAAAACTTACCATTCCAAAGGGTCTTAATATTTCAAAAGCAGCAAAAAATAATTCCAAAGGTGATTAAGAAATTAGGTTCAGTCAAGCTTTTTGGTCATAAAGGCTGCATTATAACTGTGAGCTTAGATGGAATCCCTCAACTTTCAGCCACTCGACTCATAAGCTGATTGCTAAAACCTAGGTTCCTATGATCTACTTATGAGGAGCAGCTGTCCAGAGTAAGCATGGGTAATCTCATGAGAGATTTCACCAGCCATGACCCAGCATCCAGCTATGATCTCCACCATAAATGCCATCCCACTCAAACTGGGATGTCCAACTCACCATGGCCTCCATGTGGCCATGGAAGTCCACATATGATGTAATGGAAATATATTTCTTTTTGTTAAACATGTTATATCCTTGGTGATGGATGTGATATTGTGCAGGTGTTTATTTCTCATAAATAATTTTACCACAGTTTCATATTTCAATTCATACTCAAGAGGATAATTCATGGAGTTCTGTAATAAGCTTAAATGGGTTACTAGAATCTTATTAGTCAATCATGAATAGAAGTAGAAAGAATGTTCCAAAACAGATAATAAAAAGTCACTACAGAGTTATAGAAAAAGTGATGTGCTCTCAGGAACTTAAAATGCTTGACAATGTAAATCACCACAAAGTATGATAAAAGCTTGGCATAAACCAGAAGAAATAAACAATTAATGATGTTTGTGATTAACTAAACCACATGCTTTTGTAACACAATTGCTTGGCAGAATTATATTAAGTTAGTGTATTATCTGCTAAACTTAATGCTACTTGCAGCATCATTCTAAATAGTGTTGTGCAGAATAATTCTGCATTCTTCTATCAATACTAACTCAATTTGATGAAAGAAAATTTGCATGTGAAATTTCTGTCAAAGGAAAAAGGGAATTCCAGTGAAATTTTCATGAGCAGAACACAATATTTTTGCAATATTTTGATTTTTAATTATGATTAGAACAGATACCCATGGGTGGTTATGTCATGTCTTTCAATTCATTGTTTATTTTTCCCCCCCCCCCAGCAGATGGGAACTGTCATAAGGAAAGTCCTTTTAGTGAGCATTTTCAGATTAGGATGTGCGGTAGCCAGAGAAGCTTCAGACTAATGGAAAGTTATGTAGCAGAAAAGAAACAAATAAGCAGTATTATCCTTAACCAATTAAGTAAAGTCAAAAACAAGAGAAAGTCAAAACATATTCTCAAGCAACCTGAGAATAAAACAGAAAAACCAAAGCCTAATTTACATTCATATGTTTGAAATAATTGTACTTAATGCTTTTAGACATGGATACAATGTTCCATTTAGTTTTAACAAAAGAAAATATATGAAATATTGTGATATCATGCAGATTTACCCAATCTCAAGTTCCTTCAGAGGTTTCAAGCAGGAAGGCCCATTCTTGATGTAATGAGATATTTATGACTCCTTGGACCTGTTCAATCAGTTCCCAACTGTTAGATCTTAATTTCCAATTTATGCTGTAGTATAAGCAGATGCAAGCAACTAATCTACCTTCTCCTGTCTGAGAAACTGAAATTGAATCTCCTAAATAATGGCCATTCAATGTTATGGTCATTGCCTTGCAAACTGTTTCAACTGCATGTAAAGTTTTGCACGGCCATCAGTGACTTTTTCATAAACATTTTTAGCAAATTCATCAAAGTGACTGACTAAGGAATATCTACTAATCCACTTCCCAGAGGTTTCTCCATTAAAATCAAATCCACTGGATATCATTTCAAAAATGCAATATGGGAGACACAACAATGACTTGACATAGCAGATTTATTCAAGAAAGCTTGGAAGCTACATGGCTCTCTTCACTGAAGGAAAGAGGTAATGGGATTTGCTTCCATGGAGCATTTTGTGTCATTTCAAAATCTCTTCTGGTCTTCTACATGCTAATTGTCAATGCCTAAAGAGGCTTCTCTGCACCTATTGCATGCCAGAATTCAACAATATTTCAGTGACTAGTCTGGAAAAGCTGAAGAGTATGTCTACTACCTGTTGCTTTGTAAAGCATTTTCAAATGTATGTTAAAGTGAAAGATCACTTCAAAGATTTGCACAACCCTACAATATAGTACAGTTATTTTTGTTTTTTAGACTTGCTCCACCTGCACGCTAGCCATCTCATAGTGAATTGTATCAACCAGAAATACTGTGAAACACTCTGGAGTTATAGTATGGAAGAGGAAACTTAGGCGAAATCAAAGAGAAGAATATGAATGCCCAAAGGGGCAGGGGGAAGAAATAACAATTAAATAAAAAAGCTATCGGGATAAAAGATCGCACTCAATTTGTTGATTGGATGGCTTTGTACAAAATATATTGCTTCAACCAAACATGCAGCTTGATGGTTTTGCAACAGTAGTTGGACAATTTATAAACATAAATGAATTCATTTTATAAGCATATGTTAATGTTTCAATATAAGAGAATATATATAGCTCAGGGTCAAACTGTGGAGTCCTTAGTGCTCTCTGAGCTTGGATGTTTGCTTGCAGATGTTTCATTACCTGACTAGATAACATCATTGACGTACCACAGAACTTGCCACAGAGACCCAAGAAAACATAAGGCAGACAATTATGCCACAGACCGGAAGAACACATAATCAGAATCAATTCAAAGCAGAGGACAAAGTAGCCCTCAAAAACTTAAAGAAGGCCCAAACCAGCACTATCCTCCCAGCAGACAAAGGTCAACATGGGCAGAACACAATACATACAAAAAGTTAAAGAATTACTGGAGGACAAAGAAACCTACATCCTAGTAAACCCCAACCCAATACAGAAACCTGTTCAAGATAACCCTAAATGATCTGATAAAGAAAGGTCAAATCACAAAAGAAGAAGAGTGGCAGATGAAAAGCAGTGGCCCATCCTCCCACACTTCTATGGAAGCCCCAAAAAACACAAGCCCAACATACATCATAGCCAAAGAACTTACAAAAAAGCTTGGACATCTCACATACAGGACCTCCATAAAATCAAAGTCCTAAAAATAGAAGAAGATGAAATTATGGTTTCATTTGATGTCACAGCACTCTTTATATCCATAGATCCAGAACTAGCAAAAGAATCCATGTCAGCAGTACTACACAACACACCTGACCTAGCCAAGTACACTAAGATCAAAATACCCAAAATCATGGAGTTCTTCAACCTCTGCCTCACTACCTACTTTCAGTTTGATGGACAAATACACCAACAAATCAGAGGAACACCCATGGGATCACCACTCTCACGACTCATAGCAGAGCCATAATGCAGTCTAGAAACTATAGCACTCCCACACATACAACCAAAAGTATGGATCTGGTATGTAGATGACACCTTCATCATGATAAAAAAGGAACAACTAGAGAAGACACATGAAACTATCAACAACATCTTCAAATGAATAAAATTCACCAGAGAGAAAGAAAACAATACACTACCCTTCCTGGATATCCTTATAAGCAGATGAAACAACAGCAAATTAGAAACACAAGTCTATCGAAAAACAACCCTCACTAACCAAGTGCTCCATTACCAAAGTAACAACCCAACCTCCCACAAGAAGAGCTGTGTAAGAACATTATTCAGTCAAGTACAGACACACTTCAGCAACCCAGAACACCAGAAAAAGGAAGCAGACCATAGGCAGAAGACTAGCAAACTACATTCATGAACACCAACTAGCAGTCAGAAGATATGATAGAAACTCCTTAATCTCACAACACATGGACAGACTCAACCACAGTTTCAACTGGGAAATTGTGAGCATCCTAGACCAAGCTACGTACAAAAACACTAGAGAATTCCTGAAAGCTTGGCACTCGGACACATCAGCCATCAATAGACACAAAGAGATAAACCACATTTCCACACCATTCAAAAAAGACAATTTAAAAAGCTAAGAAGGAGACAAGAAGACCAGTATACCTCCTGTCCAGCAACCAACATTCAGATAAGCAGGGCTTAACACTAAACAAACAAGGACTTCATATGTTAATGTTTGCAATTAAATTATATCTATTTTTATTTCCTTATTAAAAAGAATAAGTATGGGGTAGTAATCATTTATACTAATAATGATAATATTGGATTATATCTTTATCACCCTTACTAAAGAAACAGTACATTTCAGTATTTTATCTTATGATAAGGAAACTGAAATAGAAATATACAAAAAGCAGTGAAAAAGTCAGGAAGAAAAGATCGAGAACAAAGACACATCCACAGCATATGATCAGTAGTATTTGTGATCAGCCCATTTCTCCTCATATTCAGTTTGTGATATTGCCTTCATTTAGAAAAAAATTCTACTTTCAATAATGGCTAACAATCCCATTGCCTAAAATGTTAAACTCATTGCATGATATCTCCATTTTTGCAATTACGTATTGATTATGTTTGATAATGAATTGTGTGTGTGTGTATGTATGTCTGTGTGTGTGTGCGTCCATGCGTGCATGCATGTGTGTGTGTGTGTGTATGTGTGTGTGTGTGTGTGTGTGTGTGTGTGTGTATGTATGTATGTATATATATATATATATACATACAGTGGAACCTTGGTTCACGAATTTAATTCGTTCCGCGACTCTGGTCGCGACCCAAAATGGTCGCGACCAGAATCAAATTTTCCCATAAGGTTCAATGTAAATACAGTTAATCCATTCCGACCCCAAATTTGGTCGCCAACCGATTTCTGGTCACGACCCGAGTCAAATTTCCCCATAAGGTTCATTGTAAATACGGTTAATCCGTTCTGAACCATGTTTTTTTTAAAAAAACCCGCAAAAATATGACACAAAGTACAGTACGAAGAGAGAGAAAGCTAACCTTGCTTGGGAGGGAAAATGGCCGTGCTTCCTGCTTGGAGGGAGAGTCCCCTCCCTACAGGAAGTCGCGACCATGTGACACAGGAGGGAAAATGGCCACGGTTCCTGCTTGGAGAGAGAGTCCCCTCCCTACAGGAAGTCGTGACCACGTGACATGGGAGGGAAAATGGCCGCGGTTCCTGCTTGGAGGGAGAGTCCCCTCCCTACAGGAAGTCGCGACCATGTGACATGGGAGGGAAAATGGCCACAGATCCTGTTCGTCACCCGATCCGGCGTTCACGACCGGAGGTAAATTTTTGTGGCCGGAGCTGGTCGTGACCCGAATTGTTCGTGAACAGATGCGTTCGTGAACCGAGGTTCCACTGTGTGTGTGTGTGTGTGTATGTATGTGTGTGTATATGTGTATATATATATATATATATATATATATATAATAAGACAGGTCCTGAAGAGCCAGCTCAATGGGAAGAACAAGATCCATGCCATCAACATGTATGCCCTGCCAGTCATCAGATACCCTACTGGTACAGTGAGCTGGCCAAAGGAAGACATGGAGGCTGCCGATGTGAAGACATGGAAGCTCCTCACAATGTATGGAGGTTTCCACCCCAAGTCCAACACCCAGAGATTGTACACCAGGCACAAAGAGGATGGGCAGGGTCTGACTGTCAAAGTCACTGTCCTGGATGAAACCCAGAGCATCCAGGAGTACATCAGTAAGATGGCATCCAAAGATGAGCTGCTGAGAAAATGTCTGAGGCAGCAGCAGACATGGGAGGAAGTTCAAGTGGAGGAAGTACCATAGCAAGACAAGCCCCTGCATGGGATGCACCATCGACAGATAGCTGAGTTGGCTGACAATGGGAAATCCTACCAGTGGCTGGAAAGGGCTGGACCAAAAGATAGCACTGAGGCACTGATCACAGCAGCACAAGAAAAGGCACTAAGCACCAGATCCATAGAAGCAGGGGTCTGCCACACTAGACAGGATCCAAGGTACAGACTGTGCAGAGAGGCCTCAGAGACAGTCCAAAATATAGTGGCAGGGTATAAGATGCAGGCAGACACAGCATATACTAAACGGCACAACCAAGTAGCTGGCATTGTGTATAGGAACATCTGCACAGTGTATGGGCTAGATCCTCCCAAGTCCAGATGGGAAATTCCACAGAAAGTCATGGAGAGTAACAGGGCTAAGATCTTGTGGGACTTGTGCAGGCAGTACTAGTCAGTCAACCAAACACTGTGGTAGTGGACAAGGACCAGAAGACAGCAGTGGTGATAGATGTAGCAGTGCCAAGTGACAGCAATTTCAGGAAGAAGGAGTATGAGAAGCTGGAGAAGTACCAGGGCCTGAAGGAAGAAGTAGGGTGTATATGGAAAGAAGAGGCTAAAGTGGTCCCAGTGGTGGTAGGAGCACTCGGGGCCGAGACTCCTAAGCTGGGTGATATATTCCCCTTTCACCCCAATGGGTGCTATGTGTCTTCCTTAATCTCGGGTCCTCTACCAAAGGCCTGGGAGTTTGAGGGTTCTGTGCAGTATCTTAGCTGTTCCTAGCACTACACTCTTCTGGACAGAGAGCTTGGATGTTGTTCCTGGGATCTGTTGGAGACACTCTCCCAGCTTCAGAGTCACAGCCCCGAGTGCTCCTACCACCACTGGGACCACTTTGGCCTTTATTTTCCACATCTTCTCTAGTTCCTCCTTCAGACCCTGGTTCCTCCTTCAGACCCTGGTACATTGTGGCCTATGTACCGGGGCCTGGTACTTTTCAGCTTCTCATGCTCCTTCTTCCTGATGTTGCTGTCACTTGGCACCGCTACATCTATCACTACCACTGTCTTCTGGTCTTGTCTACTATCACGATGTCTGGTTGATTGGCCACACCTGCCTGTCCATCTGGATCTGGAAGTCCCACAGGATCTTAGCCCTGTTATTCTCCACAATGTTCTGTGGAATCTCCTCTGCACTTGGGAGGGTCTAGCCCATACGCAGTGCAGATGTTCCTGTACACAATGCCAGCTACTTGGTTGTGCCGTTCAGTGTATGCTGTTCCTGCCTGTATCTTACACCCTGCCACTATGTGTTGGACTGTCTCTGAGGACTGTATGTACATAGATACATACATACATATGTCCAAATCCTATAATACTGAGAGTAGTCACAAAATCTAGTGGAATACTGACTATACTAAAATAAAGCAAGCCTTAAATTCAGAAGGAGTTAATAATGTATTAGCTATCAATCATATTTTAATTAGGATAATCACATACTTTAGCCACAAACGTACACTAAGGCGTTTCTCTCGATGCACAAGCAGACAATAGGATCAGTCTGCAAGATATATTAAAGCATTAAATCACTAGTGAGGCTTCTGAATGTCTGTAGTTCTCTCTCTTTTAAAAATATATTTACATGCCAGATATTATTTACTTGCAATGGAGGCTGAATAAATCTAGCTGGAAAAATATTTTTGTTTATTTGCTTTTATTAGTTGATTTCTTGCTCATGCAGATTGGTTTGCAATGTTAATCAATGATCTTGAAATCCTAAGCTTGCAAGCTTTTCACTCAGACAAACCGAGTTAAAGACTTTTATGGAACAACAAATGAATCTGAATTATACAGAGTTCATAAAATTTTAAAAAATGATAAAAGCTCTGGGTCATTCACCACATCAACTGTATTGGTTAAGAAAGATATTTCTTAGAGCTGTGCTTTGATTCAGCATGAAACTCAAAACTAGCTTGAGACAATTCTGGATTGTTGCTTCTAATTGGTCTTGAATCAGTTTCAAAATCATTCGCAGGGTTCTACAGACAATATCAGACAGAGGCAATGTAACATAGTGGTTAAGAAGTTTGACTAGCACCAGGAAGACCCAGTTTATGCTCTATCCTCAATTACAGAAGTTGTCTTGGTGACTTCAAGCCAATTACTCTCTCATGGCCCAATCTACCTTACAGGGATTTTGTTAAGAAAAATAAGAGGGAGTGATATTTATATCATATTTATGTCTTGAACTCTTGAATGAACGAGGCAGGAGATAAATAAATAATTAAAAAAAACATGCTGCTTCATACAGCCATTTTTACTTCTTTTGACAAATACTTAATACTATTACCCATTACTGTTATACCTTTGAATGTCCTAACTTTTTCCATCCATTTCACTATCTTTAATATTCTTCCATGTTCATCTATTTAATTTAGTTTTCCACCATTTACATGTAATTTTCAATAATTTGCTCTATTTTTCTGGTAAAGCACAATTACCTTGGTCTTTGATCCATTTATTTTCAGATCCATGTACCTTATTGCATCATACTGTCTAACATATGCTGCAAATCATTTGAGTTGTCAGCCAAGATCATGGGATGGCCTTCATACAAAAGTACATACACATGTCTGCAACCAGCATCATTCATGCAGTCCATATAGAGAAATGACAAACGGGGTGCAAGCATCTTTGTGTTAGCCATACTTTAATATCTTGCTAAATATTCCATGATTATTTCCATTGTATACAAATAATTTTATGTTCTACCTCTTTTCAGAGAACTCAGAAAACCATACTCAGTGATTTCTTTTGGCTGAGAGTGGACTGGATCCAAGGCATATAAATTTTCAAGATCTGTTTGCAGTCCAACATTTTCACTACTACACCACACTGGTTCTTTTATGACTGAAGAGATTTTAATATCGTTTAAGAAGCTCTCTTTTACATTGGCATTTGATATTCATCTCTTGTATCCCATCCTATTTATAGCTCCAGCATGAACAAAGGCACTATTAAATTCTTTCACTGAATGCTTTGAAAACAAAGACAATGGCTAAGCCGTAACATGAATTTACTTTACTTCAAAGCAAAATACAGAAAAGACTGAATAAATACTAAAAAGACAGATTTGATGGACTAGACTAGAGTGTGACTTACATCAATGTATAGATTTATATTAGATTTACATAGATTTATGTTAAAGAGAAGAATGGCAATTTAGTTTTGTTTTAATGTGTTGTGGGGATCCAGCCATTGTGGCTTGTAAATCAAAATGCATGACTTATTTTATTGGTTGATTCAGATAGTTGTGGATTATTCAATAGGCCATGATTAATTAACCATTAAATAACTCAATGGAACTTTTCGTTTGCTTTTTTTATATATATATATATTTGGATTCAAAAAAGCTAAATTCACATTTCTTAATGAATTTTGAATTTGCATTTGCTTCTATGTCTAGATCATTTTCACTATCTTCAGTGGAAACTACTTCTTTATTACTGTATTTTGATTCCATTGCATCTGTTTATTTGCTAAATATTTCAATAATAATACACACTTAAAATGTCATCAAAGAAAGTTGATCACGTGGAACATTTTTTTACCCCATTTCTTCCTATTCTTTTTTTTTTTTTTTTCCTTCAGATCTTGCAATACTCAGGGAGAATAATGAGCATCTGGTGTCTTGGAATACTGCTTTTTTGAAATTTAGACACTTGTCTTATTTTTGGATGTTCTAGAAATACTACTACTAACAATAAAAACAACAATAATAATAGCAGCATAATTTCTATTTCTTACTTTGTGTTTACTAGAAATGAATAATCATTTTCTTTTTCAGCATTGATGATTGTAGAAAGGAATATATTGGACATCAAATTGACTCAGGAGCAATTATTAATGTTATTAGGAAGATTTTTTTTAACTATTAATTTTTAATTTTTTTTTTAATTACAAAAAGGAGGAATAAATACAACATGAGGGGAAGACCTTACTGGATAACGCAGGCATTCAAGAGGCTTTTTTTTGTTATTATTTATCATTATATAAAAAACAAGATGTTCATTCAGATGATATTGACAAATATTTGTCTAAACATTTAAAATTACCTATTCTCACTGATCAACAGAGAAAATTACTTCATGATCCCATCAAATTAGAGGAAATGTCAACTGCCTTTAAGAAAATTCACTGTGGAAAAGCCCCTGGCCCAGATGATTTATCAGTGGCTTATTATAAGTATTTTGAGGAAGAGCTTTGTCTTCCTCTACAAATGACTGTGAAGTCAATTTTGGACACAGGTGTAATGCCAGAAACTTGGAAAGAAGCCCATATTACCTTGATTCCAAAAGACCAACAGGATTTGACCTTGACAAAGAATTATAGACCAGTATCTCTATTGAACAATGATTATAAGATACTTACAACAATTTTAGTGGAAAGAATGAAGAATATTCTTGTAAAATTTATCCATCAGGATCAAGCAGGATTTTTACCAAAAAGACAAATTAGAGATAATATCCAAAATGTCTTGGTTATATTAGAATACCTGGAACAACATTATGAAAAACAAGCAGCTTTGATATTTTTGGATGGTGAAAAAGCCTTTGACAATTTAAATTGGCCTTTTATGTTTAAAGTTTTGGATTCTATGAAAATTGGGGAAAACTTTGTTAAATGGATTAAATCAATATATACACCACAAACCACAAAAATAATAATCAACGGAGACTTTACTAAACCATGTGAAATTCAAAAAGGTACAAGATGAGGACGCCCCTTGTCTCCACTATTATTTATATTGGTTTTAGAAGTATTACGCAGAGATATTAGACAAGATGACAACATTTTGGGAATAAGAGTTAAAAAAGAAGAATATAAGTTAAGGGCCTTTGCTGATGACCTAGTCATTACTTTAGAAAACCCACTGGAGGGGGTCAAATCGTTAATGCAAAAATTGAAAGACTTTGGGTCGCTAGCAGGGTTCAGAGTAAACATACAAAAAACAATGGTTTTAACTAAAAAGATGGATTTTCATCAACAGAAGAAATTGAATGAACTAACTGGATTTACAATAGAGAAAAAAATAAAATACCTGGGAGTATATTTGACATCTAAGAATGCTGGTTTATTTCAGAATAATTATGTTCCACTCTGGACAGATATTAAAAAAGACTTAGGCCGATGGGAAAAGTTACAATTGTCATTATTAAGAAGAATATTGGTGATTAAAATGAATATTTTGCCACGAATCTTATATCTTTTCCAGACAATTCCAATATTGACTTTAGAAGCACCCTTTAAACAATGGCAACGCGACATTTCTAAGTTTATATGGCAAGATAAAAAAACAAGAATAAAATATAAAGTTTTGCAAGATGTGAAAGAAACAGGTGGTTTGGGTCTTCCTGATTTGAAATTGTACTATGTAGCTTGCTGTTTAGTATGACTTAAAGAATGGATTACCTTGAGAAATGAAAAACTATTAAATTTGAAAGGTTATAATTTGAGATTTGGATGGCACGGATATTTGTGGTATGGTAAAGTCAAAGTTAATGTGGACTTTAAAAACCACCATATTAGAAGATCTTTATTAAAAGTTTGGACTAAATGCAGACCACTTTTATGCCCTAAGATGCCGATGTGGACTTCTATACAAGAAGCATTTTATAGAAGTGAAACAAAAGATAAAAATAAATGGATGAGATATAAAGATTTATTAGAAAAAGAACAAGGAGAATATAAAATCAAATCAAAAGAGCAATTGGTTTTAGAAGGACATACTTTTCAATGGCTTTCTTATATGCAGTATAAAGAAAAATTCAAAATTGATAAAAAAGAATTTGGATTTGAAGAGAATAAATCAGAATTTGAAATTCAACTATGTGAAACAGATGAGCACTTAATAGCAAAAATGTATAAATTATTGTTGAGAGAAGAAATGGTTGAAGAACAAGTTAAAGAATGCAATGATTAAATGGGCAAAAAATATTGGACATAATATACATATGCAGCAATGGGAATATATGTGGTCTAAAGGATTAAAATTTACTTTATGTTATAATTTGAAAGAAAACTTTTATAAAGTGTTGTATTGATGGTATATGACACCCCAAAGATTATCAAAGATGTATAGGACAATTTCCAACATTTGTTGGAAATGTAACCAACAAGAAGGGTCATTCTTGTGGTGGACGTGTAACCAACAAGAAGGGTCTACCATATGTGGTGGACGTGTAAAATTTCAAAGAAATTTTGGACTCAAATACAATCTTTGATGCAGAGCATACTATAAATACAAGTTCCATTTAAACCAGAAATATTCCTCTTGGGGATAATGGACTTTCAAATCGGAAAGAATCTTATCAGAATTACTCAATACATGATTACCACAGCAAGACTTTTGTACGTACAATTTTGGAAAACCCAGACACTACCAACAATACAAGAATGGTTGCTAAAACTGATGGAAATGGCAGAAAATGATAAACTGACTTGTTTATTAAAAGAAAAATCAAATAATTATTACCTTAAGGAATGGAAACCATTGATGGACTATTTGCAAAATGCAGGTGGGGCGAAGCTTACATGGGGATTCGAAGATTAGATTACAAATGTAATGGGATATGTTTTGACAAAGAATTATTCCTACTTAATTCATTAAAAACTAGCAACTATGACACTCTTATTCTCAAGACCAGAGATAGATTGGAAACTATCTATTTTTCATGTCTTTCTTCTTTTGCTTTACCTTATCTCACGTTTTCTTTTCCTTTTCCTTATAATTTGTATTTTTCATTTTCTTTTTCATTTCTAACTTTTAACTTTGTAATTTTAAAATTTCAATAAAATATTATTAAAAAAAAAGAAGGAATAAATACATAAAAGTGCTTTAACATAAAAGTGGAAAAAAAAAAAAGGAAGAATTGAGTCTTTTTGATGAGACTAGCATTTCAGGGCCACCATTATACTGGGATATATTAACATGAATTGGGATGAACATAGAGATAAATATACCCATTCTGAGTATTCTATCAGAAGCCATTTTGCAACAACGGTGGAACCCACATGAAATGAAACCACCCAGAGTCACTCTGCAGTGAGATGGGCAGTGACAGATTTTAAATATAAATAAATAAATGAATAAACAAATAAATAAATAAAATAACACATTTCTTCTAATTGTATAATTTTGTTTGCTTGTTATATTTACCCAATTAGTCAGATTGTATTTTATAACTGTATAATTTGTATAGTATATACAGTATAGATTGTATTGTACAATTGTATAATTGTATTTGCTTCTTATATTTACCCACTTAGCCAACCAAAACTCTCAAAAATATCTTTGAAAGATTTTCAAAGCTGCTAGGAGAAAAAGTGGCTGTTGGTGTTCTCAGAAGCATCCAACTATTAAAGAATTAGCTGCTGATTGTGAGTGCACAATTTGCATGTGTCCATATATTAAATTCTGGCATCCAAATACATAAACAGCATTATTTTTTGTGGATTTCATAATTTTTGTATGAAACTTTGTATACCTTTTTGTGCACATTTTTATAAAATATGCTATTTTCCAAATAATTTTCATATTTTTGTACACACGTTTAGCTAATATACTACACATGGTTTTGTAATCTCTTTTGAAACTGTGAACTTCAAAACATATCATGCAAGAATGAAGACTGTAGCATGCATGCATATTATAGCATACGTGCATTCCAATTTCCTATTAATTTAGCAGATCTGAATATGAAAACTAATGTAAAATATATATGGAATAAATTTCTCATACATTTCACTGGACAACTCATTACAGAGTTTGTTTCTGTGAATGGAAGGCTAGGCTAGGACCCCATGGTGATGCCTAAAACAAAACCAGAAGCTGAAGTCCATGTTGTCCTTGGTGGCATGATTATTATTTTTGATCCTAACAAAATCATATTAGAGAATAACCCTAGCCCTGCCTGCATATAGTAATAATCATAGTAATGAAATACAATTTAAAGAAATAAAATGATAGAAAATAGCAAAAAATTGAACTATATACATAATTTATCAATTTCTATCAACTATGGGAATAAGCCTATTAAGAGTGCTTTAGTTACATGGAATACTAATACCTGTTTCCCAAACTGCATGAGATTACAGAAATGTTTCATGCTTGTAGGATTACTTTAAACATTCCCACTATAGATTAATACATTATTTGTTTTGGGGGGAAAAAAATCAACACAGGTACATTCCAGCTTATGTCTTTTCACATAATCTATATCATTCTATTAATTAATTAATTATTAATTAATTATTTTAATTAATTAATTAATTATTAATCTATAGATTATTCACGTAATCTATATTATTTAGATATAGAAAAACATGAAAAGGAAAGAAGACTGTATTCAGAGGATTTTAACATATGATTAGTACATGTGCATATGTGCCTTTATGTGTACAGTCAGAAGCATTCACCAGAACTGTCAGTCACAAGATAGAGCTAGAAACAGAGACAGAGATGGACAGAGATGGACAGAGAGAGAGAGATGGACATGGACACGGACATGGACATGAACATGGAGAGAGAAACTGGGTTTTATAAATATGTTTGCATGATTTTCTAGACAACAGTGAACTGGACCAGCAAAGGGAAGACCAGGTGTTTTTTCTTTTTGATCGGTGTTTCAAAAGCTGTGCAAGAAAATAGCTCATTTCCATATATTTGAGATGAGGTCATCTTCCTTATATAACTAAACCTAAACAGCTGAAGTTAGTATTATTCTTGAGCCATGATAATATGACATTTAAATATGCTCAAGATAGGAATACATGATTTCCCCAATAACATGGTCAGCTATATCCTTTTCTATATAATGTTCCCTAGAATGGGGAAGGGGGTGGAATATTGATCCAATCTGCAATGGAAAAAAACTGTCAAAAGGTTGGAAAATAGAATACAGCTGTCTACTAAACCAAGAAGTAAACAATCTGATATATAGAGCTTGCAAGTAGAAAGGTACCTTATGGAATCTGTCAGGTTCAGGAGTCAGATGGAGTTCATCATACTGTACACCATCTTCAGCAGGATACAACCAAAATGAACCCCTTGTATTCCCCCCCCCCCCACCTTTCCACTTGGAAATCATATTTAATGGTGGCTAACATAAAAGTCATTTTTCTGTAATTTGGCAGTTTTATTTTATCAAACAATAAGGAAGGAGTGGAAAACCTCTGGAATCTGGCCATGTTGGTTGGGGCTGCTGAGAGTTTCAGTTTAACAACTAGAAATCCCAGATTCTACACCCCAACATTATATGGAGATGGTGGTAAAATATTTAAGCATCTAAACAAGAAAAGAATATAGAAGAACAAGAAGTTTGTGTATTAAATGGGAAAGGGAGATGAAATATGAGAGCAAAAGATAGTCACAATAATTATAGAGCACAAGGATGGTAAGCTCAGTATTCAGCAAGAAAATACTAAGCATAGCAGAAATTATATTTTGTTACCAAGAAGGAAGTCTTATGTGATGGTTAAGAAGATTAAGGGGAAGGAAAAAAATAAATAAAATACTTTTTATCATGCACTCGGCTGTACATACATGTAAAGTTGTCCTATCTTGTAGAATAAGTTATTGAAAAAATGAGTATGTCCAGCTTTTAAAATAAACAAACAAAATGACCAACCAGATTGTGATTAGAAAACAACAGAAATGAATCAAGAGTAAGCAAATGTGAATATAAACAAAGAAGAGAAAGGCTAGTCCATCTATTTTCTCTTCCTATCTCCATCTCACCAGTTTCCTTGTGCGCCAAAAGGCAATTTGTCACTGTTTTACTTTACTGAAAACATTGTTCCTCTGTAAGTGCTTTCTAATGATTTTTGTTCATTTGTACCTAAGCCTGGGACAAATGTGCATGGCTAACAACTTTTCTCTGCCTTGTTTCATAGCATTGCCTTCAATACCCACAGCCCATACCTGAGACAGCTCATTGGCCCTGTCTACAAACACCTGACGGGTGCTTTTCATAATTTTGGTCAGATTGTACACAGGTTCCTCATAAATCCAGATTAGCACACTTGTTGAACATGAGGTAGACCTGTTTTGTAATCACAAGTTATTGCACTTTTGAAAAAAAACTAGTCTGGTGTTGCATAGAAGTTTGATACAAACAAGAAAAGAACCAGGTTTGTCTGTTATGTGCTGCTAATTTTGTCACTACTAAGTAAATTACAGATTTTCCATTCCTAGAGAGGTTTAAAACAGCTATACTTGTTATCATATTTCTTGTCTCTGAAGACATGTGCTCACTTGGTGCTGGAAAATAAATAAATAAGTAAGTAAGTAAGTGTGCAAGTGCACTACAACTATCACCTTGACCAGACAACACTCATATGACCAGTGTCATGCAACTACAATTTTTACAGCTATTTGTGCAATGTACCATGGTTACTTATTGTACAATTGGGGGGAGGGTCTATATTATCCATTCCATTCCAGGTTTGGCAGCACCAGGTGCCATGATGATAACTGTGGCTATTATGATTGTTATGACAATTGGGCAAATCTGGAAGTCTGCCCTAGCACACATGTTCTCTATGGCCATCAAGTGGCAGCTTCTAGGTGCTGCTGGCCATGAGGCTGGAACTGGACTCTCTGATCACTTGCTGTCAACTCCACCATTCTTTTATAGACTTGTCCTGGATTTGATATCACTTATTCCAACTTCACCTATCTCCTTTTCCACAACTTTAACCTACAGTATAAGGCAGGCTACATTAAACATGGATCTTGTGCTCTTTCAGAAAAGTGCCCCACCCATTTTCAGAAATAGTCCAATTAAAAACTCAGGCCTGGAGAGCAGTTTGTGAGGAACATTAGAAGAACTCCTTCCACACCCCAGTAGCACGTGACACATGCTAGTCAGTTAACTTGACAGATGGCTATATCTGCTGTTATTAGCATCCATCAAAATTTGCCCTACACCACATTAAGAGAGTGATTAGTGGCACTGTTTCCCCACTCCCACAAGTGACACTTGTTGAGAGAGAAACTGAACCGGGGCGGCGGGGAATCCAATCCCTAGCTTAACAATAAGTAAATGAGAAAGATACCATTTGCCAGTCTCATGATTTGGTAGAACAGGATCAGCAATGTATGCAGCAACTTTAATGCCAGAATATTTTTGGGTTTGCTCAAGGACTTGCAAATAGCCTTCTGACTAAGGTATGAGGAAGATTCCAAGCCAGCTATAACCTTATATAACTTTTTTTTCACTTGATTCTTCTCTTTTAGCTTAAGCTGACCCAAGCCTCCTGAAGAAGGTATCTGTTACTTCTGTGGAATGTTTAGTCCTTAGCAAATAAACTAACACAGTACTCTGCCTATAATAAACAAATACTGAATTGTAGCTATTACAAATAGCATAGATGGACTAAAAGCATAAAAGCAGGTAAAGATAAAATCATCAACATGCCAATATATAGGAAATATTTCTATAATAAAGATCACTAATACTGTCCTAAGCAACAGAATAAAGCTACCATTTTATGTAGGCTATGATTCAAAAAAGTTCTTGCTAATTTTTTTTTACTATGTTTTTTCTCTTCTCTTCTCTTCTCTTCTCTTCTCTTCTCTTCTCTTCTCTTCTCTTCTCTTCTCTTCTCTTCTCTTCTCTTCCCTTCCCTTCCCTTCCCTCCCTCCCTCCCTCCCTCCCTCCCTCCCTCCCTCTCTCTCTTTCTTTCTTTCTTTCTTTCTTTCTTTCTTTCTTTCTTTCTTTCTTTTTGCTAGTACATTTTTCTCAAAAGGTAGACACTATGGCATGTTTTTTGTGTAATTCAGCTATGGACACATTACCATGCTGATTGCAAAATGTATTATTTACTGTATCACTGAAACCATGTGCTACCTTAGCATTTGCCAAGTTGGTCCATCTCCCCTGAAATATCTTCCTCTTACATAATGCCATACCAGGTCAGCAAGAGACATTGTAAATGTGTGTGAAATGATACAAATATAGCAGAGAATGTTGCAGATGACAAGTTCCACCTGGCTCTAATCAATTGTGACATTCAAGGTTTCCTAGGATCCCTACCTGGCTAACCTTTGCAAAATTTTGATCAACAGAAGTTAAGCTAATATGTGTATCATTTAATTAACCTGGTTTAGCTTTGGGAAACTGCTTAGCCAAAGGAATTATATGGAATATTCTCTATAATCATAATGACTGGATTTTATCTCAGGTAGTTTTCAGCTTTCTGGAAATGGCCTTGTTCAAATTAAAACTCTCAAAAACTATGTTGATAGTTTTGAATAGGTATTGAAAAAACGGGGCACATGTATCTATTTAAGAACAAAATCACTCTTTTTTACCCACATAAACAAGATACACACATGCCAATGTTGCATTCAACATAAAGATTATCTACTTTCTCTTTTCTTTTCTTTTCTTTTCTTTTCTTTTCTTTTCTTTTCTTTTCTTTTCTTTCTTTCTTTTTGGTAAAAAAATATGAACATTTGTATTTTTTTCAAGTCAATAATCATACATTCAATTTAAGGTTATATTTCACTTGCTGTTCTTATTTTTATATTTGCTGCCTAGAAATATTTTATTTATCAGGCTAAGAACTATAGAAAATAACAGAGTGGAGCTGTAAGCATTTCTTCCCATTCTGTGTCCCTGATGAATGAAATCCCCAAAGATGCTATTCATTTGAGAGAAAAGCTGTCATTTCTTGATAATTCTGAGGCTGCTATTGAAACCAGCAAAACAGCCACATGTTATAGGCAGTCATGCACTCATCTAGCTTAGACCTTGTGTGCTTATTGATCAGCTAGAACAACCTTTTCAAAATGTATATAATTGGATCTAGTGAATCACTTTCAATTTAGTATATCTTAATAAAGTTCTACACAGTGAGATAAAGTTCCATAAAGGAATTCCATTATATTACCTTCCAAAATAATTCCACAGCAATATATTCCTTCTAAAGTTATTTGGAAAAAAAAGTTCTCTTACTTTTTTCAGAGGCAGCCTCAAAATGGTAAAGCTGTGTCATAGTTAAACATATCATTACTTTTGTGAAAAGTTAAAAGACAGTTTCCATAAAATGTCATGAGCTACACTGCATGTATATAATATGGCAGGCATAAGCAGAGGTTGAATTTCAAAGATATACTTGAGTGAATACTTCATAAAAATGAAAGCAAAGGTATATTCCATTTCAAGGTTTCGTCTGTTTATGGCTACATGATTTCATAATCCATGAAACAGTGTGATTTTCCCCAAAGACTAAAATTTCATCTTAAGGTAGAAATGGACAATCTAAAGCCCCATGGTTTTAGACAGTTTCTGTACTTTTTTGTGCTGTTGTTTTCCTATAGTAAACATTTTGTTTCTTGTTCTACAGAACTCTACACCCAAACTATCTATCTATCTATCTATCTATCTATCTATCTATCTATCGAGAGAGAGAGAGAGAGAGAGAGAGGAGAGAGAGATGTGAAACACATGTAAATAGTAAAAACAGGAGGATGGATGGATGGATGGATGGATGGATGGATGGATGGATGGATGGATGGATGGATAGACAGACAGACAGACAGACAGACAGACAGACAATTTCCAATCTACATTGCTGAAAATATATCCCCCTTCTATCCCCCATCATCATTCCATCTCCTGCATCACAACATTTATCAAAAAATGTTTGGTATGGTCTCAAAAGTCACCCAGAGATTTCCAAAATGTGTTTCAAGATGCTTATCAAAAATCATTTTTTATTCCCTTATGTCTGCAATACACCTTTCAATTTGGTGTCAGTTGGTGTCATGTAGATGATCAAATCCTTGGCAGCTTTCCAGCCGATGTGGGTCAGCAGGGTAAAATATATTTTATGCAGCTTCAAAAACCAACTAAGAAAGAGATTTAATAAGTGGAGCTTTATTTTGGCTACTCTGTCCTGATCTTTGCAGCTGAATGGAAAACAAACAAACAAAAACAAACATGTTCCCTGTTCACCAGCAAAATTGGGGCAGGAAATTCTGCTATTACACCAATTTTAGTCTTTCTGCAGTTATAAATGATCAGATAAATCTTCTCCATATGCATTTTAGTTTTCATTGTGTAGTCTAAATAAAGTTAAGGTTAATGTAGATTTTAAGAATCATTATATTACAAGTACCATACTGAGCATATGGAACAGATATGAACATAGACTGTGCTTGAAAATGCCTTTATGTGTCTCAGCACAAGAAGTATTTTACAGGAAAGAAATAGTAGGTAAATAAAAATGGTTAACTTATCACTAATTGTTAGAACAGGAACACAGAAAATATAAGATGAAAGCAGGAGAGCAACTGGTTGCAGAAGGATTTAGTTTTCCATGGTTTTCGTATACAGCGTTAAGAGAAAGATTTAAGGTAGATAGTAGGACATTTGTAACTGAGCAGCAGAAGTTTGAAATTTGAAGTTGAACTGTGTAGAAATGATGAACATGTAATTGCTGAGATGTGTCAACTTTTACTGAACTTTTAAATGGAAGAACAAGTGAAAGACTGTATGATAAAATGGGCTAAGAACTTTGTGCCTAATGTATTGATGGAACAGTGGGAAAATAAGAAGTTAAAAGAACTGAAATTTGCATTATGTTATAACTTAAAAGATATTTTTTATAAAATGATGTACCATTGGTATATGACTCCAGAAAAATTGTCTAGCATATATAAAGGTTATTCAAATCTATATGGGAAATGTGGACAACATGAAGTGTCATTTTATCACTTGTAAAAAAGCCAGAAATTTTTGGATTCAAATGCATATAATGATACAAAGAATTTTAAAAATCAATATT
This sequence comes from Liasis olivaceus, assembly GCA_030867105.1. Classification (NCBI taxonomy): domain Eukaryota; kingdom Metazoa; phylum Chordata; class Lepidosauria; order Squamata; family Pythonidae; genus Liasis; species Liasis olivaceus. Next base: position 31,861,683 of record CM061354.1, on the reverse strand, counting down.
CAACTGAAGCCAGATCTTTTCTTGCTGGGATTAATGGACAGTCAATTAGAAAAGAGCTGTGGAAGATTATTTTTATCTATGATTACTGCTGATTATTGTTTAATTATATATGAGTTTTAGTTATCAAGTTTATATAGCCGCCCATTTCCATACAAGACTGGGCTCTGAGTTTTAATCCTATGTTAGCCACACAGAGTTGCTTTAGTGAGACAGGCAGCCATATCAGTTGATTAAATAAATAATACAATTACTCAAAACCACATCTTTCTGATACTGTCTGGTTTCCTACATTCCTGGCAATTCTTAATTCATGGAACTTATACGTTGAACTGTCAGGGAACTTCCTTTCAGACTAGTCCCTGGCTAGTCTGACTTCCCAAAGCCATATTCCATTTATTCCATGTTAATGAGCATTTCAACACAGATTGCCAGCTCAGTGAGACCAGATATAGCCATTACTTCAGCATATAATGCTGTATGTGCCCTTGGATGATATCTTGATGTCTTGGTAAAGGGTTTTTTTTTCATAATGAAGTCATTTGTAGACTACATTCTAAAACATTTGGAAGAATAAAATGTATATTTGTTTATTTTATATTTCAAATTTCAAATATATATTATTAAATTAATCAATATCCGCATGCTTCTTATCTTAGTTACTTCAGACTGGGAAAAGAGAAACCTTGTTGCTGATAAAAGTTTCTACTTAACTTTAAAAATTAAAGGATTAGATAAAAATGCCATTAATAAATAAATAAATAAATAAATAAACATGCAGACATCTTTGATCACAACAGAAGTACTAAAATTCAAGCAAAATAAATATCTGTCCTTGTACAAAACTACATAAATAAAATTCAGCCAGCACAGCAACATAAAAACACAAGTGCTAGAAACAAAACAATGCCCCCTCGATATATTCCAATGATCTTAAAACAATCTTAAAATGCCTCAAGGAATAAAAAATGTAATCATGACCATAATGTAGAGACAACAAAATCTGCATAAATATAAGTAAATAAGAATTCCAGTTCAATGCACTGAAATATTTTCCAGTTAAATTAAAGTGGCTTTCTAGAAAGTGCTTATGCTGGGCTGCTTTTATCTCTAAAAAAGAGGAGTAGCTTTTAAAACATTTTGCCAGTTGCTCTTAGAAAGGCACAACAGCAGTGGTGCTAAGCAATGCTATTAAGTATGCTGTCATAGACCATCACATAGGCTCAGACACTTAGTCTTACTAACAATACAGTAGAGTAAGCTGGATCATTTGAATAATGATAACACTGTCAGGGCTCTTGTGTGATTCCCCCCCCCCCCCAAGCAATTCACCTTGCATTACAGGTTTATTGTACTTTATAGTAGGCATCTGTAAATGTGCAGATTGGCGCTGGTTTCTCATTCACACCCACTGCACGTACTGTACAGTTTTAACTGACTTGCTTTGGAAGGATTCACAGTAGTTGCTAGGAAACCTTTCTGTGTTCTTTTCACTTCTTATATGGCATTAGCTTTTCAGCTGATAAGGCTGTACTGTTAGGTACAGAGGGATTTAAGCTGAATCAAACAATGACAGTGGGGCTGCAAAACCGATAAGCAAAAAAGAAGGAAGAAATAGCACAAATCCTTGTTCTTAGACAAGTAATGTACAGGATTAGGGGGAAAATGGAAATGACACAGCATATTTTCTTTCACTATTTGTCATTTTACATTGCCTTTTAAATGGCCCCCAAATCATATTCTTATTACAGTTTTCATAAATATTTTAAACAATGTTAATTTTCTCAATATATTTCCTCAATAAAAGGTAATGAATAAAAAACTCATTTGAAAGCTTTCTGCGCATATTGGATAAAATCATGTGGTGCAGGTACCTGCATATAGTTTGTGTGTGTGTGTGTGTGGTTTGTTTGGTTTCAGTATAAGAAGTTATGTAGATTTGACACTACTACACAGTAGTAGTTACTACACAGTTACTTCGGGAGACGATTTCAAAACTTCCAACTGTTCTGCATTCATTGAAAGAGGATAGTGGTTGTACCCTCACAGGATTGCCTTCACAAATACAGCAGCAGGTAATAATTACAGTGTACATCTCTCTCTCTCTCTCTCTCTCTCTCCCTCTCTCTCTCTCTCTCTCTCTCTCTCCTTCTCTTTCTCCTTCTCTCTCTCTCTTTATGGTATGGGTGGCCTTTGTTATTAGATAAATAAAGACTACATTAAAATATGGATCACTCTCATACTCCATCTGGGAGATTTCATGAAGATTTCAAATGACCCAGAAAGTAACCTATTCAGATAAGGAAATAAATGAAAATAGTATGTTGCCTTTTTACTACTGTTTCAGATTTTTATAAGCAAATTCAGGATTTTTTCCTCATAATCGGGTGTAGAAGTTCCCATAGGAGATTCATTTCGCAGAGGCAGAGAAGGGGGAATTATCCAGTGAGTGTCTTCTTGAGGATCCATGAGAGCAAGGGAATACCACAACTGTAAGGCAGAGATAGACAACATTTTGCAGGTGATGGATAGGAGTATCTGAATATCTTTGCTTTCTATCTTAGCTTCCTACTTACATAACCAACTTAAAAGAAAAAAAATCTCATACCCCCCCAATTCCCCAAATTGATTGAACGGCGCTTCGAAAGAGAAAGATTTTGAGTGCATAGGATAAGTGCTACAAAGAGGGGTGTTTCAGCCTCTCCCCATCCTGGTGATGGAAATATTTTCATGACAAGACAGATTTGAATTCTCCTTAAAAGTAAAAAGAAAATGTGGGGACTAATGTATGCAGCTAGTTTTTATAGGCTTAGACAATTTTGTCTACCTGTGATAATGTTGTTTTAACTTTACCCTGCCTAATTGAAATGGCTTAAGTGAGGCATTCTTTCAGAATGTCTTCACAACATTTTTGGTAAGATTAGAATTACCTGTCCACGTGTAAAACAGCTATTTCTACTTTGAAGGCTTTGTACACATTTATTGAAGTTATTCATACTTAATTCTTGCATAATATTGTTCATGGATGTCTTAAAGAAGCTACCTTTTAACTAGTCATCATTATGGTAGTGAAGGCACATTAAGCTCATACCAGCTTCTTCTATGCTTGCAATGTATAATATATCCCTGAGTAGAGTACTTTGTGTGAGACAGAATACACATTGTGGGTACTATATAAAAGATATAAAGTCACAGATCTGGATGAAAATTGGGAGTGCAAAAACTGGTCTTTACTGTTATAATTCCACTTATTAATGGTCCTCTGTCATACAGTGAGCTATGGAAATTTCATCTGTATTCCATTCCCAATTGGTACAAGAGATGTGTCAGTATACTTTTATACAATGGTACAGTTATACCCCATCAAGAATGTGCGTCGTATAATATTGGACTCTTTTTCTTCCTCTTTTCAAACTATTGACTTTTTTGATAGCCTGAAATGACATTTTTAAAGGTTAAATGCAAAGGCACTGGTGAATCTCTTCTACCTTCAAGACATATATTATATATCTGAGAAAATTTTGCAGTGTCCGTGGCACATTCCTATACCTCCTCATTCATGATTTCACAGTACTAAGCTATGCATTTCAAATCATTATCTTGAATAATAACCAACACAGCATTTCTTAAATGAAAAAAATAAAGCTTTGTATTAAACAAAAAGCAAAACAAAGATGTAACTGAAGAAGGTTATATAGAAAGGGAGACTGAGGATTGAAAAAAGGCCTTTTATACTGGAAATGATGATGTTACATAATAAGGTTGACTATTGAAGTTGTATATTCCTCTGGTCTTTTCTATTTTGACATTCCCAAAAAAAAAAAAAAAAAACCACATACTCTCACACACACAAAACAGCATAAGGAAAAAATCCATCATCCATTTATACTAATATACTCCCATTGAGTTTAATTGCAATAAATATTGACTGTATTATTTTCACAAAGCATTCTCCTAATCATCATATTAGGGATTTGCAATAAGTTATTTAACCCTACAAATGTTTTCAATTAATCTAACCCTAGAAATGTTTTCAACTTAGCAAAAGGATCCCCAGGTTCATTAATTTCCATTTGCATCATCAAACTCTGAAGTTCTTTATCAAGAATTATATTACAGATAACAGAAGCAGTGTCTGCTGTAATATTTTGCAGACATTCATGTACATTTGAATACAGGGTATTGGAGTGTATGTGCACATAACCCATATATCCTAATAAGCCTGCATAGTCAACTGTTTGAAAGGGAAATGATAAGTTTAACATTGTGGAACTGGAAGAATGTACTTATAAAATCTTTTATATAATCTTCAACTGTGTCTATTTTTAAACAGGTCAGATGGCATGCAACATGTTACTGAGGAATTGTGGAGAATCTTTAAGAATACTAATGTATGTGTGACACAGCTAGATTAAAGCCTTCTGGATGTCTGGCTTTGACGTTGCTCAACACAGTGAAATATGAAATAAATCAGCTACACATTGACAACTTAGGCATTAGCTAATTGAAATGGACTAGAATTGGGCACTTTTATACTGACCATGCTGACCAGCATATGAAAAAGAAAGATGGAATGGTGTTGCTTTCATATGGAAGGCTATAGCAAAGACAGTATTGGGTACAATGAAGTCAATGACCAAATAGGACTTAACAGACACCTTTTAAGATCCAGGTTTATACTCCAAACAGTGATGTATAAAAAGACAGGTTAGCAAGCTTTATGGTCAATTTCAACCATAAATTAACAGAACATGCAAGCAAGATGTGCTGCATGTGGTTGAAGACTGAAATGCCATATTTGAAATATTAAGGAGGAAAAAATATGTTGGACTGTATGGATAGGAAACAGAAATGAAGCAGGAGAGTGATTTGTCATTTTCTACCAATCCAATGATTTCTTCATTGTTAACACATTCTTCCAACAACCAAAATGATCCTTAGATACATGACCATCACCTAATACAGAGAAATAAAATTCTTTGTACAAAGAGATGGAAGAGCTCAGTTACAGTATAACAGCAAAGATGTAATCAGGGGCTGACTGTAGAACAAATCACAAACTGTTTTTGTGCAAATTGTAAATCAAGCTAAAGATGAGAGAAAAAAGGTAACCACTTTCCACACCACCATCTCAAGGATAACATCACAAATTATTTTGAAGACCTGAACCTCATTGATAGGGAACCAGAGGAATTGTGAAATGAAATCAAAGACATTGTTAAGGATCAAACATGCAATGAGCCTACCAAATACCAAAAAAAAAAAGAAAAAGAAAAAAATCCAGGAGAAAGCAAACTGGATATCAAAACCGAAGGTGAAATTGCTGAAATACCTACAGAAATAGAGCAAGCAACAGAAGAATCAGATTCTGATTAAACTATGCCAACAAATCTGGAGAATGACACAGTGGCCATCAGATTGGAAGAAGTCAGCCTATGTAAAATTACCAAAGAAGGAGATTTAACAGTGTCGGCAAGCTAATGTACTATATCCTTAATTTTACATGCTAGCAAAATAATGCTTAAGGTCATGAAATGAAGATTAGAAAAATGAAAAAGGGTTCCAGATGTTCAAGGTATTTCCTTTAGAAATGCCAAGAAACATGAGTTATTATTGCTGTATAATTGAGAAAGCCAAATAATACAAAAAAGGAAGTAAATATCTACTTTGTGTTGATCATGTCAAGCTCAGATGTGCTTAGAAATCTCAGAACATCTCATTGTCCTCATACAAAACCTTTATATAGGTTGGGAAGCTACAGTCTGGATCGAATATGAAAAAAAAAAAAAAACGAGACTGACTCCAGTTGACAAAGGAGTAAGACAAGGCTATATACTCTCCCCTTATTTATTACATCAATATGTTAAATACAGTGGTACCTCGGTTCACAAACGCTTCTGTTCATGAACAATTCGGTTCATGAACAGCTCCGGTCGCAAAATTTTGCCTCCGTCCACGAACTCCGCATCGGGTTACGAACAGGATCCGCGGCCATTTTCCCTCCCGTGACACGTGGTCGCGGCTTCCTGTAGGGAGGGAGACTCTACCTCCAAGCAGTAACCGCCTCCCCACCCGCCTTCCTGTCCTCCACGCCAGAAGTCGTGTCGAGCAAGGTTAGCTTTCTCTCTCTTCGTACTGTACTTTGTGTCATATTTTTGCGGTTTAAAAACAAACAAACATATGGTTCAGAACGGATTAACCGTAATTACATCGAACCTTATAGGGAAATTTGATTTGGGACGTGATCAAAAATCGGTTGGCGACCAAATTCGTAGGGGTCAGAACGGATTAACTGTATTTACATTGAACCTTATGGAAAAATTTGATTCGGTTCACGACCAATTCGGTTGGCAACCAGAGTTGCGGAACGAATTAAGTTCGTGAACCGAGGTACCACTGTATATATTGAGATAAGATGGATCAGGATACAAGCATGATTTTAAAATTAAACATCAGTAATCTACACTGTACTGATGTCAGTACTGTGATAGCTGAAAATGCTAATCTGCAAGCTCCAGTAGGAAAAGTTGAGGAGCACAGTGAAAAAAAAATGGACTAAGATTACATATAAAGAACAAACTAATGACAACAGGCACAGTAACCAGCCTTAGAACTGATAATAAAAATAATAGCGTATGGAAGATTATCTGCCTTTTAGGATCAAAAATAAGGGAACAAACAGTAAGAAATATACCACATAATACCACTTGGCAGGATACCAATAAAGGCTTTGGAAAAGATATTCAGATATCATGATGTGTTTATATCTAAAAATATTAGAATCATGCAAGCAATTATCTTTCCTGTTATACATTATGGAAGCAAAAGTTGAACTTTGATGAAGCAGGACAGAAAAAGTATTAACACTTTTGACTCTTGATGTTGGAGAAGACTCCTGAGAATACCATGATACCCAAGAAAACAAACAAATGGCAGATTGAAAATACCAACCCAGAGTTCTCACTCAAGATACAAATAGACAGGCTCAAATTATCATATCTGGACACAACACAAAGACCTAGCTTCCTTGAGAAGTCCAGAATTCTGGAAAGATGAAAGGGAAGAGAAGAGGATGACCCATAGCAAGGTGAAGGGCCTGAAATCAAATTCAGCCCCTTAATTATATGCTATGAAAGTTGGGGTGGGGTCTTGTTAATTACACAATCAACAAATATGTTCTCAAATCAGAGTAACTTTTGTAGTTATTTGTCCTGGTTAGGGTTTCTTGGGAATATACCAGTTCTGGAGAGTTATAAATATTTTAAGTCTTACCATTCATTCCACCTTACTGTTCTACAAACTCTGGCTGTGATATTTTCTGACTTGTTCTAGATAGCTCACATGATTTTATGAAATATACAAGAGACTTAATCCTATATAAATATGCATCAGTATATAACAGCAGGTTTTTATTATTGTTTAAAACACTTCTTCTTTGTACACACAGAGTCTGTCCATCTGAGGGTTTTTTCCCCTTCTATCTCTGTCTATCATCTATCTATCATCTATCTATCTAGCTAGCTATCTAGCTATCTATCTATCTATCTATCATCTAGCTATCTATCTAATCTATCTATATTGCAAATTTAGTAAGTGGTTCTTTCTGTAGCAGAATTTCAAATTTCATCACATTTTCCCAAAATAGCACTTAAAAACAGGTGTTTGTGGGGGGGGGGCATTTTAAGGGTGAACACCTCAAGCCTCCTGCATCACTTTCTATAATCTTTGGCATGCTTCATCCCCTCATAATAGTTTCATCTGTCTTCATATTTATGACCAAAAAAAAAAAATTCACTTGTATTTCTCTCATGCTAGACTATGGGAAGAACAAGCTTGGTGTGGTAGTTAAAAGTGGTGGACTAGGAGCAGGGAGATCTGAGTTCTATTTATGCACAAAAATGGCTGCCTTTGGGCCAGTCACTTTGTCCTAGCTCTAGAAAGAAGATATTGTTCTTCTTCAAGTGCAAAATCACTTCTGAAATGTTGCCAAGAAAACTACATGGATGAGACATGTAATCACCAGGAGTCAAGATTAACTGAAAGGACCATAGCAAATTATGAGACGGTGCTCTTTCTTTCTTTCTTTCTTTCTTTCTTTCTTTCTTTCTTTCTTTCTTTCTTTCTTTCTTTCTTTCTTTCTTCTTTCTTTCAATTTGCTCTGCATTTTGACATCAAGTCAGATTTTATTACTTCTGGAATGATGCTGACTGGGTTCATTTCTGGATCCCCTACAAGGAAAGTGTATTGGGCAATTTCTGCACACAACTACTTAAGCACACATCAGTATAACCAGCATTTTTCATAAATACTCATTTTAGAATTTACATCATGAGTGATCTCATGCAATGTTTAAACCTCAGAATTTATGATTTTGGGGGTTTTGGGGTGTTCTTTTTCATTTCAACATAGGAAAAAGATTGACTCACTTTGAATTAAATCTTGCATGGAACTTTTTCTCTGGGATATTGCTTTACACTCAAGCATGATTGAGAGATGGCTTTTGCAATTAAAAAAATCTGCTGCTTGTTTGTATCCATATTAATGGGGACAGAAGTGAAGTGTATTATTATTTTAAGGAACTGACAGGACCATCCCCAAGTTGGAATAATTCTGGTAATTGGTTTCCCCAAAAGCAGCCTTCACAATGGAAAAAGATATCACTGAGAGGGAAAGGGAAAGGGAAAGGGAAAGGGAAAGGGAAAGGGAAAGGGAAAGGGAAAGGGAAGGGAAAGGGAAAGGGAAAGGGAAAGGGAAAGGGAGGAAGGAAGGAAGGAAGGAAGGAAGGAAGGAAGGAAGGAAGGAAGGAAGGAAGGAAGGAAGGAAGGAAGGAAGGAAGAGAAAGAAAGAAAGAAAGAAAGAAAGAAAGAAAGAAAGAAAGAAAGAAAGAAAGAAAGAAAGAAAGAAAGAAAGAGTAAAGGGTGTCTATATTTGAGGTCATTACAATCAAATTTCATTGTCATCCAATTTTCTTTTTCAGTGATTCTGTGCTGGCAGCATTTTCTACTGCAAAACAACTGATTCATTTTTAATTATGCTTAAATTAATTTGCTTATCCAGCTTTCCATTATTCCTTTCTCTTTCTCCCACCCTTTTCACCTATATGTTATCTTTTAAACTATATGTATCTTTTCTAATGTTATAATGTAACATTATAGCCATTTAATTGTTTTAAATTGTGTACATTTTTACTTGGTCAGGCTCACTTGTTCATTTATCCCACCCATCATCATCTTTATCATCACTGACATCACGGACAACAACATAAAATCATTGTGTCCATCTATCTTCCTCCTATATCTTGGGACTGTAGTGGTCCCTCCCTCCCTCCCAAACACACATACACAGATTCATCTCATTTAGATTTGAGCCCTATAGATAGATGTCTCTATGTGTGTGTTAAGTAATGACATCAGAATGATCAAGAATAGAAAAGAGAACTTAGTCACCTTTAGCTAGCAAATAATGTCTGGGACCCTTAAGAATGATGTGGAGACAGTCATTGAAAACTCCTTTAATCATTTTATGAGCTTTCAAGTTTCTGCTGCAACCTTTCTGCAAAAGTCATCCAGTTCTGATAAAATACAAAAGGAATATTAGTGCTGCTAGGCTTATATATCTTTTCCATGCTAGATAATGGAAGGGCATAGCTCTGTTTTTGCTATCTCACACTTTAGAATCAAGAACGAGTCTAGAAGGGCTAACCTGCCAGATGACACAAAGTCAGTTTGAATTCTGATGTAGTCATGAAACATGTTGGGCAGTCCATTTTTTTTAATCTGCTTTCAGTCGTGACCGATTCTACGGAGACTGCCCGGATGAGTCCCTGCAGCTTTCCTGGCAAGGCTTTTGCAGAAGTGGTTTGCCATTGCCTCCTTCCTAGGGCAGAGCCCAGCTGACAGTAGCAGGAAATCAAGTCTCTTCCATTGCATTGCATTGTGTCCAGCAACCGGCAACTAATTCCTGTTTTCCCATGCAAGGCGCTGCTAGCATTTTTCCTCCCACTGCGAGTCCCTATTTATCTACTCGCTTATGCTTTTGAACTGCTAGGTGGGCAGGAGCTAGGAACGAATGATGGGAGTTCACCCTGCCACACGGAGCCTGGGCTCAAACCGCTGAAGTGTCAACCATTTCTGACCGGTAACTTCCAGCGTCATTAAGCCGCTGTGCCACAGTGTCCCCCTTCTGGGCAGTCTTTACATAGCCCTAATATTTATGTTCCATCTTTTCCTAAATCTTATCAAGTTAGTAGATGGTTAATTTTAAAAATGCAAATAACCAACACTATACTATCTTTAACCAGACAAGAAGATTCTGACCGTTGGTGTTTTGTGTTATGAAGTTAATTTCCTGAAATTCCCTCTACAAGCAGTGGTATTACATTACAATGATACATGGAATAGAGCAGTAGTGCCAAATCCATTAATATTATGATTTGAATCTTATTCTTAATACTTTGAAAACATCTTGGTACTATTGATATATAACCACAAATATATTACCACTATACAATTAATTTGCTTTTTGGGGAAACACATTTGGATTTTATTTTTCATTAGAGTTCATTTCTGGACAAATAAAACACTCTTTCAATAGCAAGCAAATGTATGGAAAAAAAGAAAGAAGTACATAGTCAGATATGTGCAGACAGGTTATATGGTGACTGTGGTCCAAATTCTCAAGGTAGTTTGCCATGAAAATGCAGTAAACCATTGCCTACTTAACAATTTTGCATTTCAAGACCAACCTTAAGTGAGATTAATAATTTATCATGTATTTAAAGGAGCTATTTCTATAACATTTTACATATATAGGAATAAAGAATATATATAGGCACTCTATGTATAAGTATAGTAAGCATACATATCTATCTATATAGATAACTCTCATGTCTGTAACCTTCAAATGGGTGAAATGGTGCATCATAGGGCAACAATTTCTGAACCAAGGTACTTCAAATGGGCTAACTTACAGAATGTGTCTAAAATCCGGCACCCATTACTCCCATGGGATTGAAATTTGAAAAAAATTGTGGCTGCTTCAGCAATGCTGCACTGCTGTGCCTTCACGGTCAGCCCAGGTCACGTGATCATCATGGGCATATCCTTAACCTCTTTTCTGCCTCCGTCTGTCCCCTGTGCACAATTGGCTGATGGCCAGGCCCAACGGGCAGGTGGTGATTGGCTGGTTTGGAAAAGAGGCAGAAATGTGAAATCTCTTAATGCTGGTGGGTGTTAAAGGAAGGATGAGGAAGTGACTAGGATTCATAATGGCAAACAGGTAAGCCCTCTTCCTCCCTCAAGGGAGAGAACCCTTGAGGCGTGTCAGAATGGTGTGTGGGGTGCAGTTCTCCTCATGATCCATGGCTCCCTTTGTTCCACCTTTCCCCGACAAAATAGTAGACAGTTCTGTGGGTCAGCTGAGGAGAAGGAGGAGGAAGAGGAGGAGGAGGAGGAGGAGGAGGAGGAGGAGGAGGAGGAGGAGGAATGGGCTTTACTGGAACTCTCCTGAGGTTTGTGAGAGGAGCACAAATGGCACAAGCCTATATTATATGTGGAAAAGAAGGGAGGGAGGGAGGGAGGGAGGGAGGGATGTGTATCTTTCTAAAAGTAAAACACTTGAGCAATTTAATTATTTTTTTATGGTAGCACTGTCATTTTATTATTTTATTTATTTTAAATGTAAGGGGATATTTGCTAAAATAATCAGGAATTTAGTCTTGAACCACATCTGGTATGTCACTCAGTAAAAAGAGCTACTGGCAAGAAGATAATGTGCTAAGTTTTGGTTGTTTTTCTCTCAGTCCATAAGTTGTAAGGAAAGCTGGTAAGCTGAAATACTAATTAGATTGCTTTATGCTGTTTCTGGAATTTGGGGGAGATAAAATGCCTCATAAAACTAAGAAGCAACCTAACTCCTCCTCCTCCTCCTCCTCCTCCTTTAACAGAAAAACCCTTTCTCAGAAATACTCCTCCCAGATCCAACTTCAGCTTTGAGTAAAAAAAAAAAAAAGAAAAGGTATCTGAACTTCTCAGGTGAAAATTATGGCTGAAACTCCAATTCAAATGGGAAATATACAGAGAGCTATTTTCATTCCCAAAATTCTGTTGGATATTACACTTTGGGATATGACTATTTTTGGGACTCTGGTTATGTTACAAATTATAAATATACTGTATTTTACTAAATACAAAATATACTGATATTACTGTATCAGTATATGCTATAAAATTGATAAAATGACGAGGGGGGAATAAAATATAGCATTAATTAAAAATCAAAGAACAAGAAGCTAATAATGAAGGAAATGGAAATTAATTGCAGCTTTAGCTGTCCTAAACCAAAAAAGATACAATGAGAAGGTGCCCTGCCAAGAAGGGGGGTGGGAGGGGACAGCCTCCTTAATTCTGCTTATCTAGAACATAAATAGGCAGAAACAATGGTAAAATATTTTCAGAATCTGTTTTACAAAGACTCTCAGTTCAGGATATTCTATTAAGCATATCTCACTGCCAAACACCTTTCCTTTCATACCCTGATTTGAAACTTAAATGCAGGACAGGAAGCTACAATCTGAATAGCATATGATGAAACAGACTGGCTTCAGATCAGCAAAGGGGTGAGACAAGGCTGTATACTCTCCCCTTATTTATTCAACCTATATGCATAATATATATTAAAGAGAGGCTAGACTGGAAGAAGTTGATTGTGGTTTTAAAACTGGAGGAAGAAGCATCAATAGAATGTGCTGTGCTGATGATGCTACACTGAAAGATAAAAAATGCAAAAGATCCACACATTCTAGTAATTAAAACCAAGGATCATAATGTAAATGGGACCAAGTTAAACAGAAAAATGACCAAGCTAATGACAACAGTCACAGAAACTAGCCTTAGAACTGACAGTGAAGATACTGCAGAGATCTTCTGCCTTTAGGGTCAAGTATCAACAGTAAACAAACCAGCAGTTAAGAAATATACTGCAGACTAGCACTTGGTGGGGTAGCAATGAAGGCCTTGGAAAAGATATTTAGATACTGTGACATGCCTATCCCTATGTGGATCAGAATGGTGCAGGCTGTGGTTTTCCTGTGACACCCTATGGAAGCAAAAGTTGGAATTTGAAGAACCAGGATTAGAAATGCTTTTGATATTTGGTGCTGGAGAAGACTCTGGAAAATACAGTGGAGAAATCAGACAAATGGCTCATCAAACAAATCAATCCAGAGTTCTCACTCAAGGTACAAATGACCTGACTCAAATTATCATATTTTGGATGTGTTATGTGAAGATCTAGCTCTTCTGAGAAGTCTATACTGCTGGAAAAGGTGAAAGGAAAGAGAAAAACAGTATGACTAACAGCAAACTTCATGGACTAGATAACAGAAGTGTACTTTTGGAAGACCTAAAGGACAAAATTGGGACAGATGATCCTGGAGAAGGTCTATCTATGTGGTCACTAAAAATTAACACCGACTTGGTAGCACATAATCGATGGATGTTATATTCTGAAATTTTCCTGGTAGAAAAACTGTGGAAATTACAATGTAGAAAATTAGGAAAGGAAATAAAAGAAGTATTGAACATACATACATACTAGAAATCAGACTCTGGATGCATATCATACTTTTAGTACTACGATTAAGCTGGAGCACTGAATTTTGAATGAACTGAGTATGGTATGGAATATAAAAACAGGGGGAAAAATATTTACTTTTCATTTGAAAGAAAAGAAGATAAAATCCACATTTTTTTTTTTTTAGGATAATTCATAGTGATTACAATGACATCAATTTTCTTTTCTTTTAGATTTATAAAGATTCATGCTATGCAAATATTGATATAGCCAGTGAGCAGATGGATGCTATTCGTTTGTTTTTTAAATGAAATAAATCTTCCAAAAATCTTGGCTGCACAGTTGGGGGATTTAACTGCACCCTTAATGTTACATAAATTCATGATATTATTGGTCTGATGAAATTTGGAAAGGCCGGAGGTCCACATGAAATAATTTAAAAAGTGGTACAAAAACTTCAAGGAGACAATAGCTCCGATATTTTTGGAAATATATCAGGCATCCTACAATACAGGCCCTGATAGCTTCATAATATGAAGCTTCTATAACTGTAATTTTGAAAACTGGTAAGGACAGTATGAATTGTAAAAGTTACTGCCCAATATCTTTGTTACATGTGGATGTTAAGATTTTAATAGCTACCTTGGCAAAAAGACTGCAGAAGGTGTTCTCCACAATAATTAATTGAGCACAATCTAGTTTCAAGAAAGGCCCTTAGGCTTTAGATAATATTAAACTCTTGGTTGATATAATAGCACTATGGGCTGATAAATATGAATAAGTGGTTTTAGCATAATTGGATGCAGAAAAGGCTTTGATATGGTACAAATTAAGTTTTTGTTGGTAAGAGGTCCTGGAGGGTGTAGGTAAAAAATTTAGGCTTTGTTTAGTATGCCTTCTACCTTTGTCTTAAGATTATGCTCAAGAACAATAGTGACAATTAGATTTTGCTTAATGATTGCTACAAATATGCTACTATAATTAAAATAAAGTATTATATCATCAGTTGAACAGAATAATGAAGATGGGGCCACAAGAAAACTAAGCCTGATAGAAAAATCTGATTTAATTTTTGAATTCAGCATGACAATAGTTGAAACACCCATTACAATCCATGTTGTAATGTTGTTGACAAATGTTATTAATAATATGAAATTTATCATAATAAGATTTAACTTTTATTTTTAACATTCAATAAAAATGTTACATGTTTTATAAATCAGACTATAAACCCATCAGGTCTGGCAGGAGAGGCATGTTACAGATTCTGTCAACCAAGGAATGTCACCTGAAGGGACCCAGGAGGAGAGTCTTTTCTGCCACAGCACCCACCCTTTGGAATATCATCCCCCCAAAGTTAGTCTGGCCCCAACTCTGCTGGCCTTTCAGAAAGGTCTTCAGACATGGCTTTGTCATTGTGCCTGGGATCCAGTGGCAATACGGAGCCTCTTAGTTGGTTATATTTTTAGCAATTGTATGGTTTGTACTCTCCTGCAAATTAAGTTTTAAATTGTTTTAATTGGTTTTTGATCATTTTCATTTTAGTAGTTTATTTGTAGCTGCTTGTTGTTTTTTTGTTCTGAATTGTGTGAGCTGCCAAGAGTCACATACGTGAGATAGGCAGCTATATAAATTGAATGAATGAAAGGCTGACTGACTGACTGACTGAATCTGGTCTAACATAAGAGACTGTTGGATCAGACTAAAGTCCTATTAGGTCTAGATTATTATTTCTTGGAGTGGCTTTTCTAAGAACTTCAGAATCCCATAATTATATTCAGGAACTAGTATTCATAAGGATTCTGGTTTGGACTTGACAGATCCATATTGTCAACATGACTAATAACTCCTGATAGTGCTATCATGTCAACAGTGAAATCAAGTTTGGAACACACCCAC
The DNA here is from genome assembly GCA_030867105.1 of Liasis olivaceus. Taxonomy (NCBI): domain Eukaryota; kingdom Metazoa; phylum Chordata; class Lepidosauria; order Squamata; family Pythonidae; genus Liasis; species Liasis olivaceus. The sequence goes on along the minus strand of CM061354.1, from coordinate 31,846,215 downwards.
ATGTAGCATATTATAGAAGAAACTTGGCATAATCTAACGTGTCATAAGCCTGGCAGAATCATGTGTTTAATTAACAACTTTTCAGATCTCGGTGCAAATTCTCTGACAGGAACTGGTTTCACTAGCAGCACAGAGAAGGAGAAAGGATACTTAATCCATACAATGAAATGAAGCAACTTCCATTAAAATTATTGTTTCTTCAAAACAACAACTCATTGTAATAAGGTACACAACTATTATTGGCAAAGTGATTATTAAACAAGTTTGTTTTGTTTCTTTCTTCTAATTGCAGGTCCCATGAGGAAGAATTGGTATACAAGAGCAGTGTTTGCTTCAGATCAATAGGCACCAGATTGTCCAGTACCATTCATTTAAAGCACATGGGTAAGTGTGTACTAAATATGCTAAAAAATCTGGCTGGTCTTTGGTATTCATATTTATCTCATCAATTTTCAGCCTGAAATGAGATTTGTGCCAGAGACAGAGGCATGTCTTATCTAATGAAAATGAATCAGCCTAGATTGCAATTCCTAAATAGAAATCTGTAAGTTTTCCAACTAAGTCACAAGCTTCTAAAAGAAGCTGGTAATAATAAAACTTGTAATCAGCTTAAACCTGCTTTTAAAACTGGCTAACAGTAGGATCTCATTGAGAAATGTACATCTGAGATGATGCCAGTGATACTTAGCACAGCTGCTCATGGATGTGTGCCTAATTGAATGTTGTTTGTCTCAAGATTTTCCAGTGCACCATTTCAAGTGGCATCCTGCAGCTGATGTACCATATAACCCACATTAACACCTCACCTGCAAAACACATAATTACATACAAAAATCACTGATTAGATGCAAAATGTGAACAAATGCCAGTGGTTGTATTTCAAGAATCATCCATGCCTGTGCACACAGCAGAAAGATTGAATGCATTGTTAGTAAGCATTACATTTATATTCTATTTTTCTAAATAAGATTTTCATTCAAAGAAAAGAGAAGGAATAGATGTATAAATTTAGGCAGTTTAGGTTTCTCTCTAACATATTGTAATCTAATAGTCACAACACATGTCCATTTTATTTTTAATCTCTTTTCTGTCTTTACAGTGTGTCTACTGCAAAGGCAGCATAATCCCTACATATCTTACTAATGTTAGTGATAAACATGGACTTTTTTCCCTTTTTATTAATTCTTTCCTATTATTATTATTATTATTATTATTATTATTATTATTATTATTTGAATTTCTCCCCCGCCCATCTCCCCCTAATGGAGGACTCTGGGAGGTTCACACAAAACATTAAAACCATAAATACATATAAATACATAAAACATAAAAAGTTAAAAAACGTTACTAAAAAAGAGGAAGAGAGTCCAAGAAGATGAAGGATCTGGGGCTGATGACAGCAGGGGTCTATGGGGCTAGCCATCCCCATATTATATTATATTATATTATATTATATTATATTATATTATATTATATTATATTATATTATATTCATTATGGGGATGCGGTGGCGCAGCAGCTTAATGACACTGAAAGTTGCGGTTCGAGCCCAACTCCATGCGGCAGAGTGAGCTCCTGTCTCATCCCCAGCTTCTGCCAACCCAGCAGCTCGAAAGCATCCATGAGTAGATAAATGGGTACTCTCACCCCAGTGGGAGGCAAAACACTGGCAACGCCTTGCATGGGAGACGGGACCAATTGCTGGTAACATGGAGGCTGCATATGCCTGAAAAAGGTGCAAAGCAATGGAAACCCCGCCTCCTGTGCTCGCCAGCTAGGCTCCACTCTAGGAAGGAGTCAATGGCAAACCACTTCCAAAAACACCTTGCCTTGAAACCTGCAGGGACTTGTCCAGGCAGTCACTGTAGAATCGGTCACAATTGAGTGCGGATAATATATATATATATATATATATTCATTATATTGAAGTTGAACTATTATTATATCTAACAGTAAAAGCAATATTTCTTCAGTTATGTTTTCATTGTCCTTAGGGAATGGATGTAGAAGAACAAATTGAAACTCAACATAGATGAAGTGGGGTTGTTACTGATTCTGAAGTCTGGACCAAAGGATCTGGAAGAAAAAATGTCTGTTCTAGATGAATTGCACTCCTTAAGGATTGGATTTGCAGTTTCAGAGTCCATTTGGATCCACCACTGATGCTAGATACCCATGTCATATCAGTCATAACTTCTTTTTTTTTTAATCATCTTTGGTTAAATCAACTGCATCCTTATTTGAAGAAGAGCCCTAGTTTCATTATGTCATATGCAGGGCATACTTTATAGGTCAGCTGTTAAAGATAGTCCAAAAATTTCAGCTGGTAAGGATGCATCAGTATGGGTAGTGAGAGGCAATTATACTACCATGTACTACCACTACCATTTAACTCTTAGAATGGAACATCTACTGTGGATTCTGCCACAGATATGTTTGACTTCCACATTTACTTATGCTTTCTCCCACGATGGGGCCCATGTTGTGGAACAAACTGTCATTACAATGAAGCAAGTTCTCTCCCTGTTGCAGTTTAGTAAACAGCTGTGTAAATAGGCATTCAATAATGATTTGAAATGTTTTAATTACATTGACCATTTTTATAATTTAATTAATATGTACTGCTTTGATAATGTTTTAATATTTCTCTCAATTATATTTCTGCTCTTGTATTTATATAATCTGGCCTAATCTGTTAAGAGAGTAGGTGGTATATAAACATTCCAAATAAATAAACCATAATTGGCTGGTTCCCAGGATTGTGCACTTGTTTTAAGGATCAGAGAGTTGTTTCATTCAAATCCCTGTGCACTCTGAACCACACTTTTGCTTTCAAATTGAAAGAACTGTACAGCCCTAATATACACCAATATCCTAGAACACAGTTCCTTGTATTCTTATGCAAATGGATAAGTGCCTATGCTGAGCAAGCAACAAAGCTGCTACACTGAGACAGAGGAAGTCACCATAAATCACATTGCAAAAGTTCTCCTATAGAGGAACTAGCTTTGCAAAGAGAGTTATCTGGAACTCTTATATAACTGTCAGTTATATAGCTAACATAGTCATAGGACTGAGTAGTGTATATTTAGCAAAATGCTCTAGAGAATCTATAAGGAAGATGAGCTGGCTGTGTGAAGAGGTCTGTATTGTCTACTGTATTGAAACACATAGCTTCATAACAGAACATAGGATTAAAAAGGCTGCACTGTTACAGTAGGAAAACTCTTTTCTCGATGGCAACAAATGTACTATAAAATGAAATCACAAATCTCTTCTTTATCTTTTGTCACTATGAATTTAACAGCTAAATATTTTCCAACTATTCATGTAGCAATTAAAGAGGATTGGCAACTGAATGTTTTAAAAAAATCAGTAACAAAAATCTGTCCCTGGACTGTAGTCACTGGCTTTCAAAAAAAAAAGAAAAGAAAAAGAAAAAATGCAAATCCAGGGCTGACAATATAGCCACCAATACTGCATGCCAAAAATAAAAAATGCCCATATAATTATCACAAACATCAAGGTGTAATCAAAGCTCTGGTGATCATGTTGTGAAATGAACTTTCCTTTTTAATTCTGAACAGTTGGATATTTATGCAATAAATTATATCAGTAACTATTACTTTATAAAGATAATGAAAGCCAAAGCACCTAGCCCAAGTTATAATGAATAGAACCCTTCATTAGCTAATTCTATCTCCATCTGTTCTTCAGACTATCCACAGAACAGCTAGAAATTTGTATTAAATATAACAAGAACAAAATGAAGTTATGATTTATTCAGGCTCCACTCAATGAGAGTTCTGCCTTGTGTTTTCTGTTTTAGTGCATCTCTGTACTAAAATTGTGAAATTACCTAATTTTCAGAACCTCTAAAGGTTCTGAAAACCTTCAGTTTTTGGTTCTCTCCCCCCCCCCTCCCCGGATGGCATCAAAATTACAGAAAGTGCAATAAGATAATGTTACATAATAGAAAAGCAGTACAAAAAAGCTATAGTGGAAAAACTAGAACATATAGCATTTTCCAAGCAAACATCCACACAAATACCCATTAGTTTCCATTGACTATGGCTACCACATCTGGGCTGCATAAAATCTGGATAATACTATGTGACTCTCAAGAAGTTTTTGAAAAACTCTTTAGGAGTTTTACAGTCAGTCCACTGTGGAGAAGCCCGACTTCAATCTAGACATCTCCCAAAATTTTCAAAATCAGATTAATTTGGTTCTGTATTTAGTATGCAGATTAATCTAGTACACTTCTCCAATGTGTGTGTGTGTGTGTGTGTGTACATGCATTTACACATATATATCTCCTAACAAGATATTTCCTTGCATAATCAGAGAGGACTGGTGTAAGATATTTTATTGTTGATATATTACTCCAGTTTTATTACAAAATGGACAGTGCATTTTCAAAATATTGCTGTAAATGTAATAAGCAAGTCAGATCATTTTTTCATATCTAGTAGCAATGCTGTAAAGTTCAACAATTCTGGAAAATGATTCATACTAGTATGACACAAATCTTAAAAGCTAAAAGTTTCGACTTCAACTTTTGATACTCCTATTAAATTTTATCAAACAATTCGTTCCCTCAAAGTACACTGAATTAGCTTTATATATGATAACTGCATGTGATCCTTCACTTGAAGAATGGATGATCAAGCTATGGGAGCATGCTTTGATGTCTAAAGTAACTTTGTACCCTAACAATAAATCTGACACAAATTTAATCTCAAACTGGAAATAATTCTTCAATTATGATCTTATACATTGATACTATACCATATCCAAAATTTGGGTTTCTCTATGAATAGAACCTATATTTGAATTTTAATGAGATACCTAAATCAGAATAAATTTTTCATAATATGGATTGACTTTATAATTTATTTAATTTAGTGAATAATCCCATTCAGTGATTTATATTGTATTAGCCAGAGTTCCTGATATTCACTTTTAGTTCATGTTTAACAGTGACTCTTAGTCTTTCACATGACATAATATATGCATATTATGTATATATTTCATCTGGCCATCCTACCAGATCCAGCAGAGAGGGCATGTTATGGATTCCATCACCTAAGGAAATACATTTGGCAGGCCCTAGGCAGTGGCCTTTTCTACTGTGGTGCCTGCACTGTGGAATCTTCTTTCCCCAGAGGTGAAGTTGGCCTCATCATTGTTTAGCTTCTGGACATCCCTTAAAACCTGGTTATGCCAGGAGACCTGGGGTCTCCAGGGAATGGGGAAATTAGTGAGGTGGCTCCCTTATTTTAAAATCCTTTTATTCTCTGTTTTATTTTTATTTTTTTCATGTATGGATTGATTGTTTTTAACTTTGTTGTATGCTGCCCAGAGACACTTGCGGTGAGATGGGTGGCTATATAAATTGGTTTAATAAATAAATAAATAAAATAATTAATGACATATTAGAATGCTATCGCCTCCATGGCATTTAAAAATCACTGGTTTATTTATCCATTATCATATTCTTTCATTTTTTCATACTCTCATTTGTTTATGTGCTTTCTTCAAAGTGTTCAATAAAGAAAAGATATTTCTTTGCATGAATTCATACTGGAGCTCACATACACTTTTGTGTTGGGTAGCACATGATTATGGTCTAGGCCACAAAGGCTCTGCAGTCACACTGGTAAACTCCATCTCTCACCAGAAATTTATTGAATTAGAGGTGCAGTAACTTTTCAGTGTGAGTCTGAGAAAAATCAGTTGCAGTCAGAATTCCTGAAATGTTTTATCTCTTCAACTTACATTCAGCACAAAACTATGTTCCTTACTTGTGAGGAACTTCAGTACTGAAACATTACTTCAGTATGGGATAAATTTATGAGCTGCAGGAGTTCAGGAAGGTATCTAGTATCAGAGGTCAGAAGATTCAATGACTCCCTCATACAGTAGTTCAGCAAATGATAAGTCAAAAGCAACAAAAACAGTAAGTAAAATAATTTTTGCTAAAGCTTTTATTTCATTTACTAGTTTTTTTTTTAAGTATTGTTATTCACAAAGCAATGTGATTGATGTGATGTGAAAACTATTTGAGAGCTCGAATGGTTCATTTTGCTTCCCCATCATTTGTTGTCTATATTTAACTTTATATCTGCTACATGTATAATTATCTAAAATCCAGTACAGATTGTAGAATCATCAATCTATGGGCTATATTGGACTGTGTCAAGAGTTCTAAATGCGAACTAGAGTTTTTTGTAGTGAAATATTTTGTAACATTTTGATATATCTTACTGTGGGGAAGGTGGCAAACTGGAGATGGTATAAACTATTGCAGCTCTTAGAACCCTGAAAAGTCTTGGGGAACACATCAAAATAAATTAATTAATTAATTAATAATGAGAATCAATGGGCTATTATTTCATCAATGGTATACTTTGGAGCATCATCATTTGGCTTTGTTATATGTGTGGAAATGGCACTGGGAGCCATGGCTGATCATAAAAATGAAAAACAACAATACTGAAACTTCTTCCCTAAAATTTTCATAATCTTCTGCTTGCAAAGTGACCTGCTTTAATAAAACTAGGTGACATGACTGGGATATTTTTTTAGATTGTGTTTCTCTTTCTCAACTAGGCCTTATTTTAAATTTTGATAATGCCATAATTGCCAGATATTATTGGATTTAAGCTATACCTGTTCATGGGTTTTGATCTCACAAACAATAATTAAAAATGGGCTATTGAAAAAAATCAGGAAAAAAATAAACAGAAATCCTCTCCCTCTCCCTCTTCCTCTTCCTCTTCCTCCTCCTCTTCCTCCTCCTCTTCCTCTTCCTCTTTCTCCTCCTCCTCCTCTTCCTCCTCCTCCTCCTTTCATTTTAAGGTAATAACTCCTTCAAGTCAAACTCAACTTCTAGTGATGCATTCATGTAGGAGTTTTTGGGCAGCAAAAGTAATTTGCCACTACTTTCTACTAGAGTAGTAAGGTCAGCTCCACCTACTAAAGTTGACTACAAGGTAAGTAAAACAACTAATGTGAATTTTTTGTCAGGCTAAACTTCAAAGTGTTATATGTATTATGTATGTAATTATTGAAGAACAACTTCAAACCTATTTTTAATGTTGATTTATTTAGTATTTTACTAAGAGGATATGGTAACCCATGTAATTTGTAGCATCATCAACAATTATAACAATAAAAATAATATCTACTTTAACCTATGGTCCCCTTCAAAAACGGGGAAAAAAGGAAGACATAGGAGACTACAGACATACACTTTGATATTAGTATCTGAGAAGATATTGCAGCACATCATAAGAGAACTGACCTTGAAACAGTGAGATAATTTCTGGAAGTCAGGATAGATTTATCAAAAGCAAGTCTTCTTTTATATATATTTATATTTGCTTTAATATTCAAATCATAAAATGGAAGAAAGAAAAAATAATATTAAAGAATATTTTAGAAAAGAAAAGACAAAAACAGAGGAATATGGAAAAGAGCTCAGTTTTTAAATACAGCCATTAAACATGAAACACAGTATAGTAAATCTTTCCATTATGATAGTCTATTCATAAGCAAAAGAGAAACATGTATCATCAGTTCAGTACTGTAAGTCCAAGGTAGCCCTGCCTTTCAATTATGGTACAATGGAATAATCTTTTCTGCTATACAACATGCTCAAAATATCCTATATTCCTTATGCATTGATACATTCCAAAATGTTAGTATACAATTCAATATCACATTAACCCTAGCCCTAACACTCATCTAATCCTTCTTCATGTATATCTGAAACTAAGCATATGTATATACGTGTATGTGTGTGTGTGTGTGTGTTTGTATGTAAATATAAATAAATAAAAACAAAGCAATAATGGAACAAGTCCATATAAAATACATATGTCCTCTCCATAACTTTACTTTTCCCAGCATAATGAAGTTGTGAGGCAAACACTTCTAAACTAAGGGGTCCAATAAACAAGAAAAAAGTATTGTGAAATTAATCTCATCTTAAGATCCTAATAAAAATACCTGTTCTTTAAGACTCAACCATTGATTTGTTAGTACAGAATAGTCAAACTCTGTATTTTTAAGTTCATGCAAATAACAAATTTCCACTTTAATAATAATCATTAATTATCTCTGAAAAAAAAAATATCTCTAAAAATGCTACAACATTGGAATCATCCAAAATCCTTTTCAATGTTAATAATTCAGAGCTTTAAATTGTGAAATCAAAATATGTTTTAACTGAACGTACTGTCATTCTAAAGAATTAGGCATTCCAATTTTCTCTTGAAATATTTGTCAAAAATATATTTTGTAAAACTAATCTTATTTCACTTTATTTCAGTAAGGTAACTTCTTGGTAGATTGTGGAAATCCTGCATATATAATATATTTAAATTAAAAAATATATTTGACATTACATCCTGATATTCTGATTAGCATGCTAGTTAAGTGACTATTAGGTGAAAGTGACTGCTGACTTGAAAATAGTAGACAAATGATTAATCATCAAACTAGAAAGAGATATGTCAGACTGGACTTGTATTCTTTAACATTTTCATTAATAACCTGGATGAAAAGGTGGAGGGAATGCTTATCAGATTTTCAAATAATACAGTACAGGATGGAATAAAGCCTAGAAGACAGACATAGAATTCAAAATGGTCTTGGTAGACTACAGAAATGGATTGAAAATGGCAGAATGAAAATGGCAGGATGTAATAAAAGTGATTCCCCCCCCCCCCCCCGCTTAGGAAAAAGACACATGAAATGATATTCTTGAAAAGGATCTTGGAATTGGAAGGGATCACAAGGTGAATATGAGTCAGTATTGTGATGTGCTGCTTATGAAGCAAAATTCAGTTTAATACTGCATTAATGGAGGCATATGATCTAAATCGCAAAAAGTAATACTTTCACTATATTTGCATTGGTTAGTTTGCATGTTGTTGGCAGTTTACAGAATTACACAGAGAAAAATTCAGAAAAACTGGAATAAGTCCAAAGAAAAGCACAAGACACTTTTTATATATATATGAAATGTTAAAATTGGAGAACCACAAGAGAAAGTAAAAAGTGAGAAAGATACATAGATGAGATCAATCCTAAAAAAATGCCACTCTTTTCCATTAGATATTGGCTTCTGGATAGAAATAACAGAACAAGCCCAAAAGAAGAAATTTACTTACACTGAGCCAAAACCAAATATACCACCTTATGTTTAGTATGGTCTATAAGCAAAGCTACTGCCTCTAGTTCTCATCATCTCAAAATATCCAACTATTATCTTTTGACTGGCAATACCTCTCCAGGTTTCAGACAAGAAATCTTCCCAGCCCATGTAGAGATCCTTCAGATAAAAGGAATCAGATGCAACACTGAGCTATGGCCCTTCTTCAAAATGGAGATGTACTTGTGGTCAATTTTCTGATGGTTCTTCAGCTCACAGCTTCTGTTGCCAGCCATGAGCTATTAGAGGCTTTCTTTATCTTTACTGTTATCTTTTAAAAAATCAGCACTGTAATGTTGCTGCTCTATTCATTAACAGTAAATCTAACCTCTCCTAATAAGAACACAGGTTCTAGTTTACAGTATATCTGAAACCTATCACTGAATGTAACATGATTATTTAGTACATTTATATATAGATACTAAGTTCAGCAATTCACAACTCTCTTCTTAAATATCCATACAGTTAATCATTTAATGATAGAATGATGTAATAAACTTTTGGAAGAAAAAAAGTAGCAAGAAAGAGCCTTTCTGAGTAAATCGTGATGTTCATTATAACTAAGTTAGAAATCTAACATAGTTTAGTTACTCCTTCATTTCAAAATGGCCTTTAATTTTAAATTTATTTATGTATTTATTTATTTATTTGATTTGTCCCTGCCCATCTCCCCTACAATGGGGGACTCTGGGTGGCTTACAGTCACTAAAATCACAATACATAATTAAATTATAAAAAGTTTAAAAATTATAAAAGTTATAAAACTAGAAATTTACAAAACTAGAATAGAATAAAAAGCTATTCTATTGATTCAGAGTTATAACATACTGTAGCTATTAGCTTTTGTCAAAGCAGTGCTATCTTTAAATTAGTTCTTCAGAGCAGTGACCCTACTGAAAATGAAAGAAAGGTTCAGAAAGGAGAGAAATGAAAGTAACGTGTGCCAGAAGTACATTCTCTAATGAAATACATTCCCAATTATGGATGCATAATACATTGTTGACCTGATGAAGTTCTATCTACACCTTATGAGAGCTACTGTATAGATCTACTGCATGTATAATATATAGAAATGTGAGGTTAAAGCAGAGAATTTTCCTTGAAATGTCTTAGTTTCTCCTCTAATTTTATATAAGTCCATGCTATCTATTGCCAAGAGAGTTATTTGTCTGTACATCCATGTTTGTTATAGAAAGGATTGGAATTATATAAGGTCTTCAAAGAAAAATATATGAAAGAAAAAAAAATGAAGAGTAAGCATACAGATATAAAACGGGAAAGGAACTATAGGAGAGGAATGTGTCATTCATATTACTCTAGAAATTGAAAGTGTATGAATATTTGATTGTGAGAGAGTTTAGACAAGTGGAACAGTCCTGGATGACTATCCCAAAATAAGTGCAAGTCAGTTGTAAGTGACACACAGTAATTGCACTCTTTATGTCCAAGTAGAAAGAATCTGTTTAAATTCACAGTTCAGTATAAAATAGCACTACTTTAATTTATTATTAATTTATTATTAATTTAATTTACGTTGCACCTTTCCTCCAGGAGCTTAAGGTGGAATTCCTTTAATCAACAAAAACAGAAATGTTTTAGGAATAATGTTTTTAATTACTCTGAAATTAATTTCCATTGAAATCAAGAGGAAATATATTTAGGAATAGACAATGTAGTGGTCCAGAACTGAAAATGCCTCTTGATTCTCTCTGTCTCTTTTTTTTTAATTCCCATTCTCATTACATTACTGATTTTTATTTCCTGTGCTTCTGAATAAGGCTGTTGCAAGCAATTTCCCATTGTTTCAGACACCTGAATGCAAGTCTGAGCTATTTTTCCACAAATTAATGATTCAGAAACAGCTGCTCCCCAGGTAGCAAAATCAACATGCAGAAGATTTTGGTATGCTTCCTGCACTTTAATTAAAAATATCTGTGAATGTTCACATGGACAAATGTAAAATTATATGCATGTGGGAATAGAAACATTTCTCAACATATGCATGTGGGAACAGAAGAAATTCAGAGTAGAATGAATTTTTAAAGTAAAGGATACTGAAGCCTAGAGACTGAAAACAAAATAAGAGAACAAAATAACACATTCTTTAGTTTTCTACACAAATTCCCACCAAATTATGACTGTTGCACTAGCAATAGTCCAATGGGTATGTAGGGGTGCCCAAGTTGGGGAAGGCTGGTATCGATAAAATCTTCTCAGTTTGCTTATGTAAATGGTGCACTGTAGGAACAAGCATATCAGAAACAAGAGATGAAAACTATGGCCAATTACATATGAATCAGCCTTGAACCTAAGAAATGTTATTCATTTCTGAAAAGATACTAGCCAAATCATAACTAATGAAATCAATACAGTTTTACTGGTAAGGAGCAGCAAAGCTTTGCCACAAATTCACTGTCATCATTGTAGTTTATACATAATCAATAGTTGTATTGTGGCAAAATATTGCTTGCAAGATATGAAGTGTATATGTGTATGCGAAGTACTCATGTGTCATTTAATTATCAGTCTATTAATGGATGAAGAAGTCAATCTAAAAAGTAGAGACTGAAAAGAAGGAAAAGTTGAACTCAAAGACTGAAACAGACAGATTGACAGAGAAGATATGGAGATGGAAAGACATTTACAACTGTGCATCATAAGCAGTTGCATTTAAAAAGGAATTGATATTGTTACATTTAAACCAGATTTTAAATTTAGGATGGATTATTTGGATTCTCAATACCCTGCATTTGTTAACTGCTGAACCCTTTCATCCCATCCTTTGGGATTCACAGTTTCACTTCCCAATTTGTGTTTGTGTATGTGTGTGTGTGTTTAAAAAGCATCAAGGCTAGAGTGGAGAAATAGTATCCGAATCAAAATAATCAAGTCAAAAATCATAAAGAAAATGTCATCTAGGAAAGGATTATTGTTACATATTGTAGAATGCATTTTTTTCTTGCCTAGTAATTAGAATGTCCTTGAATTTTTATCTTCAGGAGGGATGTCTTTACAGATATATCTGTCTTTACAGATATATCAATAAATTAGTGATCTGTGCTCAGTTATGTCCTCTCTTTGCTTCAAGTATTATATTTCAACTACTTGAACGTGGTATCAAAGTACAAAATCTTGATATCTTTTATGTTAGTGTTATTAATCCAACTCACCCGTGAAGTTCTGGGTCAGCTGTTTGGAAAAATATTTTCAACTCTCCAAACATAACAGAGATGATCCTGTACTACGAACGTCTCATTTTAGATTATAGAGTTGCTCAAAACATTATCAGGTCAAATGTGCCTGAAAATGTAAACTTTGTTTAAGGGGAATTATTATAAAACTTCTGCTAGCAGGAACATATCATATCACATTATGAACAGTTTAATCTATATTGGGAATAAAACAAAATTTTAGTTTATTCACTTGGTAATGCCAAAATGTGACATCATAACTAGATTTTTTTAGTACTAAGCAAATAGCCTGATTATAAAACTGGATTGTGATTATTTTCCTACACATATACGTAGTGTAAATATGTCTATCTTACTTTTCCAAAATGAATTCAGAGTGTTGCTATCCTACAGTATGTCTTTATATAGCACACATCTCCATTAAAATGGACTGTAGTTAATAAACATCAGGTTTTGGATAAAGAATCAATATGAATTTAGCAAGATTAAAAAAAACAAAGATATGTTACCCAAATATCTTTGTGGTCCTGTTGTAAACAGAAAAACCATACACCAAAGCATATTAAGCTGGCATTGTATACATTTCAGACATTGTTTACTTATAACCCATAATACCATTAGTTGTGAACTAGGCTAAGTCATAATATTGATTTGTTAACCATAATAGTTGGATTTATACATTTTGCTAGGCCGAAGCCAGGCAAACTACATTATGGTTTAATGAGTATGAGTACATTAGGAACACAAGAAGAAATCTGAAATAATGAAACCTCTTTATGTATTGTTAATTCAGGGGTTAGACTCACACTTACTAGTTAACTATACTAAGATCTGCAATTGTAGACCATGGTATGTGGGCATTAAGTAATAAACATGAAGCAAACCTAGTCCTGAATTCAAAGTCAGCCAACTAACAGCACTGTTACCACTTTCAAATCCATCCAAAGCAGTATGAAGCAGATCTAATTATCCTGAATCCTGCTATCTCAATGCTAAGAACGCAGTGGATCAATCAGCATTCATTCTTGATATACACAATGAAATAAGTCATACCAGGAGCATTGATTCTTGCTTGCTTTGATACACTTTGCAAAAATACATATGGACCCTGATATATCTTATGACTTTAGATTTTGTGGGCAAAGATAAATTGCAAGCTAATAATAACAAATTAAAAACAGCTAAAGGGGAAGCTAATACCTACTATGAATCATTGCTAGATTTTTAAATATGACTTCTGCATATAAAAACGATGAAGTTTGAAAGAAGAAAACAAGATTTCCCTTCTTACATGGCAAAATTAAATTAAGAATCAAGGAGGGGGATGGATTAATTTATGAGGAGAGGTGTTGCATCCTATGTCTTTAAAAAAAAGATAACCTCAGATTGAAGAGAAATAAGACCCTTTGCCTCTGGAGATGAATCAGGCCATTGACATTCATTTTACCCAGCACTCTTTTGCAACCTGCCCCTGTACGTGATATACTGTATATGGACACATGGTAAGAACCTAATATCAGTGTTCAGCTTGTTGTTTCCCACAAAGTTTGTGAAGGACTTTCCCCTTGGCCTGTTTCCCCTTTCTCTTTCCTTTCTTCTTTCCCTTTTTAAAGAAACTTCTCCCTTTTTAGGTAAGGATCCTGAATTTTGTATTCACTTAACAAACTTTAGAAGCTTAATTTCATAATCTGTTACTCAATTAAGTAGAGAAACAACAGAGTTAAACCTGTTCTGCATTCTTAAGTGCCATATACCCAACTAACTTGAACAACATAAAAGGGGTGTAGCCTGAATGCTGTGGTATGGCCATGCCTGTGAGAGAACAGAATATATGACTGAATGAAATGTAGGGATTATTTTAGAGGTCAAATTGGGAATAATATCACTGTGAAATCCTGACTTAGACTTGGTAGAAATGTCCATAAACAATACAAAGTCTCATAGGAGCTAATCTGGTAGAGTTATTACCATGATATCTATGGGCCAGACTTAGCAGAAAGGTCTGTTGATGGTGAGTTGGCTTCTGGGCTCAAGCTGCTAATGTGGGATACCTGAGAGGGCTGTTCCAAAGTATTGGATCGACTGACAGAATCATACTACAGAACTATGGAAAAGAAGATTAGTCAGTCATGTTCCAAGGTATTGGGCTGGCTGATACAGTCCTAATACAAGCCTGACCCCACATCAGGTTCAACGCTTTCCCTTCAGCTGACCAATAGGCAAAGTCTTTTCAAGGCAAACTGGATCTTTTATGACCACTTGGGATTACAGCAATCCAGAACTGCTTTTGAAGTAGTGCAGAGTCATTATATGGAACAGGCCTGAATGTGTCATTTATAAAGCCATTTGGAGTCCCACTGGATATAAGCCTAAGTGTATGTGTATGTATGTATGTATGTATGTATGTGAGTGTGTGTGTGTGTGTGTGTGTGTGTGTGTGTATATATATATATGTATGTATGTATGTATACCTCATGAAAGTGCTGAATATGAAGAAGTGAAGAGAGAAATATTACCAGCACCAATCAAAAAGAGGAAACATCTGTTCAGTTTGACAGACTGAGGAATTAACAAGGGATATAAATACAACAGATTTACATCTTTGTAATAATTGAAATTTTTCACCTCAGAGAGCTTGGACTAAATGGCAAATCTAAGAATATTTCAGACTGCTGTAATTGTGGTGTAAACAATAAGGATACTCCCCGGTGCCACTTTATATGCCAAGCAAACTAGAACCGTCCAAAAGTTGTTGCCAAATTAGAGATTTTTAATGTTTGGGAAAGGATAAATTTCCAAACAGATGAAGTGTGTGTGTGTGTCCTTTTGAGTCACTGTTGACTCCTGGCAACTGCCTGGATAAGTCCCTGCAGTTTTCTTGGCAAGATTTTTCAGAAGTGGTTTGCCATTGCCTTCTTTCTTTGGCTGAGAGAGGGTGACTGGCCCAAATCACCTAGTTGGCTTCATGCCTAAAGTGAGACTAGAACTTACAGTCTCATGGTTTCTAGTCTGATGCTTTAATCACTACACCAAACTGGCTCTCAATTATAAATTGCATTGATTTAAATTAAATCAAATTAAATTCATTATAGTTTTCGTCACATTTAGTCAATTGCGTGTGCCTCAGGCATGCCATCCAAAGGCCAGGTTCAGCCATCAGCCCAAAAATGGTAGCATACCCCTAATTTAGAGGCACATGAAAGTGTGAAAAAAAGAAACAACCTTCAGTGTTGCACACAAAGTTAGCTGATAATGAACTTTACTGATATGGTTGCATACTTTCAAGGATTGCAGAGATGGCTGCTGATTAATAATGTATAATACAGTGTGGTCACACTAATCTTTCTCTATTTGGTCATTCATTCATTTACAAATATGTTTATGTTCTGGTGAACAGCTAATTAGTGTGGGAAGACTACAGGCAAAAGGAATTTTAAGTCTCTTGAAATCCTAAATAAATCCCTACTCATATTTATATCTATTACCCATCTCTCATTCATCCATTCATACAAATATAGCATGGCTGTTGTAAGAAACAGGTGTGTATCAGGGAAAAATGATGGTAGCTCCAATGTCCCCCATTCAGACCTGCCCACCCCTTTTTTCTTTTATGACTATTTTAAAACTGCCACTGTAGCAGCAGAATAGGTACATATCAGCCTGGACTTATAGAGAGGTTATCTTTGAAGCTCCACCCACCTTTATGATTCTGTGCTTCTTTCAGATTTTGTTATTGCCCAGTCATTTAGTTGCTTTTGTCTCTTTGTGACCTGATCAAAGTCATTTCACCAGGTTTGTCAGTGCCTAATTTTTTGAGTTCTTGTAAGTTCATCCTTATGTCATCAGTGATAGTATCTATTCACCTTGCCTTCTGTCAGCTTCTGTTTTGATTCCCTTCATTTTTTGCAGCATCAGCATCTTCTCCAGTGACTCTCGCCTTTACATCATGTGTCCAAAATCTTTTAGCTTCATCGTCAATGCTTAGTTTTAGCTTCAATGTTAATGCTTTCAGTGAGCAGTATGATTGTAAGTCATTTAGTATTTAATTTTGTATGTGATCCAAGGTATTCTCAACAATTTTCTCCAGAGCCACAATTCAAAGCACTTTTCTGATAGCCCAGCTTTCAAAGCCATAGGTTACAACCTAGGGGGGAAAAAAACAAACAAACATAGTCTTGCAATAGACATATTTGTAGTCAGTGTGATGTCATCCTAATATTTTGTCTAGATTGGTCATAGTCTTTCTCCCAAGCAACAGATGTCTCTTATTTCATAGCTCTAGTGATCGTTTTAAGCCTAGGAAGACATGTTACAATTTTAATTTGTTGTCCACCTTATTTCCCCTTCAATAAGAGATTCCTTAAGTCTTCCTTACTTCCGATTATCAAAATGGTATCATCAAATATGTCACAGTGTGGAAGTTTCTCTCAGTAATTTTCATTCCAGTTTCTGGCATTTTCTAGTCTAGCATTTCTCAGGATATATTCTACATATAAATTAATCAGGAAACATTACACAACCATGGCACTCTGATTTCTTTATATATATATATATATATATATATGTCTGTCTATATATATATATACACACACACACACACATATACACATACACACACAGACACATACATACATATACATATATATACATATATATATACACACACACACACACACACATATATACACATAGACACACACACAGACACACACATATCCATATCCATATCCATATCCATATCCATACCCATATCCATATCCATATGCATACCCATACCCATATCCATACCCATATCCATATGCATACCCATACCCATACCCATAACCATACCCATACCCATACCCATACCCATACCCATACCCATATCCATACCCATACCCATACCCATACCCATACCCATATCCATACCCATACCCATACCCATACCCATACCCATACCCATACCCATACCCATACCCATACCCATATCCATATCCATACCCATACCCATACCCATACCCATACCCATACCCATACCCATATCCATATCCATACCCATACCCATACCCATACCCATATCCATACCTATACCCATACCCATACCCATACCCATATCCATACCTATACCCATACCCATACCCATACCCATACCCATACCCATACCCATACCCATATCCATACCCATACCCATACCCATACCCATACCCATACCCATACCCATACCCATATCCATATCCATATCCATATCCATATCCATTTTCTTTTCAGTTGCTTTCTGTTCTTCATACAAAATCTTCAATCAACAGATGAGGTAGCTTGGTACACCCATGCTTTTCAGGATTATCCACAATTTTTTGTGGTCTACTTAGTCAAAAGTCTTGATATAATTAAGAAAGCAAAAAATAGACACCTTTTTGAAACTCCTTTTCCTTTACCATTCACACGTTAGCAATGTGATCTCAGTTACCCCTATCATTTCTAAATCCAGCTTTTATATCTGGCAGTTTTCATTACATATATTGTTGGAGCTTGGATTGCAAAATCTTGTGCATTATTCTACTAGCTTGTAGGGTAAATACAATTGTTTGTGAGAGTTTTTCTTAGCACTGCCGCTATATGCTACAGGGATATGAATCAGTCTTTTCCAGTTCCTTGTCTACTGCTGTGTTTTCTATACCTGCTTATAAACTGCATAAAGCATTTTAGCTGCATCAACCTGTAAGCTTTTAAACAATTATGTTGATATTTCATCAACTCCTGTAGCTTTTTGTTAGCAAATTTTTCTAGGATCTGTTTAATTTCATTTTCCAGAATGAAAGGGCTCAAGTTCAGTGACCAAATCTTTGAATGTGCCATCAATTTCACTATTTTTTTGTAGAGCTCTTCCATATGTTTGTACCACACCTTCTTTATAATCTCTGTCTCCAATGGAACTTTGCCTTCATTGTCTTTTATTGTGTCTGCCTCTGCATAAAACCTTTCCTTGTCTTCTGTATAAATATTTTCCCACTTGATTCTTATCTTCAATTTATTTGCATTGCTTACTTAGATATAACACCTTGACTCTTTTTGTTCTTTTCTGGTACTTAGCATTTAACTAGGAAAATTGTCCTCTATGTCTCTTGCCTTTTGCTTTCAATTTTTTTCCCCCAGCTATTCGCATTTTGCCTTCTTTTACTTTCAGCATTTTTGGGTTATTTTTGTTTGCTTCATCTTTAAAGAAGTCATGAATTTCAATCTTCATACACTCTATTAAATCATCATCATCATCATCATCATCACCATCATCTACTTTATGGAATATTGATGAGGTTGTACCTTGTTGGTCCGATGACTGTATTTGTTTTCTTTAATTTAAGTTATAATCTGGCAAGTAGTTCATGATCTCAGCTACTGTCAACACCAAAGCTTATTTTGCAGACAGAATACAGAATACAGTTTTCTCATCTTTGCTTGGAGAACATATTGTCAATTTATCTTAGAATTATCCATCCAGTAATGTCTACAAGTAGAATCATATTCTAGGTTGTTGGGTTCTCCTTCATATTGTACAAAGATGATATTTTAGTTTTGCATTTCAGTTCCATATAATTAGAATTGAGTGTGTGTGTGTGTGTGTATAATAACTTCATTCAATTTTCTAAAAGAACAATAAAAACTAACCAAAATTAATATTAAAAATAAAAAATAAAGAAAATTTTAGAAAATTGAAAAAAGAAAAAAAATAGTAAAAAGCAAAAGTGCAGAAAACAACAAAAAAGAATTAACTTCTGACCCACCCCACTACAGATATAAGTAACAATATAGATCAAACTCTTGCTCTAAATTTACCACATAATTATTAGCCCATATTATTTCTAATTATTGAACCAATACAATATAATTTAATTTTTATATGTCCCACGAAAAGTTAAAAAAAAAAACACTAAAATTACTCAATGTTTTATCGCAAATCAAAACTGTCAATTCACCAACTCGGCCAATTACATCAACCTCACAAACCATTGTTTCACTATAGATAATATATTTTCTTTCTACCTTTATGCTTTTAAAAACCTTGCTGCTGTTATCATATATAAAAAATAAAATTACAAGTCAGATCCTTCTACCTTTATTCATATAAATATCTTACTACTATTGTCGTATATAAGAAGAAAAACTCCATAGATTTAATAACAAATCTCTTAACCTTAGTAAACTTTATACCAAAATCTTTAAAACATTGTCATTCAGTCATGGTCATAAAAATAAATCCCATTAATAACTACTGAGAGCCTCAACATATATGTTAACCAACCATAGGCCAATAAATTCACTTTGTAAACCTTCTGTTTACTTTTAAAAAGTCTAAACTTTAGTCCTTTCTTATAATGTCCCACCAGTTGGTTTTCTATCATCTTCTTGTCTTTTCCCAAAAACATGACCAATATTTTTTCTTCATCTCTTCCCAGGAATGGCCTCACTGATGCAATACATCCCTTTTGCAAATCCAAAATAAAAAATCTTTCCAGATCACTATTCTCCATTATATGTATGTCCCCTTTGAACACTGTAACATCAACTGATTCCATTTGTAATTCCATTCTAACCTCTTTTTTCATATAATCATTTGGCCATCTTAAGTTCATATTTAAATCCACAACTTCTTTATTCATATCACCTTCATAGTCCAACATTTTTTTGAACTCCAATTCCACATTCAGTTCAGTCTTCACCTTTTTTCAAAACTTAATCATCTGATCCACTTTTTCTCCTATTCCCCCCCCCCCCCAAGGGACTAGCTCCTAGTTCATCAAACATGGATTGGAGTAGACTTAAAGGAGCTATTTTATCTTCTAGCAGCTGTTTCAAGGGAACAGCTTTAGATTTTTATTATTATTATTATTATTATTATTATTATTATTATTATTATAATATTTAGATTTAGCTTTTAGATTTAGATTTAGATTTAAATTTCTTCTTTTTCTTCTTTTTCTTTCCATTTAGACAAGTAAAATGTATAGTCAGATATAATTAAATGCAAGTGAAAGTAAATTGCAGTTCATACCCTCTAGTGCCTTTCAAACTGAAATTGCAGTTATGTCTGCTCACTTCAGAGGGTTCACACAGGAATCAAGTTACAGTCTAGCTCTGCTTCTAAAGCCCCACCGATTGGCAGACAGAATTAAACAAAACAAGAAACTTTCCCATAGAGAAGACAAACCTCGTTGCTGCTGATGGAGGGTTTTTTTTGGGTGGGGGGGGACTTTTAACAAATAAATATTTTTTCTTCAGTATATGTTAATTTTACCTCTCTTTTAAATTCTACTTTTCCTCCAGATTTTTGCAAATTGATCAGCTTACTTTAAAACTCTATTTCTTCATTTAAAAATATAGTCCCAAAAATAAAGATAAGCCCCAAGAGATTTACTTATCTGTTGTGAAGGAAAGTCTCTCGTAAGCTGAAAAATATTTATAGACCAAAGTGTTTAAGAAATGGGAATCAGTCAGCTCTAGTGTCCATTGAAGGCTGCACCACAGCGGCCAATGAAGATAGTGCTCCCAGGTCCCAGCCACTTGACTCAAGAGCCTTTGGCAGAAGCCTCAGTCTCCTGGATTAGCTTTCAGGGAAAGGCTGTAAGGAGACCAGATGGGCTAACTGATTGGCTTGTCTTGGACTCAGATTGAAATAATTATATCATTTTGGGAATTGCATTCAAACACTAACTTTGATATCCTTTTGTTAATAATGATGGCTACTCCATTTCTTTGGTGATGTTCTTTTCCCCAGTGAAAAATCTGACACTCCTATAAAGTGAAGTTTCTCATTCAAATCCATTTCAGTTTGCTGATTACCAGAGTGTCAGTGTCCAGTCTTGACACTTCTGCTCTAACAATATCAAATTTGCCTTACAAATTCCATATACAAATGTTGATATACAGCTGTTGCACTAAGTTTTCCTTTTCCTTCTGGGTACATCAACAGCTGGAAGGCTTTTAAATTTTAATCCAGCCACATTATAACCAGTAGTGCTACTCTGCTCTTTCTCAAAGACATATCAGTCTTATCTTATTTATGAATGTCCATTTGATTTTCTTTTCAGAATACTAGAATGGGTTTCCATTTCCTTCTCCTGTGGATCATATTTAGTTTGACTCCTCTTCTATGATTTACCCATTACGGATTATCCATAATCCTTCAAGGAATTTATACTCCCAATGACACAGCTCATAACATTATAGGAATGTGCAAGCACCTTCATCACTACAAGGTAATACAGGGGAGACAGAGACAGAGACAGAGACAGAGGGAGAGAGGGAGGGAGGGAGAGAGGGAGGGAGAGAGAGAGAGAACACATCCAAATAACATCAATCAATCAAAGTTTATTCTGGTCAAAGAGAAGTATAGAACAAAACAATTAACAAACTGTTTAGAAGTAAAACAGGAAGGTGGATATAAAACAAAAGCTGAAAGGACAATACTGAATTTCGTTACCACTATTATTACTAGGGAGATAGAGTCCCTTTGACCTGAAAGAAGAGTTTCTGGTCTGAACATATAAGATTGGCTGCTTGGGAAAATATTGCTGGGCAGTAGAGACTGGTTGTGTTGTCTTTTTACATCCAGAATGTGTTGTGTCAGAACTGTCTTGGCTTGTTCTCCTAAAAGAATGAGAGTCTCTTGCAAAGAGCCATGCAAGTGAAATTTGTCAAGGAGCTGAAAAACATGCATATGCTTTGAATCACACAGTTAAACTATGAATAACTTCTAAACTTGGTTTAATTACTGAATTTCTTAAATCCTTTCATGTAAGAATAATCTGTCAACTCTCCTAAAGAAACTTTTTAAAAAAGTTATTACATTGCTAACTTAAGATTTTTCCTTTCAAATTCTTCCTGCAACAGTTATTCTAATGTAACATTCAGAGTACCCACTTTCCTCCATTAGAGTAATGGATGTACAGAAATAAACAAAATTTACTAAGAAGCACAAAAACAATTAGAAAGTGAAAATCATAGGTCATGTGGCAAAGCACGCTCCTAAACTTCAGCCACCATCTTATTTTACTAATATAAAAGGAAGAAATAAGACTTGAAGAATGTGAATTTTTCTTAGACACCAATGTTTAGACTGTTATATGCTTAATGCTTTCAAATTCCTATGAAAATTTCAGTGTTCAATAGTCCACAAAATTTCTCATTTCTTATCTGTGGTGTACTGTTTAATCTGCCTTTACAGATTACACAATATAAACACACCCTGGGAAAAATTTAGCAATACAGTCTTTCTGTACTAACTCTGATATATGTATCAAAAATAACACATCTAAAAGCATTTTTAACAACAGCAGCAGCAGCAGCAGCAACAATAATACCTTGTGTGACCAACCATAATACTAGTAAACTGTAGGAAAACAATGTCATTCAGAAAACCCTATTGAGATGCTGCATCACATACATAGAGGGAAATGCTCTTCTAAGGACCTTTGGAATGATAAGGAGGAAAGTTTTATTTTCCCTGAAAACTTCAGTGAGCATCATTAAATTCCTTTCTAGAACTACAACAATCACATGGATAACAAATGTCATCCTCCAGGGAATTCAGGTCAGTAGATCATATTTTATACTCACAATAGCCTGTGACATTGTCTAGGCAAGAAGACAGTTATTTGCTCATGCAGAGGTGGTTAATACGAAGCCCCAGAGCCAATGCAATCCCCAAATGGGTAGAAGAAAGAGATAAGTGTTATAAACTGAAGTCACAGCAGATCACATCTAAATTCTTTAGTGAAACAAGCAAGAATTAAACAATGGTTTTGTAAAAGCAAACAATAAACATGAACATAGAATAAGGCAGAGCTTCCAGAACTGATTAGCAGACTAAGCGGTCCATCCTTGATTGCTAGGTAAAGCTGTGCACTTAATAGATTAACCCTTGGTTTGCAAGACTGATGTTATCCCATGCCATGCTGTTCCAACACAAGTCCAGTTCTGATAGCAGCAGCAGCAGCAGCAGAAGTAGTAGTAGTAGTAGTTGGGAAGGACTTGATAGGTGGATAAAAATGCCAAATCCAGTCTAAACATCTGGCTGACTGTGCGATAAACCGTAATAATAATAATCACCCAGTGAAGCATTACCTTGATGTGGTTGTGGGGCTTCTGTGCTCCAAGGAGGATAAGAGCTATGCCAGAGGTTCAACTACACTGGAAAGCTCTCATCAGGGGAGCCAGACCAACAGTGTCTCTCCCATAAAAAATATGGTGAGTTGTAATTTGCAAAAACCCATACTGGATCACTCATTGCCCAGGTCAACAAGGACCACACTAGGTGTTCTAGTTCCTGGACATCTGGTAACAAGTGTGCTATAGGACTCAGGACTGTTGGCTGAGCAATCAGGGCCAGCAGGGAATGGCAAAGTGGAAGAAAATTCCTGGGCCAACTGGAAGAAAAGTTGTTTACCTATCTCAAATATACAAAGACTGAAAACAAAGAAATAATGATCTGCAATTACAAATCAAGTCCAATGGGAAGATGATATCTGAAAAGAAAGTACCACGTCTGGAAAGAACAACATCTAAAATCAGAAATAACAGAACAGAGGCTAGCAGATCAACATCGATTTATAACACGAAATAAAGTATTCACAGAAGTAGAATTGGAAGAACTGCAAAGGTCTACCCAGGGCAAAGAAATCAAAGCCTTGCCAGAAATAGCTCAGACAGTAGAGCCTTCTCCTCAGATATAACCAAGCCCTCTAACTAAAAAAACAAGAGGAATTGACACAAAGAATAACTGAGCATCTAGAACAGCACAAAAAGAACAGAATTAAGCCTGCATTGAAGCTTCTAACAGAGAAACAGCTAGCACAAATATTAAACAATGCCAATACTGTAATATTAAATATAAGCACCAACTCACTGCAAGAAACAAACCAATTAATGTACAGCACAGCTGCAGTTATAACCAAATACCTTGGATGCAAAGTCAACAACAACAACAACCAAACAGTGCACCACCAAAATGGAAGATCAGGTTGGAAAATAAGATCAGCATGCTACGATCAGATGTAAGCAAGCTAGAACAGATGAAAGAAAAGAAGCTGAAAAACAAAAAGACCAAAGAATACCTAATCAAGAAATATCATGTAGGACCAAGGAAGCTCAAGGAAGCACTGGAAATAATTAAGCAGCAACTAACAGCCATTGCCAAGAAGATCAGCAGGTACCAAGCTTGAATTGCACACTACAGGCAGAATCTCCAATTTCAGTCGAATCAGAAATGTTTTGACCAATTCATCAATGGAGAGACTGCAATGAACCAGTCAACACCTGACAAAGAAGGGACACTGCAGTTCTGGGCACAGCTATGGGACAACCCAAAGAAATACAACAAGAATGCAGCTTGGATAAAGGAGGTAGATAAGAATAATAAAGAAGCTGAAATGAAAGAAGTTGTAATAACAGCATAAATGGTGGAGAAAAGGGCAAGAGAAATCAAGAACTGGTCAGCACCAGGTGAAGATGAACTGCATGGTTGTTGGTTGAAATATCTGACTGCTCTGCACTCACTCATTGCCAAGCAGTTTAACAACATAGTACAAGGAGGTGAAATTGAAGATTGGTTAACATCTGGCAAAACCTACCTGATAATGAAAGATTCAGCAAAAGGGGCAGCACCAGGCAACTACAGGCCAATTACCTGCTTGCCAACAACTTTCCAAATGCTAACTGGTGTGGTAGTTGATGTAGTCCAACAGCACGTAGTTGAAAATAAGCTCTTTCCATCTGAGCAGAAAGGAAACTGCCCAAATAGCAGAGGGACAAAAGATCAGCTCCTAACTGACAAAATGATTTTGGAAAACTGTAAGAGAAGGAAGACCAACTTGAATGTAGCTTGGATTGATTGCAAGAAGGCATTTGACTCCTTGCCACAGGACTGGATAATCAAGTACATAGAAATAACAGGACTCAGTAGAAACATCAGAAGCTTTGTGCAAAGATCAATGGCACAGTGCACGACACAGTTGCTGGTCAATGGTGTTTGACTGGGAGAGGTTAACATCAAGAGAGGAATCTTTCAAGGACACTCACTATCACCACTACTGTTTGTCATTGCATTGATTCCTCTTCCTTCTGAAGAAGTCAGGACATGGCTATCAAACATCAAAAACATCTGCCAGGCTATCCCACCTCCTTTACATGGACAATCTGAAGCTATATGGAAAAACACCATCTGAAATGGAATCGCCTCTCAACACTGTCCAAATATACAACCAAGGTATTGCAGTGGAGTTTGGAGCAGACAGATGTGCCACCCTTACCATAAAAAGGGGAAAAATAATGAAAACTGAAGGAATCCAGATGCTCTATGGAAATAACATCAAGAGTCTGGATGAAGAAGATCACTACAAATACCTGGGCATCCTTCAAGTTGACAACATCAGGCACACTGAAGTCAAGAAGAAGATTAGAAGTGAATACATCAGAGGAGTAAAGAAGAACTTAAAGTCCAAACTCAGTGGCGGAAATACCACCAAGATGATTAACACTTGGGAAATTCTAGTCATTAAATATACAGCTGGAATAATGGACTGGACTCAAGCTGAACTAAAAATCCTGGATAGGAAGACCAGAAAAATAATGAAAATGAATCATGCCTTTCATCCATGCAGTGATGTTGACAGACTCTACTTACCAAGGAGCATAGGTGGGTGTGGAATGTAGCAGGTACACCAGACAGTTGAAGAAGAAAAAAGGGCATTGGAAGAATATCTGAAGGACAGTGAAGAAGATACACTGAAGCTAGTACATCATGAAGGCTTACTGAATACCAAAGAAACCAAACTGGCTTATAAGAAAGACCAAATGAAGAATGGAAAAGAGACATGACAAGGCAAAGTATTACATGGCCAGTACACAAAAAAACTAACAAGCAAAACAGATAACAACAAGAGTTTGCAATGGCTAAGAGCAGGAAAGTTGCAAAAAGAGACAGAGGGGCTAATTCTGGCTGCACAAGACCAAGCTTTAAGAACAAATGCATCTAAAGCCAGATTTGAGAAGACAACAAGAGACAGCAAATGCCACCTCTGCAAAGAAGCTGAAGAAACAGTGGACCACTTAGTTAGCTGCTTCAAGAAGATCGCACAGACTGACTAAAAATAACAGCATGACAAAGTCGCAGCAATGGTGCATTGGAATATCTGCAAGAAATACCATTTGCCTGTAAGCAACAACTGGTGGGACCACAGGACAGACAAAGTAAT
Source organism: Liasis olivaceus (assembly GCA_030867105.1). Lineage (NCBI taxonomy): Eukaryota > Metazoa > Chordata > Lepidosauria > Squamata > Pythonidae > Liasis > Liasis olivaceus. Next base: position 31,819,576 of record CM061354.1, on the reverse strand, counting down.
AGAAAATGAAGAAGCTAAAGTGGACATTGCGATACCTGGAGAAAGCAGAACAAAAGAGAAAGAACTGGAGAAAATCACAAAATGTAAAGGCCTGCAACTAGAAGTAGAATGACTATGGCAAAAGGAAGCAAAGATAGTACTAATAGTTATAGGCACCTTAGGTACAATCCCAAAGCATCTGGAGCACCACTTGAAGACCATCGGCATTGACAAAATCACCATCAGTCAATTGCAAAAGGTAGCATTACTTGGAGCAGCTTATATCCTGTAGGGATACCTTTAACACCATCAAACAACATCTGCCTATCACCAGTCCTTGAGAAGGACTCGAGAGGTGGATAAAAATGCCAAATCCCATCTAAACATCTGGCTGACTGTGTGACCAAACACAATATATTAAACTTGTATGCTGCCCTACTCTCAATGATAAACAAAACAGCTCATACTAACAGTAGCTGAAAATTCCACTCAGTTGTGGAAGAATGCAAATCACTTTTCCAAAAGTTACCTGAACGAGCATACTTTAATATGCCAAAAGCTGTACTTGTTGCACACAAAAATAGTGAATAAGAAAATGCGTGCATGCACGCACCAGCATTTTGTTTTCAAAAAGTTGCTTAGAATAATGTGGAGATAAGAAAAAGGGATTGCAAAGCATGTTTATATACACCTTCCTTCTTTCCTTTCTTATAATAAGAGTTTTGGAAAGGGGCCAAATGTAACAGACAAAGAAAAGAATAAGACTAGTATTTTATTCAACTTGTATGCCACCCAACACTTAATGACTCTGAACAGCTTACAACAATCAAACAAAGAAATTACAATAAGGGATAAAAAATCAGTAGAAGATAAAAGTTAAATGATGGCAAGTGTGACCAACCAGATGGAATGAAGCAAGGGGTCTCAATTTCTCTTGCCAAAGGCTTCGGTGAAGAATGATCAGTTGAATTAAACTGAAAATAACCAGTGTTAATCCATCTCTGGAAAACAATGTGTGTAAATTCTCACCCAAAGATGATTTATAAGGAGAAGTCCTTCTAATTTTTTTCCTTATTTCCTGCCCTCACCCCATAGTTATAGCATTATCAGCTCACTCTTCACTAGCAAAAATGGTCAAGTTCTTTGATGTTAGAATTTATGTTCTGTGTGATCCAAATTTCTGAATATATAGGCATATGCAATTTATGGACACATGAGTTGCTTGCATAGTTTGACTAGAAGGATCTATCACAAACATACAAATAATAATGAGTATTATTTGTTGTTGAGGTAGTCCTTCTACAATTTTTAGGGAATCAGTCCATTAAGTTTTTTAGGAATGTTACATCCTTAACAAATGGCAGAACAGCAGGCTTAAGATTTATATAAAACAAAATAAGTAAAAGATACTCTGATAAAAAAAAAAAACAAGAACGAGTAGTGGAGCAATACTATCCTAAATATCACCAGGCTATTATATTTGAGTGGGCAGTCATAGGGGAAGCTAGGCTGTATACGCCTGTATTCCAAAACAGCTCACTGCAGGTAATTTTAATGGAGTTCTTAATAACCTGGCATGAGTCCCAGCCAGATGTAGCACATTTAAACCCTGTCCTTATAGCTATGTCGGAACTGTTGACACTGCATGTCAGTAATGGAAAATTGCCACTGCACCAAACAAACATCTTCATTATATGGAATCACATTGTTAATCTACAGCCAAATACAACTTGAGGCAGAAAAAGAGTTTAGATTGCACCCATCTGTATACTATCACTCCAGGTGGCAGGTCGTTCTTCAGAATTAGAGATTGAATCAGTCTTTCCATCATCACGAAGGCCTCTTCCACAACGAGTGCCTGTCAATCCAATATTTTACTTTCAGCACTGGGAGGACTGCACAGAATGGTAATGAAATTTAGTTGTTACATGTGTACCAAAGGGATCTGTCTCAAAGAGAATAGAGAGAAATAAGAGAATGTATGGGTTTAAGCCTCTAGTCAAATAGTTTCAGATGAAAGTTTGTATTTTGACCTGTTCAAAAAAAACCTGTCAAAATATTCAGTTATTTAATTAGAATTTGGACAAAAATTCTTGCTAGCATCAAAAAGGAAAGAAAATATGAGAGAAAAAAAATCTCTTTACTTCAGTACCCATCTGAAGGCAATTTCCCTAACTGTGAATTTTAAATACAACCTTTTATGCAGCTATTTTCCTTCAACTGTGATGATCTAATCTAATTTTGGAATACAGGATGCAGTGTGGAAAAAATAGATAACTCTTCTATTCTTGGTTGCTCTTCCTGGGTCAATAGATAACATTTAGGAATCTCTCCAGAACTTCCATTTTGTAGTCTTTGAGAGCCAATAGAGTGCATATAATTCTGTAATTCTTCTGTGTGCAAAATGATGGGCTGAAACTTGTATATTGAGCTATTCAGAACTGTTGAGATACTCTTATGATATGCTGTTCCTGTAAATTTTTGGAATCTTTACATTTAGCCCACACAAAATTTTACGGTTTCCTTGCTGTTCATTATATTAATTAATTCTTCTTTCTCTGATGTATCTATAATGTATATATGTAAATAAGACACCTTTGTACAATATCATAGAATCTTCCAAGTAAAACTAAGAGAAATGTAACATAGTGCAACATGTTTGATCCCTTGCAGCAGGTATCATCTGAACTGTCTCTGACAAATGAAATATAATCCTGATTTCCTAATCAGGAACATCCTAATCCTGATATTATATACGATGCTTAGAGATTTTGCAAGCTATTTAGACCCAAGGGTTCATGCAGTATTGTGAAGCTTCATGAAAATACACATTTCAGTAAAAGAGACAACTCCTTAACTTAAATGCATATTTTTATGCTGCGACCATGAGAGATCAAGAAAAGTCCCAGTTTCTTTAAGGCGTTGCAGTATGTGCAGTCATGCCTAATATCTCTTCAAAGCACCTTTTCTGCTTTGAATTCAAATAGTTGCTCATCATTAATGGAGTCGCAATAGAGAAGGGTCACTAATTAGTTCATTTATTAGAAAAGCTATATTCTGTTCTTTTCGTAAAAGGTATTTGATATATGCCCCAAAATGAATTAGTAAGTTGTACAAATGTTAGAAATGTAAGGATTGCTGCATTTGGCACTGAACAAAAACCTCGTGAGACCCAAGCTCGGACGAAAGTTAGTTTATTCAGGCGTAATGTGTAACGGTTACAGACAAAGCCAGGATTGGCTTGGCATGGTTTCTTACAGTCTTTTTATAGGGCTCCCCCCTTGACCCACAGTACCCCTCGGTTCCACCTCTTGCCCTTGCCCTGGGCTGTCCATCTGTTCATGGTGATCTTCCTTCCCCTCGCCTTGATGGCAGATTCAACCAGTTTCTATTGTGTTCTGATCTGCTTCTTTTGTCTCTCCTGCCCTTGCATTCTTGGTGCTTTTCTTGTGGTGGTTGTTTTAATCTGGGTTTGAATTGCCCACTGATGCTGTGCTTCAGGTGTATCGTAAGCTGGAGTTGCCTGGGGTGCCTGGGAAGCCGGCTGCGCTACAGTGTTGCCGCTTCTTAATTGCTCACCCTCTGCCGGCAGTTAACCTGTGGTTGCATTGTTTACTTGCCCTGATCACCTTTTGCCTGAGGCAGTGAAATTGACCAATGGAACTGCGCTGCTGCGCTAGGCTGAATCTGACAAGAAATAAGCTTCCTTTGAGTCAAGTTCAGCTCCTGATAGCTTTATGGATATATCTAGCAATACTGAAGTATATTTGTCATTACTTGTCATTACCTTAACAACAGTATCTAAATCTCAGTCATATTTTTTTCCCAGTCTAGTCTATAGTCTTGTTATTTCCTGAAAGTCTCCCATATTAATACTAGCCAGAGCCAACTTGCTTAGCTTCCCAGCCTAGACAAGGTCAGCCAGATATTGTCAATAAGAAGGTGCTTCCTGACCTATCAAATAAGATCTCTGTAACAGAGCAGAAACCATAGCTGCATCATGAACTAACTGCAGTTTCCAAGGATGCATCCTATACTGCACATTATAATAAACCAGTCTAGAAGTAGAATATAAATCTAGATTGGGAAAAAATTACTACCTACTATATAAATCTAAACTGGGAAAAATACTAGCCACCACCTGCCTAAAAGCACCAACTAATTTGATACCTGATTCTTAAAAGGGAGTATCTTCACATCCAAAACAAGTTAATTTCATATCCTGGCACTGATCTACAAACACACCCTTATGTTGTATGAATTAATTTGATCTCCCTCCCCCCCCCTTTTTTTTTTTATCTTAACTCCTGGCAACTGCCTGGACTAGTCCCTGCAGTTTTGGCAAGGTGTTTCAAAGATGGCTTGCTATTGTCTTCTTCCTAAGGCTGAGAAAGAGTGACTGGCCTAATGTCACCTAGTTGGCTTTGTTCCTTATTTGGGATTAGAACTCAGTCTTCCAGTTTCGAGCTTGGTGCCTTAAGCACTATACCAAACTGGCTCTCAACTCTTCATATACTCCACTATAATTTCCTGTCATTACCAAATGAACACTTTCCCCATCAACTTATAGATAATATAGTTATATGGCATCCACTTATTGATGCAACACAGTCCTGATCTGCAGACAGTATGTCCCAGATTAGTTAAATACATTCAATACATTAGTTAAATACATTCAGACACTTCAAACAAGAAAATCGTGTCACAGGCCAACAAGAGAACAAGTAGGTGATTCCAAAAGGTGCATGCGTATTAAAATTGAATTAGCTATACGGAAGGGGGAGAAAATGTAGGTGCTATTACTAGGATTTTCTTTCTTCTTATTTCATACTATTAACAGCACATGACATGACACTCTTTTGATGTATGTTTATTCATACCCATCATAACAGCCAAACAATGTAAGGAAGGGAGGTAGAAATGGACTGTGCAATGATATCACAACATTTGTCATTTCATAATATAAGATCCCTATTTAAAAATCTTTTAAGGATCAGGTACCAAATTAGTTGGTGCTAATCTAGCATCTGCTCCAAGAATAGCAAGTTAGATTTTTTAGATTTTAGATTTTTCCTGAAATTAAGAAGTGGACATAAGGGAATAGCTTTTTATATTTTCAGAGGATTTGTCATCAAGCATGGAGACTCCATATAGCTATAAACAATGATAGACATTGATTTTGCTTTTTTGGATTTTTTAGGTCTGGTTCACACAATCTAATCCAAGTTTCTCAGATGATAACAGTCATTGTTACAGTCAAGATTCCTTAGACTTAGACTTCCTTACAGTCAAGATTCCTTAGACTTAAAGTGTTGAAGATTTTAGCCTCATCCACAAAGATATTACCTTGATCCCAGGTTTATCCTCTGAAAGTTTAGATCTGTTATTATTAAATATGAAGCAGACACCAAAATATGCAGTTCCAGGAACAAACATGCATTTGTAAGAGCTTTTGTGCAATATTAATGATTGATCAGTAAAGTGAAATTAAAATAAAAGCCAAATCCTGACCAAATAAAACCATATTGTAACTTTCAGTTGCTATATTCTAAACATACCAGTTGTTCTACCAGATCTCCATTATACCTAAATCATTTCTGAGTTGAACAAGAGTTCAGTTTCATCTGGTTTATTTCTCATACCTTGTTAGTGTACAGATAATGAAGGTCATGAACTTTATGAGCCAATATTCTTTTTGATTTTTCATTTAGTGTTTTAAAATACCACATTACAGCATACTCCTATTCCCTTATAATGTCCACAAATCTTTCTAAGGTCTTCTCTTCAGGGATTTGTCTCCAGTCCCTACAGAATTCAGTTTATAACCCTCATCTTCAAGTTCAGTGTACTTGGACCAAATACATTTTTATCAGATTTTATGAGGTATAATTCATTCTGTGTCATCAATCTATCATCAATACAACTCAGACAATAGTCCCAGAAATCAAAATTGCCTAATAAACTCTGTTTGTATAGTCAAATATGCATTTGTAGGATTATTCTTCCTTCCTTTCTGATTTTCTTCCATGGAATGGAGAAATGGATTGGAGGACCACCTGAATTCCCAAATCCTTGTTTTTCTGTCTAGATTTTATGATGATATAGTTCTACCTATACTAACTAATATCATTGTCATTCATGAATTATGAGGAAAGGATAATTATCTGTGGTTGTGATCTTGGAAATTATTTTGGTGTTCCTGGCACATTTTAATAATGTGTCAGTTCAGCACATTTGGGCTCCTTATAGTAGTGAATCAAATTATCATGGCTGAAAAGACAGATGTTGGTGTTCTTGTAGAGCACAGTTGCATTTCTTGTGCCTTGCAGTAACCATTATCCTGTCTTCTATTCTACACTCTCTCTTTGTTTTCCTCAGAAAACAAAAGGCCTAAAAGCCTGTTCTGTGCCACTGGACCAGAAATTATTTCTGGTTGTCTACTTGACTTCTTCCTTGGACTGTTTTTGTGATGGAAAGATGCTTCCGTTGTCAACTTCTTTCTACAGCCTCCTTTGTTTGGTTTCATAGATCATCATCCCTTCTCATCGAGTGAAGTGTGGCCTCTCATTACTCCAGTTCTCTAACTTTTTCTTCAGCTACCAACAGAAGTGGACACTTGCTGAAAATAAATGCCAGGCTGGTTTCAGGAAGGAAGACAAACATGCCAAAAGCACTGCATGTCATGACTACAGATTCCTGGCCATTCATTTTCTTAAGGCACCATTGGGAACGGTGTTTGCTTTTTCTTCCCATTTCATACTCCTGGTCAGCCAAGTGCACACTGTTGACTTGGGGGTGGGAGAAGGGTTTGGATCTCTCCTCTAACTTCCACTAGTAAATTGGTGCTTGGTGTCCCAGGTCACTTGCTTCATAGACCGTATATACTAATATATGGAACAAAAGTAAACATTTTTTTTCAGAAAGGTAGTTCATGGGTTGAATGCTAATTATGGACCCTTAAAATCCGGCTGTGAAAAAATGCCTGAAGAACTTCATAAACATAGTATCTTGATTGCTATGATAAAGTAAGAGTTAACTTTACACCATTACCTTGGTTACTTCTTTCCTATTTTGCTAATGTGTATAATAATACTGAACCATTTCTACAATGTGCTGACTACACAGAAAAGCAAAGAATACACAGAAAGCTGTGATTTCTACTACTGTATAAGTAAATGTCAGCCTTGTTACATGTATTCACTGATTTTCTTAATGAAAACGTCAGCATAACCTGGCATTTTCCTCTTTTCATTAAATTCTTGCATCCCCCTTTCATCTGCTAGCTGACCTTTCCATGTACTTGGTAGTTTGCCAAGGGAGCTTTCGCACCTCTAATGCTATTCTGTAATGATGGTGGTTTGCTGTCAGATTCAGATCAGATGTCACAGAAATAGTTCAAAGATCATGCTCAGTAAAGAACTCATATGCATGTGGGAGTTAATGTTAAATTAAATGTAGAATGTATAAGGAGGGGGGAAAAATCCATTACAGATGTCCACTGAAAGAAACACAGCTGGAAAGATACATATGGAAATTATGTATACCTTATTTGGTCAAGTGTTGCCTCCAAAGTATGCTTAAAATATAGTTTAAAATCAATTTTTTAAATAATATTCAGATGGAGAATGTGCATATATGGTTCCTATGGTGTGTTCCACCCCCTGATCTCAATGTGATATCCCAGTCAGCAGACCTTCCAGGGCCTGGAATTTTGACTGTTGCTATGGAATGCCAGGTCAGTTTGTAACAAGGTCACCTTCATCCATGATTTTGATGAGAGGGCCAACCTAACATGTATTACTGAGACCTGGCTGGGCTTGGAGGGGGACATCCCACTTGGAGGTTTGCCCAACCCAGTTCCAGGTATGACATCCACTGAGACCCCAGGGCAGGGGTGGAGATGCAGCAATTGTCATCCAAGATACTTGGGTGGCCTTCAGAGGCTGGTGCAACATCCTACATGTTAAGTTGGGCACTAGGGTTCAGTTGGGATTGTTGCTACTGTACCAGTCTCCCTGCTATATAACAACCTCCTTGCCTTTGCTCCTTAACTCCATGGCCAGGCTGGCAATGGAGATCCGCAGGCTAATGGTCTTGGGAGACTTCAACTTGTCTTCTCTGTGTGTAGGGTCTAAGGTAGCTCAGGAGTTCATGGCCACCATGATAGCCATGAGCTGGTCCCAGGTCATCCAGGGCCCAACACCTAATAGTGGTCTTTCGCCTGACCTGGTTTTTGTGTTGGAGAAGTGGCAGTATGATCTGGAATTGGGAGAGGTTTCTGTCTTCCCTTGTCAGATCAATTTCTGATGGCTGTACAGTTCTCTGGCACTGCCCTCCACAGCAGGACACACACACACACACACACACACACACAACAGTTTGTTCGGTCAATGACCAGCAAAAATAAAGAAAAAAAAACAAAAAAGTAAAACCAAATAGATGAGATAAAATATTCTGGCTTCACTTCAGATTGTATAAAACAGTAGGACCTTTTACATAGATCCACCCCAGGTGAACGTTAGAACTGGTTGAGTTCTATAGAAAGCTTGGGGTTGTTCCTCAGCATATGTTGCTCAGTCTGACCAAGGCCCTGGTGTCCACATGGAATGAAAGGGTGGTGGGGGCTCTTGATCAGATTGCACCAAATGGCCTTTCTCTACCCAGGGAATCCTCTTGGTTTATGGAAGAGTTGAGGGAGATGTAGTGTGTGAAGAGATTCCTAGAGTGCTGCTGGAGAGTGGCACAGTATGAATCTGATTCAACACTGATTAGAGCTGTAATAATGGCCTGCCTTGGGGTGATAAGTGCAGCAAAACATCAATATTTCTCCACCTTTACAGTGTCTATGGATAGCCGTCCCGGGAAGGGGTGGCTTAGAAATTTACCTACAAAGTTATGATGAGGAATTTGGCATCTGACAGATACAATTGATTGGATTCATGCTACATTGAACTCTGGCCTCATAGCAGGTCCCCTTTCAGTCAGGATACAGGCCCAGTTATGGGACAGAGATGGCATTGATCACACTCTTGAATGATCAGGATGGGAATGGTGCATTTGTCCCTTCTCTTCTTCACCTCTCAGTGGCTTTTAGTACTATTAATCATGGTATCCTTCTGGACTGGCTTTGGAAATTGGGGATGGATGGCACTGGTTCTCTTCCTTCCTCCAAGACTGGTTCCAACTGGTAATGATAGGGGAGGAGAGGTCCAGCCCGAGGCCTTTGCTACGTGGAGTGCTGCAGGACTCAGTCCTCTCTCCTTTTCTACTTAACATCTACATAAAGCCACTGGGTGAGTTCATCCATTGGTTTGGGGTGAGGTATCATCTGTATGCGGCTGATACTATTATATATCCCCCCCCCCCGGGGCCATCTTAATGATGCTGTGGAGGTCCTGTTTCAGTGTTTGGAGGCTGTGGGGGTCTGGATGGGGAACAACAAACTTTGAATCAACCCTAGTAAGACTGAGTAGCTTTGGGTCTTAGGCCCACCTGCTTCTGAGGACCTTCAATCTCTTGTTCTGGATTGGATTGCATTGCCCCAGACAGATCTTGTGTGCAATCTGGGGGTCTTCCTGGACTCATGGTTCCTGTTCAGCTTTGTGTTATACACCAGTTGACCAGTTCTTGGACCAGGGTACCCTTCTACAGTACCTCATGGTTCAGTTATCTCCTAAATAGATTACTGCAACATGCTCTACACTGGCTGCCCTTGAAGAATATTTGGAAGCTTCAGCTAGGACAAAATGAAGCAGTGCAGAAAGTTATTGGTGCTGGTCATTCGGCACATGTAAGACCTCTGCTCCACGAGCTGCATTGCTACAAGTATGCTTCCGTGTACACTTCAAGGTGCTGGTGGTTACCTTTAAAGACCTTTATGGCTTACAGCTGAGTTACTTATTGGATCATCTCTGCCCAGCGACATCTACCTGCCTGCTTAGATCTGGCAGGAGAGGCATGCTCTGAGTCCTGTTTGTGAGAGAGTGTCATCTTCAGGACACAGGAGGTAAGCCTTTTCTGCCATGGCATCTGCTCATCATCTCCCAGTAATTAGACTTGTCCCAACCCTCTGGGCGGCTTACAATCACTAAAATCACAATTAAATTAAAAAAGTTTAAAAAATTATGCACATTATAAAACTAGAAATTTACAGAGATAAAAAGCTAAAAACTCCAAGAGGGCAATAGGGCCCCACCAGGCCACTAAGGGGCCAGCCAACCCCATTTCTGATATCCTCCCTCCCCGCCCCAGGCCAGATGGCAGAGCCAGGTCTTCAACTCCCTCCGAAAGGCCTGGAGTGAGGGGGCCTGTCTCACCCCCGGGGGCAAGATGTTCCAAAGGGCAGGGGCTACAGCAGAGAAGGCCCGCCTTCTGGACCCCGCTAGTCGAAGTTCTTTTACCGCGGGGATCCGGAGCATGCCCTCTCTATGAGATCGGGTGGGACGGGTTGAAGTCGTGGGGGCGAGGCGGTCCTTCAGGTAACCTGGCCCCATGCCAGGTTTTAAATCAAAAGAGAAGAAAAATGACAATGAAAATTTGTTTGATGGGTGTGGGCCTCATACACTTACCTTAATGGGCGAGGGACATAAATGAGTGATCAGTTTTTCATGATACAATCAAGCCTTTGACATCAGCATCTTTTTGTATTAGCACATTTCAATTAAATCGTAAGGCCCTTTCTTTTTTTGCATCAAACAATATGGATACTCAGGAATGCTAAAGGTCAAGAGAGATGTGTATAACTAAAAATGGCAATAACATTCCCCTCTGCCATCTTGCAACAATAACATTCAAATCACCACCAGTGAAGATGTAAAGAAATTCTAAAGCATTCTGATAAAAAGTTAGAAATACAGAAACCTCTTTTTCAGGAAAATAAAATATTACAAAAAGGGAAAAGCAGATTTCAGTAATGTGTTCTTTTGCAGTCAATTTTCTTTCACTTGTACATATATTTTGTAATAATGATTGAGGCATTTATACACTGATTAAAAAGACTTCTGGAGACAGAAAAAAAGTTTTAAATAGAATTCCAGACATCAGTGCTATTTTGTTTTGTTTTTTTAAGTCATTGCTGTGAGGAAATCTATTTTTATTTGTGTATCATTGTAGATTCCTTCCCCCCGTTTCCCAGTTAAAATGACTAAAGCTGAGTAGCATATGCAGGGTGAATAATACTTTTATGAAGATTCAGATACATAAGTTCTCAGCTCTTAAGTTAAACAAAAAAGGTGAATCTCATGAGAAAGGGTTATTCTCAGAGGAAAATGTTATTACAGAGAAAAATGTACCCTTCTTTAATCATTTTTCTATGCAAAATTCAGCCCTATGTATTTTTAAACTCAGTTGTACAACTAGTCTTTCCTGAAAGAAAAGGTGAAGGTGTGCTTCAAAGTCCTCTTTTTGCACAGGCCCACTATGAAATAAGGCTGCTCACATTTATTAACAGGTCAGTGTTAACTTCTGAGCTACCTATTATAAAAGCGTTGTTTATAAGAAAACATATAGGAAACATTTTAGCAAAGATAGAAGTATATTTGGAAACTCAAATGGAGATGTTCCCCCTTCTTTATTGTTATTTCCTCCCTCCTTCCTCTTAATTTGCCATTAACTTTATTATTGTCGCTGTTGTTGCTGTTGCAAGACACCTTTTGACAGGGAGAGAGAAGCATTGTTCAGATGTTCTGAGCTTGCCTATATCTTAGCTATTGTTATAATTCACAGTTGAAATGTCAGTATCAATTGTTCTTTTCATTGTCCTTTTTGATATATTGGATTATTCAGTTTTGCCTTTTATCATTAGCATAACGACAATTACAAACAGTTCTAACTATATGCACACACTTTGGCAATGAAATGTATGCAATCTAAAATGATTACCATTTCATAATGTGACTGAATGCAACAGATAAACACTGTTTGCCATCCTGTCATGTGATCTTTCAGATACCCAGGTGATAAGCTCTGGGTCTGATAAATAGCTGAGACTGGAACAGTTAAGGTTTTCACAAAGACACACAGAGTATTTCTCATGCTAAGCGGGAGAGAAGAAGTTGATAGTAGATAAGAAGTTGGAAGAAAAAGAGTTGTAGGAGTTTGGGAGACAGAGAATATGACTGACAAACTTAGTTTAATTTAGTCAATTAAACCATTGTTCTTGTTCAGTAATCATCAATAGGTATTTAAATATTATTTGATGTTTACACTTGCATGTTTTCATTTTGTACATATTATCTCCACTGTTATTACTTTTGTGTTAAAGCATTTCAGACAACTCTGGAATCAGTAGTTTTAATGGCAGATTTAGTGTTCCTAAGAAATGAAATATTAATTTAGTCAACTATTACATGATGTCATTTCCTGTTACAATAAAAATAATAAAAATTGAGTTATAGAAATTACATTATGAAACTGTGAACAAATAAACAGTTTCGATTAAATAATAATAAAAAAAAAAGTATCACAATCTGGTACTTTTTTTCCTATACTACCAAACAATTATAAATCTATTTTCAGTTAATCTGAAAATATGGCCAGACAGCATAAAGTGAACTACAGTGATTTATATGTTATTCAACAATCCTATCTATTGTAGGAGCATAGCCATGTTAGTCTATGGTGGCAAAAAGTCGGAAAGAACTCTGACAGAACTTTTCTGACAAACACATTTTATTAAAAGACATAAGCTTTAGTGAACTGCAGATCACATTATTGGATGTATAGAATGAGTAGAATGATGTAAGATTTAAATTGTGGGGGGAAAGGGAAGGAAAGATATGTCAGTTATGAAGATGCAGGTTACATGTGAGGCAGAGTAGAGGTACCTTATCAATTAACAACTGCGATGTATTAAGACTCATTGTGTTTGTTGAGACCTTCTGAATTGCCTGATACCTTTTGATGTATGTGAATTCAATAATTTCTTGCTTGATTGCGTTGTTAAAGTCTTCTTCTTCCAAAACAGTCACTTTGAGGTCTGCCATGGGGTTTCCTGGGAGGCTGAAATGCTCTGATATTACTTTTTTCTTGTTGTGAGTCCTGATGTCAAACTTTTGTCCATTAATTCTTTTGTGCAAAGTTTGTTTCATTTGCCCTGCATAGAATCCAGAGCGGCATTCCTAGAAGATGATGGGATATATCACACAGGGAGAACATATGAAATTGCATCTAATCTAGTGTGTGTATTTCTTGGGGCCTGGTACTCCTTCAGGTTCAAAGAAGACATACTGTTGTGCAGTTCATCTGTCTGGAGGGGTCTTTGCAGTCCCAGTCTGGAAGCTCAGAATCTAGCACAATTGGGGCACTGGAAGTCCATTGTTGTAGTAACTGTGGGTGTTATTCTGTGATGCTGTTCATGGTTTTCTATCAGTTTTTTTTAACAGCACTTGTCTTCAAAGCCAGTGGAGGCATCATAGCACAGGGCTTGCCAGCAGGTTCTGTCAGCAGCTACAGCTTCTGTTTCCCTTGGCTGGATGTCACAGCAGTGCAGGGTTTCTTTTACAGCATCTTTGTAGCGGTTGCATGGTCGAACTTGAGGCCTCTTCCCAGACTCCAGTACACTATAAAGCAACTGGTGAGGGATACAGTGGTCATCCATTCTGATGACATGTCCCACTCACCACATCTGGACTCTGATAATCAGAGACTCAGTGTTGGTGGACTCTGCACAGTCCAAGACCTCCAGGTTGGAGACATGGTCTTGCCAATGAATGCCAAGGATAGAGCGGAGAGCATGCATGTGAAATTTCTCCAGTTCTTTTATGTGCCTTTGGTACAGAGTCTAAGACTCACATCCATATAGCAGAGAAGGGATAACCACAGGTCTGTAGATTTTCAGTTTTGTGGAGATATGGATGTTGTGTTGAATGAGCACTCCAGTATGTAGGTGCCCCAGTGCCTAGCTGGCCTTGCTAATCCTGGAGTTGTTGTCATCATCATCATTATCATTGTCCTTAAGTATTTATGTATTTATTCTTTTTAATTGTTGTACGCCGACCAGAGTCACCTTGTGTGAGATGGGTGGCTATATAAATATTATGGATGGATGGATGGATGGATGGATGGATGGATGGATGAATGAATGAATGAATGAATTTTGAACCTTTTACATTTGTCATCTAGGTGTTGTCAACAGTGATTTTTGCTTCTATGGGGTTGTTATTTGGTACAGACTGGTAAAGTACTTCAGACTTGTTCAGGCTGATAGTCAGGCCAAACAACATAGTAGCATCTGAGAATTTATTCAGCATCAACTGTAGATCACTGTCTACAGGAGTGCACAGTCATCAGCAAAAAGGGTTTCTTGAATGACAGCATGGAGGCACTTCATCTGTGCATTCAAGCAGCATTCAAAGAGAGAGCTGTCCAATTGGTACCTCATGTACAGTCCCTCCTTCAAACCCTGGACAGCACATGACAACATGCAAGTGAAGAACAGATTGAACAGGACTGGGGCTAGCACACAACCCTGTTTTACCCAATCATGGCAAATATCATGTCTGCTGTACTCTGTTCTGGCCAAATGCTACACTGTGCCTCTAAGGGGTTCCTTTCTGAGACAGTGACAAATCTGTTCAGGAGAATGCAGGCAAAGATCTTGCCTGCAATATACAGCAGTGAGATACCCCTATAATTTCTGCAATCTGATTTGCTTCCCTTATTTTTGTAGAGAGCCATAATGAAGGCATTGCAGAAGTCATCAGGCATCTTCTTTGTGGACCAAATGTCTTCCAAGATGTCTTGGAACACCTGTAAGGCATTAGGGTTTAGTGCTTTGTACGTCTCAGCAGGAATGCCATCCTGTCCTCTTGCTTTATTTGAGTTGATCTGCAAGATTTAAATATTGAAAGCACAATACATTTGAACATTAATTCAGGTAAAGTGTTGTCAGAAAAGCCTACATTTTAGAATGCCAAGACTTTAAGTTGTAATGATGACAATCCTAGTAATACAGTGTTTAAATTTTGCAAAGAGTTACATGCAGAACAGTCTTGACTTATCTGAGAGGAACACTGGTAATTAAAATCTATTTTCTACATAGCATTAAAAAAAAGTTGACAGAATTTTCCCATATCACAACCCTATTATAATTCTCTTTATCTGTAATCAATTTTCCTCATGAAATCATAGCTCAAGGTCACTTGCATATTTATTCATTTATTCATCACCTTTATATGTGAAATTTATATGAAATATGGCAGATGGAAAGTTGTTCAACAAATATTTAAATTATTATTTTCATTGTTTTAAGTATTTCAGAAAATAACAGTATGTGGCATATTGAACCATGTTGTACTTAAAATACAGATTCAAATGAGAGTTCATATTTTATCATAAGGTTATTGCTCATTGGCCTAATATGCTATAAAGTTGCAGCACTATGTAAAATAAATAGCCTGAGATATAAGATAAAATTATTCCCTCTCCCCTCTCCTACCAGCTTCTGTAACTGTAAAAAAATTACAAATGCTCAATGGGGAGAATTTTCAAATATTTTGATCATTATTGGAGGAAAATGTCTGTCCTGTTACAATCTTTTAGGATAATGGTAAATATGAATAGTTTTCTTTTTTTTTCCCCCCTTGTGTGCAATGAACAATGGTGACAAGTATCAAGTATCAAGTAAATGTGGACAAGTAAATACAGGTATCAAAAGAGCTCATTTCATAAATAATTTTCCTGTTTCTTTATCAAAATATTTCTATTTAAACTAAAGTTATGGAGGTGGAGGCATTACTTTTCATTCAACCCTTGTAGATTTTTTTTTTTTTGATATTTGAATTCCTGTTTGTGAATCTGCATAGTATATCTGTAGTGAAGAATATAAAGATGCAGTGAGTTAACACAGAACCTCTCATGTCCTATACAATGTATAAAGTCACTATTAAAACTTACCTATGTACTCAAGGTTTCCAAAAAGAACACAACAATTCTTACAAATAATATCTAAGAATATCTGCCCTCTGAACTATAAATTCCCCTCCCCAATACATCTGAGCATGCAAGACTGGGAGTAAAATGGAAATCATAGTCCAGAATATCTGGAGTATACCAGATCAAAGGATTCAGGTCATTTATAATTCAATCCCATGCCTGTTAATTCAAAAGAAAATCTATTAAGCACAGTGAAATTGTAGTAAATAACTAGTGGAAAATAAATGGATTGCCACATTTCTAGACATTTGTATATATCTAGTTTGTTCTATTACTCATGATAAAGAAATAATTTGAATTAGTCATTATAAGCACAACCTGATTTTGCTACCTCTGCAAACATGTTTAATGTGTCACTGTTCTTCTTTGTGGATGTGATTGTGATTATGAACAGGTATATACAACTACTGTGAAAGAAAATTTATTTTGGGAGGGGAGGTAGATGGATACTAATCTGTGAAATACAATTTAAAAGGCATTGTCTTGCAACCAGTGAGAAAAATGAAACAATTGCAGTAATAAAATAGTGGTTTTTAATTTTTATTTGTTTATTTAAGGAATTTATATAGCTGCCCAGTTTGAACAATCAACAGTCAAAAAGAAAAAGGAAAGGAAAGGAAAGGAAAGGAAAGGAAAGGAAAGGAAAGGAAAGGAAAGGAAAGGAAAGGAAAGGAAAGGAAAGGAAAGGAAAGGAAAGGAAAGGAAAGGAAAGGAAAGGAAAGGAAAGGAAAGGAAAAACAAATAAAGAACAACAAACCAGTACTGTTACAAACAAGAACAAAAATGAATAGGCATTTGGGAACCCAAATTTATATTATACTCCTCCATGTGGGAATTTCAATCAATTTAGCCCTAGGGCCTGAGGGAAAAAAATGGAGCTTTTCTAAAGCCCAGCAGGGTTCAGGCCAAATGTATGTTGGGGGGGGAGGTCATTCCAGAGGGCATTTGGCATTTAAAATGCCTAAACTAAATTAATTGCTGCATATATTTAAAATATATAATACAGTTTTTAAAATATATAATACAGTTTTTAGAAAGCACAGATTTTTAAAACACTCAAGTTCAGGTAAAATAGCATTGTGTGTGCAATCTTTAGCAAAAACAGTAATAGGTATAGCCTGGTCAAAAGCTGGGGGAATGAGTACTTAACAAGATTTCTCACCATCAATAGCATTTGTATGAAGAAAACCCATCTATGTAGTAGTAATGCTAAGAGGTTTGAAAGTTCTTGGAACTTTTATCTTTATACTGGGCTTTTCTTTATACTGTAGTCTTTGTGGTTGTGACCAAATAATATGCATTAATTTGCTTAATCTTGGACAAAAGATTGCAAGAAGCAGCTGCCAAGATGAGAGTATTCTAGACCTCCCTTGTCACTGAATCTGGAATATGAAACTGACAAAACTTCTCAATTTCACTATTAATAGCGAAGAGTTCTTTCAAAAACAGACAGTAAAAGTCCTCATATTTTGTTTTCAGTTTTCAATAGGTATGTTTTTGACCATTGTGGGAGATAAGAAACTGAACTACATAGATAGTTGCTCTAATCCAGTACAACTTTCATACCATCTTATGTATGGAGAGAAAAGGGGTTATGAAAGATTTTGTGCATATAGACGGAAATAATGTGTGTATATCTAACATATACAAACATTTGTGTACTGTAAAATTAAATTATGTATGGTGAACTAAGCAATGCTGTTGATGTTTTGTCCCAGTGCCTGGAGGCTGTGAGGGTCTGGATGGGAAACAGCAGGCTTTGGTTGAACCCTAACAAGAGTGAGTGGCTCTGGGTATTTGGGCATTCTGGATCTGGAACTTTACTATATCTGGTACTGGATGGGGTGGCACTACCACAGACAGAACCAGTATGTACTTTGGGGGTCCTTCTAGACTCACAACTCCTGCTTGAGGAGCAGGTAGCAGTCATGGTTAGGAGGGTCTTTGCACAGCTTCGTGTTGTGCGCCAGTTGCATCCTTTTCTGGACCATGAGGCTCTCACAGTTACTTATCCCCTGGTCACCTCTAGAATGGATTAGTGTAATGCACTCTATATGGGGCTGCCCTTGAAGAGCATTTAGAAGCTTCAACTGGTGCAGAGTGTGGCTGCATGGGCAGTTACGTGTGCCCCTAGGATGGCATACATTATGCCTTTGCTTGGGAGCTTCATTGGCTGCCAGTTTGCTTCTAGGTGCAATTAAAGGTGCTGGTTTTAACCTTTAAAGGCATGGGACCAGGTTATTTGAAAGACTGCCTCTTTCCAATTACATCTACATCCCAGCAGGTCCAGCAGGAGGGGTATGTTGCGGGTCCTGTTTGCTAAAGAATTCCATCTGATGGGACCCAGAAGACGTGCCTTTTCTGCTGTGGCTCCCACCGTCTGGAATATCATTCCCCCCAGGGTGAGGTTAGCCCCATCCCTTTCCCTTCTGGAAAGTCCTTAAAACATGGTTTTTCCAACACCCTTGAGGATCCCACATGGAGCCTGAGAGGCGGCTGCATTGTGCTTAGGAGATTGTTATTCTCCCTCAGACTTGGTTTTTATTAATGTTTATTTGTTTGTAATGGTTGCTGTATTCTTTTTATCTGTTTTTTGGCTATATGCCACCTAGAGCCACATTTAGTGAGATGGGCGGCTATATAAATTTGCTACAAAAATAAATAGTAAGAATATGTGATTTTTGTCTTCAGTGGTGCAACTATTAGATATATAACATAATGTGTTGTTAAGGTAGTTAGTAATCTGTACTATCCCAATCTACAATGCCACCCAATTTTCTGTTATTCTGATTTCCAAGAATCATAAACTGAAAAAAAAAAAAAGTTTAAATTTGTAATTTCTTATAATCTGAAGCATTTCATGATTGCAATAAAATTTTGATGAAAGGGAAGCTAAAACAGAAAGACAAATGCCACATATCATTTTCTTGAATCATTAAGTTAAAGTCTATTTTCCAGTTTCAGAATCCAACACTTTGCATTTGTAACTGTCAGCTGAACTATTGGGAAAAAATCCATTAACAGACCCCACATTAGGTTAACTGAAGTAAGAGTAAATAATAGTTACATTACATGGTCATTTCCTTAGATACTGAATCTTCATTATCTCTTTAGAGGCATCCACTCACATCATGTTTTCATTTGAGCCAAATGCATTCAGACTGCATACTCAGTGAATGTACTAGCTATGAAGCAAATTGCAGCACATCAGCAACTCTGGTGCAGCTATGCAAGTTTTCAAAACTAATTGAATCAGCATACAAAACATGTTTTCCCTATGCAATATATCTCATTATAAGCAACCTCTTTATGACACACACCTCCCAATAATATGCAAATTTCAATTACTTATTTAGTCTGCCTTCTGTTTTTCCATGTGATTTCCATTTTACATTGAAATTTTTAATAAACTTCAGATCTGCTTCTGAATGTGGTTATTAGCAATGACCTATGACAGCATAATAATGAAATGTTAAGGAATACTTAGACTGAGAATATAATTGAGAAAGTGTCAGTCTATATTTTTCAATGGAACTTCATCTAAAATTATTTTCATCCAACCAGAAAACAGTAGAAGAAAAGGAAAATGCAACACATTGGAACAATATAATATAATTTTAAAAAGTGACATGGAGAGCATGTCTCTAAATACCAGTTGCAGGGAAGGGAGATGCTATTCAGTTTTAGGTTATTAGATGACAGAATTATAAATATTTTATTTTGCTATACTAAAAGAACATGCCAGTTCACAGAAGGACATAACCTGCTCCAGCTCCAAAATAGGACAAAGCTGGGAAGAGTTCTCAAGATAAACCATTAAGGTCTCCTGCAGATCACTTAAATAATAATGTTATCATGACAAGGCACATGCCTTGTGTCCTTTCCATATATTAGAACCAGAAATGCATATATGGGACATAAAATTCACAAGGAGGCCAGAAACATGGTGCATTTAATTTCTTCCTTTGTCTAGAATGAATGTAATGCTCTGAAAAGACATGATGAAAAGTTCTCATATCTACCATTAAGAAGGACAGCAGCAATGAGATGCAGTCAAAATGCTATCATGACTCACATTTGAATGTATCATTAAATTAGATGAAATATATGAAAAGGCTTTTTGCAGATAATGCTGTATGAAACAATACAGCCAATGCCTTTAAGCGTTACAAACTGTTGAATTTTCAGATACTTTAATCTGAAAATGCCTGTAATTGACATAGAAAGACTTTCAGATTCTAAATAAAAAGAAGAAAGGAAGGAAATTGTGTGTGTGTGTGTGTGTGTGTGTGTCTTTCCTTTCTTACTATATATAGAATGATTTCTGATTATAGTACAAATATCATAATCTAATGTAATAACTTCTTTTAAACTCCAGCAAGATCTCTATAACTAGAACCTGAAGATTAATCTCCAGGTAACCTATCACTGAAGACATTTTCCAGAAATATGCAATATATCTGAAACATGCTTACAATTTTAGTGGTTCCATTGTGAGAACAGTAAAAGAAGGAACATTGAAAAAACATGAAAAAAATAATGAGGAATCTTTCTGGAATCTGAAGAATGTGTCAGCCTGTCAGTTAATAAGCTCTATTAAAACTCACTACCTAGCACTTTAAAAGAACCTAGGAAACTGCCATAACTTTGGTCAATCTATTAACCTAATATTTTCTGCTTTTATATGGAATGACACTTTGGAGCCCCCTGCTATGAAATTATGCCATAACTTTTTTTTTTGTTAATTTTTAAAGTATTATTTTAAATATAAGAAATAAATGAACAGTAAAGAAGATCAGGCACATATTACAAAATACAGGTGATAATGAGCACATCTGAAATATCATAACACTAATTATTCCAATACATAATTAGAAATTTATATTATAATAAGATATTCGATATCCATTTTCTAGTCAAAATCCACATATCTCGCTGAGCTTTAAACTAAAAAGCACTTGGTCAACATTGTTCAAATCTTTAGACAGCAATAAATTAAAAATCCAGCACATGTCTATTCTAGAATATGTTCTGTGGGCTGAAGAGTAATAAGTATACTTTCTCCCTGAAGGATACTTAGTTCTCCAAGTATCCAAGCGAGATGACAAATAGTCTAATACATTTAAAGGGAGCTTGCCAACATTTCTTTTTGAAGTAAATTACTTGTCCAGGAGACAAGATAAAACCGCATTCATATCCCCAAGCACAAAAACATCTTCCTTGGCAATTTCAAGGAGAAGTTGGAAATATATTTCATAGAATTTTGTTTTGTTAATGCTTGGAGCATAGACTGAGACAATTGTTAATTTTCCAGATTTGGTCTAAAAGTTTACTATTATGAATCTTTCTTCTTCATCCTACTATATAACCTTTTGAATTGGAAATGTCAACAACTGAACTATTTCCTTCTGTATGTAAAACAGGTGTCAGTCTGCCAGTATGCTAGTTATGACTGCTAGAAAGGACAATTTGTAGTTGTCATGGCAATAGCTATTAGTTCTGTACTATTATAGCAGGGAGTGGCCATTTTGTTGAGCCTGAGGGCAACAGTTCCCTTTGAAGTTAAATGCCGGCATCCTTGCTCCAAAAGAGTAGTGGAGCAAAAATTATATTCGATTACATTTTAATTTAAATTAAAACAAATCAATTAAATGAATATTTATTTATTTTTCTCTTCTGTTACACTAACGATTATAATCCAGCAACAATTTCTGAATTTGCTCTAAAGGGTGCATTTAAGGTTAAGGGCACTGCAGGAAGTTGGGGAGCTCAAGTTTTGTCCCCTTAAACAGAACCAATGTTTTAACACAGATACAATGTTGCAACAAGATGCCCATAAAGGAATCGTGGGAAATCAACAAATATTTATAAGAGTAACTGGCCATTAAAAAAAAACAACCCTCATGTCTTTTTCATTCTACATATTATCTACAACAAGATCTCTGATTCTGAATAATGTAAAATGTTGTGGACATTTAAAAAAAATACAATTTGGTGGTAATAAATATTGCTCTGGAAATATAATGCAAGTTTCAAGATTGATACGATTTTCATATATTATTTTAGATAACATAATGAATAGTCAAAGAAGACCCAGTAAACTGTATGTGAGAGGAAGAGAACTCGGCTTTATAATGAAAAATGGGGTAGGGAGCGTTGCAAGATAAAAATACTTATAAGTACACTGGAAAAAAAAAAAACACATTCCAATTTCAAATTAGAAATGATAGAGAGAGAAAAAATGAAAATGGAAAAAGAATCTGAAAATTCAGTTTCATTTTATTCTGTCCCAAGATAGAAACTGATGAGCACAACATTAGAGTAACCTTGGATTGTAAAATATTAGAGATAATTCCAGTCATTAATAGGGAAATGAAAACAATATAGGCTTGCTGAGAAAGGAATCCACCTTGAAAACCCATTATTTTCCAAAATTTTAAAAACTGATTGTAGATAAATTATTAATGTAGTTTTTTCTTTCTGATTTTCTCCATAAATACCCATTCTTAGCCTGGGGAAAAATCCCTTTCCTGTAATTTTAGACTTAGAATAGTATATCTCAAATAAATTGAAAGTTGGATTTTGTTAAGGATTAGTAATACAGAGTGCCATTACATAATAGTGCAATTATAGTTTCAGTATTTTTTTTCATGCAGCCATAACAGCCAGAATATAAAAATGAATCTTTAAGAGTCTACTCAGATCTTCTATGCAAACTCTTACTAAAAAACAAAGGAAAAGAGGGGAGAGAGAGATAACTTAATATATATATTAAGTAACAAGTATATATATATATATATATATGTTATATATATAACAAGTAATATATATATTAAGTAATATATATATTAAGTAATATATATATTAAGTAAAAGAGGGGAGAGAGAGATAACTTAATATATATATTAAGTAACCAACACTGCAATCTTTCCAGTTCTCAGACTGGCCTTGTAAGTCCTAGTTTTATATTTCTTTAGATGTGTCCTGAGTTGGATTCTCATACCTGGTTCAACGCTACTGCTATTTCTTCAAAAGATTCCCTTCAAACATAAGACCACCTCTAGACATAGAACTGATTGTAAGAAGTAAGTTATGGGGAAAGCGAAGCTTTTGTAATTAGGGAGGAAAATGGAGGCACAATCTAAAACTCTTTAAGAAAACATTATTACAAAGCCATTGGACAATATTTCTTGAAAATCACAGGAGGGAGGCTTTCCTTCTGGATCTAAAAATAGGGTCATGGCATATATTTGAATGTTTATCATGGTGCTCTTAGTGAGAAGAGCATTATGAAATGGCCATGCAGAGTAGGATAGGCCACCAAGGAGCGAGGAACTGGTGGTTGAATATTCATGAACTGCAGTCTGACTGAAATTGGAAATTGCTCAGCTGCCTGAGTAGCTCTTATAGGGGCATTTGTGTGTTCTTCCCTGTGGATTTGCTCATTGTTCTATCATTAAGTCCCTTTAAATAGAAAAGGTCCATGGAGAGATAATTCTTGATAAACTAATTGAGCAAGCCAAACAGAATCTGAAGACAAGAGCGGCCAATACAATTAGCTCCTCACAGAAACTCTGCACTTAAGTTCTAGGGTCAGCTTGAGAGAAGTCTGCAGTTTTAAGTAAGTCAGAACAGAGTCCATTTACTATTGTTTGGATTATACTGCAAAGTTCCCCAAAGTTTTATAATAAAGGTCTTGGTGAAAGCTTGAATATTACAAGAGGAAATGTGAACAAAAATACATGTTTAGATGAAAATGATAATAATGATACAATTTATTTATATTTATTACCATTTGTACTGTATGAGGATATATTTGCATTTTAAAAAAAGGTTCAAAAGCCCTCCTTTTTGAATTGTAGGCAACAGTATGCAATGAACACATAATTGTGCCCCTTAAAACACCCAGGTTTCCTATTCTGATGTTGTTTTTAATTAAACAATTTTAAAAGGATACTAGAATGATAAAAAGACAACTGTTACCCTTTAGTATCATATTTATTTCCAATCATTCTTTGGATTGGCACTCTTAGAAATTAAAAATCATATGGGGCTGCTTTGTTCTGAACTAGGCTCATATATCCAGAAAATGAGAAAGATAAGATAGGGTCTTTCAAAGAAACTCTGGAGAAACTAAAACTTTTTGAAGCAGAGTCCTGTACTGCTGGGAGTGCACAGATGCAGAGATGATTTCTGCACTGATATTACACAATTTAAATGCATCTTGTGCATTTTAAAAAAGTATATCTGCCTTGTCTTAGTCTCCACTACTGATTTTTGAACTGGGAATATGGACTGTAATCAGGCTTTATTCTAGACAGCACTCACAAGAACCCCATGAGATGAAAGAGAGTGACAGGCCCAAAATCACCCAGCTGGCTTTCATACCTAATGGAGGCCTAGAACTCACAGACTCCTGGTTTCTAGGCCAGCACCTTAACTGCTACACCAAACTGGCCTTATAGAGCAAGTTGCAATAGTCTAACCAAGATAACAAGGACATAAGTGGCCAAGAACAAAGCCTCCTAGTCCATTAATGGCTGCAACTGGCTCATAAGATAATATTGTATGAAAGACAAGATGGTTCAAGATGAGCCATGAGTCCAGGAGACACCCACAGTCAGCACCCATAGCTATTCCATTTTAGGATTCAGTTTAAGTCTCTTTTTGGCCTCCAAACTTTTTGTCAGAATCTCTGCTCTGTCTCCTGTCCAGCCTCCTGAGGTATAGCTGTATAAGTGGGTATCATTGGTATAATCATGATACCTTACCCTGTGCCAGGGAAGAGGTGGGAGAGGGGGAAACAGGCCCAAACCCTGTGTCATCCCATAATAGAGTTCTTGAGAACTCAGCCTCTCTCCTTCCACCAACATTGAATGGAATTGCTCAGGAAGGACAAGAACCATTGCAGACAGTGTCCTCCTTTACCAACACTCACAGTCAGTCTAAAATGATACTATGGTTAATGCTACTAAAGGCCTCTAAAAGCTCAAGTTCGAACAGAAGAGTTATATTTCCCTTATTCTGGTTCTGCAAAATGTCATTGACACATATGACCAATGTGGTTTTGGGCCCATATCTAGGCCTGCATCCTGACTGGAAAGGGTTCAGATAATCTCTTTCATCCAGAGCTGTATGTAGTTGTAGCCCATCCACCTTCTAAACCCCCTTCCCTTCCCTTCCCTTCCCTTCCCTTCCCTTCCCAGGTTGGAGATTGGTTGATAATTCTTTAGAATAATGGGTCAAGGGATAACTTCTTAGGGAGTCACAACAATGCCTCTTTTAAGGCAGAAACAATACTTCTTCAGTTGAGGTTGAAGATTAATGACATATGTTCTTATGCACTTGTGAGCTGCATCCTGCTAAAACCATCAGTGAAATTACCATGCATATATAGGGCTTTGGATAGTAGCCTTTCCTAGGCACTGCTGGTACCTTTTTATGTTTGTGGCTGATATTGTGTGAATAAGTGAGCCACTGAACTGAATGTTACACATCCACATAAATTGTTTAATGTTCTCAGACCATGAAATAACCCTGGTCTGTGGATCATTCTGTATGGGAAGATTTATAATAGGTTTCTGTCTAGCTTCACATTTTAAATCATAGTTTGTTTTAATCATAATTTCCTCTAATGGTCTGATTCATAAATAATGCTAAGTCACAAACTATAACTAAGCTAAAATGAGGAAAGCATATAATGGCTTAGTTTGATGTGCAGACTCTACCCCAATCAGTGTGCTTCTGTGAAGTTTTTTTTTTTTTTTTTAAATAAGTAGGTCTTTCTACTATATTCCCATAAACTTCAGATATTTCTTAGTCTTGCTTATTTCTTGCTCTGATGTTCTCTTACTTTGTCCATGGTTATTCTGATTTATTTATATGGCATGACTGCACATTCCTCTTATTCTTCATTACTGTTTGTTTTATTTGTCACTCTTGGTTCCCAGTTCCTAAAATACAAGAGACCGTTACCAGGGCCCAGACCATATGCTATATGTTATCACATGTCCAGCAGCACGAACTGCCATTTCAAAAAGCAGTTCCACAATGCTATGCATTAGGACAGCTAATTTAAATATCTTTTATATAAAAAGGTGTTTGTGTAACATTCAAAATATCAGTTGAAATTCATAATCTGATACTTAGTTAAATTAACTAGTAGAAACTAACAAATAATTTAATGCGAACTGCCCCT
Organism: Liasis olivaceus; assembly: GCA_030867105.1. Lineage (NCBI taxonomy): Eukaryota > Metazoa > Chordata > Lepidosauria > Squamata > Pythonidae > Liasis > Liasis olivaceus. The sequence goes on along the minus strand of CM061354.1, from coordinate 31,793,466 downwards.
TACATATCTGTGATTTTGCCCTATTAAGCATACAGTAGTTTTATTTAGGGTTGTAACAGTAAAACGACTGATACATATTTCTAAGTATACTTAATCCTACAATTTACTAAACCCATTTTTATATGATATGATATGCTTCTTACTACACATTCAGGAAAACCAGGGAAAGGCATACCATAATGGCAAAATGAAGAGCCTTCTTCAAATGTTAATTATTTGCAATTAGCCTGCATCAATTAGTTATGAAACCATAATTGCCCTCTCCAGAAAAACAAAATAAATTCCGTGTACTGATTAAAAAGAAAAAAATGCTGTACTGTGCCAGCAGTGTCATTTCAGGTTTACATTTTTATGTCTTTCTCTTACATCTCACTAGTTACTGACAGATAGACAGACAGACAGACAGACAGACAGACAGATGATAGATTCACTTAGTAGTTTTAATATTTTTAATATTTTAATATTTTATTCACTTTGTAGTTTTATAATTTAATCAATTAGTTTTCTTTATTTAGACTTTTAAAATATGCTATTACTTCTATTTACAGGGTTTTGTAGATTGAACCATTTTATTTATTTCTATAAATCATATAGAAAATGTCTTTGCATTTAAATCCAAATCCTGTAATCCTTGGATATGCATCCAATCAACACTGGCTGTATGGAAGCCTGCTTTAGGGTTGATGGAATCAGCTGCAATTATGTCATTATGAGAAATGAGCCAAACTCATAGTATTTAATCACTACCACATCTTCAACTTGTTTAAACTATGGGTAGGGAATCAGTCAGAACTGGGACCAAGTGTAAGGGAGTCAAGATTTTCAGCCTGAATCGTAGCCCAAACAAAAATTATCCCAAAACCTTGTGCTGAAAAAAAAGATTCCCTTTATTTGAGTTTCATCATCTTAAATATATACATGAATTTTATAGGCACAAGTAATTCATTTCTTCCATGTCATCAGTCCTATTAATAAAATATTATGTTGTGACAGATTTACTGTAGTCCCCAAATGCTATGTAAGGAACAACATAGGATACCCTATGTTATCAGTGCAAGTGTCTGTTTGATTTCATACTGTTTCAGTTCTAATGACAAGCAAATTATTTCAGCTGGCAAATAAATCAATGGAGGAAAACCTAGTGTCTGATGGTACTGTGTATAAGTTTCTTTCGATTCACTAGAAGCCAGATATAGAGGTTTTGTTTTAAAAATGCATTCTAAATGTTCTATAACTCTCTTCCAAGCACCCAAACTTTTTCATTCCCTGTAAAACCAGTTTCAATATTATTCCAAGAGCAGTTCTGATTATTTTTGGAATTTATTTTGGTGTTATTTTTTAACTTCATTGTTGCAAGGAGTGACAGGTAACTCTGCAATCTTGTTGACTGTTTATATTTTCTGATCTGAATGTGCCCCATAGGTGGTGTTCAGTTTCTGTGGGATTTACTGAAGCACAAAAACCAAGTGTTTGCAGATTGCATCCTGGAGAGAAAATATATAATGAAAAACAGGATATGTATAAATATTCTAAGGTAAGTGCAAGATTCCGGTACCCCACCCATGCAATTTTCACTAATTTGGTTGTTTCCTTTAAGAAAAATTCTGAGAACAAATTATTTTCCATCATATTGGAGGAAAACAAAGAATACATTGTTGATACAGTATATACTGGAGAGTTAGCCATAATGTAACTATATATATATATATCATATAATTATAATGTATAAAGAAAGAATTAACTGTGAAGATTAAGTCCCTGACTTGATTAACTAACCTCTAGAGAGCTGCCCTGTTGAAAAACTGATATGCACTTCTGTGCCAGTTACCTTGTCTATGAACTGTAGATATGACAGTTAATTTAGTGTCAGCTCATTGCTGTTTTTCTTTTAAAAATTTTTATATGTGTGTGTGTGTATATATACACAAAAATGCACACACACACTTATGAGTTTGCATCTAATTTGAATATGGGATACTAACTGAAATAAGAATTTTTACTGATACCTCACATGATAAAATGGCAGAAATTATAAATATCTGCACTGTTTTTATCAACATTAGCATGCTCCTGTTTTCATAGGGAAGCAAAATAATGTTTTTCATATCAATTGTGCACCTGGATGCGAATGGAGATTTAGACTGAGATACACATTTTAGGTTTGGTTTTCTAGTAAAAAAGAGGAATGGTATTCTATGCACGGAAATAAGATGGAAATTGTTCCTTAAGTAAAGATAAGCCCCTTTAGGACTTGATTTGAAATGAATCCCCCCTTTCTTTACTTCTTTTGTTGCTACTAGAATAGTTCAAGGTTCACCAGTGAAGTGCATATCTATGAAGGAACCAGAAATGAAAGAGTTTCTAATGGTGAGAGATTATAGGTTCTTCATACCTGCCATCAAATATTATTTTATAGTTGGGATGACATAAGTAGAGTAGTTCATTTGCTACCATCAATCTTATTTCGTTTCTAGGCTTCTGAATGGCTTTTTGAAAATGCTATTTCTATCTGATCCTCACCATCAAACTACCAACCTGACCTGGCATTCATAAAATATTAGTTCCTTGTAAATCTAGAAAAATTAAGTTCTGTGCAGCTTGAATGCACATAGGCAGGCTTAGCTTTTATTTCTCATTAAGTAAGCTGAAAACAAGACTTATTTATATTACTGTAAGTGGAGAAGGATACCACTGATATAGTTGAAACCTGACTCAGTTAGCAAATTAAGATACCAAGTAGCCATGTTAAGTCCATGATAGCCAATTGTAATCTGCTGAGTTGCATAATCCTGGAATCCAAGTTAGGGATAGATTGTCATGGAGAAAAATCTATCTATGTGGTCTCTAGGAGTCGAAAATGACTTGATTGAACATAACCTATCACAATGCACATTAGGGGTGTTTCTATATGAACAGCATGCAATCTACTGAAATATCATAATATGATTTAAGAATATTAAATGCTAAATGTCCTTTATTACAGTGCTAGTAAAAAGACAGAATCTGCATGACAACATTACAATGCATTTATTTATTTATTTATTTATTTATTTATTTATTTATTTATTTATTATCTCACTGTGGCTATCTGTGGATACCTACACCATTTAATATTTAATTAAGAACACATACATGAATTTTCGACATCCATGAAACTGCCCAAGGTTGGGGAGATTTATGTTGTTGTTGTTGTTGTTGTTGTTGTTGTTACTATTATTATAAAGAGCTAATTTCAAGTAGTATTATTTAGTATATTTTATATATTTTACCATTTGGATCTTGCTTTGCTCAAGAAATCAGCCAGGGATATAATTATACAGTAAAGGCACACAGCTGTGTTTACTGCATAGTCCCTAATGCATGAGTCCCATACTTCCAATATACCTAACCTCTGAAGTTTTCAAGTTTTGAAAGGAATTCAGTAAACACTCTGTACCAGAGAGTTACAGTTCAAGAGTCACATTACATTTTATGTAGCACGCTGGTTCCAGGCCCACTTCAACAGTGGGCCTGGAACCATTTAAAAAATTGTTAAGATACATATTTCATAATTTAATATTCCCTAAATTCAACAAATGGCCTTTTTTTTTCTTTTTTTCTTTTTTGGTGTCCATGAAAATTTCTTGAATACTTGTTCTACACAATTAGGCATGTTGATACAATGGATTTCTTACTGTATGCAGAGTTATACTGTATCCACTTTGGCATGATTCAAGATTAAAAGAATGGAAAAGCAAGTATACTTCTTGAAGCTTCTTCAGAGTAGAACTGTATTTCTTGCTTGAAATTCAATATACTGTTCTGGATGAACAAAACTTTTGGAAAAGCAAGATCTGACATAGGGAAAGACATTTTCATTGTTGAGGAAGATGGTTTTTTGAGTGTATAAAGGTGGTCAGAGATTCTTGAACAATTTGTTGGTTTTCTTCATTCAAAGTATTAATGTTATAGCCCAGATAATGCGTGTGAACCCTGATTTTGGGAAATTTTGAAAATTACCACTCATGTGACAGTCATCTTATATGAACTTTGTAACTGTAATGCCACTCAGGAATTTTTAAAAAGTTAGAAGCTTTAAAACACAGTTATTTCCAAGAGTGATTCACTGACAAATGCTAATGCCACAAACACTGTATGCATTACTTTTAATAAAACAAGTGAAGTGTTAAGGGCATCGAACTATAATATAACCTATTTGCTTGAGCATGAGATGTACTGTTACATCATCTATATTATCACTATAAATTCGAAGCATTTTAGAGAAACTGGAAGAAGTGCAGCTGAAAGTTCAAGAGACTAAAGGCATCTCTTTCAAATGTGATAGATGTTATAAAACATTTTGCATTTCTTCTGAGTCATTTTACCTCTTCTCTGTACTGCACTGCTAAATTTGGCAATGCTCCACCAGCAGGGGAAGGCAGTCTTGGGAAAAGATATGCTTGCTGAGAACCAAGAGACCATGCAGCCTGGATTCACCTCAGCTAACAGAATAAATCCATATAGGCATCGTAAAAGGCAGTCAAGTGTATTCTGTTCCATTTTACAGTTAAGTTGAGATGAGCATATATTTCCTCCTACCTAGGGAAAGAACTCAGCCAAGGAAAGAACCTGGCTAGATTGAAATAAAGCTCTTTTCATCTTGTATATTATACTAACAAAAACAAAATCAGCTTTTATATAATATGGGCCCCATGTGGCTATTATATTTAATTGGATAAAATATAGTGACATCACCTGAAGTCTTCTAGGACTGATCAACTGCTGGTTGGGTCAAATGAATAACACTTGGAGAGGAGAGATACTTGGACATGACCTGAAATACAGAAAAGGTGATTGGGAACTTGGTAAGCTAATATAAGCTATTCAAGGATATTTGACCTCCTATTTTTGTTTATTTTCCACACTAAAAGACATTCCAAGTAAATCTGTATGGGAGCCAAGACTCTTTACTAATTTATTTATACATACCTACAATTTCCCATTAAGCATTATTGTACTGCATGATTTCTGGTGACATTCTAGCTCCATTTGGTATCATATAAAACATTTGTTGGACTTCAGAATGATATGAAATAGCTCTTGAATTAGACATAGAATTAATTTTGTGATGTTTGTTACATTTATGGTCCTTTATTACCCTAAAAGCTTGTGTTGCTTCCCTTCATTTCTTGCTTTCCCCACAATACAATTACACACAAACAAATAATAAGCCACAAACATCTGCAATTGATGACATGAAAGCAATAGTTTATCTCCCATGGCACAGATTCTATGCTTGTTCATGGCTTTGTTTATTGACATTAAATCACACTATATTATCATACCATGTTTTTTTTGCCAGTTTCAGGGCCAAAAGAGAAAGATTTTTAACCTCTTATGGAAATAACTGTCAATGTTAATTATATGTTTGTATATTGATGTAGGAATTCTAAGAGTAGCAATAAGGACAGCATTTCCATTTCCATCATGTTAAATTTTATAGTCATTAATAAAATATTATAAAAAGAAAAGAGTCACAATTTGTGTATAAGTTATTTTTATACATGTACTGATAACAAAGTTATATCAAAAAATATCAAGTCATTGACATTTGAAAGGCAATGGAAAGGAGGAAAAAAACTAACATCTAAAATAGTCTTTAAAACAAGAAAAATTCCCTGCAGTACTTAAATCCAGTAAAATGTGCCACAATCTCCCATACATACTAGTTCTTTAGTAAAACCTGAATGCAGGTTAGTGTTTTATCAGGGTGGTAGTGGCAGTGACAAACAAGCAGAGTATACCCCATATGCTACCAAATGAGTTTGGTCTGCTTCCATCCTATCCGTCTTATATTCTGTTCTGTTCTTGTAAACATATAGCATGAAATCACAGTCTGGCACTTCAGAAAAAATATTTTAATAATATTCTTATTATTCCAATATTATTATTATTATTATTATTATTATTATTATTATTATTATTAGGATGCAGATATATGAAACAAGGGAAAACAGATATAGAGCTCACTGTGCATTTCTTAGATTAATCTTGGATTATATATTAAGAAATCTATGAATTTCTTAAATTAGCTTGCTTAATCTAACAGAGAAATGATAAACTTGTAAAAAAACAAAGATTACCCATGATGTTCTGTATATGACAAAATAAACCTTATGAATTCAGGGAAAAGTTTACAGGGGAAAGAGAATTCTTTACTCAGATACCACTGTGTGTTCTTGGCACACACTTCAGGCAGAATTTTTACTTTTAGATTACAGTATGTCCAATGCACACTCAGAGAAAGAAGACCACTGGCATCTTTCAACAACCCAAAAGAATTAGGAGAGATTTCCATTATACTGAGCAACATGGAAAGGAAATGGTAGCACCTTTTTCGATTAACACGTTGTATTGAAATTTGCAGTTTGTGAAAGCTTATGCCTTTTAATAAAATTTGTCAGTCATAAAAGGTGCTAACAGACTTCTGATTTTTGCCACTATAGACCAACATGGTGTCCTGCTATAAAATAAAAGATTTGTCACTTACAGCCAATACATTTGAGTGTGCCTGAAATCTTTCTGAACAGTCTTGCTGGCTTCCCAGGGATTTCCTAGAATGCGCTATACCACCCTATTCTAGTCCCATCAGCATAGAATCAGTTTCAAAATTACACAGCTGTAAATTCAGCAAATATATAAACTTAAATACAATCCAGGTGTAAAGGTTCTAGAATTCTTACCAGTTTTCAGAGGAAGATAGCACTCATAACTTAAAATATGATTTAAAGCTTGGGCTCACATTCAGGCAGCATCTTAAATATAGGAAGTTTTCAGCCTCCACTTGAGCACAAATGTCACCAATCAACTAATTTTAGGCTGTTGAGTAGCCCTTTCTGGTCCAATACTTCTTTATACAGCCAAGTATCCTCTACCTTTATACTGTCTGACTCTAGTGACATTTCCATGAAATAGGTGGAGTTCAAGGGCCAGAAATAGTGGAACATAATAACTTACTAATATTGTTAGGACTGTGAATCTCTCTGACTAGTAATTGCCTGTCTTGACCCTTTTCTTCCTTATGAAGGAAATGTGTACTTATGCCCGTGACATGATGGTCAAACTTCCAAACAAAGCACTGGACTGCACATAACCTCCTTTTTTATTTTCTAAGAATGACTATGGGGTTCAGGGGAAGCAAGAGACATTTATCATCATCATCATCATCATCATCATCATACTCATCATCAAGCAGTTGTCTGGAGCAGAAGCAAAGGAGCTGGTTCCCATAGGGTCCAGGTTTTTTACTTTGTGCTACAGCTTATAATTAAAGACTGACCCACTAAGATTGATGTAAGGAGTTTCCTTTCTCCTACATTTCATGACACTTTATTTGCTGATCTAACCATGTTTGACTTTATGCGTAACTAAGCTGAATGCATTTACATTCTTGCATGGAAACCTGGAATATAATGACCCCACTTTGTATTGGTTGATTATTGATTGATTATTGGTGCAATTTGCAGATAAAGCAGTCTATAAATATATATGTGTTACTTAAAGCTTATTTTCTTCTTCCTTCCTCCCTCACTCCCTCCCTCCCTCCCTCCTTCTTTTATACATAATGTGAGGAAAATAACTTTTCAGATGAGTGAGATCATTTAAATCAAATGGAAACATAAGGAATTCACAATAGCCTTAGAGCCGCTTATTATCTTGTTCATACCAGTCTACTGTAAGCCATAACATTCCTATGGCTACCCATGAATCTGTCTTCAAGATGCCAATAAAGGATGTCTTCTTTCTGGCATTTGGCTCCCTAATTTGCCCCTTCTTTTTGACCTGTTTCTTCTCTCTAAGACAATTGTTTTCTTTGAAGATAGTAGATAGCATAAGGGCAGGAAGTAACCTGAGATCTATTGCTTATGAATATGCATGCATGCATCATTTTCTCTTCCCTGAAATGTATAAACATCAGTGCCTCTCTTTTGTTTGGAGGGTGCCTCTCACTATCCTTTTGGTGGGGTCCCCCAAATTTCCAATTATATGTCTATTTGAAAGTTTCTATGATCTATGCAAAACAGACTAATCATGAACCTCATAGTACTATATGATCATATGTATTTAGTTTAGTTAGAATTCTAAATACAGATATATAGCACTTAAAACGTTGTGAAGAAAATGTGGATATTTAATATTCAGCTTTCAAATTTAGCTTCCTTGGAAGTTAAAAAACAATTGTTTAATTGCAATGGTAGCCAACTTATTCAACTAAGTAAGAAGTAAAAAGTAACGCTATTATCATTGTTTATGAAAAAAATAGAGAAAATATATTTTCTTTAAAAATACCCCTGTAGTAGCATCAAATAAGATGCCACTCTGAATCAAGTTTTCTTCAGTTTTCTTAAATAACAGAATACCAACTAAGTATGAGATTTGAATTTATACTGTATATTTCTCATTCTTGAACTTATTTCTTCCTTATTACTGCTGCTAGCAAAAGGTTTAGTGAAGGCTGCTAAAGCTGAATCTTTCACTGATGCTCAGACTGAAAACTTAATTGGCCAATTCTAACATCAAGTCATGCCTGTAAGTTTATGATAAATCCAGTGGCAATACTGAGCAAACAGAATTTATGCAAATAATGTCATCTGGAAGAGTAAAGTGCCAAAATATATTATGCATATTATGCACATAACTTAGTTTCCATGTATTTTAAATTGAATGGCCTCATAAGAATGAGAAATACCCTACCTGGATTTCAAGCAACATGGATCAGTTTAAGCTTTTTTTTAATAATAACCCATGCCCTTTGACAATTTATTTCTGTAATTAGGATCCAAGGTTTATATTTGAACTGTTTTGCATGGCTATTCCTCACACATAATAGCACTATTTTCATAGGAACCTTGTGCTAATGCTAAAAAGCTCAGATTTAAACTTGGCTAATAATTTTTTTAATGCTTCTGCACATTTTTTCCTAGTGACTGTGTTTTTATATTTGATTTGCACAATTTCAAAGTACTTGACAACAAAATATATTTAAAAGCTGCAAACAGCATAAGAATATAAAAGACAAACACTAGAAATTAAATATAAATTACTAAATGATTCAAATTAAAAAGTTATTGCATGCTTTTACATACAATCTTTAAAATGTAGGGTGGGAGGAACCACAAGCACTTTGAAAGCTGTTATTTGTTTTAATATTGGTAATTAGCTTCATATATATGGCAATATATTTGGCTTTATAGGGTTATAACTGGCAGCTTACTGTGGTTTATGAGGAGAATGTTATATATGCCTCTATATTAAAACTACAACTTTCATAATTTTTTGTACAATATTAAAGATATTTTGCCTTACATCTAAACTGGGGGTGGGGTGAGCCAAAGAATGATGTTTTCAGGTCTGAAATGGTTTATCTTGATGAAAACATTGATGTTCAGTTAACGTAATTCAGATGTTATAAAATTCCTTTCTTCTTCATTCATTTGAAAGTAAGAGCTTTTCACTTGTGCCTGTTCACTGATTGGTTTGGTTTTCTCTTGTACTGTTACAAAAGGGAGCAGAAAAAAATACTGTAGAGAGAAAAAAACTATGATTAAAGGGAAAAAGGTTTGTACTGCTAACACCAACCGTAACTTTGAGGAGAGCTTAGACCAGTCAGATTCCCTGGCTCAAATGCAATGTATAAGCATCAAAAGTGGGCCAAGGAGCCATGGGTTCTTGTGAAGGAACCAACCACATGAGTACGAATGGATTATTTTTTTTTACTCAGTCAGTGTATGCAGGTGGCTAGTTATGTTCCAATCCTGAATATTTTCAGGAATTTATTGATATGTTTGGGAATGCAATTTTCATATTTCATACTTTTATACAGCTTTTCAAAATCCCTTGAAAGCTTATTAAGCTCATTGTAATAAAGCTTCATCCTCGTTGGCTTTACTAATTAAAGCTCCTAGGTTTGGGTTGGAATGGTTGCCCTTTTGCAGTCTCCCTCTATTTGCATTCTTGACAGACCTCTTAAAATGTCTGTTTATGACAGATTTCATAACAATGTCTGATAAAAATATTTCACATTAGCTTGCTTAGTATATCTAAGGGGTTAAGGCATCAGACTAAAAAGCAAGAGAATGTGAGTTCTAGTCCTGCCTTAGCCATGAAAGCCAGCTGGGTGAATTTGGTCAGTCATTCTCTCACATCCCAACTCACCTTACTGGGTTGTTGTTGTGGGGAAAATAGGAGAATGAAGGCGTATTAGGTAAATTTGCCACCTTCAGTTATTCATAAAAACAATTAAGGTGGGATAAAAAATCTAAAACAAAACTAAACAAGAAAATCCGGTCCTATATTGCTCACTTATGGTTCACCAGCAGTTGTTTTAAGTTCATGCTATGGTTACTGGAGGGGCAATGTTACAGACTGTTCTTGTAAAAAAGAATTATAAAATCTTATAAATAATTCCCAATGGGACTACATTGCTGAAAATGCACAGAGGAGCTCATCTGCCATCCTTAAATTCATTAAGACAAGAGGTGGCCACTATATTCCTGCAGCACTTAAATTATTTGAAGCCAAGACAATAGCACAACTTCTTTATGCTGCCCAGCTGGGTCCCTTCTCCAATGTTGCACTTTTAGAACTTGTACAATCCAAATTTCTAAGATCAGCCCTTCAAGTCCCAAATTGTGTCTCTAATGCCACCCTGCAACTAGAGACAGGCTTCATGAAAGTGGAGGCTAGAGTGTGGCTGACCATACTCACCTATTGGCTCAGACTATCCTTTTTTCCCCTTGGCCTTTAAAAATGAGGGATGATTTTCCATCCGCATGGAAACAGGCAGTAGCAGCTAAAATCTCATCCATGGGCTTCTCTCCAGGACTTCTACTTAGCATGGGACAATCAGGCCAAAGCACTCATAAAACTGCAATGTAGCAGACACAGAGTGCCTATGGGATCTAGCCAGGACCCCAGACTTCATTCCAGTGAATCCAACAGGTACTCTGCCTCCCCCATGACATGCCTAATTAAACTTGAAGTCCATAAAACACTGGAGGGCCTTTACTTTGGCACAATGTCATACCCTCCCCTCAACTGTCTTTTAAGGCCAATACAGGAAGAGATAATGCCTCTGTGACTCTGGACACGCAAAAACAACAGAGCATTTACTTCTCCAGTGCCTGTATTACAAGACATTCATACCAGCATCATTTATTACTACATAAATACCCAGGGTGCACAGGACACTCCAACACCCTCCTGCTGCTTTCAGATACCAAGCCTGCTATGATATACAATGTTGCCAGTTTCTGTGCAGAAGGACTCAAAATTCATTGGATGATGACCTGGGCCATAAAGTGGACTTAATGAGCACCTAGTTTGCCATATTAGAGTGCTCTGTAATTTGATATAGTCTTCCACAGACTAACCTTTTATGTCCCCTTACACCCATCTAATGCTCCTACCCCTTCTTTTAGATTCTTACAGACTTTTATATATACTTTCTGTTTTTCATATTTTTTTTTAGACTCTGATGTATCTTCTATGCTTTTTAATTGACTGTACCCCATCCATCTTATGCTGGTCTATGACCATAATAAAGATTTGATTTGTTTATAATTAATAATATAACTAATAACAACTGTGATGTATTAGCACAGGCTGTGGGAATCCCATCTGTTCCACAGGCTGAGGTTAAGGGAAAGTATTCCCTATGCTGATAGGAGATAGCAGTGAAAGTACTACAAAGCAACTGTGCCTTGGCAGAGAGGCAAGCCAGGGTTTATAAAACTCATAGGATTACTGGGAGAGGAGTGTAAACACTCATCACCTTTCATCCCTTGGGCCAAGCCCTGACAAATTATTACTATCAGCAGTGAGAAATGTTGTACAGAAGGGGGAAATCCCAAGTCATGTTTTGTCCCCCAACCCCACCCCACCCACCCCACATCTCCCTTTCCTTTTTCTTTTCAAAGTTTTTCAAATGGTATTGCTGTTTTGTGACTGACATGAAGACAGGTGTCTAACCTAAGGGAGGTGGGTGTCCAATTCTCCATACACACACACAGTTTTTCTTTTTTTCTCTAAATTCTCTCTAGTAGAGACATAAAGTAATTTACATACACACTAGATTTTTTTATTTTTAGATTTTGAGTCTGACAGTTAGTGTTAGGGTGCAGAACACTTTTGCATGCTATTGGGCAGTGACAAGACATCTTTGCCTGCCCAACCAGCAGAAGATATCTCAGCAGATAACATGGCAGACCTTGAGACCGTTGTTCCAAAAGTAAGGGGCATCCAATTGGCTCCATTAACCATTAAGGAAATTGGAAAGCTAACTTCAATTAAAGCAAATGAAACTATTAAAGCAGAATGATTAAAAATATTGGAGATGGAGATGCTTATAATGTGCGTGAATGTAGTAGTGGATGGACATCCATTAGTGGTCTCCCTGGCTATTACACAGCAAGACAAACTTACCACAAACTATACAATAGGACTAGAGTCTTCAGACAACCAATAAGGTATCTTCTTTTCTACTGCATATTATTCCTTTCCACGGTAGGCAATATTATTTAGAAAGTTAATTCCCATGTTAGTCGTATGTCTGAATGAGATAACAATTCTTTGTTTCTAACCGTTAAACTGGGCTTTTCATTTTCTCTTTAGTTTGTTTCCAATTTATGTCAAACAGCTGATTATCCAGATTTTCAGTAATGCCCTCAAAACTACACAAAACTAGATAATCTAAAATGAAAGGATTATGTATTTGTTATCATCCAAGTTGCTTGCCAGACATGTAAATGATTATATACTGTGTAAGACTGCCAGTTTCACCAAGGATTTTAATCAATTTCTTCTCAAAGGACAGCCTTAAATACAATTTAGGATATATCAGTATATGCTGAATGATGATCTGGAGTCTCCTACTGTGTCTCTGCTGTATTATATTTTTGCCACCTTTGTTTTAATTATTTTTCTGGGAGGAGGAAGCCGGCGTACCCACCCTGAATCTTGTTTTAAAACTTAATTTGGTTTCCACAACTGCTGTCTTTCCTCTCTAAAAAAAATGGGCCCATTATCAACCAATTCTTTATTTTTCTGACATACCCTTTTTACATATCTCACACTTCTTAAGGTGCTAGTTCTGCTGAGACAGAATTTTGCAGGTTTCTTGTCCAAAAGAATGCAAATAGGACCATTCTAGGACATGGTGGTATCTTTCTTTATAATTAAAATATATTCTTCTGGAAAATAAAAATGCTAGCATTATAATCTATTTTTGATGACTGAATAGAATTAGTGGCAAAGAAGATAATAAATCAGAAATTTGCAAAAGATGAAAAAAAAATCATGCAAAACCTTCACCTTGTCATGGCCTATTTGTAATAGGCAGAAAGTAGACCTGGAATTACTACTAAATCACTAGGTATCTGCCAGGATTCCTTACTCTCAACATAATGTCCCCCTTCCTCCCACATACTCTAACTTATAATTCAGTATATAAAGGAAAACAAACAAATAACTTTTGGTAATCAGTAGGATATTTTCTGTGTGGCAGGATGCCTGGTCACCATTTTGCATTCTCCATATGTAGATCTATTGTTGTTCCTTGGGATTATGACAGCTTTTTTTTTTTTAAAGGTTTAAGTGGCTTCTTTCTTTGGAGATGGGGTAAAAAAGGAAACAAAACTCATAAATATTCTATACTAGGCATTTGGAGCAATCTAGCCCAGCTATACATCACATTTCTTCCTTAGGGACTTTAGTGGAATAACATTTTTTTCGCCTTTAGCATAGATTAGGAAGCAATCTACCAAACATAGTTTGAATCTTCCATTCAGTTTAAGGAAGTTTATTAAGAAATAGCCTAGGAAGAAATAGCAATGTTATCTGTTAAATATCCTTCCTTCCTTCCTTCCTTCCTTCCTTCCTTCCTTCCTTCCTTCCTTCCTTCCTTCCTTCCTTCCTTCCTTCCTTCCTTCTTTCCTTCCTTCCTTCCTTCCTTCCTTCCTTCCTTCCTTCCTTCCTTCCTTCCTTCGCAGTAAACTCAGAAAGAAATTTATTTAGTTTTGGATGGAAGTAAGGAAAATACAATCTTAATCCTGATCAGTACTGAGCTATTGCAGTAAAGGGGATCAGCTATCCCTTTTTCAGCTTTTGTGAACCATTGAAATCTTCCCCTAGTGAAATTTCTTACAGGGCCTTGCAATATAATTTAAATTCTGTAATATATTTTGTAAAACTTGTAACTGCCAAAGCTTATATGCAATGTATGATGAGAAATCAATGTTTGCTATGCATTTTAAGTACTAAAGAGGGTAAAGTTAAAATCTTTTTCCTGGTTTTAAATTACACTTTTTTTCTTTAAAGTTTTATAAAATATCCAGAAGAATGAAAGGTGCTATTTTTTTCTTTTTCTTTTTTCTTGCATCACGTTCAATAAATAGTAAACCTGGTGGTGAAATTTCTGGATTAGGAAGAATCTGGTTGTGAAGAAACATTGTTATGAAGAATCCAGAACCCCATTATACACCTATTATCTTTGTCTCATAAAAAGAAAAGGTTTAAAGATAACTAATTGTGCAGTAATATTGGGCTTAAAATATGGATGTGATATATTTATTTATTTGCTGATCAGTTGACTTCAAGAAAATATAACAGTTCCACAATAATATTAACTATATATGCTTAATGAAAGCTGCTATCGGTGGATAAGTTTCTTGCAATATGCAGTATACTGGCAGAGATTTGCAAATGGCTTTTCAACCTGTTTTTATGTTTCTACACTTAAAAGATGCTTTATTATGGATACAACTCTAATCTTTATCTGCGAAAATAAAATATCAGATCTTTCTCATTGATAGAAATAATTGATAGTAAATTGGCAGGCATATAATCTGGAGAGTTTTCAAGTTTTACAGCAAGTGAGCAAAGCAGCTAAAGGCTAAATTTAGCCATGTTAAGAGAGAACTGTGTGATAATGATAATTCTGAACATGTTATAGTGTTTTCATAGCATCTGAAGATAAAACAGCAACTCTGGTTTTAATTTGCATAGTGTGTGGAGTGTCTGAAATAAGCAATAGGTTTTCTTATAAGTTTCTACCTGACATCCAAAGAAAGACCAAAGCATCGCACATTGGTTCAGTTCAAATTTCATCAAGGTATTATACTTTTAAAAAAACCTTTAATGCTAATATTGAACATGTTGTTATATATTGAAAGGATATACCATCTTGCAATTTTGTAAAATTTGTTCAGGATGAAACAAGATGGCCTTGAGTTCTTCAACCATCTTTGCTTTGTCTACTTATGTATAGGAGAATAATCTAAGCAATGATGACTGAAGAACTCAGGCTATCTTGTTTCATCCTAACAGCTCCATGACTTTAGGGTCATGGAGATCATCAACTTAGTAAGCTTCATAAATAAGAAGGCATTACATTCAAATTTCCTTCAAAAAATATTCATTTGTTCTTAAATTGATCCACAAAACCCATGCTAAATTTGTAGAGGGATTGTAATCCAAAATCGTCATTTCAAATCTGTTGGGATGCTATCCTCAGTTTAATAATCATCAACAATTATCTATTCAGCATCTGATGATTCCCAGAAATTTATATAACTGACTGTTTTTCCTCTCACAATGGGAAACAGAAACTCAAGCAATGTTTTTCATCAACTAAGAGACGACTCCAGTGGAACTGGGCATAGCCCAGGACAAGCAAAAAAGATTTAATTGACAAAAGTCTTGGACTCAGCACTGCTGGAATACCACCTAGCTGCTAACATACCTTCACAATGACAGCTACAACAGAGAAATCACAAAGAAAATTCCATTCTGAGGTAGAAGTGATCAGACTGAAGGTCAGACCACTTCTGGTTTACTCCAGAATGGCTCATCATAGTAGATATTCCAGTGATGGAACTGAGCATATTGAGATCAGAACATTTCAGCTTCAAACCTTTTTTGCTTTCATCCCTTAAATAGAACTCCTGTATATTTAGTGATGCAACATATATGAGAGTGCTGGTGCAAAGGCCAGTCTGTGGAGCCCAATTTGCAGCTCTATTCATCTTACACATTAATAAATATTTGATATAAGATGACTGTTTGAATAGAACTATTGCATTTCTGTATAAATTGACACAAAATCTTCCCATTCTTTAAAGCTTTATATGTTCACAGCTCAAGCTGCGTACAAAAATTGCCTGAACAATTAATTTAAGGATATAAATACATGCTGAGAGGAATTTCAAAAAGCACATGGGCTATACAATAGTTCTTGAAAAACCACACTGTAAAAAGTAAATAACAGGATGCTCTTAATAGAGTGTATCATATAGAAAAGAGTTCTGAAGTGGATGTTTTTGAGGTAACAGTTTCTGACATTGTTCTTTAGAAGGCTGAGGATTAAAAGAAATCATTTATAGGCTCATGCCGTGAAAAGAAAAGGCCTCTCTTCACCCACCCTCAAAACTTCAATAAGATATAAATGCTAGAAGAATAAATGGCCTGAAGGCTTTTATAGAAAAACACTAGCACTCACAAGGAAAACTAGCCTCTGGCTGAAAGAGATACTAACACAGTTTTCAGCAATAAAATAGAAGGCAAAAGAGTTTCTAGCTATCTGAAAGAAAGCACAGTGTTATCTATAACTTGGCTCAGCTTGAAAGCACAGGGAAGCAATGCCTCCATGCTGTGGTTACCCTCACTGTCTGCAAATACAAGGCTTGAATGTATAAAAAGGCAGAGAAGGTCAATATGATCAGCCTAAAGTTCTAAATTGAGTGGTGGGCACATTTTGGGTTTTTTAATGGATATTACAAATGTTCTTACAACTTGCATACATCTATACCAAAGCAAGGTCTTTAATGAATATTTGCCAAGATGGAGGACAGATTGCAGTAGAGTTCCTCAGAAGTTCCTCAGTGCCTCAGAGTTCTCTCCTGGGCCCAGAACTCTTCCACGTTTTTATAAATGACTTAGACAATGGGATAGAAGGCTGCTCACTAAATTTTCAGATGACATAAAGTGTGTGTGTGTGGTGGGAGGGACAGGACATATTGCTAACATCTCAAAAGACAATTTCCAGGCTCATAGGAAACATTGAACCCTATCCAACAAACAAGGGTAGAATGAATGAATGAATGAATGAATGAATGAATGAATGAATGAGATGTTATTCAGTGGTGAGCAATGTAAGGTTCTGCACTTAGGTAGGAAAAATCAGATGCACAGGTACAATATAGGAAGTACCTGATTAGGCAGGAGTACTTGTGAAAAAGATTCTTGATGTCCTGCTAGACCATTGATTAGGCATGAGCCTGCACTGTACTGTAGCTGCCAGAAAAGTAAATCAACAGAGGTATAATTCTGAGATTATAGAAAGTGATAGTTCTGTTCTTCACTGCAGTGGTGAGACCACACCTAGAATATTGTTCTCTGTTTTGAACATCACAATATAAAAAGGATGCTGATGAAATGGAAAGAAGAACAACAAAGATGGTGAGGAGCTTGGAGACTAAATGTTATTTAAAAAGGTTAAAGTAACTGCATAAGTGGAGCTTAAAGAAAAGATGCTAAGAGGAGACATGATAGAAGTCTCTAGATACAGCCATTCCTTATTTAGTGGCTCCTTCATTTAGTGACTATTCGCAAATATGATGATGATGATGATGATGATGATGATGATGATGATGATGATGATACCAATCCATCAATGGAGAGACCACAATGAACCTGACAAAAAAGAAACAGTACAGTTCTGGGCACATCTACGGGACAACCCAAAGAAGTACAACAAGAATGCAGCTTGGATAAAGGAGATAGATAGAGGAGATAGACTGGGAGAGGTTAACATCAAGAGACGAATCTTCAAGGAGACTCACTATCACCACTACTGTTTGTTATTGCATTGATTCCCCTGTTAACAATATTGAACAAGTCAGGCTATGGCTATCAAACATCAAAAACATCTGCAAGGCTATCCCACCTCCTTTACATGGATGATCTGAAGTTGTATGGAAAAACACCATCTGAAAGAATCACTGCTCAACACTGTCCAAATATACATTGAAGATATTGCAAAGGTGTTTGGACTGGACAAATGTGACACCTTACCATCAACAAGAGAAAAATAGTGAAAAGTGAAGGAATCAAGATGCCCAATGGAAATAACATCAAGAGTCTGGATGAAGACATTCACTGCAAATATCTGGGTATCCTACAAGCTGACACCATCAAGCACACTGAAGTCAAGAAGAAGATTAGAAGTGAATACATCAGAAAAGTGAAGAAGATCTTAAAGTCCAAAATCAGTGGCAGAAATACCACCAAGGTGATTAACACCTGGGCAATTCCAGTCATTAGATATACAGCTAGAGTAGTGGACCAGACTCAAGGTGAACTAAAATCCCTGGATAGGAGGACTATAAAAATAATGACAATGAATCATGCCCTTCATCCACACAGTAACATTGACAGATTTTATTTACCAAGAAGTACAGGTGGGGGTGGAATGTTGCAAGTACACTACAGTTGAAGAAAAAAGGGCATTGGAAGAATATTTGAAGAACAGTGAAGAAGATGCACTGAAGCTAGTACACCATGAAGGCTTACTGAATACCAAAGAGACCAAACTGGCCTATAAGAAAGACCAAATGAAGAATAGAAAAGAGATGTAGCAAGGCAAAGTGTTACATGGCAAGTACACAAAAAAAATTATCAGGCAAAGAAGATATAAAAAAGACCTGGCAATGGATAAGAGCAGGAAAGTTGAAGAGATAGAGGAGCTAATCCTGGCTGCACAAGCCCAAACATTAAAAATAAATGCATATTAAGCCAGAATTGAGAAGACAGCAACAGACAGCAAAGAAGCTGAAGAAACAGTGGACCACCTAGTGAGCTGCTGCAAGAAGATTGACTACAAACAACAGCATGACAAAGTAGCAACAATGGTGCATTGGAATATCTACAAGAAATATCATTTGCCTGCAAGCAAGAAATGGTAGGACCACAAAACGGACAAAGTAATGGGGAATGAAGAAGCTAAGTGCTCTGGGCCTTCAGAATTCAAACAGACAAGTGAATGGGAAAGTTTCTTGTTTAGTTCATTTCTGTCTACTGATTGCTGTGGCTATAGAAACAGAGCTAGACTGTAACTTGATTCCTGTTCCCTTGATCTCCTTAGTGAACACATGTGCCTGCAATTTCAGGTTGAAAGGCACTAGAGGGCATGAACTGCAGTTTACTTTTGCCTGCAATTAACTGCTATACTTTTTACTTGTCTAAATGGAAAGAAAAGAAGAAGAAGAAGAAATGGCTAAAAGAGGCCCCTTGGAGTAGCTGCTAGAAGATAAAATAATTCCTTTAAGTCTGTTCTAGTCAATGTCTGATGAAGTAGCAGCTAGATTTAAGTACCTTGGGAAAAAGATAGAAGGAAAAGGGGGTAAGATGATTAACTCTGGGAAAAAAGTGGAGACTGAACAGAATGTGGAATTGGAGCTGAAAAAGAAATTGGATTAGGAAGGTGATATGAATAAGGAAGTTGTGGATTTAAATAAGGACTTAAGATGGTCAAGGGATGATATGAAAAAAGATGTTAGAATGGAATTACAAATGGAATCAATTGACCTTACAATGTTTAAAGGGGACATACAAATAATGGAGAAGAGTGAGCAGGAAAGATTTTATACTTTGGATTTGCAAAAGGAATGTATTGCACCAGTGAGGCCATTCCTGGGAAGAGATGAGGAGAAAACATTGAAGATGTTTTTTTGGGAGAAGACAAGAAGATGATTGGGAATCAACTGGTGTGACATTACAAGAAAGGACTGAAGTTTAAGCTTTTTAAAAGTAAACATAAGGTTTACAAAGTGAATTTATTGGATTATGGTTAATATATATGTTAAGGCTCTTGGTAGTTATTAATGGGATTTATTTTTATGACCAGGACTGAACAACAATGTTTTAAGGATTTTGGTACAAAGTTTGCTAAGGTTAAGATAGATTTGTTATTAAATCTATGGAATCTTTGTTTTTATATATGACAAGAGTAGTAAGATTTTTATAAGTATAAAGGTGGAAGGATATGACATTGTTTATAATTTTATCTTTATATATAACAGCAGCAAGGTTTTTAAATGTATAGAAGTGGAAAGAAAAGAGATTATTTATAGTAAAATAATGGTTTGTAAGGTGGAAGGAGCTGGCCGATATGGCAAAATTTATAGTTTTGATTTGAGATAAGACATTGGGTAATTTTAGTGTTAACTGGAATTTTTTTTTTTTTGAACTTTTTGTGGGATATACAAAAATGGAATTATGTTATATAGCTTTGATGATTAGAAATAATATGGGTTAATAGAAATAATAGAAGTTATATGGTAAATTGAGAGCAAGAGTTTGATGAATATTGTTATTTATATCTGTGGTAGGGTGGGTAGGAAGTCAATTCTTTTTTGTTGTTGTTGTTTTCCTCCCTACAATTTTTCTTTTTACTATTTTTCTTTTTAATTTTTTTCTCCCCCCCCCCCATTTTTTATTCTTAATATTAGTTTTGGTTCGTTTTTATTTTTTTTTATTTAATAAAGTTATTGAAAAAAAAGGGGGGGGCTATCACAGGAAGAGAATATGGATTTATTTTCTGTAGTGCCTGAGTATAGGACCAGAGCCAATGGGTGGAAACTTTACTGAGAGAGCTCGAAATAAGGAAGAATTTCCTGATTGTGAGAGCTATAAAGCAGTGGAACAGCCTGTCCCTGGTGTCATGGGTGCTCCATCAATGAAGGTTTTCAAACAATTGTTGAACTGCCACTTTTCTGGGATGATCTAAGGGTTCCTATACTAGTTAAGGTGTTGGACTTGAAGACCTTATGGTCCTTTCCAACCTTTTGATTCTATGCTCTGCCAAGTGCCTGCCTATGTACAAATGGATAATATAATAGGTGTGATCAGACACAAATAACTGATTTATTAGAATGCAGTTGGAAAGGTGGTTTCCAACTAGTAGAGTCTGTTCCTTCAAATATACAGTACTCATTGCCACCCTAGCCCTAACACCCTTCCTTCCTTCCTTCCTTCCTTCCTTCCTTCCTTCCTTCCTTCCTTCCTTCCTTCCTTCCTTCCTTCCTTCCTTCCTTCCTCCTTCCCTTCCTCTGCCAAAAAGACACACCTTGGGAAAAAAACAAAAGTTATGGGCTCTAGCTGCTCGCAATTCTTTGAGAACAAATGTTTATTACATAATAAGCAAGTTCTCCACAACTTTTTTGTAAGTGTTTAGAGCTGTCATTTACTTTGTTACCTTCTGATCTAAAAAAACAAAAAGATAAATAATGGAGACAGGTGTATGCACTATGAAAAACTTAGTGAATTTGGCTTTGTATGCATGCTTTCTGTTGTGGTACAGCTCTTAATTTCAGAGACAATTCCCTCCCTTCCTCCCTCCCTCCCTCCCATAGCATCTTTTGACTTACATCTCAGCTCATTTGAAGTTGTGAGAAACTGAAATCAGGAACAACAATAACATGTTTTAAAGATAATTAACTTACTATGTTCCAGGTTTTGTTTTCATGCAGGGTAAAACACATGTATTTCCAGGAAGTTGATGTAAATTGTTGCTGATCATGTGTAAATCTCTTAATAATTCAGTCAGCACCAGCCAATATTAAACTCAAACAGAGATCTTTTTCACAAAATTGTTGCTTGAATTGTAGTGGCAAGCAGTTTGCTGATAGCTGACTGATATTTTCATGAATACATAAAAGAGTGATAGCTATCAATGTTCAGCCATATCATGGAATTTGACTGGATAGAATTAGGTGCTAGTGATGTTATGATTGAAGTGTTGAACTAGGTCTGGCAGACCAATATTCAGGTCCATATTTAGCCATGGAAATTCACTGAGTGACTTTGGGTCACTTACTTTCTCTCAGCCCAATCTGTTCCATGTAGTTACTTTGTTGAGGAAAAAATGGAGATAGAAGAGCTGTGTATGCTGCCTAAGATCAACATTTGTATAATCAACATCCTGGTTAATAGGCTATTCCCCAACTATATAATGAGATTATTAGAGCTACTTTATTGTTTTCTATATGGATTGTCCACTTTGACATTAATGAAAAATGTTATCTTTAAATATAGCCATGACGTATTCTCATATAGCCATAAAATATTCTTAGCTAGTGTAAAGGTGTTAGGACTTGCTATAGTTTTAAACAGTATAAATCATTTTGAATTCTAATAGATAATTAATTTAAAAAACACTTCTCATCTACAATTTATAGAACAATTAAATAAAATACAATCAGTACAATTTTTTCCAATACTTTTATAGCTAATACATTTCCTTTCTATTACTCTGTAGGAAAGGCTCCTCCCTAAGGCTTTAATCCTACCATTTGCCTTCCCCTCAAACATTGTCTTTGTTTTCATATATGCAATATAAGTAGTCATGAATGATTGCAGATTTCTTAGAACTTTTGAATTTTTTCCTAAAGAACTTACAAATCGATAAATTAGTTCCCATTCCGCAGTTAACTTTATGTATAAACATCTAAAATGAGCAGTGGTACCACAATAGAAAGAAGCAATCAGCTCTCTTTCTATGTTGAGATGGCAGATCACACATGAAGCTGTCAAATGTCAAAAATGGATACCATTGTCTTGGTATACTACATTAAAAGAAAAGCAGGATGTAGAGCTGGAATTTCTCAAAAATGAAATTCACATTCTGATCAGAAAAGTTTGTGCAACAAAAAAATATTTTGGGTGAAATGTTCTGCTAAATGAGCTTCTTATCTAAATCCTCATATAAATGTATGAGTTTTAAAATTTGAGACTTTAATGAAATATATGGCTATTAGAGTTTGTAAGTTTTGACTGGCATTTAACTAACCATTTAATGAGTCATCCATGTCTAATCTGATTGACTAAACAATTATTTTATACAATTTGAGAAATCCAAGTTAGCTTTAGTGATACATTTCTGTTAACCCAGAACGAACTTTTCCATGTGGTAGGTTTTTTTTCTTGAAATGACCAGAATAGAAGAGATAATTTAATGTTAAATATGTTCAGCCCAAAAGCTACACACAGGCTCCATATTTTAAAATACTGTAGATTTGTCTGGATGTGGATGGATTGGGCATGCATTCAAGTAAACAGGCTAAAAGACAAACTTTATGTATATTAAGAGATTATAGTCTTTCTACAAAAGATAATTGCAGGAAAGAAGCTGTGATTTCTGTGATTTTTTAAAATGTAACAGGACAAAAATCTTTGCATTTATGATTCTGATAAAAATATGTGCTATAATGTGTGCAAATAGTACTTTGCAATAAATCAGAGAAAAGAAAAATCTATTATTTGGCAACTGTCAAGATATCTATTCTGGCTGCATTATTTTAAGGTAAAATATAATTCCTTTACTCCAGTTACATTCTTTGTACAATTATGTCAATTATGTTAAGGCTAGCAGAAATATTCCTAATAGACAATGAGCTTAACATTTTTATAAACTTGTTTTCTTTTTAAAAAAACAAATCCGTATACAAGTCATGCAGTCTGTGACTAATTGTATCCCATTTGATTTCCTCTGTATGGTACACCAGACCACAAATTGAGCTATTAACATGATAATTTTAATTATCAACTAAACATCCAAAAATGTAAAACAAGATGAGTTTTTTCTGATGAATAATCATAATGAACCATCATGGATACCTGCATACATCTCAGTAAGCCAGATTAGAAGATGGGTAGGCCAATCAAGTACCATCCCATTATATGGAAAGCATATACTTCCTCATAATACTTGACAGTAGTTATAAAGAGGATTTTGTAATTATTTTTCAATCAAGAATTGATATTTGTCATGATTAAGTTTTACTATTGTTACAGTTTGTATGATAAATAACACTGATAAATAAATCCAACATACCAACATTTTACAGAGTAGGGTAATAGGAATTAATTTTCCTCGTTATTGATTTTCTTATTCAATCTTAGTGTCTGCTTAATCTTTTTTTTTTTTAACAGCATAACCAATTGAAGGGGCAATGCTTATGAAGTGAGAAGCTGCTTCACAGGCAATGGGGAGGCCTGCATATTTTGATGACTTTTAACTATTTGTAGCTTTCAGATAAGCAAAGAAGAAAATGCTTCCGCCTTCAAAGGACAGATCACAATACCTGCAAAAAGCCAAAAACTTATTAGAGGACAAAGAAATGTACATCCCAGGTAACACCACCCAATACAGAAACTAGACAACCTAATCAAGAGAACCCTTAATGACCTAACCAAGAAAGGCCAGATCACAAAAGAAGAACAGTGGCAGATGAAAAGCAGTGAACCCATCCTCCCACGTTTCTATGGACGACCAAAAAATACACAAGCCTGACATAAATATCCTTTCCACCAATTGTATTTTTACCAGGGACTCCAACATAGAACATAGTGAAAGAACTGCCAAAAATCTTGGACATCTCACAGAGAAGAGCAAATATTCTATCAACTCCTCACTACAGTGCCTCCAGAAAATCAAAGATGTACACATAAATGAAGATGAAATTATGATCTCATTCGATGTCACAGCACTCTTTACATCCATAAACCTAGAACTAGTGAAATAATCCATATCAGCAGTACTACACAACACACCTGACTTAACCAAATACACCCAGGTCAAAATACTCAGAATCATGGACCTCATCAACCTATGCCTCACTACCTATTTTCAGTTTGATGGACAAATATACCAACAAATCAGAGGCACACCTATGGGATCACCACTCATAGTCAGGACTCATAGCAGAGAATGTAATGCAATGCCTAGAAACTATAGCACTTCCACACATACAACCTAAAGTATGGATCCAGTATGTAGATGACACCTTTGTTATAATGAAAAAGGAACAACTGGAGAAGACACATGAAAATATCAACATCTTCAAAGGAATAAAATTCAGAGGAAGAAAACAACAACATGCTACCGTTCCTGGATATCCTCATCAGTAGAGGAAACAACAGCAAATTAGAAACCCAAGTCTATCGGAAAACAACCAACACTAATCAAGTACTCCATTACCAAGGTAACAACCCAGCCTCCCACAAGAGGATCTGTGTAAGAACATTATTCAAGCAAGCACAAATGTACTGCTGCAACCCAGAACAGCACAAAAAGGAAACAGAACACCTATACAACATCTTCCAACAAAATGGATATCCATGCAACTTTATCAAAAATGCCTGACCACTCAACCTACTACAACACAACCAACACAAGCTATGAAAAGGATAACCTTGCCATACATCAGAAGCATCTCAGAAACTACCAACAGACTATTACGACCACATGGCATCTCCATCATTTTTCCATCTTTTAGCGGGCAAACCAACTAAAGCCCTCCAAAACATCTTAAGCAAACCAAAAGACCCAGTAGCCCAAGAAGAAAAGCACAGGAGTCATCTACAACATACAGTGTAAGGATTGTAACAGCCACTATGTAGAACAGACAGACAGAAGACTAGCAGAGCTCATCCATGAACACCAACTAGCAGTCAGAAGACACAATGAAAACTCCTTAATTCACAACACATGGAGAGACTTGACCATAGTTTCAACTGGGAAATTGTCGGCATCTTATACCAAGCTAAATCCAAAAATGTGAGGGAATTCCTGGAAGCTTGGTATTCAGACAAGGCAGCCATCAACAGGCACATAAACAACATCTACACACTATTCAAAAGAGACAACAGGAAAAGGAAAACAAAAGACCAGAATATCTCTTCACCAGCAATCATCACCCAGATAAACAGAGATTAACACCAAGATTATCGCCAGACATACAATCCTCAGTAAACAATACCCTAATCAAGGAACTACCAGAGGAAGAAACAAAACAGAATCCACAACACCAACAACACTGGCAGGGCATGCCACTGTATATAAACAGAAAGCAAACCCCATTCTATTCTAGCACTGAAGATGTTACCTAGCCAGGTAACAAAACGTTTGCAAGAAAACAGCCAAGCTCAGAGAACTCCAAGGACTCCACAGTTCAACCCCGAGCTACACATATTCTATTCATACAAATCTGTCAGCCAGATCATGGAGCAGACCATCAGAGACAACCTCAAGCTCCCTCTGGAAGCCCTCAGGATTCATTAGTCATCTGGGGCAGACCAGTCAAATAGATCCCACCTCCCTGTACTGGAGGCAGGGAAGCTAGCACCAGGGAACTCCATGACTACCTTGGAGTGATCTGACCATGACAGAGGAGTGACAAAAACTCCCCCAATTCCAGATCATGTTGCCACTCTCCGATAGAAAAGCTAGATCAAGCATACAAACATTGTCGCATGTCGTGCCCTGGATGACCTGATATAGGCCCATGGCTGTCATGGAGGTCGTGAACTCCTGGGCTATCCCAGACTCCACTCCCAGAAAAGGCAAATTGAAGCTCCCCAGGCCCATAAGCCTGAGACTTATGCCAGCCTGGTTATGGACTCTAGGAGCTCAGGCAGGGAGGTTGCTACACAATAGGGAGGCTGGTACAGCAGCAACAGTCCCAACTGTTCCATAGAACCCAACTTAATGAATAGGATAATAACATCCAGCAATCTGAGGAGTAGCCCCCCTGAAAGCCAAAAGAAACTACCAGATGATAATTGCCACAACCCCAACCCTGGCTGAAACCTGGCCAGGCACATCTTTGAGAGGGAAACCCCATGCTAGGATCCAGGTTTTGGTGATACATACCAGGAGAACCCTCTCATATGTGATCAAGTCACAGATGAGGGAGGCCTTATTACAGACTGACCTAGCATTCAGTCAAAGCAGCCAGAAGCCAGGACCTCTGATGGTCCCTAACCAGGATTTGGGACTGAACACAGGGTGCTAGAGTGCAGCACTGGTAAAAACACTGGGGTCACATTCCTCAAGAGTGCCCCCCCCCCGCCACTGACCATGCCTCCCCATAACCATCACCATGGAGATGTTCTGATCTACCTTGGATCCCCTGGTATCCCCTTCATCCTACAGCCTCATCAACAGGAAGGCCCCTCTGGTAGGGGATCCACATTCCATACCACTCATACATCTACTGTATACCACACAACAAGGGAGAGCAACTGGGAGTCCCAGGATGCTTCAGTTTGCACATTCTCATGGGACTCATTCGCCCCATACACAAACTCCCCACTCACACACAAACTCCCAATCAAACACAAACTCTTCACCACATACAATCCCCCCAGGACACCCCCACCAAGTTGCTCTCAGTGACCGATGGCATACCCCACTCACTATCAATCCACAAAGGAAGACTAAGTGGAAAAGAAGCAAAAAGCAAAAGAAGGGGAAGAGGGAACAGAGAAGGCAGACAGTCAAGCCTCCATACCACTGGAAGTCTTCATTCTCTGCAAATTGGAGATAGAGTTGGAGATCAACCAAAATAGTGCTTTATCAAAACACATGTTTTGCAATGTCCTAAGATTATTATATTCTGAAAAGATAATTACATATATGAATTTGACTCTGAGACAAAGTTTAACATTTCCTGATACACGATCTCTTGTGAACTACATGCTTACTACATGGAAATTGACAGCTGGACAATAGAAATTGGTTCTCTGTGTTCTCATTATTGCCAAGAAATTAGTTCTTCCACATTGGCAAGATAAATGTATAGCCCCAGTTACCCAGTGGCTTGAAGACCTGATGTTACTTGCATGTTATGCACAAGTTGGCAATGTATATAGATAATGATAGATAATCTATGAATGATTACAATGAAATACAGTTATTTTAATTGAAATAGATGTGCAAAAAAATCAAATGCATGAGAAGCTACCACATGTACAATTTATTTTATTATGCTGGAATTTTTTCTCTATTTTTCTATCTAAACCATATACCTAATTGCTGAAATAATATTAAACATGCATACATAAGCTGATCTTCTATCACTCATTTTTCTTACAACCAATCTTTTATTTCCTTTGCAATTTTTTAAAAAAATTATTATCTGACTTTAACACTATGATGTATATATGGCAGGGTGAAGTACCTGGCTAGAGGGAAGTGGTTGGGCCTGTACCAAAGTTACAATTTTTTTTTTTTTTAAGGAAGGCAGATGACTCAGCACAAGGCCAAGAGCCTATAAACAGAAAGAAGGAACATGAATGTGCCTATAAAGTGGCATGTACATGCTTTAGATATAGAATATAAACAGGAGAAGCAGAGTGGAGTGTGTATGCTGTATTTCAGATGTTGCAGGAGATGCTGCTGGAGAGGACGTCACATGGTTAACATGCAGTAGTGTTTGGGTCCAGCCAATTGACCCTAATTACCAGGTTTGGGACTTGGTGCAAGGTGAACAGAACACCAAGACAAAAATCAGACTTTTTATCCACTTTATTTTAGAGCTCTAAACAAACTGGAGACTCCCAGTGAAAGGAGGGAGTCCTGATTATAGATTTTACATAGCTTATATACTTTTTCTTCACAGGATCCATGTGACAGTTTAAACAAAGAAACTGGTTAACTTCTTACAAATGTCTGTTTCACCAGGTCATGGTGACTTCAACCAAAGATGGACATCCTTCCGGCTATACATTAATTATTACTCATTATCCCTCTTAAATGTATCTTAACCCCAACTCTCTTCCCCTTCCCCTATCAGGATAATAACATTAAGGCATATAGATCTTGTATGTCCTGTCAGTTGCCCCAGCCATGGCCCCTTATCAGACTGATCACAATTGGTCTCTCCCATCTCTGCTATAGGATCAAGGAAATCACAAATCATACAACCATTCTCATCTTCAAGGATACAATGAAAGCATTAAAATGATATAGCTATATTTAAAGCTTAAAGACTACAAAAACAAGCAAGGGTGTTACAAGGAAGTCATAAGGCACATAACTATCTTTAGAAATTGCATGGGCATGTCATTGGGAAGAAATATACCACTCTTGACAAGAATGTCATTGGGAAAGAATATATCACTCTTGACAAGAACACTGAACACAGTTTCTATCACAGATGCACACATTCTCAAATGCTAGCCCCCCACCTATGTCTTCCTATTCAGGTTCAACTTCCACATACTCAGGTCCACTATCAAATTCAGTCCCAATGTCTATTCCCATCAGTAGAGTGGAGAAACAACCCAGCCTGCCAAGTCTGGAGATTCCAGCCTGGAATGTGGAGGAAAACTGGGAGGAAAAGCCTAGAGTAGCTTGTGAGAGTGTGCAATGACCAGGAGGATGGACTGTGTTGGGAGTACAAAGATTCAGATGCTGGACAGTGGAGGTTTGTGAGTTAAAGGCTTTGTTTGCCAGCAAGACATTTGGGACAAAACTCAGAGACATTCCATTGTCAGTAAAAGAGATAAGGAGGGGGAGAAGAAGCCATAATAAATTACAAGTGGAAAATGAGGGAAAGAGGCATAAGAGGGAAGAAAAATAAGGTTGTTCAGACTTTATTTCTTTTGTTATATTTCTTATAACATTCTGTGCATACATAGAATAACATACTGGTTTTGTAAATAATGCTTATATATATTGTTCGATCACACTAATTCATTAGTATAGGTATCATAATGTCCAAAATAAAATCCCTCATTTGTTTAACTACTAGCTATATGTCTCTCTGTGTGTATCAGCTCCTATCCCAACCCACTTCCAACAGCGTAACATGCTTTCTAATGAAAAAAAGTTAAGATCTGGTGTCTTCAGGAAAAAAAGATGATAAGCCTAAGTATAATGTAGTTTGAGTTCCTAAAGAGAGGGAATTATGGTAGTGATCCAGACATAACTCCTGACATGTAAAGAGCAGGCTTTTGGGTTAAAAAGCTATTCTGCTCATCTGCTGCCACATTTACTGTGAAATTTGTAATATACTTTGAAATAATTATTTTTCAATGAAACTAATTAAGTATTAAGATTTTTAAAAATGATTTTTGAAAGATTATAAAAAAATATCACAGGGTCATATGAAGATAGTAAGCAAGAAAAGCACAAGAACAATTCCAATGCAGTTCAGTTTAGAAAATAAAGGTCTAGATTTAAGGCAGGAGGTTTGTTTTATACTTATTTTCACTAGTGCATGCAACCAACCTGAAAAGAACCCATCAAAATGCTAAGCTAATGGGCCAGATCAAGCATTAGAACTGAATGGATAGAGCACCTGCTATCCCTGTAGATTGTACCTCCAATGGATGGTACTCAAGTGTTTAGTAGAGTTAATACTAAAGCACTACCTATATAGTAAAAACAGCAGGAAGCCCATCAGTTGGGTAGTTCACAGAAAGTATAACAAAAATAATTGCAATTGAAAGAAAATGGCTAAGTTCTAGAACAAACAAAAATGCCAGGAAAACACACACACACAAACACACACACACACAGTATGAAAGGTAAAAACAAAGCAAAAACTATTTAGGAAGAAGCCTATTCTTCTCTTCCTTGAGATGACAAGTAAAGATGCAGATGATCCCTAAGAAAATTGTCAGAAACACACAGGAATTAGAACAGGATTTTTAGATATATAAAGTTTCCTGGTTTTAGAAACACATGAACTTCCAAGATAAAGCAGGTGGTACTTGATTGCCAAAAATAATATGAATAACTTAAATATTTGACTTGCTGCCACTTGAATGGATATTTCTTCTTCTAAACAGAAAAAGTTATAAATTAGGACAGATGGAAAGCTTATGTGATACAGACCTTTATTACCCACTTTGCTAGTTTTGTTCTCTTGTCTAACTACTTTTCAGCAAATTCTTACCTTTCATTTTTCAACAAAAGATTTGCTAAAGGGCAATTAATTACACTGGAGATACTAAACATTTTACTTTGGCATAAATGTGCAGCCTGACTGCATTCTTAATTATGTACTATAGTCTCTGTGGTATAAAGATTAATCTGACCATAGCAATAAAATATATGTGAACTGTGTTTTAATTCCAACTTCCAATTTTCTGACTATCATTTGCACAGTGTAAATTGAATATGAGTGCAAAATCTGGTGTGATATTTCAACCCTGTGTCTTCTTTACACATACAGTATATGTATGTGTACGTGTATGTGTATGATATCTCTCTCTTTATCTCTATCATCTGTCTATCTGTCTATCTATCATCTCCATTTCTCATCTGTGTGTGTGTGTGTGTGTGTGTGTGTCTGTCTGTCTATCTGTCTGTCTGTCTATCTATCTATCTATCTATCTATCTATCTATCTTTATCTCTCTATCTAATATGAACATATAAATCACCAGTAATGGTTGGTGAAGCAGTTCTATCACCAAATGACATTTATAAAGGGAATAAGAACTTTCTCAGCATGTGTTATTTGGCTGGGGGAAAAAATGGAGGTGACATGACTTTAGCTGAAAAGATGACATTAACTTAGAACAGTCTAAGAAATCTGAGCAGTCTTTTACTCCAATTGTCAATAATCGCCATCCTAATGTCACAGCTCTTTGTATGCATACAATACCATTGCCCACAATCAGGAAGTAGTTTGCTAAGTTACTTAAATGTGATGCAAAGCAACTCATTTATTGAAATAATATTCATAGGAAAGAGGTTGTCATAGGATTACTGAAGGTATTAATGTCTAAAAAATAGGTGGAATTGTAATGATGAACTTTAAAGTACTCAGTCCAAGCTTGTCTTCAAGTAAGCCTAAGTTTGCTTACTGTTCAGTATACAGTATACAGACACAATGAAATCAAACAAAATCTTTTTGTGGTATTATTATATTTTTAATATTTAGTTTGTCTATGTGAGAATATTTGTTTTCATATCCTACAGCTTTTTAAATATTTGCTATTATTTATAGAACATTATCACGGTCTTCATTACATACAGTACATTTCTTTTTCCTCTGTTCTTTCATGATTTCCCACCCTTTTTTCTCCTTTTACATACAAAACAACAACAACAACAACAACAATAATAATAATAGTAATAATAATACTTGTTGTAGTCCATGAAAATGTTGCTATAAATTGTTTATTACATTTTAAAATGCTGTGACACTCTTTGTTGGTCTCTATAGACAAATTTCCTAGTCTTTCTCCTCAATCTACCTATGTCTCAAATGCCTGTAGTCAACACAGCTAGCTAGCTAGCTAGCCAGCTATTTATTTATTTATTTATTATTTATTTATTTTTTATTTATTTATCACATTTATACGCTGCCCATCTCACTGTATAAGTGACTCTAGGCAGCTTACAAATAAAAAGCAACAAAAACAATAAAAAAGATCTTTACAGCCATAAGATAGTCATCTTAAGGTAGTGAAAATGTGGAAAAGTCAGATGGCCTGTAGCATTGCACTCTTATTTATCATTAACTTACTTACATTCTAAATGTAAATGAAACTCCACATTGCTATGAAATCTGTGAAAATTCCAAATTCAGTATCTCAGATCTTCCATGTATTATATCATCATGGAAAAATGATCTTTGCTACTTCAAGGGATAAAAAAGAAAAGAAATAAAAAGCTGAGCAAAGCCTTAAGCAATGATTAAAAAACAAAAACAAAAACCAGCCAGCATTTAAACATTCTTTCCTCAGGGAAACAATATCCATTAAAATTCTATGAAGCACATGTCAAGGGGGAGAAAATGGGGTCAGGTTTCTTGTTCCAATTTACAAAGAACACTGGCTTGACATCATGAGACTAAATCTGCTGAGAAAACCCCCTGAGCTTCCCTACATTTCATTGTATCCAGGCATTTTCTTATTTAAGCCACTGGCAATATTCCCATGAATTCTAGCCAGAGATCTTCAAATTGACCTGAATGCATGGAATGTAAATGGTAGGATTTGATGAGTTTTTATACTGTTGCCCTAATTTCCCATTTTATCCTGCTATTGGAGTAGGAGGTGCCAGGTTTCCTTATGTTCAAAGAGGGATTTTCATCCTGATGAATGTATAATATATCCAGGAAGCACCACTAGAAATGTCCACAAGGTTAATATGTAGAAATTAGGAGAGTTACTTCATCTTTTTTTAAAGCTGTCCAAGTTGATGACTGTATTATCATGTTTATCATATCATTTATACTATCATATGATGTATAGTATCATATATTGCCAAATTCTGTAGTTTGAATATGCAAATGATTCTTCTGTATATCAAGACATAAAAGAGTGAAGTCCTCCAAAGGCACAGAGGACTTGGGGGAAAAAAAATTCCTTCAGGGGGATTTGCAGAATGGAGAATTGCTTAAGGGTTTTTTATTAACACTTAAGTTTACAAGAAAATTCATCAGGATAAAGTTAAGGACAGAAATAAGACATAAAATTAAGGAAAGATGGAAGCAGCTACAACTTTGTAAAGAAAAGAGCAAAGGAAGTATAAGTCCAGAAGAAAATGGAGCACTACAAGGAAAAAAAAAACCTTGAAATTGGGCATAGTGATAAATTGTGTAAATTACTATAGTTATTGTATGCAATTACTTATTGTATTTGAAATTTATCTAAATGTGAAGTAAATTGTATTTATATTTATACTTAACTACAGTAGACAACCGATGACCTGTTGGGTCATCATTTCAGAGACATTTCCTTACCCAAGAAGAGAAACAGAATGACCACGGGAGGGCGAAAAAGCAGTGGGAGTGAGAGCGGCTTCCAACTTCCTCCCAGCTTCTCTGTTGATTTTCCTCATGGGAGACTGGCAGGAAGCATTGGAAATCTTCCTTCCTTCCTTCCTTTCTTCCTTCCTCCCTCCCTCCCTCTCTCCCTCTCTCCCTCTCTCCGTCCCTCAAGTTAAGATTTCCTGCCAGCTTTTCCACTGACTTGTGGGAAGCTGAAAGGGAGCATTGGAAAGGAAGATCATGTGACTGCAGCTGACTGCAATAGCGTAGTGGCGGTGCTGAAGCAGCAGCAGTGTGGTGGTGCTGAAGTGGCAACAACTTTCCCAAATTTCAATCCCGTGGGAGTAATGGGTCCGAGATTTGTAAGTTAGCCAATTTGAGGTACCTTGGTCAAAAAGTGTTGCTCTATGATGCACCATTTCACCCAATTGTAGGTTACAAACAAACAGACACAAGAGTTTTAGTAGTATATAGATGATCATTTGTATTTATATAATACAAGCTGGGATCTTGTTGTCAGTATAGAAAAAAATATTCATATCTGAAAAAAAAAAATCTGCTGATCCCAATTATACTTGCACATTCTCTCTTTTGGAAATGTCTTATTCTTCTATTTAACTTCTATGAAAATCATGGCTGTAGTATTAGCTCTTTTCATTCTCTCCTCACCGCATCTTCAGCATTTGCCTGATATTTGAGGACCTGAACATGAGTAGAGGACCAGATATGCATGCTCCCTCCCTCCATGCATGTACAACCAGGAAATATGAAGGAAGGTTGTGACTGTGTTCTTTTGAATTTGAGCACAGTTCTCTGTGTGATCCAGGACCTACTTTTTAAGTACGGAGAAGTCTGTCTGGGTTCAGAGCTTCTTATTACAGGGAATTTTACCTGTTTAAACCTTCTGGTTGAATGCATGAAGGTTGGAAAGAATATAAGCAAGGTTGTATGCATAAAAATGTTCTCTACCTATTAAATCCTCATGAGTTCAGGTGAATATTTGAAGTGAGCCCTAGTTGCACTGCTTCTCTTTCTTTGAGATTTATAATTTATTTCCATAATGAAGACGTATATTGCCCTCCAGGCTACTATTCATCCCTGGATTTTGATACCTGTTCATTGTCATCCCTTCTGAAAAAATCTCCAATTGTTTCTTGGTAATTCAAATGTTCTAAAAGTAACTGCCTTTGACTCAACTGTCTCTCATCTTCAGTTTCTTCATACTGCCATCCAATCTTCTCTAAAAATCTATACTCATCTTTTCTGTCTACTCCTGCCCAATGCAATTTGCTATCTTGGAATTCTCTTTCTGTTGTCTTCAGTAAGGAGTGTAATTTGGTTTACTGCTATGAAATACATATTCACTATCTCATCTCTTATAGCATTTTTTCACTGTCCAGCCTTACCATATTCTGCAACCTTTCCCTTTTCCCATTACTCTATTAAAAACTATATATATACATTGATTATGAAAATTAAGCAGAGAATAATAGAGCTACATAATGCCACTCATAATCTCCATGCACAGCCTTATAGTGTATAGAAAAGCTTGTCATTGATAGTATATAATCCGTAGTTGGGATCCAATTTGAGCAGTGATTAAGGCATCATTCTAGTTCTAGTCCCACCTTAGGCACAAAGCCAGCTGGGTGACCTTGGGCCAGTCACTCTCTCTTAGCCCTAGGAAGGAGGCAATGGCAAACTAATTCCAAAAAATCTTGCCAAGAAAACTGCAGGGACTTGTCCAGGCAGTTGCCAGGAGTCAAAAACAGACTTGATGACACCAGAATAAATAAATAAAACGATAAAATTAAATCCATAGTTAGGTTTAGTTTAATATGTATTTTAAGCTAATTGTAGAACTAAGTTGTCTGCAAACCAATAAGAATTATATGCATATGTTGCTTAAATATCTTATTAGTTAAACTATTCTTTACTAATCTTCCCCACTAACAGTATCTATAAAATATCTTATTGTGCAAAAAATATGAAAAACTCCTTTACATCAATACTTTATTGAAATTCTTTCACAGAAGAGTCATGTATATTGTGTTTTCAATATGAGATGCAAGCTATTTTAGTAAGTAGAGACAGAAATATATTGGATAATATAGAGAACATTTGATTTCACAGGGCTTTCTTTTATTAATCAAAATTCATTTAGAGATACTAAAGTGGGCTGCATGATGATGGATCAATATATGAAGTGCTGTAGTCCTGCTAACAGACTTTAAAGCCACAATGTTTTACATCACCACAGCTTTTGGGGAATTTAAAATTTCATATATTTTCCCCATTTTTTTTCCAACATTAAGGGACATATATTGTAGAAAATGTTCAGAATCTAGATTTTTTTTTTAACCTTCTTTTTCCAGCAACTAATGTATCCTTCACTTTTACTCACACTGGAGGCAAGATATATACAAACCAAAAGAAAATATTCACAAGCTGAAGCCAAAGAATTATTCTCTTTCTCCCTCTCTGTTCTCTAAGTTTTAAGAATATGCAGGTAGTCCTCATTTAGTGATTGTCTTATTTATCAACCATTCTCAGTTACAGCAGTGATGAGAAATTAACTTTACAACCAGTCCTTGCATTTATAACTTCCACAGGTCTGTAAAGCAAAGGAAAGTTGAAATAAGATCATAAACACAGTCACAGTTTCACTTAACAATTACTTTGCTTAACAATCAAGCTGCTGGTCCAAATTAAGGTTGCTAAATGAGGACTACCTGTACATATATGTACACAATACTTTTGTGCAGATATGTATTCATATTATGTATAACTCAAAGTTACTCTATGCAAGTTTTTAAGAAATGTTAAAGATGGATAAAAACTTACATTTACAAGCAACATTCTGGAATTTCCTTTTTTTCTAAAAATTTTGAGGTACCTACAACTTCATCTTGTAGATGCCTATTGAAGGCTTACTTCTTAATTAAGTCATTCTTAGAGTATATGGTTTGGTTTTGTTCTCCTAATTCCATTTCTAAATTGAGCATGTTCTTTTTACAGTGTATTATTTATATTCTCTATTTTTAATGATTATAAACTGCTTTGTAATTGATTGTAATAATGGATTTGTAGTAATGGAAAATAGTTTATAAATATATTAAATAAATGGATAAGTCCCACAGTGGTTAACGTTTAAGTCATGTTTGTATTCTTTTACAATCTTAAATGTATAGCCTCTGGTTAGAAAGTTGCAAGAAGGTTGAAGAAATAAGAAGAAACAGAACCCTAGAGACATGGTAGTATAATTAGGAGCTAATAGATCAGAGGAGGACATAGGCTGCTGCTTCAATAAGGAGAGAAAGAGGCGGACAGCAAAAATCATGAACAGGGAGATTAGGATGGCAGACCAAAGTGAATGGGATAGGGTGAATTTGCCATAGCCCTCCCTTTGTGCCAAGAAAAGTGGGCTTGCCTAATAATGACCTCTATACTTGGGTAATGGGTAAAGAGATGCAGTCAATGAACTAGAGAGATATGGAGAGATTGAATACTGATTTTCTTAGAGCCCCAGCAAATTAGAAGTTATACATTGGCACCTATTTAGAGAAAACTTATATAGGACCTGGGAAGAGTCCAGTGGGATTCTTGGATAAATCAATTCCTGAACTCAGGAACACATTTTAATAGAAGGCTACAGACAGAATGTGGAAGTAGGCAACAGAGACTGTTCATTTTCATCCAGGTCTGCAAAAATGCTTGGATGAATAAAGAAATGAAGTCGGCTCCCCATTTTTGAAAATGTAAAATCCATCTGATAAGTCAATTATGTTGCTATCTTTAAGTCAAACCATGGCTCCTTCAGTTGGTGGAAAAACAAAGAGAGGAGATCTGGAAATATTTACATATTTACTCCATATCAATAATAAATAAAGCAAATCCCAAAACATACCGTGCTTGTAGTACAAAGAATTCTAATGCTCCAATGACATGTTGTTTGAGAAGATGTAAAAATAGGGGTAGGGGGAGTTGTTCAGTTAAGATTACTGTAATATAACACAATTTTATTACCAATAAAGGTGAATATGTGTAGCTCAGGGTTGAACTGTGGAGTCCTTGGGGTTCTCTGCTTGGTTGTTTTCTTGCAAATGTTTCATTACCTGGCTAGGTAACATCTTCAGTGCTAAAATGGGGTGGGGTTTGCTCTCCATTTATATACTGTGGCATGCTTTGCCAGTCCTGGTGGGGGTGGGGGTTTTGTTTTGCTCCTCTGGTAGTTCCTTGATTAGCATATGTTTACTGTTTGATTGTGTGCCTGGTGGTAACCTTTGCTTATCTGGGTGATGATTGCTGGTGAGGCGATCTTCTAGTCTTTTGTCTCTTTTGAATAGTATGTAGATGCTGTTTATCTCTATGTGTCTATTAATTGCTGCCATGTCTGAATACCAAGCTTCCAAGAATTCTTTTGCATTTTTGGATTTAGCTTGGTCTAAAATGCTGATAGTTTCCCAGTTAAAACTATGGTTAAGTCTGTCCATGTGTTGTGAGATTAAGGAGTTTTCATCATGTCTTCTGACTACTAGTTGGTGCTCGTGGATGCGCTCTGCTAGTCTTCTGCCTGTCTGTCCTACGTAGTGTTTGTTAGTTTTAATTGACTTCAACAAACTAAGAGAAAAGATAGAAAGGATTCTATGAATGGAAATGCTGAAGAGAAAAACAGTTCAGGATAGTTGGAAAATTCTGGGGGAAAAAAATGATATAATTAAGGCCCAAGCAGAATCAATAACAATGAAGGGGAAATGGGAGATACCCAATAAGGCCAAAATTTCTCTGACAAACTAAGAAACAAAAAGGACAAATTAAAAAAAAAAATGGAAAGAGGGGCATATAACAAAACTATAATATCAGGAAGTAGCCTACGGAGTCAGAAAGGCCAAGGATCAGCATGATCAAAGGCTTGGTATTGTAAGGTTTGTAGACCTGAATCTCAGAAAATCCAAAACCAGGAATTCAGGCAGAGGCTCTTAAAAAGAAAACAGCTCTTTAATCGGCTGAGTGAAGCAGCTGGGTGGGCAGCAACCCAAAACAGGGGCAGCGAAAGTTCTGGGCAGCTCCACACCAACAAGATTTCAAAGGCAGTTTTTATAGCTTTGCAAGGACAATAGATTGCAACTAATAAGGCAGTTTAAGGCAGTTTGAACCAGTGTCCCCCCTTTACCCTCAAGACCTTTTCCCTGTGCTCTTCCCCCTCAAGGTCTTCTGTGTACATATCCTTCAGGCAGTTTCTTCCTAGTGCAAGTAAAAAAATACAGAGGCGAGATAGCGAGAGCCAGGCTAAGAAAATCCCCCCCCCTCCCCTCCTTCAGTATGAATGCCAAAAATAACAAAAAAGGGTTATTTGGGTATGTCTGGAATAAGAAGAAAGTCAAGAAAACAGTTGGCCCACTGGCTGAAGAAGTTGACACAATGGAGAAGGGCAATAGGGAGAAAGCTGAACTGCTTAATTTCTACCTTGCATCTGTCTTTTCACAAAAGGATAATAAACAGTATGACTTGTCAGAAGTGACACTGTGGGGAGCAGGAGAGTAATGCAGATCAGCATAGGTAAGAAATTGGTGAGAGAATTCCAGATGGATTATATCCCAGGGTATTAAAGGAACTGGCTGGTGTTATCTCACAGTCACTGGCTGAAATTTTTGAGAAATCCTGGAGCACACGGGAATGCCAAAAGATGGAGAAGAACCAATGCTGTTCTAATATTTAAAAAAAAAAAAAAAAGCACCCAGGATACTACCAACTAATCAGCTTGACATCAATACCTGGAAAAATCTTGGGGGGAAAAAATCAATCAATGAGTTAGCAAGTACTTAGAAATGAACAAGGTGATTACCAGAAGCAGCATACTGTAGATTTGTTAAAAAGGTCATGTCAGACAGATCTTATTGCTTTCTTTGACAATGTGACTAGATTAGTGGACCAAGGGAATGCTTTGGATGTAGTGTACTTAGACTTCAGTAAAGTAGATCACCGTTTCCTTTTTTGGGCCCAGATGGATTCACAGTTCTGAACAACTGTAGCCAACATATGGTCCTTCATGGGTGTATGTCAACATGCAGGGACATAGTGAGGTATCTCAGGGTTCTGTCCTGGACCCAGGACTCTTCAGCATCTTCATAAATGACCTAGATGAGGAAATATATGCTAATGAAATTTGCATATGACAACAAAGCTGGGAGGGAGGGAGAAATGTTTGCTAACACCCTCAGAAACAGACCCAGGATTCAAAAGGATCTTAATAGACCTGAACATTGGGCCATATCGAACAAAATGTTGTTCACTATTAACAAATGCAAAGTTCTGCACTTAGGCAGGGAAAAAAACAACAGATGCATAGATACAAGATAGGTGGTACCTAGCTTAGCAGTAGTACTTGTGAGAAGGATCTGGGTGTCTTGACAGATCACAGATTAAACATGAGCCATCAATGTTTGCAACTGCCAAAAAAGCCAATGCAGTTTTGGGCTACATCAATAAAGGTATAATGTCAAGATCATGAGTAGTGATAGCATCACTGTGTTGCACTGATCAAATCACACCTGAAATATTGTATCCTGTTCTGGTTGTCACAATACAAAAAGGACACTGAGGAACTGGAAAGAGTACAGAGAAGAATGATAAAGATGGTAAGGGGCTTGGAGACTA
Source organism: Liasis olivaceus (assembly GCA_030867105.1). Classification (NCBI taxonomy): domain Eukaryota; kingdom Metazoa; phylum Chordata; class Lepidosauria; order Squamata; family Pythonidae; genus Liasis; species Liasis olivaceus. Next base: position 31,753,203 of record CM061354.1, on the reverse strand, counting down.
AAGCCTACAAAGAGTGGCTAAAGGAACTTGGTATGTTTAGTCTAAAGAAGACCCATGATAGCAATCTTCCAATACATGAAGGGATGTCACAGGAAAGAGGATATGGATTTATTCTCCAGAGCATCCAAAGGAACACAACAGCCAATGGTTGGAAGCTTTAGAATGAGAGATCCAGACTTGAAATAAGGAGAAGTGCCTTCTCCTGTATTCATCATCCATCTAACCAGTTCAAATAAGATCAACTCCTCCAGGTCCTATCCCTGTAGGATTGCTTCCTGAAAGAGCTTTGGAAGTAGGCATTTTCAGTAACTGCCTTCACTCTCTAGAATTCCCTCCTGCTGGTCAACTTCATCCCTCTTGGGCTTTAGGGAAATGGTGGACCTACCTGTTGTGTCCTGCATAGGAGAAGGTGGGGATCAGAGGTACATGGCTTTTGTATTTTCTATGTGTTGTTGTTGTTATTTTGGTTTGGTTATTTTTTATGTGTAATTTTTAATTTATATTGAAAATGTTAGCTGCACAGTCTCTGGAATGGGTGGCACATAAGCAAAACAAACAAACCTATGCATCCTTAACCCTCAACAATGTGTTTAAAATGTTGTTAACAATTTTTGGTGATAAATCAATATTATGAGTTAATGTTCTAGTTCCTGAATTGCATCTTCAGCAACAAGCTTATATCAGTCATCTCTTATTAAGTATTTTCTAAGGTCTCCAATATACTCAAAATGCAATTGTTTTATGTTCATTCTAACATAAATATTATCTATTTATACTAATTATATTCAACATTTCTTTAAGGGAAAAAAGTGAAATGAGATTAGTATGCAGGTCCAGTGATAGATGTAAAGAATGCTCCATTTCATAGGCTAAACAAATATTTCAGAAGTTTGCTTCATCCATGGCAATGCCATCAGCATTCCCTTGCCATCTCCCAGTGAAAATGTCTTGTGTTCATACATTCCTTTTTCAAAGGAAAATATAATTTTGATTAAATCAAAGTATAGTTATCCTGCATTTATTTAGTAATGAGGAGAGCTGTGTCCAAATGTTCTCTTTCCAAAAGCCACTGTGATCTCCCAGACTTCAGTTCTATCCCAAGGAAATAAATCATGAGGAACTCTTTCAGTTTGGCTTTTCTAGATTTGGACTTCATTCAGCTCATTGTAAAAGTACCTAGAAGATGTGTTACAGAATGTAATATGACCAACATCAATAACTTTGGTCATCCCCAACCAAAAGGAAATTCAAATATACCAAGAGAAATTAGAATGGACTTTTCCAGTAACCAAAGATTAAGGTGATGATTAAAAGCTGAGTTGTCTTAATCATGCAATTCTTCGTAAGAGCTTTTCATCCTAACATGAAATTGTTATGTAGTTGTATATTTCTATCAGCAGTTCATATCCAGAAATAAAAGAAATTACAATAGATATTTGTATTTTATAAAAGTCCTTAAAAAAAAAGGTTGCAACTTTTTAAAAATGCCATTTATACTCAGGATATTCTTAACATAACTGATAATATTTCTCAAACAGATTATGTTAATGTACACCACAGCTCAGTAGTGAAAAGCAAATCAATAGTACTCCTCAGTGACAAATCAGAGCTATGGCCATTAAGCATGAGTAATTAAAATGCTAGATTAATTGGTAAACGCATTTAAGTTACTTATGGTCAAATATTTCTTCTATTAAAAATAGAAATTGCATTCACAGCTGTAGTTAGCCATCAACCATCAAATGATGATGCAATTAGTGCATTTTAACATTAATTTCTTTGTATCAACAATTTCTTCCACAGGGTATCAGCTCCTTTGGTCTTCTGGGCAAGTGAAAACACAACTGGAAGGTTGTAGCAGAAATCACTTTTCCTGTACAAAATTAGTGAGACTGCATTTAAAACTAAATGTGAAGTGTTTAATATGCAAGATTATTCAAAATATAAGATCCCATTCAAAATTTAAACTATGCAGAATACCAAGTCAACTTATATTTTTTCTCTGCATAATAGACTATGAAAAAAACATGTATCTTTGGAAGAAATTATTGCAACTTCCTTTGTGAGAAGATATCTGGAAATGCATTGATCCTGACTGAAATGAAAACAAAAGCAAAACAATAGACAAAACTATTCCTGACATTTTTTATTAGTTATTTGAGTGAGGAAGGTGGCAAAAAGAGCTGATTTTCTTTTCCTTCCAAAGGAGAATAGTTCTATAAAAAGGTTTATTTTCTTTTGTTTTGTATACTATTTCACAAAGTTTTTCAATTCCATTTTTTCAACTAGTGTTGCCTCAGGGGTAATAAGTACACAAGTGTCAGGGGGCAAAACAAAATGTTTAAGCTTGAAGTGAGATGTTGAACAATTCTGGGGTGTTGATTTTGATTTAAGTGCCTCAAAATACTTCTTTACATTTTAAAGGAAAGGAGAATTGTATTCATAATATGTTGTGGTTCCCTAAACAACAAAGGGATTTAGACCAATTTCATACATAAAATGGATTAAATGCATTTATTGCAAACTGATACCTAGGTAGGCCAACTAGCAAATGTAATTCAATATTCTAGAATAAAGGATACTGTAGAACAGTGATTCACAAATATAATGCTTATATATTTCCATTCTACTTCAAAAATCATTATGATTAATGAATTGGCTGAGATTCTTCTGCAAAATTTCTCCTTTTTCTAATTCCAGACACAACCCTTCACAGAAAGCAAAGAATACATTTCTAATGAAGTTCTAAATATTAAAATTTCAGGATCATCATAATGTTGTCTACTCACAGACAGAAATAAAAAATAGCAGTTCACAAATATTGCAAAGTTTCCAATAAATTCTTGGCAGACTCTAATGTTCATTAAGTACTGTAAGTACTATTAAAACAACTACACACACACACACATTCTCATTTACAGTACTTAAATATTAGTATATATAAGATTTCATCCCAAAAGGATACTCTTAAAAAAGGGGAAAAGATAATTTATTATTTATGTATCTGAAAGCAAAATTAGGGAAAGTAGTTACTGTCTAGTGTGTGTGTATGTGTGATGCTTTAAATTGGCAATTAATTGAGGACTATGGTCATAAATAAGCTAATGAACTAGAACAATGCTTCTCTGTTTAAAGTTAGCAACCACATTTATTCTTGCTGGATGGTTAGACATAAAAAGCAAAAATTACTTGTAAACAATGCACAGGATGCAATATAATCAAGAACGTTGCCTTTTGCTTTTGCAAAATAAGCTATAATCTTTTTCCTCCCTTAAAGAATCCAATGTAAAGATCTTTCACAATTAAAACCTTATAAAGAATGTAGGCAGATGTTCAGAAACATTTCAAAATCACTGAACATGTTGCAAGGATACACCATGAAGCTCAGTATTCATGAACAGAGAATTGACTGTCAAAGTTGATCACTGGGTTCACTGTATGGTCCCAGACTGGGGAAATTCTGACTGAAACCAAAACATTTTACTGCCTTTGATTTAAATATATAAATCTATGCTGGGTTTTTCAACATACATGCTACATTTTAAGGGAAATCTTCTTCAATAAAGATTTTTCTTAAGTGATAGTATGCATGTCTATCTCACTCTAGAATGGCCAGATATAAAAGGGATCTGTTCCTTCATCTTTAAGGATTGTACGGAAAAAAGGAAAAAAGGGAAGGGAAGGGAAGGGAAGGGAAGGGAAGGGAAGGGAAGGGAAGGGAAGGGAAGGGAAGGGAAGGGAAGGGAAGGGAAGAAAGCAAGCAAGCAAGCAAGCAAGCTTGCATGGCTTTGTATATCCTGATGACATTCCCTAGTTAGTTTGCATGCAGTTTTAAAGTCTTGAGAAGTGAAAAAATTATCCTTATTTGCGTCTAATTATATATATTATCAGTATGGTGTGGTCTGTAGAAAGGCTGCAATCCCATATACAGTATACAGGTGAAACTTGAAAAATTAGAATATCGTGCAAATGTTCATTTATGTCAGTATGGCAATTCAAAAGGTGAAACCAATATATGAGATAGACGCATTACAAAGTCTGCTTCCATACTTTTAGCAAAAAAAGTAGTCTCATCCAGGCTAGGTATCAGAAGCCAATTCCATTGGGTATTGTCTCCAGAAGCTTGCTTGCTTGCTTGCTTGCTTGCTTGCTTGCTTGCTTGCTTGCTTGCTTGCTCTATCTATCTATCTATCTATCTATCTATCTATCTATCTATCTATCTATCTATCTATTTATCTATCTATCTATCTATCTATCTATCAAATTTATATGCCCCCCATCCCATCCAAAGTGACTCTGAGTGGCGTACAATAAAACCAAGAATTAAAACATTTTGCAAACTCATTAAAACAATAAAAATAAATAAACAAGACCATGAGAGGAAAGATGTTACAAATACAAACAATGTACAGGCTCTTTATTACTAGGGGATCCCCAGGCTTGCTGAAAAAAACACATTTTGAGGCCTTTCTGGAAGGCCATAATGATTGGGACTAACCTCACCTCAGGAGCGATGATATTCCAGAGGGCAGGTGCCACAGTACAAAAGGTTCACTTCTTAGGTCCCATCAATGGAATTCTTTTGTGTATGGGACCATCAGCATGCCTTTCCTGCTAGACCTGATGGGACACTAGATGTGATAGGGAAGAGGTGGTCACTCAGATAACCTGGCCACATGCCACACCATTCTCTGTTATGCTGATACCTCTCTCCTCCTTGTATGCTGATCAGCAGAAAGTATGTGTCAGCTGGGGTTGGGGGATGGGGGGGGGGGGAGAACCAAGAATATTGTTATGTTCTTAAATCTAACACAGCATGTAGGGGGACCTAATGAAATTATGAATTAATTAATAATATGGTAAGCACCTGTTACCAAACTTCCCAGTTAAACTTTTTAAAAGGTTTTTGCTACCTTTCTGCTTGCCTGCCTCTTTGCCTCCAAGGAAAGGATGGGAAGGCAAGGTGAACGGAACCACATATATCTAGGGATAGCTGTGTGAGGAGAGCAGTGTCACTTCTATGTGGAAAAAGTTCTGTCATATCTTGTACAGCTGGGACTATCAAAGTGTTAATTATTTAATTCGGCAGGAAATAAAGGATTTTGGGCAGGAATTGTTCTTTTTAAAAACAGGCAAATGAAATATGCAAAGGAATAGCATCACCAGCACAAATGATTATTTACTCCTTAAACTTCATTACTGCACAGGATCACATACAAATATTGGGCTTAAAATAAGTAAACAATACAGCAGTTGGAGCTTCTGGTTGCAGTGTTGCAGGTCTTCAGAAGGAGATTTCTAAGCACATCTACTTCTGCCATAGATACCACAGACCATGAGAGGATAGCTAAGTTGTTCAAAATACCTGTGTCCTACCTCTCATATGGTTGGCTCATTCTACATGTACATTTACCTATAATGAAAGGTGGAGCCCCTGGCTCTTTAAGATGGTGTGGTCATCTGCTCTTAGTTCCTGTGTAACAAAGATGTTGCAAGGGGCTATACTGTTAGTGCAAGAACTAAGCCCCAGGATAAGAGAATGAATAGTTTTGTTCAATTGGCTGCTGCCTCAGGAAAATGCTCCAAGGCCACTGGAGAGGCTAAAGACCTCCAGGTTACCCAAATATGCCAAGGAAGTCTTGGAAGAGGTCTGTAGCAGTTCTGTCCATGCAAGCTTTAAACTTGAGGCAAACAGAACACAAAATAGTTATATAGTTGCAGCTTTAATTGGCTTGTCATAAGTCTTTCAGCAGAAGCCAAGGCAGAGATAAGAGCAGGCTATTACAGAATAACAAAGGCTTGAAAATATAAAAGTCAGAATTCTTGCTGTTATGTCAGCAGTGCAAGGCTGTTAGCTCAAAGAAATTTCAGGCAGGAAAGCCAGTTCGTCTAAGAACAGGCTAAGGGTCCAGACCTAGAGAAATCTTCAAAAAGCAGTCCAAAGTGAAGCCCAATGTTTATTCATAAAGTAAGGGATAGGACTTCACAGGAGCAGTGGGCATAAAGCAGAAGAAGAAGGGGTCTGGAAGATCTCATATAGTCAGACTTCTTGGCTTTGCCTGATTAGAGCTGTGCTATTATCCACTGTTCAACCCTATTCAGCTGGCTGTGTGATTCAGGACTTGACCTTCACTGAATACATGACCCGAAGGGAGGAGGACAGTGGGGCTGGGAAAGAAGTGGTGTTGGCAAAAAGGTTCAATAAGAGTGATCTTTCAGTGATGGCAAGAGGACTTTCAGCTAGTAGCTTCAGCTAATGGGGATCAGCGGCAGCCGTCATGAGAAGACCTTGGAAGCCAACAGCATTCCAAAAGCAGTAGCAGCAGTGAGAAGATGAAGCAAAAGGATAGTCAGTTGCAGACGCTGCCAACAAGAGTCCTGTGGTGGCAAAGACACCATGGTAGCAGGCAGAATCTGACAGCAACAGAGCAGCTGGCAGCAGAGAGACTCTGCCTCTATCCCTGCCTCCATCTTAGATGAGCAGGACAGGGATATTGTAGAGTTTCAGCCCAGTAGTCGCAGAGGCCACAGGCAGGAGAAATATTTAGAATAGGAAAATCAACCTCAGCCTACTACCAATAGCTCCAAAGATGGCAGAGGGTACCTGCAAAGAATGGGATGGGAGGAAAAGAAAGATCCACCACACATGCACCAGAAGTGTTGGTGTTACATGTTGGGAAAAGGTGAAAATGAAATTAATTGACCATCAGAAAAGGAAAACAAAAAAAGAATCCTAGTTCATAGATAAAAGTAATAACAAAGCAATGGGCCATACTTAAAAGGGAACTAGTATAGATCTTTCCATAGTCTGATGAGGTCTGCAAGTGGAGTCATATGGTGGCTTGCATTTGTTAAGTTTGTTTGTTTGTTTGTTTGTTTGTTTGTTTAGACCAGGTTTCCCAAACTATGTTGGGTCCAAACACAGAGTCCAAGGGAGTTGTGAAGAAGTTACATTGTTACAATAAATCCACTTTTCCTGAAGTTTCATTGTATTGTTTTCATTGTTCATTTGTGTTCATTTTTGGTGTTTGGATTTTTAGAGGGGGTGTGTACATTAAGCTTACACTAAAGGGAGGTGGATGGCAAAAAGTTTAGGAACCTCTGGTTTAGACTCTTTGCTTTTCCTTTCTGTGTCCTATTCTAATATTTTTCCTTTGTTCTATTCTAAGTATTATGGTAGGCTTCCACCATTTTTTTTTAATGGCTTTTATGCTTATGTGCAATTACTCTTTGGATCCCCGTATTAGTTTTCTCTAGACTAGAACCCTGTTGACTCATAATGCCTCTTTGCTTAATCGTCTGTCTCTAGGTTTCACTTTAATTATTTTGACCCACCTGTTCTTCCTTTTTAATTTTCCTTTTGTAAAATATGACAACTATTTACATTATGTTTCATTCATGATCATGTGAGTGTGGGGGAGTCCATAAGAAAATCAACTGAGTGTTCTATATATATTTTATTGTAAGTGGTACTAATAGTGTGAATGTATGATCCTGCCCACTATCTTAGCAACAGTACCCAATATTCAAAGCAGCTATTTTGACTATCAAAGAATTGGGATTTGCACAGCATATTCTTGAGTGCCATTTGCTGTTAAGTTATTTACTGTGAGCATTTAATGTAGATAAATATGCTTTATTAGAATCAAAGGCCAGCAACAATAATTTAATGTAAAAACAGGCATTATATTTCAAAGCATACTATCAACAACTTATTTAAGACTGAATTTATGAACTTTTATAAGTTGTCCATATAAATGCTTATAGGATTTGGGAAAGGGCCAAAAATTTAATTTCAATTTTGTATTAATATTCTTTTCATTCTTTGGCCCTGAATGCAAAATGCAAAACCAAGGAAGGAAGGAAGGAAGGAAGGAAGGAAGGAAGGAAGGAAGGAAGGAAGGAGGAGGGAGGGAGGGAGGGAGGGAGGGAGGGAGGGAGGGAGGAGGCAGGCAGGCAGGCAGGCAGGCAGGCAGGCAGGCAGGCAGGCAGGAAGGAAGGAAGGAGGGAGGGAGGGAGGGAGGGAAGGCAGGCAGGCAGGCAGGCAGGCAGGCAGGCAGGCAGGCAGGAAGGAAGGAAGGAAGGAAGGAAGGAAGGAAAGATTTTTCAGAACAAGCTTCTCCAATTTGCATGTGACAGTTCATGTGAAATGAACTAAGAATGTTTCATGAAGGTTAAGAGCTCACCACATGGACCAAATGGAAGAATGAAAACTTTAAAATAGAGTTATTGATATTCAGTTCTGCCTGCCTTTGCATAAAATAATACACTTCCCAGACAATATAATATTTAGCAGCCAAAAATATACAACAGCATATTTTATAAATCAAAGCATTGTGTATTCAGTATATTTTATAATATGAACACCCTTAGCTACTTTGGCTAATCATAAGGCTATTATGTTGAAAAATAAATCTAATCTTTACTAAATTGTTCAATACATAATTATTTTGCTTTTCATACGGCAAATATGCCTGCAAATTTTCATCTTTGAAGAAATAAAGGAATTGCCAGTATCAATTGCTATGCCAAGACATTTGTGAGACAAAAATAGGTATGTGGGTAGTAAGTTTCATTGTTGCTTCAGGGTTACAGATTAACCCAAGACACTGTCCAAATCCCACACACTGGGCAAGAAATAATTGGAAATGTTTTGAATAGCAGTATTATTTATTTGTACCAGGAGTTACCAACCCTCAGCCTACAGTTTTCATGTTATGCTTCTCCTTTTTCGTGTCCATAGGGTTCTCTTGCAATTACTCCAACCAACTTCAGAGTATGGATATATGATTTTATGCTGGTTTTCAAAAGAAAAGAAATAAATAAATAAAAGGAGGGGTGGAAATAGGTAGAATCTACTTTCTGCTTGACTCTCTGTGACTTCGTAAACACATCCACATTCTTTTCTTAGCAACAGTATAGAAGAGAGTCACTATTTATTTATTTATTTATTAAATTTTTCAACTGCCTATCTCCCCCCAATGGGGGAACTCGGGGCAATTCACAATAAACTTTAGAACATAAAATATATAAACACATAAAACCTTAAATTAAATTAACATAACTAAAAAGAAGGAGGAGAGACCAATGGGATGAAAACCCAAGGCTGAAGGACGAGGCCTCTATGGGGCTAGCCATCCCCATGCTGGAGGAATTCTCACCCCACCCCACGCCAGGTGGCAGAACCAGGTCTTCAAAGCCTTACGGAAGGCCAGGAGTGTGGGGGCTAATCACACCTCCGGGGACAGAATGTTCCAAAGAGCAGGGGCTACCGCAGAGAAGGCCCACCTTCTGGACCCCGCCAGTCGGAGTTCTTTCACTGAGGGGGTCCGAAGCATGCCCTCTCTGTGTGATCGGGTGGGATGGGTTAAAGTCATAGGGGAGAGGCGGTCCCTTAGATAACCTGGTCCCATGCCAAGTAGGGCTTTAAAGGTGATAACCAACACCTTGAATTGGACCCGGAAGCAAACTGGCGCCCAATGCAGCTCGCAGAGCAGAGGCATTATATGGGCCCTCCTTGGGGCACCAACAGTAGCCCACGCGGCTGCATTCTGGACCAGCTGTAGCTTCTGGATACTCTTCAAGGGTAGCCCCATGTAGAGCGCATTGCAGTAGTCTATCTGGGAGACAACAACCTCCAGACACCGTGAAAGGGTGGCCATAGCATCACCTGGCTAACCACAGTATCACTATTACCATCTTCTTCTGGGATTTTTAAATTTTTTTTTTGTAATTCTCAGTTTAGCAATAGACCTAATATTTCTTGGTCCAGGCTCCACCCACATTAGGATTTTGAGGCCAGTCAAGCTATGTGCTGCCACCTACATAAAAAAAGTGTGCAGCATTCAAATAGGTATAACACTTCTTTGAAAATATATATAATATATAGTGTGTGTGTGTGTGTGTGTGTGTATGGGTGTGTAGGTATATATGTATGTATACAAATTCCACTCTCACCCCTATGGGTGGTACGTGTCTTCCTCAATCTCAGGTCCTCTACCAGAGGCCTGGGAGTTGAGGGTTCTGCGCAGTATCTTAGCTGTTCCTAGCACTGCACTCTACTGGACAGAGAGCTTTGATGTTGTTCCTGGGATCTGTTGGAGCCACTCTCCCACCTTAGGAGTCACAGCCCTGAGTGTTCCTACCACTACTGGGACCACTTTGGCCTTGACTTTCCACATCCTCTCTATTTCTGCCTTCAGGCCCTAGTACTTCTCCAGCTTCTCATGCTCCTTCTTCCTGATGTTGCTGTCACTTGGCACTGCTACATCTATCACTACCGCTGTCTTCTGGTCTTTGTCTACTACCACAATGTCTGGTTGATTGGCCTGTACCTGCCTGTCCATCTGGATCTGGAAGTCCCACAGGATCTTAGCCCTGTTATTCTCCATAACCTTCTGTGGAATCTCCCATCTGGACTTGGGGGACGTCTAGCCCATACACTGTGCAGATGTTCCTATACACAATGCCAGCTACTTGGTTGTGCTGTTCAGTATATGCTGTTCCTACCTGCATCTTACATCCTACCACTATGTGTTGGACTGTCTCTGAGGCCTCTTTGTACAACCTGCACCTTGCTAGTGTGGTAGACCCCTGCTTCTATGGACCTGGTGCTTAGTGCCTGTTCTTGTGCTGCTATGATCAGTGCCTCAGTGCTATCTTTTAGTCCATCCAGTTCCAGCCACTGATAGGATTTCCCAATGTCAGCCACCTCACTATCTGTTGATGGTACATCTCATGCAGGGGCTTGTCTTGCCAGGGTATTTCCTCCCCTTGAACTTCCTCCCATGTCTGCTGCTGCCTGAGGCATTCTCAGCAGCTCATCTTTGGGTGCCATCTTACTCCTGATGCTCTGGGTTTTGTCCAGAACAGTGGTTTTGACACTCATCAGACCCTGCCCACCCTCTTCGAGGCTGGTGTACAATCTCGGGGTGTTGGACTTGGGGTGGAAACTTCCATACCTTGTGGGGTATGGAAGTTCACATCAGCAGTCCCCATGTCTTCCTTTGGCCAACTCACTGTACCAGCAGGGTACCTGATGACTGGCAGGGCATACATGTGTGGGCATGGATCTTCTTCCCATTGAGCTGGCTCTTCAGGAGCTGTCTTATCCTTTGGTGGTACTTGGATGTTGCTGTGTTCCTTGCCTCCTCATCATGGGTTCCCATGTGACTATGGGACACCATGGTATTTATAGCTGGTCTCTATGTCTGCTATGTGGCCTGCTGGTATTTCCACTCCATCAGTCTTAACTACCTTCCCTCTCTTTACTATCATCCTGCCACATTTCTCCAGTCTGAATGACATTCCAGTGTCCTTGCTGTAGATCCATGTCAGGTGATTCAGTGAGTCGATGTCTCGTTCACTCCTAGCATACAGCTTGATATCATCCATGTAGAGCAGGTGGCTGATGGTGATTCCATTATTGAACTTGTACCCATATCCAGTCCTTGTGATTATCTGGCTGAGGGGGTTTAAGCCTATGCAGAACAGCAGTGGGGACAGTACATCACCTTGGTATATGCTCCACTTGATGGCCACTTGTGCCAGCTGTCTTGAGTTGACTTCCAGTGTTATCTTCCACAGTCCCATTGAGTTCTTGAGGAAGGTCCTTAGTGTCCTGTTAACTTTGCATAGCACCAGGCATTCACAGATCCATGTGGGTGGTATTGAGTCATAGGCTTTCCTGTAGTCAATCCAGGCTGTGCTCAGAGTGGTCTGCCCAGACCTTGAGTCTTGGGCAACTGCTGTTCTATGAGTAACTGGTGTTTTGAGCCTCTGGTGTTGTTCCCAATGCCCTTCTGAGCTGTGCTCATGTACTGGCCCATATGGTCTTGTAGCTTGGCAGCTAGGATGCCTGATAGAACTTTCCATGTTGTGGGGAGGCAGGTTATTGGCCGGTAGTTGGATGGTGCTGTTCCCTTGTGGGGGTCTTTCATGATCAGCACTGTCCTTCTTGTGTTAGCCAGTCTGGGTGGGAGCCTGCTGCTAGCAGTTGGTTCATCTGTGCTGCTAGGCGTTCATGCACTGCTGTTAGTTTCTTTAGCCAGTAGGTGTGGATCATGTCCGGGCCAGGTGCTGTCCAGCTTTTCATGTTCTTGACCCGCTGTTGGATGTCTGCTACTGTGATGGTGACTGGTTCCTGTTCTGGGAGATTGCTGTGGTCTGCTTTCAGGTCCTGCAGCCACTTTGCACTGGTGGCTCAGCTGTTACTGTGTGGTTGCACTGCAGTTGGGAGTACACTTTGGATGGTTCTTTGGAGAACAGGGCATTTATCTTCTTGGCCTCTGCTTCTCTAGTGTATCTCCTTAGCCTGGCAGTCAGTGGTGTGAGCCTTTGTTTAGTAGTCTCTAGGGCTTCAGATGGAGTCAGGCCCATATATTTTTTCAGTAGCCGAGTCTTATCCTTAATCCCAACATGCTTCTGTTGTTCCATCAGCTGATTGACTTCTCTCCAAGTTGCCTTGATCTTAGCCTCTAATCTCATTTTCCAGGGTAGGAATCTACTGCTGTTCTTCTTGGTCATGTAGCCAAGCATTTCCAGGATTACAGTGGATATAGTGTATACCAATTCATTGGTTTCAGTTATGGTGGTAATAGGGATTGTCTGGAGGGCTCTGTTGGCATATTCTAGCATACTATCTGATGGTACTTCTCCACTGAGCCTTGGTAATCAGACTCGAGGGTTGACTGTAGCTAGTTTATCCATGATGTTATGCCTCATATCAGCTGCTGTGCTCTGTAATGGAAGGGGTGGCAGTGACATTCCAGCTTCAGATGTTGGCTGCACATCCAGTTGTTCTTCCAGGTCTGCTTAAGTCCGAGTTGTAATGTGGAGTTGGTCTATCTCAAGTTGTGAGAGCAGCTTCCTCTTCACTATGTTGAAGCGCTGGGTAACTAGTTGTTTCTCAGTTAGTGTGGATGCAGGTCTTCTGTCTATCCATAGTTCCCTCATATGTTTCATATATCCCTTCTCATTAGGTCTACTGTTATAGCATTCCATCAATTCCAAGTTCTCTTGTCTCGTCCATGTATGGTTTGTTCCAGTAGCCCACTTAACATCAGATTGTCCTGGTTCCCCAACTTCTGATGCGGACCTTGTTAATACAGATGACGTCCGAGCCGGCGTAACTCTCTTAATTCATGTCACTTTCATATATGAGGTAGGCAGGTGAAGTGTTAGGGGCTCTTTGCCCAAGGACCCCTACTGGTAAGGTAGGTACCAGCCTGGATTTGAACCCCAGTCTTCTGCATCAAAGGCAGTGTTCTAACCATTGCTTCATGTTTCTATTTATAGCTGCCATAGGCATACCTCTATTAACATCGTAAAAGCATGGAGATACGTATATGAATCTATCACTATTGTTCTGCCACTCTCTTCCCCCCGCCCCCCCCCCCCCCCGCCAATTTGAACTTCTTTTTGAAAATAGACTATGGCTTTTGGTAGATTCTTGTAAAACTATCAAACCTTCTTACCATCTCCAGTATTCTCGAGCATTAAAAAAGCAATGTGCTACTTGTCTGCCATGTAAATGTTAAAAACAAACAACCATTATACGCATGAGCAAATAAAGAAGGATTTATGCCTAGACTATCAACTGGGATGGATATTTTCAGTTTCTTCCATTAAAAAAAAAAAATCTTAAGTCTTTTGAGTCGTGTGTACAGGTGAAACTCGAAAAATTAGAATATCGTGCAAATGTTCATTTATGTCAGTATGGCAACTCAAAAGGTGAAACCAATATATGAGATAGACGCATTACATGCTAATCGAGATATGTCAAGCCTTACTTTGGTATAATTGTGATGATTATGGCATACAGCTTATGAAAACCCCAAATTCACAATCTCAGAAAATTAGAATATTACATGACATCAATAACACAAGGATTGGAACTAGAACAATATCAGACCTCTGCAAAGTATAAGCATGCATATGTACTCAGTACTTGGTTTGGGCCCCTTTTGCAGCAATGACTGCCGCAATGCGGCGTGGCATGGATGCTATCAGCCTGTGGCACTGCTGAGGTGTTATGGAAGACCAGGATGCTTCAATAGCGGCCTTCAGCTCCACTGCATTGTTCGGTCTCATGTCCCTCATCTTTCTCTTGGCAATGCCCCATAGATTCTCTATGGGGTTTAGGTCAGGTGAGTTTGCTGGCCAATCAAGCACAGTAATCCCATGGTCATTGAACCAGGTTTTGGTACTTTTGGCAGTGTGGGCAGGTGCCAGGTCCTGCTGGAAAATGAAGTCAGCATCCCCATAAAGCTCGTCTGCAGAAGGAAGCATGAAGTGCTCCAAAATCTCCTGGTAGACGGCTGCATTGACCCGGGACTTAATGAAGCACAGTGGACCACCACCAGGAGATGACATGGCTCCCCAAATCAACACAGACTGTGGAAACTTCACACTGGATTTCAAGCATCGTGCATTGTGTGCCTCTCCATTCGTCCTCCAGAGTCTGGGTCCTTGGTTCCCATATGAGATGCAAACGTTGCTCTCATCAGAAAAGAGGACTTTGGACCAGTGGGCAACAGACCAGTTCTTTTTTTCTGTAGCCCAGGTAAGACGCTTCTGACGTTGTTTGTTGTTCAGGAGCGGCTTGACAAGAGGAATACGACATTTGAAGCCCATGTCCAGGATCCGTCTGTGTGTGGTGGCTCTTGATGCACTAACTCCAGCCTCAGTCCACTCCTTGTGAAAGTCCCCAACACTTTTGAATGGCCTTTTCCTGACAATCCTCTCCAGGCTGCGGTCATCCCTGCTGCTTGTGCACCTTTTTCTACCACACTTTTCCCTTCCACATAACCTTCTATTGATGTGCTTTGATACAGCACTTTGGGAACATCCAACTTCTTTTGCAATTACCTTTTGGGGCTTTCCCTCCTTATGGAGGGTGGCAATGATGGTTTTCTGCACAACTGTCAGGTCAGCAGTCTTTCCCATGCTTGTGATTCCTACCGAACCAGCCTAAGAGACCATTTAAAGGCTCAGGAACCCTTTGCAGGTGTTATGGATTCATTAGCTGATTAGAGTGGGACACTTTGATTTGAGCCTAGAATATTGAACCTTTTCACACTATTCTAATTTTCTGAGATTGTGAATTTGGGGTTTTCATAAGCTGTACGCCATAATCATCACAATTATACCAAAGTAAGGCTTGACATATCTCGCTTTGCATGTAATGCGTCTATCTCATATATTGGTTTCACCTTTTGAGTTGCCATACTGACATAAATGAACATTTGCACGATATTCTAATTTTTCGAGTTTCACCTGTAAATATTGGCAAATTCAGATCAAAATACAAGCCAGGAAAAATCATAACCATCAATAATCTAAGCGAGATATTTTAAAAAGGCAATTGTTCTTACATTCTTTTCAACAGAGGACTTAGCTCATACCTGAGCATCCAGCCTGATGAACATATGTGGAATCACCATTTAACCTATCATTATTTCTCATTTTCATCTGAAATACTGATTAAATTCTATGTATCTGGTTCCCATAATTTATACCAATATAATACAGGAGTGAGGAACTTTTGGTTTTCTAGATGTTTCTGAACTATAGCTCAAAGCACCACTGGCCAGACTGACTAGGGCTTCTGGGAATTGTATTTTTGCCATCTTAGAGTGCCACCCCACCATTCCTGTCTAGTTTATTTTCTGTCTGCTAAAGTTGCAAAGGTCCTCCTTGGCTCCTAACGAAATGATCTGCAAATACCTGAGTAGGTTGGAAATCAACTTTCACCTAAAGGCATTTCCACATTTTCTGGGTCACAGGCTTCACCATCCCAAATCCACACCAGCATTATAATCATGCCATATGAGTGTCCATAAAAGCTATTTGATTCCAACAGAAGATAATATATGTAGCTCAGGATTGAACTGTGGAGTCCTTGGTGCTCTCTGAAGAGCACCAAGGACTCCACAAAGTTATTTGAGCCAGCTTTTCTTCAGGTAAGCACTTAAGAGGCAGCTCTCTTACTAATCTTAACCTTCACTATGTTAGCAAGGTATGGAGAAGCAAACTGCCTACTGGGAAAAAAGTTTCAAAGCCGTTCCTCTGTTCAGCAAGGGAGAACTAGGGGAAGAAGTCATGGTACCTTGATGTCTGGGAAACAGGAAGGACAAGGCAGGAGTTGCCATCAATGGGAAGCTTCATACTCTGCAGCTCTGCAGAATGTAGTCCAAAACTGCTGTCACAGCATTTCCTCTGGATAGAAAGCTAGTCTATTTAACTGTGAATTACAGATACTCCTTGCTTAACAACTTCCCTGTTTCGCGACTGTTCAAAGTTACAACAGTGCTGAAAAAGTAGCTTTATGACCTATCCTCGCACTTACAACTGTCATAGCATCCCAATCGTCACATGATTGAAATTTGGGTGCTTTGCAGCATCCTGCAATCACATGATCACTGTGAACTTATCAACTGGCTTCTGACAAGCAAAGTCAATGGAGAAGCTGGCTGTAAAGTCACAAGTCACGGTCACGTGATGTCTCGCTCAATGACTACTTAGTGACAGAGTTGCCAGTCCCAATTGTGGTCATTAAGCAAGGACTAACTGTAATAATCTCAAACTTTATTAAATTCTTCAATACCCCTAGCATTGTGAGGTGGCACAAAAACAGAACTGATGTTGAATTGGTATAGTCCTTGTGTGTGGAAGTTCCATACATCACCATGGTGGTTTCATTTCTATACAACAAATGAAAAAGCTTTCCAAATACTGAAATGATAGAAAAAGCATTTATCTAGTGGATGTATTCAATATATATTATTGACTGCTTTAGTTGTAAGTTTGGTCAATATCGAAAGGAACAGACATTGATTTCTGCCAGTCTCAATATACAGATTTATCTATCTAAATGAGGCCAAGCTGTACATCAGCAGTTTACTTTTCAGAGAAAGAAAAAAGACCTTATGCGAATAAATAGAAAAATATTTGATGTGTGAATCTGTGTCATATTTTGAAAATGTTTCTTAGTGCATGATATAAATATGTCTCCATAATAGCATTTTATTATTCTATTTTATTTTTTTTTTCTCAAGAGATATACAGATTAAGAATGCCATATTTAAAAACGGAGCGTATTGTAGCAAAAATCAAGTTAAATACACAATGGTTCGAGTTAATTGCACAATACTACTTATACAGTATTACACAATAATACTGTTCCAGCTTACATACAAGTTTGACTTAAGGACTTGGGAATGGAACTTGTTCTTAAACTGGGGACTACCTGTAATGCATTCTGCAATAGATAATAGCCCGGTTCAGCTAGAGTCAAGGTTCATAATTCCTAAATAGAGATTTTTCAAAGAAAATTCAAAAATAAAGGAAATAAAGCAATACTAAGAACTGTCCAGTAAGCCAGTGCTAAAAATGTGGCTACTCCAATGTATATGCAGTACACACACACACACACATATCCCTCAATGAATTTCTGAGGCAGAGGTCTTCAGCCTTACAATTTGAATCTAAAGTCAGTATCTTCACTATTTACTTTTAATCAAGATATATCAACTATATTTACTTTTGAGGATATTGGTAAGAAGAAAGAAGGTACTTCCACAATAAGGTATCAAAATACTGTGGGTTTTTCTTTTGTTTTTGAGTAACTCCACTTTAAAAAAAAAAACCTTTAGGGTACGTTAAAATGTAATGATTCAATAATCATTTATAGCCTACATAGTATGAAAGTTTTTTCAATACTTCTTACCAGGCAAACGGGTTTCAATTAGAATATTATTTATTCTGGTTTGTAATTACTAGCAGGTAATTGAATTTTTGCAGCAGGATGTACACAACATAAAACTAAGACAATGTGTCTTCCTAGGTAGTTAGCTAACTTAGTAGCATCTGGGTACTGAATGCAATAAGGTCTATCAAATGCAGTAAATATCCTGTACTTGGTGTTGAAGGTACCTCCATAATCACATCAAGCAACCAAATATTTCAGTTGTTCTGTGATCCCTGCAACATGTTTCTTTTACTCCTAAGCATCTCTGCACCTGGAAGAAAGTGGTTGCCTAAACATGCCTCTTTTCCTTTGTATTGTGAATCAAAACGTTTGCTTCAACTGCTCTCTGTGCTCCTCCCAGTCAACAGTTTGCAGACTGTGAAACTGGAAGTGATTTGAAGGATCAACAGGTTGCATTTGCTGTCTGTAGGGTTTGTCTAATTCCCCAGGAGCTTGCACTGTGATAGAATTCAGTATGTTAGTTCCATATAAGAAACCATAATATTAATAGTCTCTAGGTGGATCATTCTGGTCCCATAGAGTTTCCAGGCTTTTGTCCTTTTAAGCATGAAGGTGAAAAGAGTACAAGGAGGGTGTAATGATGTTTGGCTGAATTTTGTTACAATATTTCAAAGGTTCAGATATTTCCCCTGAGTGATGTAAAGTCAAAGGTGGTTATACTGTATATACCTTGCACACTATTACAAAGATGATCAACATTGTGGGGGATGAAAAGCACACTTGTCCTTTGAATGGAATGCCAGGACTGAACTCCCAAAAGTGGATAGAGCCAGGATAAGGAAATGGCATGACTCAGAACAAAATGTAGTTTGTTAGTTTAGAACAAATCTAAAATTAATGGAAATGTATTACTATTTTGTACTTACAATTAATGTGTCTCCCAATGTATTTAATAATTACCCTATCCCATTTAACAGGACAATTCAAGCAACTCAGGATAGTAACTTCATACATCCCTAAGGCCAAAGGCTGTGGATTTCTGGTTTACTGAAGCTCTAGGTGTAGAGTATTTAAGGGTCATATTCCACAACTCTGGGATACTGCCATGATTGTACCTATATTTTAAAAAAGCGAACAGAGAGGACCCATATTTCCTTATAAGTTGCTGTGCATTGTTAGCAAGCTTTACACACACTACTTGGATTGGAAATTACCAGAGTGGATAGAAATAGAATCTACAATGGGAAATGACAGGCTGATTTGCACCCCAATCACTCCACATTAAACTATATATGTCATATTATTGAAAAAATATAGCTGCAAGAAAAGATCCAAACTCTATCTACCTTTGTGGACCTTAAATTGACCATTTTTATTTATTTCTTTACTTAGAATCTACATCATCTATATCTACAGTATATCTGTGTCTATGCCTGTATCCGTATCCATCTTAAATAAATAACTCTGGGCAGCTAACAACCAATACACAAAAGAAAAAACTATATCATAACACACCTATAAAAATAACCAAAATACAGTTAAAATAATAATAATAATAATAATAATAATTATTATTATTATTATTATTATTATTATTATTATTATTATTATTATTATTTCAAGACTTTCTCTAAGAAAAACTGAAGAAATGCCAATAAACAGATGATAATTCCAAGTGGGTAAAAGCAAATATCTTCTCATTTTTTTACTGACTGGACATTGTTTTAATCTGTGGTTAATATTTTTAAATGTAAATGTATAACTTATTTGTACTTATTGATCAGATAAATGGCTCTGTTCATTTGCATAGGTTTATTTAATATATATAGTTATTTCTTCAGTTCCTCTTGTTTCTAATAGAATCACCTGAGTTTGACGAAGAAGTTTACATGTTGAAGAAAATACATTTTGTCAGACTCTCTGAGTTCATAATTTATGGGTATCAGTAAAAATTGCGGGACCTATCTTTTATGTACAGCTATCTGAAACAACATTATTTGGGGTCCATAATAGATTTACAGAGCAAATAATGTATTCAGTAATAAGATATTAGTGTTGCTGAGGTCATTAAATAAAGATGCAATAGATTTTTCCATTCCAATCTTATTAAACATAGTGATCTTCCTAATTTCAAATTATGCTTGTACTATTCATATTTGTAGCTAATTACTGTCTTTTCCCCACTATCGTACTGGAAAATTGAAGAAATCTTTTAGCTCACAAGTATTCACTGAATTAGAATATTTAATGTTGAGTATCACATTAATGAGCAACATAGTATCTCTCACATTCTCCCATTTTACAGAGAGCTTTGCTGATTGCTACTCTCTGACTTCTGAAGGTTTGTGACAATAAACCTTCTCAATACAATAGTACACTTACAGAGAGCATCCTTCCTGTTTAAGTATTTCGCTGTATTGTTCAGTTACCTACAAATATTAGCTGAAGACAAATTAAATCCTCTTAGATTGAAAATTAATTCCATAGTCCTAAATTTCCAAACTTTTTAAAAGGTAACATATACATTTTAAGTGTATATAAGTATGTGGGGGGGGGGGGGAATACACACACGCACACACGCACACATACACTACATATTGAAAAAATTAGAGTCAAAATAGTATGTGTGTTAAGATGTTTGATTTGTGTTAAGATGCTTGATTGAGACTGGTGAGAGCCAGGTTCAAGATGCTTCTTAATCACAGAGCTCACTGGGTGATTTTGGACCAGTCTTTTATAGAGATATTCTGGGTAGTGGTAAAATTAATGAATTATTAATAAATTAATTTTAATTTTTAAATTAATTTAATTTAACATAAATCACATTTGATAATATAGTAATATAACTTTCTAAAAGTAGGCTTCTTTGTAGATACTGAATATCTACATCAATGCTTTAATCACCACAAAGCTGGAATGGGTGACTTGAGGCCCACAACCCTGAAGCTCCCAAATCTTCCCCCCCTTTTACCCCCCCCCCCCCAATTGTCCTCTGAACACAAGTAGAAAATTGATTAACAGGCTTCTGATCATCAAAAGCAGGACACACATGCAAATTATAATGCAAGCCTTAAAGCGGACTAAATTTAATTCAGCTCCTGGCTCTGTCCATTTACATGTCACTACTGTACCAACTCTGCATCACCCCCCTGCCTGCTGTACCTCCCTACATATTTAGTGTGACATTGGGTTCCAAAGATTTTCCACTCTGATAACAAATAATTCTTCCTTTACAGGATTCATGTACTATAATCATTTATAATATTTGTGTAACATCATGCATGAAACATCAAAAATCTATATGCCAATTAACAATATTAATCTTGACTGATAATAATGTGTGGAATCTGTGAAAAATATTGCTTCTGTTGAAAATGATTTTAAAAATAAAAATAAAAACCTTGATATTTTAATGAACTATTCTCACTTTTTCCATGTTCTATAAAATTAATTTTGCAGACCTTTATGCAGGTTTCAAATGTTCTCCAGAAAAATAGCATGATGGTCTTTAAGCTTGTAGCTGATTGTGTAAAAGAAACAGCTTTCACAGAAAGACACGTGAATCTCAGAAACAAATGATGACACTTATAATAGCTAACAGGAATATCCTTGGGCAGTTAGAAGAAACAGTTCTAGCACAGCAGATAGTAGATTTATAAAGAATTACATGGCATTCTTTACATGGCAAAAGCAGTCAGTGGAGTAAAATTATACTCCATGTTCCATAAATGAGGAGCATTTTTCCACTACATATCATTTAACTTCATACTGAAATCAACTAATACTATTCAGATATTTAATAAAAACTTTTTTAAAGCCCAATGTGTTTATTTAAGACAACTTTTAAGGCTGTTATAGGCTATAGCTGCTGTGCATTGATTTAATAGTATATTCTATCATGTAATGCTCAGTAATTAATAAGGGTAGCTAACGTTATTGTACATTTCAATACAGTGAAATAGAATCACATTCAGTCATAATTAAAACTAGACTCATTGAAAATAATGGTCCTTAACTTAGTCATAATTAGCATTAATTTCATGAATTCCACATGCCAGAAAGATAATGCTCAGAATGTTGCAATCCAGACATTAACTATGCATGGTATAAGAAATGCCAGATGTACAGATGATCTCTGAAGAGACAGAGTTGCAAAAATATATTTATTCAATGATTATGCTAAGCATTTTTACTGTGTAGCCAAAACAGTTTGTGGCTAGCCCTTAAAGTATGGGTGTGGTGGACCACCTCTTCTGCTTATTGAAGAATTTCTATTATAACCAGAATGCAATATTAAATCTTTATGTATGTATGTATGTATGCATGCATGTATGCATTTTTGTGCCTTGAAGTCAGTTTTTGACTCCTGGTGACTGCCTGTAGTTATCTTGGCAAGTCTTTTTCAAAAGTGGTGTGCCATTGCCTCATTCCTAGAGCTGAGAGAGGCTGACTAGCCTAAGGAGAGACTAGGATTCATGGTCTCCTGGTTTCTAGCCTGGTGCCTTAACCACTACACCAAACTGGCTCATATATCATAATATGGATCAACTAAATATTTTAAAGTTGGAAAAGCAATGGACCAAGGTTATATGCTGTCACCTTATCTGTTTCCCTTATATGCAGAATATATCATGAAAAATGCTAAACTAGAAGAAATAAAAAATGCAATTAAAATTGCTGAGTGAAAGATCCAAAACTTTAGATATGCTAATGTTACCACTTTGATGTTTGGAAATGAGGAAGACCTAAGGTGTCTCTTGCTGAAGGTGAAAGAAATCTGCTTCCCAATATTTAAAAAAAGTCAACAAGCAATGCCAACATAATACCAATAGGTGGAGAAGACACTGAAGTCATAATAGACTTTATATTCCTAGGCTCAAAAAAAAAAAAAAAATCATTGTGATATTTACCATAGCCATGAAATAAAGAGATACCCTCTACTTGGAAAAGACTATGACAAATTGAAACAAAATATTAGTGCAGAGCCATCACACTGTCAACAAAAGTACATACAGTCAAGATTATGGCTTTCCAAATTCTAAAATATACTATAAGCTGGATCATTAGAAAGGCTGAATAAAACAAAATTGATGTCTTTAAATTGTAGTGCTATGCAAAATTACTGAGAATACCTTGGATTGCAAGGAAAGAAAATCATTCAACACTAGATGCAGTAAAAGCAGACTGCTATCTGGAAGCACTGATAATGAAAGGAAAGCTTAAATACTATGAAGGCAAGAGTCATTAGAGTAGATCCTGATGAGTAAAGCATGAGCTTACAAGACCTCAAAGAAACAGTTTCTAACAGACATTACTAGTCAATGTGTGTCCATTGGGTCACAAAGTCAGGTGACTGAATGGTTGTACAATAAAAACAGCAGCGGCTGAAAGAATCCTGAAATCATAAACTCGATGAAACTTCAAGGGCATTAAGTCCCTGATAATACATCTAATCTGCTGATATTGTTTATTTTATAAGGAATACCAGCTTTTGTACATGATGTCTTGATATCAAGTAGGATTCTCAGATAAGTTTCAGAGACTAAAGAAATACAAATTTCCTGAGTTTATTTTCATAATGAACATATTTAGGAACAATTTATTTATTAAAAACAATAATGAGAAATCTATTAAAATTATTTTCATAATCTTGTTTCATGTGTTTATTTATACACCCATTCCTGCATCCAGATACAGAACTTAATGTGTGGACACTGATGAACCTAGCTTGAAAGTTATATGAGGTGCCACTTTTTTTAGAAATAGGAAGTTGTGCACACAATTAATAAAGGAAATAGGATCTACAAATTGTTAACATCAATTAGATCTTATATCTCAATCTCCTAATGATCTGGAGATTGAGGTATTCTTATTAAATGACCAATACCCAGGTATTTCTGTCTGCCTGGTGAGGTAGACCAGACAGGAAACATGGCCAAATGAGCTAATTCTACTTTATTGTGAGGTTAACAGAATCTTGCAAGTCTGAAAGTATATCTCTCTCCCCTCAGGCCTTTTACAGCCCAAGAAAACAAGGAGGGTCTCTTCTGAGCTTCTTGGCTTGCCCACATTCCTGCTTTATCTGACTGTTCCCTTGGCAGTGTCTCTTCACCCTGTTTCCCAAGGTAATTCCCACATACCATTACAATTTAGAAGCCAATAGCAAAATTTTTAATTATAGCCTTAGCTTACAGAAACTGGTGCCTTCAATGAAATATTCGCTTTATAGGATTTCTTGCTTTTATATATGTACTGTATGTACTGTTATTTATGCATGTATTAATGGTGTGCTGCATTTTTACATTCTGTGATTTGGTCTTAGACAAGAAAGAGAAAGAAAGAAAGAAAGAAAGAAAGAAAGAAAGAAAGAAAGAAAGAAAGAAAGAAAGAAAGAAAGAAAGAAAGAAAGAAAGAATCTTGTAGGGTAAAACTGCATATAGTCCCACATTTCCTAGAAGTGTATGGCACGTTGGGGGCTTGGGGTTGGATCTAGAAAGTACAGTTTCCCTGTGGCATCACTGATGCTCTGGAATGGCCTCCCAGTGGAGATCAAGTTAGCTTCCTCCTTGCTGGTCTATAGGAAAAAATTGAAAACAAAGTTATTCTCAGTCCATGGACCACCTTTAGTTCTTTATTCTTGTTTGTTCTTGTTGTTTTTCTTAGAGGTTTTATGTTGTTACTGTTCATATATATGATCTATATCTGTATCAATCTATCCAAATTAATGAGGTATACTTTTTTTAATCTGAAATTTCATGAGATTTTAGCATTCTTCTCTGACAATGTGCAATATACAATTAAAAAAGCACAGATGAAAACTATGTTAAGAAATAAAAAGGCTTTCAGCTCTTGTATTATCTCAAAATAAAAGGAGTTGATTTGCAAAAGTATCACAAGATTTAGTGAACTCACCAAATATATATGAGATTCATGAGGGAAAACTCAGTAACATCTAGTGTCTGAACAAGTTGCTGATTCTAATGTACTAATGTTCAGTTTATCATCTTTAGCTCCCCCCCCCCCCGGATAATCACTATATAATATGGAACAGCATTTTTATTTTTTATTTTACTATTTTAACAAATAAAATTTAAAAAACCTCCAAATTTTTGGGACTGAAATATATTTTTAATCATTTTCTTTATATAATTTCCAAGAAGGCTTATTTACCAAGGCAGTGATGACAAACTAGATAATCTTATTTCATACATATTTGAAAGCTGCAATTTGCCACTTAGTATTATCTTTCATCTTAGCTTCATCTAGAATCTGGCCTTTTTTAAATGCCATACAAAACCATTAGGACAGCTTCACCAGTGTTAAATGCGTAAAAGTAATGGTATTGCTGAAAATAACATGCTTTGCTTGCAGCATAAGTGGCGAAAAGGCTGAATGACTTTATTACCTTTAATAGTAGTCACAGCTATGGAAGCTTGAGCAATCAAATTGTGCTATTATATGATGACTACTGTACCTGTGGGGGTTAGAAAGGAATAGAATAGATCATATATAAGGAACTGTCAGTCTACCCCCCCCCCAAAAAAATAGATAGCCTTCTGTCAAAAATTAACACACAGGTGTAGACATTGATCAGCAATAATCACTTTTCTGTGTTCTTGTTACAGATATATTCATACAATTACTAAAATATATTAAAGTAATGCTTAATATGAGTCATGAAATGTTGCTTTATCTTTACTATTGATATCTTCCATACCCTTCTGTTATACAGCCTCAAGGAAATGCTTTCTGTCAACAAAAAACCCAAGAAAAATTATTTTCGCATATACTGATGGATTTGGAGATCTCATTGTGGCAAATGAATATGATTTAATTATGGTTCCATCTAGGACGGAGAAGATCCATGCATTTGCACATGGATAGCCCTCCACCAAGTTGCCTGGATCAATTAATGACAGGAAACATGAGCTGCCAGAGTGGCCATGGATTGGCACTAAGTGACATGGCAAGCTCCATCTCCTGAATTTTGCTAATGTACAGGTACCTCAATCTCCTATATGTCGTGATGTAACATCGGACAGAACGGTGTCTTGGAGAAAGAATGGTGACAGCCAAATGGCAGATGCTGGGATGACCTTCTGGTCCTGCTGCCACCAGTCACAAAATACAAACAGGTAAACAGCTCTGGTCAGTCTTTTGCTAGGAAGCAACTGCAATTCAGCTGAAAGTTTTTTCTCAAACTTCAGTTTAGCAGTAACTTTACTCTAGTTGTCCTCTTTTATGTTCACTTTAATTCCCAGTTAACTGTTGTTAGCTGCCAGAGCCATGCATTTCAGATGGGAAGCCATGTGAATTAAAACACATACATGCATACATACATATGAAAAATCCTCCTTTAGTTATGCATAATCAATATTGTCACCAGAGGGGCTGAGATGTCACAGAGTTTATTCTTTGTTTTCCTTCACTGGTTGAGAAAAGAGATTAATGGGCAGGTTCCACTGACACAGCAGTGCATATTTCATTGGCAGAAACTACTGTTATGGCAGAACTTGGCTGGACTTGCCTTCTGATGATGATGAAGAGGAGGAAGTAGAGCCATGAGATTCTAGGGATAATAGTCCTGGAGGGAGTAATTGCAGCAATGTTGAAGCCAATAAGTCTACTGGCTGAGGCAGATTCAACAAGCCCCCAGGACTCTGCACCCACTGACAGCCTCCCAGCCTCTGAGGTCCATCCACCCAGGCAGAGACTATAAAGGTACAACATCAGAAAGTTGAGCTCTGCAGGTCAGATAGACTGGCCAAGAAGTAGGCTGGCAGGAGAGTAGACTTCAATGAATAATGTACGTCAGCTGGGCATCTGGTTGGTGGCTCAGTGGCTTATTTATTGGCCTCACTCCCTGAGAGAAAATGCTGAGCCCGACTTTTCATTTCTTAGCTCTGTTGTGTTTATCTTGTTGTGCAGCGCTTTGAACTCTGGATTCAACTTTACGGTGTCTCTTATTATTTCCTTGCATTTGTTGCTTGTTTATCAGTTTCCTGGTCTTGACCTGTGCCAAGCCTTGACTGTGTTACAGTTGCCATCTTTAGCTCTAGGTAAAAAGGACTCTCTGCTTCTAAAAGTTCTGCTTCAGTTTGCATATTTCTGGACTACGGCAGGCATTCAGCTTGCTATCTTGCTGCCACCGATTTCCCCACTGTTAGTAGTATGTGGAAGAAACCAAAATGAAGTATCAGCAGCAGGGTGGGAGAAAAAAAATTAGCATGAGAAAAGGATAAAACCTCTCCAAACTCATTGCCTGAAGCATTGGTGGACACAGAGAGAACTGCTCCTGTCTGTGCTCCTGCCCTCTGAAGATGCCGGTCACAGATGCTGGTGAAACGTTAGGAAACAAAACTTCCAGAACACGGCCACACAGCCCGGAAGACCCACACCAGCCATCGTATTCTGGCCATGAAAGCCTTCGACAATCCATTGCCTGAAGCTTTCTTTTCCAAAGTTTGGCTTGGCTGCTTCAAGGTCTCCTACATGAACTGAACATGTATTAGCATGCACAGAAGACATTTCTGCAGATGTCAGTTCAGGAAGCAATCCTCTAAGATTATTTGGACTGCTGTATGATAGGCCTACCATATGTGATCTGCAAAAGTCTGGAAAACCATTAGATGGCAGCTGAGAGAACTTTATATACAGGATCATGCTTTTTTCCAGCCCACATATTATTGGCCTCCCTATAAAATATATAAAATACAGTTTAATTTTAAACCAGATAACAGGTTCTTAAAATCAGCCTCAGTACAATTTCTGTTGTTGTTCTTTTATCCTGAAAAGTGATAGTTAAATATGTTAGTGAAAACTCTCTAAGGATAGATGATGCCAAGGTCATCTGGTTAACTATGAATTGAAATTGGAATCCACAGTGTTCTCATCCAAACTCAACACTATATTTACTATACCATATTGAGATTTGAGTGCCTTTATTGCTATCCATCTTTCTGAAGGTGATTGTTATTTACCTTTAGATTCTACAGTCTGACAAATTGAAGCATGGTAAAACTGAGTATAATAAATTTCAACCAGAAATCAAGGACAAATAAGACAAATATATTACCATGTATTGGGAATCCTAACTCTAACCATTGTCATAATCTTATATAGAGCAGCAGTCAAATGTTTGTATGGATCAGAAACCCAAGAATTCTTCCACTCTGTAAGAATTCCTTTAAAAACAAGTAAGATTTATGGCATTTTTGATCTCCTGCAGGAGATGATGAAAGACCTTATGCTCATAGAGTGAAGGACTTCCATTTTAGCTACCTGCTGCTGTGTATTATTCTTAATGAAACCCTAGCCCTCAGCTCAAGGTATTCAAGTGCTGCCTATATAAAAATAATGGGTTTATCTATGCTACTTCTTTTAATAATTTACTACTTTCCTACAAAAACAGTATCAGCAAATGTACTTATTAGAAAAGTATAATTGAATGTTGGAGCTGTGCTCAGATCACTCTTTTGAGTGTGTATTCTGACAATACAAAAGCAATGATTACACTCACAAGCACTAAGCTAGATGAGTTTTGTTTGTTTGCTTATTTTTAGACGTGGAATGTTGAACAAATTATAATGGCTTGTTTCCAGTGTAATTAAAAATATATATAAAGGATGGGCTCACACTAGAATTTAACACAAATTTAAAGTTATGTACTGAATTTGTGGGCAGAGAAACTGAGAAAATGATTTCTCTGAATTTCTCTAGAGGAATAATAAATTCTGCAACAATTCTTGAGAAACAAATTCCTTTTTAACAGTGTGTGTAGTATCACTAGTGAAAAGTACAATGGAAGGAGTTATCTCATGTTGGCTTCCCTTGTAATCTAACTGAAATGTGGGGATCCAGAGACCCTGAAGATTAATGCAGAGATAATTGCAAAATAAAAAGTTGGACATTCATATACCCCACCACTTGTCTATCTTTAAATAAATTAATAAAAGAACATACATGAAATTATCTTGTCCTTTGAATAATTTATCAAAAAAAAAAAAAATTAGTTGAATGTGTAACCCACAGAAGAACATTCAACTATCCCTTACTCTTTCCTATGTTGCTTTCTGATACCAGCACAGTTTTAGGCCCACAAGTTTTAGGTGAGTTTTAGGCCCACAAACGGTATGTGATATCATTAAACAGGTGAGAGCCTAGCTATATTCCCAATATGAAATTAGAAAACATTAAGGGAATTCTGTGTTTATCACGTACTCAGTTCCAGTAGCAAGTCATTGGGGGGGGGGGGGGGGGGGACAGATTTAGCTTGTCACATACTTCTATTACTTTATTTTCTACTTCATTTGTTTCTATTATACAACCTTGCACTTTTCTATTATTGCAAACATTGATGCTGTATTCTAATCCAGTCATTTCAACTGACCGTTTCGTCATCTTTTAAAATATAAGTCTGATTGAACTTATTCACAACAGTGGAACAAGGAAAACTATCCACCACTGAAGTCTTCTTAATCCTCATCCATTATAGATAAGAGTGATGTTGCCATGAAGTCTGGATTATCTGCAGCCTCTATCCACATTCATGAGTTGTACATGTAAAGCAATTACCACATTGTTACTGAGAAGTGGGACTGACCATTGGCCCTGTCTCCAAAGCTGTGCTATTTCCTTCATCACCAATATACATGTCTTAAGCATAGATTTGGAGAAGGCCCATTCATATAGATCTGTATGTTGATGATTTCCACAGAGCTGGAACAGTATACTGTCTAGACTCCAACTTCTAGGGACATTACTGCAGGTAAAGATCTATGTATCGAGGCCTTCCTTCTTTTAAAATACGCATGAGCTCTTCATGATAATAATGCATAAAATTACCTTATTATATTACTGAAAACAGTACCTACATGAATAAGGAAACATTTTATTATTATTTGCCAAAAGGAACATTAATAACTAAACCAAATTTGTGCTTTGAAAAACAGTAAGAACAAAGATATGGGTAAGCAGATTATATCCTTTAATTCTGTGAGCTGGAAGTTGTGCAGAACAAATCCTAAGCTGCTTCCTTATTGTGAGAGCTACCAAGTCAGAAGAGGAAATAAAATAACAGGAAAAGACTTATGGCAGGAATGCATAAAATACAACATGGTGTATTGCAAATGTGAGGTCTGTGATTTACATAAAGATATCTTGATTTGTTAATTAAATCTGCTGGTTCTGGTTAGAAAAAGACTGTAGCTCACTGGTAGAACATATGCACAGGGCCTTAAGCATCTCAAAGTACATCTAGAAAAAGTCCATGCCTAATGCTTTAGAAAGCTATTATCAAACAGTGGAGATCAGGGGTAAATAAGCTGCTAACCTAGAGATGATGGGACAGTGAAGTCTACCACACATAGTGAAAATCCCACACATACTTCTGAAAGTGTCCCATCATACATGTTACTTTTGGTGTTTTTATTGTATCTTTACTGTGTGTTTTGTTAGTCATAACAGATTGGGGCAGTTTATACATACATACTTACATACCTACATAAATAATCTGTAATCTGTTGGGTGATCACTGCAGACAGCCACCGCAGACAGCCACTTACCCCCAAGCATGTTTCTTTTCCCTTCCATATATACTCTAGTGAAAGGAAAGTGTTTTCCTGTGCATGTCTCCAGTCCTTTGCCTTGTGACTGGAAATGCTAGTCCTGGGTTCACAGCCTCTGGCTTGCAAATTACAGCAGTAGCAGCAACAAGCATATTAACAGCGGCTGCATTTGCTTTTTGTGCAAATGGTGTGTAACCCAAAGGATAGTGTGCTGCAAAGCTCTACAATTCCTACAGTCTCTTTTTTGGCCATGCTGGATAAGGCTTATAAGGCTGATCTGAAATATGCTGATGGCACCAGATTTCTTAAAATAAAACTGAGCTAGATGGGCCAAATATTTGACCTAGTACAAAAATAACTGCTTAGGCATTCTAGGCATCAAAGCCACAGATGGCAGTGGAAGAAAAGGCATTGCTGAACATTTTGGCCCCTTTGTTTGGATTGTTTGCATACCTAAATTTGGCCATTACCACAAAGGTTATGAGAATGCCAGTATCTGTCTCTGCCTAATTGTGTAGCACCAGCAGCTGTTAAAAGTTTTTAAGTTAGTGAATGCTTTTTCCAAAGTAGTATTTATTATTTAAAAAAAAACAAGGATTGCTATAAAAAACAAAACAAAAAACAAAAATACATTTTGGCATAGGGAATAGACAATATACTACACATGAAACTACATATCCAATTATCAAGGAATAGCTGCCCAAATTAAATTTTTGAACATATAGTTTTGCCCAGACACATCTGTCCGTGGGGTGGAGAGGGTGTCAAAAACTGCAAGATAGCAGACATAGCGTTGCAATAGAATCCTGCCCCTTTTCTATGTGTTTATGCACCCACACCTTTACAAAAGTGGTGAGTTTTAATTGCCATGTTGTATCCACCCTCTTGCAGATATTTTATTTATTTATTGCTTTTTAATTAATAACAAAAAAGAAAAAAAGAAAAAGAAAAGAGATAAAACACAATAATAATGGAAATACACATATTGTCAAAGAGAAAAAGATAACATAAAAAGTGCTTTACAAAAAAGTGAGAGAAGTATGACAAAAAATAGTATGATATGTCATTATAACCATAAACAGTTACAATTCTATATATACTTATTTAAAGAAAATATTATTCAAGTATGTATATATTTCTAATACATTTATATGTCTATCATTTTTTTTTTTTAGTCTACTGTATTTTGTATTAATGAGTCCAATATTTCATTCTACTTGTCCATACAAAGTCTACATTTATAGGCAATCCGCTTGGAAGTGGCAAGTGCAATCAGGTCGTCAATCCATTGACTAAATGCGGCATACATTTATCTTTCCAATGTTGCAATATAGTTTTGGCCATAGTAAGGGCACCAAAAATCCATTTATGTTGGCCAGTTGGCAAGTTCCATGTACTAGGTATGTCATTCAAGAGAATATTATCCTCTGAAAATTTTAGCTTTTGTCACACAGTCCCATCTATATGGTCCACTACTTTCTTCCAAAACTTAATAAGTATAGGACATTGTAAAAAGATATGCTTTGTCCTTATTATATCTCCAACAAAATGCTGTTTTAGACGATCCTTTTCTATACAAACATAAAGGAGTCCAGTAAATTTGAAATACTATTTTTTGTTGTATAAATCATAGTTTAAGGTCCATTAACACTGTTGCTATAGAAGTTAAGACACTCTCCCATTTTCTAGCCAGTATAGGAACCTATAATTCTTTATTTCACTCATCTCTTAGTATCTGCATATCAAATTGATTTATTGATAACAAATATCTATAAAATGTAATAGTAGTGTGTTTTTTTTTTTAGTTTTAAAGGATTTAACAAGTTGTTCTAGTATTTTAGTTGTCGCAGAAGCTGAAAATCTTGCTGATCTGAACAATGTTGTTAACAAATGTTGTAACTGTAAATATTGCCATTGAGTTACATCTGATAGATGATATTTATTTCTTAACACAGCAGATGTTTAAAATTCATCTTCATCATCTATCAATTGGCCCAAAGTCAACATCCCCACTTCCATACAATTTTTCCATATCAACATCTTTTTTTTTCCAATTTTTAATGTTGGTTTCCCCATGAAGTAAATTTAGCAAGGGAAAAAGGATTGAATCTTTTTTATTAGACGTTACATTCCATAGCTTTCTAAATGACATAACTGTTTCCAGAGATACTAGAGTTCTATTGTATTTAGATCCTAATACTGTCCATCCAACCAAATAGGAAAATTAGCACCAATTATTGGCTTCCAATATTTAGTGCTTGACAATAGGTAAGCTTGATGATACAGCTCCAGATTTGGAAAACCAAATCCTCCCTCATTAATTCGTAATTGCATTTTCTGTAAAGATATTCTTGGAATTGAAGAACCCCATAAAATTTTCTAAACAAAGAATTTATTTTCTGAAAGTATTTTCCAGATATTTGAACAGGAATTCCTCTCATAATATAAATTAATCTGGCAATAATATTCATTTGGAGAATATTCACCTTTCCCCAAGAGATAAGGCTTAATGGCTCTCAGGTATTCATATGTGAAGAAGCCTCTTTATATATTTTATTTATATTACATGTTACTGAGTTATATCTTTTGGTATGCACATACCTAAACATTTAATGCATTTGGTACAAATACAGAATTGATATTCCTTAAATGGATGAGTAACCAAATTTTCACCTACTGGCATCAACTCCAGTTTGGACCAGTTAATAGAATATCCTGCTATTTTACTAAAAGCATCTATCATTGGCATCAACACTGGAACAGTAGTGTGAGGTTTAGAAATAAACTGAAGAATGTTGTCTGCAAATAAAACCAGTTTATGTTCAACTGAATTATGTACTACTCCGCAATCTCTCCATGTTGTCTAATAGCACAAGCCAAAAGTTCCACACAAATATCAAAAAGCACAGGTGAAAGTGGATATCTTTGTCTAGTTCCTCTAAAATAATGGGAAAGTAGCAGAAAGCATACTATTAACCTTTACTTTAGATGTGGGCAACTCATAATATCTTGATCCATTTTATCAATTCCAAAGGAAATCCAAATCTATTTAGTACAGCAAACATGTACTGTTTATGTATTTTGTCAAAGGCTTTTCAGCATCTAATGATAAAGCTACAAATTGATCTTCATTTTTATTCAAGTCTATTAGATCTACAACTAACCTAATGTCTTCTGCTTGCCTAGTTTTTACAAACCCTGCTTGATCATCCTTAATAACAAATGTTATCACTTGTTATATTCTATTTGCTAACACTACTGTTGAAATCTTTGTATCAACATTAATCAGTGAGATTGGACAATAATTAGCATACTGTGAACTTTACCTGCTTTTTGTATAACTGTAATATAAGCCTAATCAAATACCAGTGATAAAATTCCTGTATCAAGTATCTCTTCATACACTTGACAAAGCTTTGGCACCAGAAGATCTATAAATATTTTATACCACTTGACAGGGAATCCATTTAATCCTGTGTTTTACTACTTGCCATTTTTTAAATTATTTGTTTAATCTCTACCTCAGATAAGGGAGTGAATAAAAGTTATTTTTATGTCTCATCTAAATGTGGCAGGTTACTTTTATTTAAAAAGGCCTCTATATCTTCATTCGATACATTCCCTGGTTCCCTATATAACTCTGAACAAAATTTTAAAAATTGACAATTTATATCCATTGAAGTTTTTAACATTTCATTCCTTTCACCTCTAATAATTGGAATCATTGCCCTATCTTTCTTTTGCTTTAAGCAATTGGCAAGATCTACTGGGTCTTTCACCGTTCTCCCAGTATCTCTATTGTAAACATGCTAGCATAAATTCAGTCTGCTGTGATATTATAATAATTAACATTTCTTTTTCTGTATTTCTCTGTTCAACATTAACTAACCATCTGTGCCCATAAATGTTTCCAGTCATCTTTCAAATTATTTTACCTTTTATTTTTAATCTTATTTTTGTATGATGCATAGGCAATAATTCTATCTTGAATATATGCTTTATATACTTCCCATCCAAAATTTGGGCACTTGATGATTTTAATTCAAATTAAAATATTGTAAGGTCTCTACCTGCATTTGTTGTACAAATTCTTTATCATTCAATAATGAAATATTGAAATACCAATTTTTCAATACCTTAACCAGTTTCTGAAACATACATTTCAAGATGATTGCCCTATGATCAGCTACATAACAAACATCAATATGACATTCTTGAATTTGATATAAGGTCAATGATATTTAAAAAATAATCAAGCCTACAAAAATTCTGGTGCACATTTGAATAAAATGTATATTCTCTTTTAGTTGGATATATCAAACACCGGATTCTATTAAATTCAATTCTTCCATATAAATCATAATTGTTTCCTTCGTTAATAATTTTTTTTCCCCCATGCTGGTGTATTTCTGTCAAGCTCAGGATCCAATATTTGATCAAAATATCCTCCTATTATTACATTATCATAAATACACATATTCAAGTGTTGAAAACATTCATAAAACATAACAGAAGAATCTAAATTTGGTCCATAAACATTAAACATAGCTATTGCAATCTCTGCTACTTTAGTACATAGAATTAAATAACACCCATTTGCATCAGTGTTAACTTGTACTTCAACTGGGAATCCTTTTCAAACCAAAATGGTTCACACCTTTAGCTTTCATCAAAGTATCTGTGAGGTAAACCTGTCCCCGGTCCTTAATTAATAAAGATTTATCCTGTTCCATTAAATGAGTCTCCTGTAGATAAGCAATATCTGCTCTTAATGATTTTAAATATGCTTAGATTACATTTTGTTTCTTAGATTTTTGCATCCTTTTACATTAAGACTAACTAACTTCATCCATTAATTTTATTTTGGCCCACTTATCAATATTCTCCCAATACCAATTCATTTTATGATCTGTAACTTTTAACAAATATCTAAAAATAAACTTTTCTATGTTTAAATATTTAACATATTTTCTGGTATTGCTCACAGACATAGAACCTCCATAAAGACTCAATTTGGCATTCAAATACCAGTCTATTACATATAGAGAGAGAGCATACTTAAAAGAAAAAAAGAAAAAAATGTGATTATGTGCATAAAAATAAAAGAGCAAGTGACATTATTAAAGAGATTAAAAAGAATGCTAAAAAAATGTAAAGAAAAATAAAAATCACACAACTTAATGACTTAAGGGATGGCATATTGGTTTTATCTCTCTTCTTATACTGAAAATTACAAATTAACTTTACTAGTTAAAGAAATATATTGTGTGTATAAATGAACAGTAGAGTTAGCAGTATGCCCAGTCCATCTATCTTTAAATTAACCAAAATATAAACAAAAAAGAATATAGAAAAAAAATGCCAGCATAAAGGTTTTTAAACTTAGGCTTTTATTGTAGGCAAATTCAACCTTCTCCCTTAGCAGATTCAATGTAATGAAACATCATTAGGCTTGTCCTTCAGCAGATTTTAAAGATAGCATAAAGGCCTCTATATTCAAAGGATTACTACATTTGTGAATCTGATTTTGATGATTGACACAGAATGTAGCTGGAAAACGCATGAAATATTGAAGTTGAATTGATCTGGCAAGACTTCAAGCTTTTGTAAACATCTTTCTCTTTTCTGAAACTTATTTAGTAAAATCAGGATAAATTTATATCTTGTTTTGATTAGAACCCAAAGTAGAGTTTACTGATTCCTGGCAAAATATATGTTAAATCTCATCTCTTGTGGTAACACAGAGGAATTGCACAATAATAATATTGGAACTAGTTCCAATCTTCCTTCTTGTTAAAGGAATTTTAATCACATGTTCAATCTCGACTGGAAAATCCGTTTTCAAAGAAAGGAGCTTTCTGAAAAAATATCCCATAAATTCAGCCAGGTTTGATAGATTTGGAAGATTTTCAGTACCAATCACTTATAGATTACACAATTGTGACTCTAAATACGTAATTTATTAATCCAGATATTATGACTGGCTTGACTAAAGGTTTCATGGGTATTTAAGCTGTCCACATAGCAAGACACTTTTTTTTTTCTTGCATTAGTTTTAAATCACATTTAAGCTCTGCCAGCTCTTTTTGGATTGACTTAAAGACTGTACCTGAGCCAGGATCTCTTTTAACAAAGTAGTGGAATAATCTTCCTCCACCATCTTGCCTGGCTCAGCAGATAGTGGCACAGTTGAAATTAAGCCAGCTGTTTGTTTGTTTGTTTGTATGTTTGTATATATATATATACACATTAAAGTGTATGTATTTATGTATGTGTATGTATATATACACACACAAATACACACACATTAATACAAAACTAAAAGGCCTACAAACAAAAAGAAAAGAGAAAGAGAGAGAGAGAGAGAGAGAGAGAGAGAGAGAGAGAGAAAGAAAGAAAGAAAGAAAGAAAGAAAGAAAGAAAGAAAGAAAGAAAGAAAGAAAGAAAGATGACTTCCCCCTCCCTCCAAACAAGTATAGGCATTAACAGTAATTTAACACCTTCTCTAATATTACTCTAAAAAGCCCTCTTCATCCCCTTTCTCATCCCAAACAATAACTGAATTATGAAAAAGGTTCAACAATCAATCTAATCAGCAAAAGCATAAAAAGTGCCAGTAATAATAAACTATATATTTTAAGTTTCAACAAATAAGTCTATTTTGCCTTTTAATTCCTAATTTTTTTCTGAAAAATAAAATCTAAAAGATCTCTCCCCTTAAGCATGCAAAAGACCAATAATGATCACATACAGTATTTTAAACTAAACCAAATAAATCACTTTTACAGGTGTAAATCATCATCTTATAGTCCTAGTCATAAAAAGAAAATTCAACATTAACAATCCAAAATCGAAACACAGACAATTTAACCCTATCTGATAAATCCACTTTGAATTCCTTTCTCTTCTTTTTGAAAGGCTCAGGCTTCCATCTCTTCTCCATTTAAAACCCCAAATAGCACTCTCTCATTCTCTTCTTATCTATTTTGAGAAGAAGTTTAAGAGATTTGGTGTTTCCCTTCTGTGCGTCCAAAATAGGATAATTCTCAGTGTCGCTCTTCTGATCCATTACAGCTTCTTTCTCCATATTCTCATAATCAAGCAACTTTGAGTTCATCTTCAGATCCACAGCATCTTTTTCCATATCTTCCATGTCTCTCTCATAATCTGGCATTTCTTTAAAGTCCATTTTAGAGTCCTTATTCAAGTCATCCTCAACTGCTCTTTTATCCAATAAAGTCTTTTCTTCTTCTACAACCTCTGTTAGTTTTACAATTTTAAAAATAGTTCCTGGGCACAGATTTTGAACAGCTAAAAATTCTTCCTTTGAAAGAAGGATACTCCTCCATTGTGTTAAAAGAGATATATTTCCCTTAATTGATCTCTGTTCTCTCTGACCTTGAAAGATCAGTCTTATCTGGTGTTTATTTTCAGAAGCAAACTTTCCCAGGACAGATGTGTTGCAATTAAGTCCAAATTCACTTACTATATTTTCTTAAATGTTTAAAACAATCCTTTAAAAAGCTGTTTCAAAATCATCTAGCCTCTTAACTGTCCCCCATCAATATTTTTAATTCCCTTTCACTGTTTACAAATTGTGATGGAATGGAATGAGAGGGGTCAAGGACAGAAGCGTCTTCTCAGCCCACAGCGTGAACATGGGAAAGCGAAGATGAGACTGGCACCACCCTAAGAAATTCATAGTGTTTAGTTGCTGGCTTGGGGAGTTTAGAATTAGTCTGGCGAGAAAATCCTTATCCACAGAGTCTGATAATTCAGAAGTCTGAAAGCACTTTAATCAGGAGAGAGGAGAGAGACATACACTCACCACAGCATCCCAAATAGGAAGTGGTCATCTTGCAGATCTTGACACACATATCCTCACTGATGCCTCTCTTCTCCTTTAATATTTGCATTTGTTTTTCTTACTGTCCTCTGCCCACTGATAATCCAATTTAAATTAAATTAAAATAAAATATTTTGTGTCTGCTATTAAGATAAGAGGAGTGATCTTAATGGACATTTTAAAGTAGAATACACACAAAACAAGAAGTAGCTTGTGGCTACTCCGAACAGTTTCTTTCTCTCATTTTTGACATGGATCTTGTGAAATTAATTGTATGCATTATCACCTATAGAACTGTGAGATTTGAGAAGAACTTCAAAATTGGACAAATTCTAACTTTGGATTTCTGTTGCATAGTATATTAGTGGCTCATTAAAGAACTATTCTCCTTCTTTGTTTTCTGCACTTTTGTTTCTGTCCTTTTCTTATTTCTTTAAATTTTCTTCCTTCTTTATTCTAAATATTAGTTTTTGCTAGTTTTAATCTTTTATCTTAACGAATCTAATAAAGATACCATGTTTTTTAAAGGTACCATTCTCTTTCTTGAAAATGTACATATAGCAGAGCACAGATTTTGTTTATTGAATTAAGCACCAAATAATAATTTAAATCAAACTTCTTGTTTAATGTTTTCATGATAATTTCAACATAGTTCAAAAAAGTTATTACATAGCTAATTAAAATAAGAACAAGTGACTTTTTTTCATGGGAATACAATATTCACCAGATGCTTAATAAATTACATTGAGATGAACTAATGTAATTTAATAAAAATCGGTACGTGAATATGGAGATTATATATTTTAACAGTTTGTAACATTTTTGTGCTACATGTTGAAGTAGTGATAAGCAATCTATTTATTATCACTAATAATGTGAGCAAAGATAAAGTTGTAAAAATAAAATGTATTGAGCTGATTATCAAAGTATTATCAATACTAATCTGCTTTGACCAATATACTGATTAGTGTGTTGTAATTAGTATGAAAGAATCAATTATCATCAAATAGCTTGATCAATGGCCCAGTAACAATCTTAGAGACACAGAATTTAATCAGATTGATTTATTCATGGTACAAAACCCCATAAAATGGACATTAGAAAAATCCTGGGTTTTATTTCTTTATTTCTTAATTTTTTTGAATTGAATTTAATTCTTTGGTTCTTACGGTATAAAAACTTCCTCAGGTCTCCTCTTCTACCCCTTTAAGGTTTTATAATATTAATTTCATTACACAGATGGAGAAAACAACCATAAGTCAACTTAATACTTATGAAAGACTAGTTATAATGCTATTGTCAGATCCTTTAAGTAGCTTCATTTAATTTAGATAAATATAGATGGGCCACATTCCATAATTTTCTCACTCTGTCCCAAGTACTCCTTACCCACAGAGCACATGTCCTCATATCTCTATCTGTTTCTTAATGTAAGCCAACACCTGATAAAGTCTGATAAAGGCTCTGATACTTTTCCATATTCTTCCACCTTAAGATTCTGCATTCAGGCAACATATGCCACATTGATGGACATGGCTCCAATTTGGTTCTGCCAGTTATTCTGTGCAACCACCCCTTCCTGTCCAGTCCATGACCTCTTTTTCCATCTCTCAGTTCTCTTTTGGCTTCAGAAACAACTATACTCCCAGCTCCTGCAACCACATTTCTTTTTCTGTTAATGAACAGGTAAAGATCCTGAGTAGTTTGTTTCTGGCTTAACATATATTACAAACTTTAAATGAAAGAACTATGTTGCAAGAAGTCAGCTCTTGTGCTTCTTCTATGGTGTATTTTTTTCTTCTTTATGTTATATATGTTATGTTATTATTAATTTGTTTAGTTTATTTTAATTAGGTGCCACCTGATTCCTGAATGACTCTGGGCAGCTCACGAACTAACAACAAGTAAAAGTGCAATATAAGTAAGAACAGACAAAAAGAAGAAGCAAAAAAGGAAGAACAAGATGGAAAATCTGGCTGTGTGAGAGCTAGAGCGGAAAGAGTTAAGCGTATTCTCTTATCCCCAGAACAGAGAGGTAGAGATAAGAAAATGAGACTTGCACCTCCCTGAGGAATGCAGGATGTTTGTCGGGTGACTCTGGGAATTGCTTTCACTCTGAGAAGATTCTGTAACGGGACTGAAGCCAATAAACCATGCTGAATTGAATCTGTACTGTCTCCTGGAGTTTCCTGGGCTAATCCTGACAGGTTGGCAGCACTGAAAAACTAAAACACAACAATTGCGGGACTTCCAGAGAATAAACAGGGGACTGAAAACAGCTCCGCAAAAAGCAGAGCCGGTGACTGTGGCAGAATGAAGAGCCAGCGAGTAGACTGGCTCTTTGATCATTCCCCTCCGGACAAAGAGAGGACTTGACATCATCCACAAGTGCTCCAGACAGCTGATTCTCACAAGGAGACCAAGATAGTAGTCTCTGGCGAATTTAGAGCTCTAGGAGAATAGCCATCTTGCTCAAACCATTTGCTTTCAAACCATTGAAAGGACAATAGGTTCTCATACTTCCTTTTCTAATCACTTTCTGAAATTGCTTGTTAACTGCTTTTCAGCTATTAGGGACCTTTGGATTGACAAGTTTAACAGCACTGGTTGAGTTTCCTTCAATCCTTAACAAAAGAAGCTTTAACTACAAGTTTAAGAACTCTTTTTTAAAAAAATAAACAGCAAAAGGGTGATTAAAACTTTGGTTTTAGAAAGTTATAAATGGACTATGGGTCCAGATGGATTTGAAATAAGATTTTTGGAATTAGTTATCAAGAATTCTTCCCACAAGAAAAAGGTTTTGTTTGGTTGGTTTTTTTAAATAAGATAACACTTAAATTCAACTTAGAATTAAAGAATGAAGCAAAATATGTTAATATTGGACATACTGAAGGATATTTTTGAACAATGGACCCAGAAATTAATTTTAAAAGTGTCTGCCTCTATAGATAGACTGTGTCTAAAAGATGTTATGGAACGGGTGCAAGCTCTACCTGACAAGATCAAGACTGAGTTGAAAGTGGATTTCTACAAGAATTACATGAAAAAAGATGATACTCTGGACATTCAAAGAAACTGACTGATGTCTTAATAATTAAAAGGGTTATACACACAACAAACCAAGAGAGTGACCTGGATACTTTTCCTATATTGGATTTACAAAAGAGGCTTGTTAAAGTTTTGGAAAAATTTGTGGGAAGGGACAAAAAAAAAAAAGAAAGAAAGAAATCAAGTTCTATGACATTATTTGAAGAGACTGAAGATTAAGATTATTAGAAGTAAAAGGAAGGAATGTAAGGTTGGTTTATTTAATCAAAGTTAAAATACATATGTTGTTGTCTCTGGTAACCCTTAATGGATTTTTGCTGACATCAGGACTGAAATGATGGTGCTTTATGATTTGTTTATAGATAAGAAATGGGATATGAGAAGAAGAGATAATTTGATGTATTTTAAGAGAAGGTGACAAGTTCCTAAAATTGTTTATACTTGTTATGATGAAGGTGGGAAGTCACTTCTTTATATATTTCTTTCTTTTTCATTACTATATTCTTATTTTTTTCTTTCTTTTCTATTCCTTTCTATTTTTTCTATTTTTCTTTCTTTTCTGAACCTTCTATTCTTTCTTTTTATTCTTCTATTTTTTTCAGTTTGTATTAGTGTTTACTGTTGTAATTATAGTCTTTAATAAAATTACTATAAAAAAATTACAACTGCTGCATCCATTGAGGGATTCCAGCCACTTTAGCCCAGGCCCTGGGAGACTAGCTGTATCTTTAAAGCCCTCTGGAAGGTCATCAGGGTGACAGTCAACAATATCTCAGGGGATCCTCATTCCAGACGACAGACATTGAAACACAGAAGTTGCAATTCCTGGGTCCTGAAAATGACATTGTTTGATTTAAGGAACATGGAAAACATTAACCATGCCTGGTTGTATCAGTTAGGCAGATACCACAGAAGTTAGGCAGTCCCTCAGATAACCAAGATCTGTGTCATGTAGGGCTTCAGAGGTCATAACCAGCAGCTTTAATCATACCTGGAAGCAAACTGGCAGTGCAATTTATGGAGCAAGGTGTTACATGTGCAAATCAAGGTATGTTCATCACTGCCCTCACTGGTGCATTCTGGATCAGCTCAAGCTTCTGAGTGGTCTTCAAGGTTAATCCTATGTAGAGCATGGCAATGGTTGAGCCATGAGGTGACTAGGGAATGAGTAACTATCTGAAGGGTGCAATTGGCACACCAATGAAGCTGCCTTCTTGGTGACAGCAGGTACTGTGAGTCCAAGCAGATCCAAGACTGTGCACCACCCTTGAATGGGTAAGGGTGACCCTAATAGTCACAGCCACTCAGTTTTGGTAAGATTGAACCAGAGACAGTTCCTCCCGATGCAGGCTGCAGAGCCTCCAGACACTGAGACAGGACTTTGACAGCCTTACTCGGCCAGCCTGGGGGTATTTATTTATATATGCAATTTCTATAGCTGCTTATCTCAATCCAAGTGACTCTGGGTAGTGAACAATTTCAATAATTAAAACCATTAAAACATTACAATGTATACATATAGGCAGCTGAGAATTATCATAAAAATTACATAAAGATCAACAGTGCAACCAGTAATGAGGCCCTTAACACTTTTGGGACCCTAGACTCAGGCACATAGCCAGGTTTTTAAAGCCTTACAAAAGGCTAGCAGGACTGGGGCCATCCTGAGCTCCAAAGGAAGAATGTTCCAAAGGGGTTGTAATATATAATTATCTTTATTTATTTATTTTATTTTATTTTATTGAATTTATATGGCCACCCATCTCAAAAAAGTGACTCCAGGTGGCTAATAATAATAATTTAAAATAATATATTGATATCAAAACAATTACATAGCTGGCAGGTGAGATAGATAATAAATAACCCTCTTATGGGTTCCAACTGACATTCCAAACCCTATGCCCCCAAAACACCCCATGTTTTCAAGGGTTTGAAAAAAGACCAATGGTGTTGGTGATAATGTTCTACAGGGCAGGCGCTGCGACAGAAAAGGCCCGTTCCCTGGGTCCCACCAAATGGCACTGTTTAATCAATGGGACCCATAGCATGCCTCTCCTGCTGGATCTGTTGGAACATGTAGACATGATCAGGAAAAAGTGGTCCTGAAAATTGGTAGATTGATTATGTGATATTATCAACCCTTAGTGATCACTTAGACAGATTTTATCCATAGTGATCTGTCCCTAATTGGTCATCCTAGGCCTTCTAATGGTGCACTCATCACCACTGTAACTGAGTCTATCTACCTTGCTGCTGGTAGTACTCTTCTTTTCTCTTTCCTTCCACCTTTCCTAGCATTAGAGCCTTCTCCAGAGAGGTAGATCTTCACATAATGCACCTGAGGTAGGATAATTTGAGCCTGGTTATTTGTGCCTCAAATGAGAACTCTGGGTTGATTTGTTTGATGATCTGTGTTTATTTTCTTGGCTGTCCATGGTATTCTTGGGAGTCTTCACCAACACCAAAGTTCAAAAGTGTCAATACTCTTCCTATCCTGTTTCTTCAAGTTCAACTTTTGCTTCCATATAGTGATACAGGGAATTCCATGACTTACACGATTGTTATCTTTGTTGGTACGCATCACGGCATTTGAATAACTTTCCAAATCCATCATGGCTGCTCTACCAAGTGCTAGTCTGTAGCATGTTTGGTATTCCCATTTTTATGAGTATACTGTTGAGACTGAGCCCAGGAGTTTTGTGTAGATGTTGAACAGGAGAGGAGAGAGCATTGAGCCCTGTGGTGCCCCATAAAGAAAGGGCATAGGGAGCAACTCTCCCCTCTCACAACCAACACCATCTAGAATGTTATCTTATGTGTGTTGTGTTGTGTTATGTTATGTTATGTTTTATGTTATATTATACTTGTTTTTTTTTTTAATGACCATGTAGTAAACCTGTTGAGCTAATAAGCAGTTGACGTACCAGCCCCAGTGCTGGTTACACTGCTGCTTATAATTCTGCTCAATCCCTAAGCACAATATTCAGTCTGAGAGACAGTAGGAATGTTTAAATTCATGTTCCAGGAATTCTGGGTATGCTGTTTTATAGGATAGTGCAGTCCACCATTTTCTGTGAACTTTTAGCCACCTCATAGTTGGAAGATCCCTTATAAAGTAGC
The DNA here is from genome assembly GCA_030867105.1 of Liasis olivaceus. Classification (NCBI taxonomy): domain Eukaryota; kingdom Metazoa; phylum Chordata; class Lepidosauria; order Squamata; family Pythonidae; genus Liasis; species Liasis olivaceus. Next base: position 31,708,913 of record CM061354.1, on the reverse strand, counting down.
CTAGTAAGAGCAATAACTGAACAACATTTGCAGCAGGTGTTTCTCACAGTGCATCAGAGGATCAATCAATTGCTTAACCATTTACAATGGTTGTGCAATCAATGGCACTATGAAGAGGAAAAACAATTTGAGTATGATGATTGGTGATAATTTTACATGCAATAGCTTGCATTATTTAAGGTTGGACTGCCAGTCACAAATCTTGAACAGTAATGCTGAACAGAGTACACAACATACTTGACAGGAAGGCTCACATTGGCGGCAGCCTCACAGTTTCCCACAAGGATTCGCACAGGATGAAAGTAGCTTACATAGCTGTGTGAATTTTATTTTGAAGAGGAAGTAAAAAGCCATTTGGAAACATGTTTTAAAGATATGAGTTTATTTATTACAACTATCATCAAAAGCTGTTTAAAACACACACTTCCAGGATCCTTCCCATAGGAAAGATCATCCTGTGAAGGTCTGAGAGAACAGTTCAACTAATCAGGTTGTTGGGAAGGTCTTTGCCTTCCTCCTCTCTAAACAGCCCTGGTGGGGTAGAAAGGAGAATCCAGCTGGAATACGTTTTTGTGGTGTTTGTTACCTACCTTCCTCTCTTGTCTTTGTCATAAGCGAAAGAAAATGTATTTATGTCTCCTACAAGATGTAATACAGAAGCTTCATTTACTGCTGTATAGTGAAGAAATTTTGTATCACACTCTCTTACTTCCTCTTTTTAAGAATAAGATTAGGATTAGAAACAACATATCAATAATCTGAAAAGATTTAGGGATGAAGTAAAAGCTAGTAATACAGGTAAAGTGCCTCAGAAAAGTTCACTTACTGAAAGTGTCAAATATTTTTGACAACTCAATGGGTAGGAAAACAGAAAAAATGTTATTAATAGCTATAGAATTTTAACTTGCACATGTACCCAAAACTTGGATCAATATCTGATATAACATTTAGGTGATGTAACAGTTGGATGACAGATTCTAGCAATAATTTTTTCTCTTAAAGTCTCCAAAAAGCAGTCAAAGACTCCTTTCTTTAAGAACGCCCCTAAGTCTTGGCCAGACTATTTTACTTAAATGTGTTTCATAATTCAGTCTTAAAAAAAAAAAAAGTTGTGAGCTCCTTTCTTCTATCCTATTGTTTGTAATCTTCACTTGTTTTTCTTCCATTTCTTCCATTTCTTCCCTGAAGACTAGTGTATGTATGTATGTATGTATGAAGATATAAGCAACTAAGTATTGTTTATTGCTTGCCCATGAAACATATAACACTGATTCCTCTAGGACTAGGCCATGGGGTGCAGATTTAAGGCCACAGCAATGCAGGAGTTTGCCCCCAAAATAGTCATAACTGGCAGTCAACAGCTGGGTGATGAGAATGTAAATGAGCAAGCAAATGATGGAATGGGGACAGGAAAATATGCAAGAAGAATGGTGGGCAGCATGCAGTTGGGCATAAATGGAGATGATGGTGATATAAGTGAAATGTTGCATGAGTTAAGTGGGTGAGGTAAAAAAGGAGATGATGGGTGGAGGGTGAATAATAGCTAGAGGTAAGGGAGCAGGCTAAGCAATTAAATAAAGGTTAGCAGAGAGCTCTTGATGGGCAGAACAAACAAGCAAAAGTGGGGAGACTCAAACATATTTTGAATTGCAGTAAGGGAATACAGTGTCTAAAATAATGAAAGCAAATTTCTTAGAAAATAACAGCTAACAGAAAGAATATTATGCTGCAAAACATTGATGAACATCAGAACATGCCCCTCAACTGATTAGAAAATATTAGTCTCAGGATTTTGATTTGTACTGCAATCATTCATTCATAAATACCAATGATTTCCATCTTCAAATGTTTTGATTTTCTGAAAAGCACCATTATAAAATAAACAATGTGACAGAATTTGTCATCAAATAGAATACATATGTTTTGTGAACACATGTGCTTGGAAATTATCAGAGATGTATTCTATATTATAGTGAGCAGATAGGCAGCTATGAATTTCCCTAGCTAGCCTGGTCAAACCTAATTATTTTCCATTATAAATTTAACCATCCGCATGCACAGTTGGATTTAATACTGCCATCTTCAATCATGAGAGAGAATACATTTTATAGTCAGAAACAATGAGATATTTTAAAAGCAAAAAGCCATCTCAGCTATTTCACTTATTAATGCTTCTCTGAATAATAGACTCTCTAATGTAGCTATTAAATATAATATTCTTTTATATCAAACTGATTTGGTTGGTAGGGTTTTTTAAAGTATGCACAACATGTTTAGCCAGTTATGAAGGATCGATGAATAATATACACATGAATGTGTGTGTGTATGTTTGTGTGAGCACTCCACACTATCTAAAAAAAGAAAGTTCACAATTAATAGGAAGCACGTGTGAATAAGTTACTGCTTGAAGTCCTTTTGTCTGATACCTCTCACATGTAAAGGCTTCCATCCCCACCTTCAGTCATGCTGTGATGCCTCATTGTGGTGGTGATTGGTGTTCCTCAGAGGAATGAATGAGGAATGTTTGGAGTGCATGCCAAGAATATATATTCCCAGCAGGGTCACCCAAGGCATGAATGTCATCCCAGCTGCCCAGCTAAGGCAAGCAGGCACTTATATTGGGCAGCAGTGATATAGGAAGATGCTGGAGGCAGATGATCATTTTAGTGATCACTTCTATGAAGAAGGCAATGGTAAACCACTTCTGTATTTTTACCAGGAAAACCACATGGATATAAAACATAAATGATGGGCCCCTCAGGTCGGATGGCCTCAATATGCAGGGGAAGAGCTGGGGATCTTTCAGAGTACTAATGGTGTTTATGATGTGGCTATATTAAAGCCTTCAGGGCATCTTGTTGCTGATGTTGCCATTCTGAAGCTGCAAAGACAGAATTTTGCAAAGACAGAATTACAGTAGGAACATGGAACATAAGAAGCATGAACATGGGAAAGCTCAACACAGTGAAAGATGAAATAAAACAATTACAAATTGACTTCTTAGGCATCAGTGAATTTAGATGGTTGGACAGTTTCAGTCAGAAGATCACACTGTTTATTACTCAGGACATGTAAAACAAAGAAGGAACAGTGTTGCTTTTATAGTTAGAAAGGGTATAGCAAGAACATTACTTGGCTATAATGTAGTCAACGACCAAATAATATTAATTAGACTTTGTGGACAATTGTTTTATATAAAGATCATTCAAGTTATGTTCCAACCCACCCATGCATAAGAAAAGGAGGTTGATGAGTTTTATGATCAAGTTTAACTTGAAACTGACAAAACATGCAAGCAAGTTGAGCTACTTATGATGGGAGACTAGAATGCCAACGTTGGAACCATGAAAGAGGAAAATGTAGTTGGATTGTATGGCTTAGGAAACAAAACTGAAGCAGGAGAATGACTTATCAGTTTCTGCCACTCATAGCTAACACTGCCTTCAAACAAGCAAAATTATGCCTCTGTACATGGATATCCCCTGGTAGAAATCAAATGGTTTCTATAATTGCTAAAAGGAAGTGGAGGAGGAGGAGCTCAATTATAGCATCAAAGACCCGGCCAGGTGCTGACTGTGGAATAGATTGCAAACTGCTCATGTGCAAATTTCAAGTTAAGCTAAAGAAGAAGAAAGTCAATCAGAGTCTATTATATGACCTTGAACATATACCTACATATACCTCAATTTTCATATACCTCAATTTTCATTGAGAACATCAGGAATCATTTTGAAGTCCTGAACCTCACTGATAGAGAACCAGAGGAATTATGGAATGAACTTAAAGAAATTGTTAAGGAGCAATGTGAAAAGAGACTGCTAAAAATGAAGAAAGAGAAAAAAGCAAACTGGATGTCAGAGCAAACCATGCCAAGAGGAGAAGAGAAATTAAATCCAAGAAAGACAAATATCTCAGAAAGGAACTTAACAAAGAGTTTCAGAGAACTATTAGAAGACACAAGGAGCAGTATTGCAACAACATCAGTAAAGACATTGAAGATTGAAACAGACATGGAAAAACAAGGAAAGACTTTCAAAAGAGCTTTGAATTCAGAAGGAGGTTCCAAACTCAAATTGGTATGCTAAAGGTTGCCAATGACAGATAGTAACCAATTCAAAGGAGATAAATACTAAGATGGAAGTAGTATAGTGACATACTGTATAGTAGAGATCTCAACTTCCAACATATAAGACACCCTACTTACAAGAACCTTAGTACTAGAGATGAAGTTATATCAGCACTCCGGTCATTATCAAGTTGGAAGGCTACAGGAACTGATGGAATACCCACAGAAATATGGCAGAAGAAGAATCAGTAAAGCTTCTAACCAATTTATGCCAGCAAATCTGGAGAATGACACAGTGTCCAACAGATTGGATAAGGTCAATCTATATTCCAATACCCACTCCCCCCAAAAAAGGAGACTTAACTGGGTGTGCAAACTATCATACAATGTCCTAGATTTCACATGCTAGCAGAATAATACTTAGGTTCATCCAACACAGATTAGAGCCCTACATAAAAAAAGGGATATGAGATGTTCAATCTGTCTTTAAAGAGGCCAAGGAACATGATACATTATTGCAGATGCATGCTGGATAATTGAAAAAGCCAAAGAATACCAAAAGGAAGTCAATATGTGCTTCATTGAGTATAGAAAGGCCTTTGATTGTGTTGATCATGTCAAGCTGTGGAATGTGCTCAGAAAAATGGGAATCCCAGAATATCTCATTGTCCTCATGAGAAACTTATATACAGCTCAGGAAGCCACAGTATGGACAGAACATGTTGAAAGAGACTGGCTCCAGATAGGAAAAGGAGTGCTACAAGGCTGTATACTCTCCCCTTATTTATTCAATCTATATGCTGGATAGGTTAATTAAGAGTGCTGGACTGGAAGAAGATGAATGTGGTTTTAAATCTGGAGGAAGGAACATCAATAATCTATGCTATGCTGATTATACTACCCTGATAGCTGAAAATGCAGTGGATCAGCATGATCTAGTAAAAGAAAGAAGGTCAAAGAGCACAGTGAAAAAAATCTGACTAAAATTTAAAAAAGAAGGCCAAACCAATGACAACAGATATAACAATATGCCTTAGAACTGACAATGAAGATATCAAAAGAGTGGACATCTCCTGCCTTTTAGGATCAACCACCAACAGTAAAGGACCAGCAGTCAAGAAACATGCTGCAGACTAGAACTTGCTAGAGGAGCCAGGAAGGCTTTGGAAAAGGTATTCAAATGCCATGATGTGTGTCTACCTACAAAGTTCAGAAATGTGCAAGCCATGGTATCCCCTTCAATACTCCATGAAAGCAAAAATTGGACTGCTGCCTTGAATTTTGGTGTTGGAGAAGACTCCTGAGAATACCATGGACAGCCAAGGAAACAAACCAATGGATCATCAAACAAATCAACCCAGAGTTCTCACTGGAGGCACAAATGACCAGGCTCACATTATCCTGCTTCATACACATTATATGAAGACCTAGCTCTCTATGTAGTAGCTAAGAGTTGACAGTGACTTTTTCAACAACAACAACAATAATGCCATCCATGCCATCATCCACTACAGCCATTTTGCTGTATGTTAAGCAACTACTTGTCATTTCACAGACATTCAGTGGAAAAGATTGTAAGATAACTATTCTGCAGGCTAGTCTAAAGAATTGCTATTAATAATATATTCCAAAGTATTGCTGTTATGGACTATCTGCATTCTCTTGGTCTTAGACTCTTTAGGGAAGGATGATTTTTTTAAGGAGATATACATTGCATTCTTAAAGAAGAAAAGCTTGTCAGTAGTAAGTCACAACAAATGCCATAAAATAGTGTAATATAAATAGATATTACCTATCTATGAAGAATTTTTAAGAATTTTCTAAATGTAGAACTTGCCAATGGGATTGACATGGGGAAGGAAGCAAGCTAAATAAGTGAACCCCTTACATGCCCTTCTGTGATCCTTATTACTGGTCTCAAATGAAATTCTTAAATTTCTTGCTTACATCTGCAAAAACCATGCTTTAGCATTTACAACTTTTGTGTCCCCTACAGGTTCCTTCACTAATGCAGCAGATTCTCTCTACTGAACAGAGTTGGAAGACAAAAAAGATGACAGAAATATTCTGTTTAAAACATGCTCTGCATTCATTTCTGTATATTTTGAGACAAGGCATGCATCATGAAAATTGGAGAAGTATGCCATATGAATAAATGCATTACCATCCAAATATTACTCAGAGAAGTATGAATTAGATTGGAAAGCTTAAAAAGCAAGCTGTATAACATTCTCCAATATTCTTACTTAAATACAGTACATCCATGCTGAGAATATAGCACTATTTAAACTTAAAGAAAGGAATTCTTTTTTACATTAAGGACGTACATTTTAGGCCTTATGATAGAGTAGTTCTGTTATTTCCATGGTTACTAAATATAATTGAAAGAATCTAATATATTACACTGTATATGTTTATTCAGTTGCCCTATCAGAATGATATTTACCTTTGATACTATTTTTGTACTGCTGAAGTATTGTCTTAACATTTAGCTTAGTGACTAATGTCTATATTAGCATAAACTTGTGCTTAACATTTATTCTATAGGCCTCTAGACAAACATCTAAGTTTGCTTATAAGGTCAGAAGTATAGAATATGTAAATGCAAAAAGCCAGAAGTTTCTAAAAGCTTCACATAACCAAGAAGATTTTAAGAATGCATTTCAAGTTTCTGATGGTTCCAAAGTAATCAGTTTAAAAATAAACATTTGCTTAAAATAACAGTCTAATAATTCATGCAATGATGGAAAGGAGGACACTTGAGAGGGATGAGTTCATAATTAATCTGATCAGTTTTGCATTTCTTATGTAAAAAGCCTTTCACCTTTGCAGAATAGCTTGAAGGTGAAATATCATTAACATGAGAGATTCACATTAAATCATTCTTCTCCTAGACTCAGGTTACATTTGGTTGAGATAAGCGTCATGGCATTGTAAGTAATCTTCTTAACATGTTAAGATTAAGAGCAGGAAATGAGGAGTATGTAAGGCTGCAGGTTAGTCAGGCAACACATCCCACCTAGTCACTTTTTTCAGTGATGCATGCCCTGAGAAGGCTGGCCGCAAACCCCTTGTAAAGGTTATGGTGAGGCATAGCTTTTCCCCTCTTAAAGAGACTTTTCTGTAAATGTATTTGGTTTATCTGACTGTGACTTCTTTGATAGATTTGAGATAGTGGGACCAATAATAGTGAATTAACAAATCAGAAAGCAGATAAGCAATGTAAATGTTACCGGATAGATTAGTAATCAGGTTGGAAATGTTTTCAATTTCTTGAAAAGTATGAAAGTATGGTATACCTGGATATGTATGAGTGGTATATTTTTATACTAAAATAGTCATTCTCTGGGGTGGTGGAATCATGGAACCTCTAGTATGAGGGCATTACATACAAAAAAATCTCTATATACCTAGTCTGGGAGCATAAAAAGGAAGGTGTAAAGCACTCATAGATTTCTAGATTCAGCACAGATATTGCATATAATTATTGCAGGACTTGTAATGTTGAGATTAAATTAGGTGCTTCAACTTTTCTCTTCTGTGTCATGTCCTCTGCACTGTGAATATTAGCCAAAAACAAACAAACAGCAACAAAAACATAACTGTCAGCATTCCAGAATTAGATTGAATGTCTCTAATATAGATATGTGTATTGAGATTCTGATCTCAAATAATATGTAATCACATTTTCTAGAATTCCATTAATCTCTTATCCTGACTAAAAGAGCCATCGACCTCCAGTTCTCTATAAACCTAAATATAATGCAGCCAGATGTAAACTTTGTTAATTTAAGAGTCCTACAAGGAGAAAAGAGGGGGGAAAAAAATAGAGAAATGAATTTCTGGCCTTGGTGTATGTATATTTGGAATACATGGTTAGCAAAAATATCAGGATTTTAATTGTGCACATTATGACTGACAGGTTTATTGAAAGGTTTAGTGTTTTTTTTTTAATACCCCCTTTCTTATTTTTATAAATAACTCAAGGTGGGGAACATACCTAATACTCCTTCTTTCTCCTATTCCCCATAACAACAAGCCTGTGAGGTGAGTTGGGCTGAGAAAGAGTGACTGGCCCAAAGTTACCCAGGTGACTTTCATGCCTGAAACAGGGCTAGAACTCACAGTCTCCTGTTTCCTAGCCTTGAGCCTTAACCACTAGACCACTCTGGGTCTCTATATCATCATCATCATCATCATCATCATCATCATCATCATCAATAATAATAATAATAATAATAATAATAATAATAATAATAATAATAATAATATAGTATTAAATAAGTCAGTTGAAAGAAAACAAAACAAAACAAAAAAAATTGATTAGTTACAACCAAATAAGTGCATACATTTTCATATGAATCTCAGTTCACTTATGACGTTCACAGAATGAACAGTGCTGCAACTAAATTGAACTCTACTGTTTAGTGCAATATTAATGTAACATCAGAGGTTGTGCAATGGTGAATAGAATGTGAAGGATGTGTGTTTTTATTTTATGGTTTTTATATTTATAAGGTGCACTGGGGATGGCATTTAATTTCGTTGTACGAGGTGCAATGACAATAAAGTTTACAATACAATACAATACAATACAATACAATACAATACAATACAATGCAACAGCTTTAAAACAGGAATTTAAACACAATCTGAATGCAGTCCAAAGCCCCTGAAAGCCATGAGTGCAGCATCCAGAGAATTATGACCAACTGTAATAAATATGTGATGGAAAGAAAAGGGTTAAATACATAACTGGAGTGTAATCATATTAACAAAATGATCAATACAGATAATTTAGGGCTGTACATGGTTTAAAAATGATTTGGCAGAAGTGTTTGGATTTTGCACAAGTGCAAGTATGCTACCCTTCTGTTATTCAGGAGAACACCACAACATTCTTCAGCTGAATTCTGACAAAAGTTGAGCTGCTTTAATGAATAATTGAGAGGTGTGACATTCATATGAAGTCTCTAACATTTCTGCCTAATCATTTTCAAACCATACACAGCTATAATGCAAATGATATCAAATAAAATCTGGTTTGGTCCTTTCCCTGCCTACTACTTGTTGGAGTCCAATTACCCAGAATCATAATTATATATTATAGTAATATAATATAATATAATATAATATAATATAATATAATATAGCAGTTTTTTTTTCTTCAAATTCAGAATATCAGTTATTGCTACAAAGTGAAGAAATAAGCTATTAGTCTGTCTTGCTTGTGAGCTTCAGAACCAACTGTGTGGGAAATCAGATTATGTGTGCATTTGATCCATTTTAACAGAGATTTGTTGTTGTAATTATTGCTAGTTATTGTCTGAAATCCTGGCAATTAATGCCAGAAGAGTTTGTAGTGTGATGAAAATGGACCAGATACTCCATATTCTACTATATTATACATGATAATTTTAGCACTTTACATACATCTACTAATTATCTGTGAAGAGTAAGTATAGTAAATTTGTTTTATATGCAGATTTGCTTGTTTGGTTTTAGGAATAATTGTTCCAGAAGCCAATCTACAACTTTCCTCTAAAATTAATCTTTGTAACAGCCAGCATACAGTGATTCTTACCACCAAGGGACAATAGTAACACAAGCCTCATTGACAAAAAATGTTTGTCCACTGAAGTGGAGAGTGCTTTTGCTGACATAGCACTTTGTGATAGGGACCATTAAGCAAGTGAGAAAAATCATTCCAATTGGCATCAGTAGAGAGGCTCAGATCCTATTTATTCTGAAGTTAAAGATTGTACTACTAATGACCTTGAACAGTACTACTTAGTAGGTGATGCCTAAGCTAAGTTAAAAATCAAATTCCTTCAAAACCATATTATTCTAGATGCAATAAAAGGGAGAATTACAGGCTAGTTCCAGGTTGATCTCAAAGAATCAGGCTCAGTTCTTCAGTATGGCCCACCTATAGGACTGAGATCATTTATCATTTGTAAGGTCTATGTGTGTGTAAGACAGAGAATATCAGTGTGATGTTGATGAACAATAAAATTGATATTATCTGTTCCCTAATATTGAACATCCTTGATAGGTTTAGCATGTTATTGTGAATCATAAACTGTCGTTGGCTTACTAGATACTGTGCCTGAATAAATAAAGAACTTTTGCATGGCCAACACTTTTGTGAATTTTCTTGTCATTGCAAATTTTATTTATTCAGATACATTATCTAGCACAGCAGTTAGCAACCCACATAGAAGGAGCAGGAAAATGTGAGGACAAAAAATAACACTCTAATATCATCACCAGTAGGACAATAGTGATAAAGTGTGGTGTTTATTTCATTTCTCCCATTTTGTTAACCATTTGTCTTGCCATTTCAGATTTGGTTCCCTTTTGTCAATACTGCAAGTATGCCTCACTAAGGGAGATGACTCAGGAAAAACAGCAGAGTTTTGAGTTCAATTCAGAGGATCAGGGGCATATCATCTGCTATCAATGACTTTCCATGAACTCTCACCCTATAAACACTGTCCAGGAACATAGGTTTGCAGGTCTAATTATAATGAAATATGTTTAGAAATAAATTCAGAGAAACCTTAAACCCTATTCACAATTTTGGGAGAATGTGTGAACCTTTAAACTTATCCATGTTTTTGAAAGGATTCTTTCTGAGCAGTAACTGGAAATTCAAAACATGTATTTAATTATGATTCTTCTGTTTCTGTCTAATGGTAAAAACTTTACAAAACTGAGGTATGATAGGTTGCAAAAGCATTAGTGCTACTCCGTAAGCACATTTATGTAATTTGAACCTCAAGTACCAGGAGAAAAATCACACCAAGTTTGGAATCCTAAATTCATATAGGAGGGAATGTTCTATAGTACAGTATCTCCACCTAGGCTATAAGCAGCATATTCAAGGAACAGTTTTATCAAACCCTTTTTAGTTGGGGTAGACTAGCTTTCCTTAGTCTGGACATTCTGGATTTCAAAAATTTTGGTAATTGCCACACCGGCTAGGAAATTTTTAAAGTTGAAATCCACATATCTGGATGACATCAAGGTTTAGGAAGGCTGATACTGTATGCACTAACTTTTACTCAAGGATACAACCTGAAAAATGTTTATGGAAAAAAATCCACCCAAAGCACTTAACAGGAGACATTGATACATTAGTGTGACCCAATGAAGGCCAAGCATTGAAAATGTTTACTCAGAAGCATGTTTCAGTGAAGTTCAAGTAAGATAAATTGAGAGAGAGAGAGAAAGATTGATTTTTGAAGATTGTCAGTAACTGTTTTAAATAGAGAGGGGAAGTATTGGAATGATTGCATTTTTCTGTGATAGAGAATATGTCAAATATGTTTTGACAGAAGCTAAGGTTCATGTTAACGACTATATGAATCAGTGTTAATGAAATGAAATGACAGAACAGCAATTGTCAAGATGGACAAGTGGCTGGTTTCACAATCTCTGAAAGCGATTTTATGGCTCAGTTGCTGTTGTGTTTGTTTCCTTTGCCCCAAAAGCATGAAATTGAAAAGAGGACCTAAAAAAAGGAATAAGTGGTTAGGAGATTATATTATTTGGACATGTATGATTTATATGTGCCATTAAAGGTAATATTTAAAAGACTGGTTAAGAACTATACTGCATTTTATTGATTGATTGATTTATCAAATGTACATAAAAACATATGAAAAACCATCACAAACTACATTTATAGCCTACAATTCATCAAAACAATCAATACAGCCATTGCACTGGCTCCACAACACTCCTGTATCTTCATGTCCATTGGTAAAACTATGCCCTCACGGTCTTGCAAAAAGCCAGCAGGGTTGGAGGCAATCTGATTTCCAGGAGAATGATGTTCCACAGAGCGGGTGTCATGACAGAAAAGGCTGTCTTCCTGGGCCTCACCAGACAACATTCCCTGGCTGACAGGACCCACAATATATCCTTCCTGCTGGATCTGATGGGATGGGTAGATGTAACTGGGGAGAGGTGGTAACTCAAGTAATCTAGTTCCATACCATTTTTCTGCCTTCTGATTGTCTGATAGAGTAAAAAGTGAATGTGTCAAGTTCAATTGAAATTGAAATCAGAAAATCAGAAATTGAAAAGAGAATTTGTAAGGTTTTTGTTTATATTTTTTTTCCAATCTATCCTTCCAATCTCCTTTTATTATGCCCTCTTTCTTGTCCCCCTCCAACAATAGGTGCATATATGTATTCCCATTCTGAAAAATTGCATTTTTCCAAGGACACTTTCCTAATGCTTATGTTCATTTGTTTTTTCTTCAGTATATGCCTTTTTGAGTATGTTGGTATATAATATACATATTTATCTTTTTATTATTTTGAGTTTCAAACTAATATTTAGGGGGAAAAAACTTCAGGTGATATCTCACTCAAATAGTCATTTTTCACACTGATAGATGGAAGCATTTATCATTGCTTGTAATTATATATCTTGCAAATCAGCTGATTTGTAGCAGGTGTTTGTGTAATTTTTACCCATATTTTATTTGACTAATTTTATTTTACATTTATTTTGAGTCACGGCACTGGTAGATTTTTGGCAGCAATAAAAGCAAGAAAATCAGGACTATTGTACTATAAGTGATTTAATAATTTCAATTTAATGTTTTATTATTAAACCCAGAGAAGAAAGAAAGTAATTGCTTTTCAGTAGGAGAATCATTATCCAGGTCATCCCTCCACTCATTGATTAGAAAGGCGATGCATCTTTTAATTGCTGAATATTGTTGCATTTGTGCAGATAAGTTTAATATCCCCAAGATACATATATACATGATGTTCTGCAATAATTAGAGGGGAAATCCTCCTTATCACCAAGCATAGTTGGTCAGCATAATGATTCACAAGCATATCTATGAAATTGCAGATAAATGACTAATGATTAAATCCTTTCCCTGTCCACTACTAACATGTCACTAATGAACCTATTTTAGAACCTTCTGTGCACTAAGGTTAAAGTACATTATGTTTATTAAGTGACTATTCCTTAGCCAATATTTTTAATCTTGGAGGCAAAAAAAGGGGGAAATGGAATTGATAAGAAATACATGATTTACAGGCTACTCTAATAATTAAAAATCACTAATAGTATTTAGGGTTAGCAAATAATATAACTCTTTCCTCACATGCTTGCTGAATTCATGAGAATGCCCACTGCAGTTTCTGCTTAACAAAGGTAGGAATTTACCATGGCTGGTTTATTTACAGATTTTTGGAAGAATAAATAGTCATCTTAAGAAAGAAAGAGGAATTTTCAGAAAGTTGACAGAATTTGAAACCAAGATTCACCTAACAGGATGCATATATAAATTGTTATTGAAATATAACATGGAGATGGAACAATTTTTTTTAAAAAAGTATGATAAAGAGGATGCAAAACTTCAAATAAATAATCATAGTACAAGACGTTATGGGAAAAAAATAAATACATTTCAAGTTATAATTTAAGGGAAAAATGGTACTATATATTTTACAGATGGTGTATAACTCTGTCAATATTTATCACAGTAGATAAACCACATAACTATAAATGCTGGAAATCTCATAACAAAGAAGTAACATTTTATCATATGCAGTGGTCATATTGAAAAAAATGTAAAAGTACTAGAAAGAAATACACTAAAATATTCTTAAAATCCTAAAAGCAAAATCTGAACTGAAACTACAAATATTTTATTAGGTACAGTATAATCCCAGAAAACACAAATGAAAAAAAAAATCATGATTTACTTAGATTTATGCTGACAGTTGGCACAACATTGGAAAAGAGGAATCTTGCTGACAATATCAGATTGGCAGATGAAAATGGGAGAATATGCAGCAATGGTAAAATTGTCAGTATATATCTGTAACAGAAGTCTAATCAAATTTAAGCAGGAATGGCTCTCTTATATACCACACATTACACATTTAGACATTTGGAATCAGTTGCTAGGAAAAAAAAGTGACAAGACCAATCAAGTAATAGACAAAAGGACTTAAATAGATTCTAGAGATAATATTTAATGTTCAATATAAAGTAGAAACATCTAGGTTGTGGGCAGCAATTGGGAAGACAAACAAAAGGAAATGGAAAAATGTGTCATTAGAAAGTTTTTCTATAAAGTATTTATGCTTAACTGTTTCTATTTGTTTACTGTCACTTTCTAAAGTAGACTTATCTTTGTATGAATGCTTATGCATTATCTACAGTTTAAATAGCATGTTACTATTCTTTTTATTTATTGGTGAATTTCCTCCCATAGTAGCAATGGAGATAGATTCATGACTTTAATATGAATTATGACTTAATTATTAGAAATAGAGGGTTTATTTGTTTGAATTACAATCAACTTTACTGATGAGGATTGAAACAAGTTCATTATTGGATATACTACCTTATCATACACTTTAAAAAGTACTGATGTCTATAATAATAAATGTTCAGTGCATTATTGTCTGTGCAGTATTCAGAATATACAAATCTAAGAATGGGGAGAATTTAATTCATATCTGAAATTAAATTGATCTAATTTTGTACTTTCAAACTGAACCTAACTTATCGTTAGACTTACCACAGAAGGGGAATAGCTTTCTTCATGAATGTGAGTACTGGAAGAGGTTACATTGCACTATTTCTTAATTTGCCAATATTGACTTGATAGTAGAGAATGATATTTTACTCCCATTTTTCAGACTCTTTAAAATAATACAAATATGCAGTGCAAACTCCGGTGTTTTCCAAACTTTACTTCTCCACTTAAAACAGTAACATAAAAACTGATCTCTTTTTTTAGGGCTGATACTTTCATATTTTGATGATGTCTTAGAAATGTGACATGTTCCCTTCAAACCTGAAGAGTTCCTACTTTGTTACAGCAAAGTAGCTAGATGATTGGCTTATTCGTGAGAAGGTACTACAAGGAATAGCTGCAAATCCATTCTATATCATTCTATCAATCTTCTGCAAACCAATTTTGCATTTTTCTATGCAATATGTGCTGAACATTAAGTGATGGGATGAAAAGAAACCAAACATAATTCAAAAGAAAAATAAAAGTTTAACTATGAAAGTGCTTCTTTTCTTGCAGATACAAATTCATTTTTCACATTAAAATATATGTAACTCCCTGAAACCAATTATGGCTTTCCTCTTCATCATCATCACCATCACTATTATTATTTTGAATAAGTATAATATAAACTTAATATAAGAAACAAGTACAAGTAAAAAAATGCAAGTGGATAAACAACAAATCTGAAATATAATTTAGAATATAAGAATATAATATATTCTAATGTATCATTAAACATGTATAATGCTATAAGACATTTCATATACATTTTCTAATGAAAACATGTCCCTAATAAACTTAGTCCAACCTCAGATATAGCTAAAGTGTAGCCAAAAAGGAATGATAGAGAATATAAACAAAAATAAGATAAATTGATGGGAAGGAATAATGAACTAAGTTATCAGTCCAGAACTTCACTAGGTTCTGAGTAGTGCCAGGCAGAAATAAATACACTCACTGTAATAAAATAATGTTTTAAGGTGATAGGTGAGAAAGTGAAGAAAACAGGTTAGTAATTAAAACTAGGCAAGGTCAGATTCTCACACCATCTGTTCATAAATTTATTTCACAAATCACTGCAAAATATTGTTGCTATTTCAAGCTAGCCTTTGATATATGTGCTGAAGAATATGTGTCTCTGTTTTGTGTAGAATTTATAAAATTTAGCTTAGTGCAGATATCACTGCTAGATATATTTTCACCCCTTTAATTAGGATTCTTAAGACTTTGGAAGAAATGTTGCTTCTAAATTCAATACCCATTTTGCTTTAGGCAATTTTGTAGTTTAGTAGCTTACAAGTTTTCCATTGATTATTTAGAATGAAGGAATCACTGAACTGGAAACTTCAAGGCCCAGTTAGTCCATATAGTTTCTGAAAGACAAAATAATCCATCTGTCTAAAGCCATCACTGATCTAAACATAGACACTGTGATAAAACAGATGTCATTCTTGGTACAAGAAGCTGGTTCCCCAAGATCCAATGCAAGTCACTTTAAACAAAGTCTACACCCAGTGGGAGTGCTAATAGATCAATTTCCTCCCTTCTGAGAAATCCAATAAAAACAATTACAGTCTTGATTGTGTAGAACAAGAACAGTTTACTATCAATAAGAAGCTATAACAGTACAGATATACAAAAGGTTAGACAGTATTCTACAGGCACAAGAACTTCAAGCAATATTATGATTGTGCTGTTCAGTTCTAATATGGTGAAGTCTTCTTTTGTCCTGCTGGAAGCCTTATGCTAAGAATCTAACAGTCCATTCTCTTAGTGGTATAGTATAGTATAGTATAGTATAGTATAGTATAGTATAGTATAGTATAGTATACACACACACACACACTACATATTAATCAAATTAAATTCTTCCTCCTCAGCTAGTGTGCATTTCACTTTTCTTGTTCTATTCTGTCTCCTCCTAGGTTGATTTTTTTCCTATTCTGGCCTCTTTGATCCAATCCTTTTCTGTCTTTCCAGCTGCTCCTTGTCTTTGCTCTTCAAGCCTCCTCCCTCCCTGTGATCCACTGGGCATTTTCTCTGCTGGTCTAAAGAGAATAGAGGATGGCCTTGGCGGAAACGTTACCAAGGCAATGGACAGACAAACTTGGCTTAGCCTATATATGAGATTTACAAAAACACCTAAGACAGGCACCGCCCTAATTCACATGAACTTAAAAGAGGGAGGAAGGGAAGCACATTCAGACTTGCAAGATTCTGTTATTATAACCATTCTAACAAAAGTAGTTTATGAGGGGTCTGTGTCTTGAACTGGTTTACCTTATAAGGCTGACACCTGGTGATCCTGCCAGCATATCTCTCCTCTATGGCTGAGATGATATCAGTAGATTTCCTTGTGGTCTCAATTTGTTGTCCTCCCTGTTTGATACAAGGCATGCATAATGAATAAAGCACTATCACATTATTGTGCCATAAACTCCACCCCTTTGGGGCATTGATACAAGGTAGCATAGGAAAGGAGCAGGGCCTGTGGCATAATGCCACAATATTGCTTTTATCAGACTGACTTCTATGTGTCTTTCCCCCACCCCTCCACCCCCACTGGATGCCATTACCTCCTGAGAAGAACACTGAGCCAAGAGAGAGGAAAGAAAGAGAACCCTCCTTCCTTTTATATTTTGCTTCCTCACGAGTCAGCTCTGTTTCAGACAGAGAGAAAACTATACAATTTTATCCTTAACTTATTAAGCTGCCTCTATTACACTACATTCATAGGCATTCAGTACAAACCTCATCAGGAAAAGGATTAAATATGCATCAAGTTATTATAATGCAGTCTTTGGCCTTTCTTGTTTGTTTCTTGTCATTGGACATAAATATATAAGTTATGTAGTTTGCACTGTAGTGTCTTCATTTGTCTCCCTTTGTCTGCCCTTATGGATGTCTGTTGCTACATGTCTTCCTTTTCTTCACCATAAACCTTTTCTTTTCTTTTTTCTTTTTTTTCTTTTCTTTTTTCTTCTTTCCTTTCCTTTCCTTTTCTTTTTCCTTAGAAAAAGACCTCATTCCACTTCAGACTCTTGCTCTACTAAGTCCACCTAAGATCCCTATCAACTACAGAAATTTTGATTCTCCTCTCATGATTCTTTATAATGTCCTTTTTGACCAAATTTTAATTCTATTGCGTATCCCTGGCAACTCCTACCAGTCTGCATCTATCTTTTTTACTCTAAACTATCCTGTTTCTTGCCTTCCTTATTTGCCAAGCACCAATATTTTTCCTGCCTCCAACAACAACCCATAATCTTCCAATCTCTACCTGTTTATCCTAGTATCTTTGAAGATCTTATTTCCTCTGATTCTTTAATAACAGCAGCTGTGAACTTGAACTTCTTCTGACAGAGATACAGAGAGACTGATACTGGGTTTTAAGTCCATTAATTATTCCTTAAATTGACTATATCCATCCAGACGTTCATCCTTTAGCAAATACTCTGAAAAATGTGTTTGGTTACATTATCTTCAATGTCCAGCAAAATGCAAAATGGTATGTTTTCCAAGAATTCTTTCCTGAAATATGTTAAAATGTGTTCATTTTCATAGATTTTAGTTTATAATGTTCCTTGGAACTGTAGGGTAACCTCAGTCCCTCAAGTTTAAAAGGAACCTTATAAGACATTTATATGAACAAAGAGAAAAACATGTCAAATGAATGGAGAGAAGAGAAGATAAAGTAGCAAAGAGATAGCCTTATCAAGATAAGCATCATAATCACATATCAATGAACAACATTATGCTTGTTTATTATTCCATATAAATTTCCTATAAATTTACCTTTACAATGTGAATATTTGTTATTGGTGTCTTTTTATGTGTGTGTGAGAGAGAGGGAGGGAGGGAGAGGAAACTTGTATTCAATTTAATGGAAGATAGGTTTTCATTCTTTTTCTCTGTGCAATTTCCAAGGGTAGGCATGCAAGGATACACATTCTGTAATTATGTGTTTGTTGAGTGATGTATATCTATCAAGTGGTCCTTAGTTTTCTATATTTCAATTAAAGCCTTAAGAAGACCAGACATCATGAGCAATCCTCCCACATAACTTTTTCAGATGAGGAAATCTAGGCATGATTTCAGATGAGGAAAGTGCACCATGACTGATATATTATGTAACAGAAAATAGCAAGAGTAATGTTTGCCATTTGCCACAATAAAGTAAACCTTAGAATATCACCAAAATAAATGTGAAAGGACTATGGGAATGAGATAAAGAAGTGGGAACGTTATTTTCAGGGAAAAAATAATTTGGAAAACTGGAAAACAGATATCTGTACAGTATTAAATCTATGTTAAAACACTACCAGGCAAACTCCATTTAATTTAGATGGGTTATAGCTCCTTTTAAATAAGGTAATCAGAGCACCACCACTGAGAATTAAAATAAACTAGAGGAAGGCACAGGAATCATGGTTTCTAAATCTTTTTTTGAATCCCTGCAAGATTTTGTTCTGAGGTAAAGGTTTCTTAAGTTGATTAGCAGAATTACCTTATTTTTATTTTAAAATAAAGAACCAAAGATAAAATACATCAATAGATGAGATAAAAGTCTAGTGTACCAATGACTATGAACCATTGGTTAGGCCTGACCTAAGGTGGTTTCAAAGCCAATATGTAACATTCTGCTTCCTGCTTCCTGTGTCCCATGTTCCATGTACAGTATTCAGCTAGATAGGCAGTTGAATCCTACTTTAGCACTGATGATGGGAAGACAATCCCCACTGCACTTGAGAATAGAAAGCTAAAATGAGGGTTCACACAATTCTGTTTTTCAATATCTCATTGCAGAATGTTTACTTCTGAGCTACTCTTTATTGCATGTGTGTGTGTGTGCACGCACACACACACACACACTCACACATACATATGTGCATACATACATACTGAAATGCAGTGCCTTTGGACTAGACAGCCTGGACTGTCTGCCCATTTGCCTACTCTGTTTGACAGATACTTTTCCAATGATACATTAGTGTCTAGTTGAGACAGTGTTGTCTCATTGTCTAGCAATAAGAAAGTAGTATTACCTCTGAAATGACAACAAAAGATGAAAATATATTTGCTACAAATTATTGACTTTATACTACCCAAATTAGTATAGCTTCACTTTAAAAGTTCTGGTAGGCAAAAGATTCTCTCTCTGGCTCCCAAAGAATTGCAATTACTCCTTAGGAAGAAGGAATTACTTCAACAAATATATCTGTCATGTACGTATGTCCTAAAAAAGAAAAATAAAAAAACAGAAAGAACCCAGGAAAAATAAAGCAGAGTGGAAAGAAAGAGAAGAGAGAACTATGTAAAAACAGGGATACATTCAGAGTGACTAACGTGAAATCCTATAGGATTAAAGCAATTTTGGAATCCATTAAGGATAAAAACCACCACGGTGAATAATAGGTAATATTTATATGGTAGAATAGAATGTTGTTGCTTTTTTTCCCTCTATATTCTGGCTGATATTTTGAAACTTCTGTGATATCCTCCCTGAAAGCTTCCACTCAGTGGAAGCAGGTAATGGGGCAAACATCATTCTTCATTAGAAGAAGGGTCAGAAGTCGACAGATTTTGAAATAAATTTCTATTGGCAGCCATTAGCCACTACTTTTACTACTTGTTTGGGCCAATTATTGAGTGAATGCTTTGAAGTATATGAAATATAGTGACAAAAAGAACTTTGACATAGTTGTTGATACTAAATATGTCTTTTATGGCAGTTAATCAAAATATGCCACAAGCCCAACAATACTATTAATAAATAAATGAGCTGAGTCTTTACAGCTACAGTTCAACTATAAATTTTTATGGGTTTTTTTTTCCTATGCTATTTATAAAACTAGCACACACTTCCATAATCATACAAAGCACACAATAGATAAGGAAAAAAGATACCAAGTGGAAGCTGTTATCTTTTGTTTTTAATAGTTACATATCTATTTATTGGTCATGAAGAAAGAAATTGTATGTATAGTTTCATGAAGTTCAACTGAACATGAAGATAAAACTTGTCAATATCTATATATTAACACATTGTTAAATATATATTGAACTATTTTAACTATGACAATAATGAGAATCAGGATAGATGCAAATTTATGCTGCAGTTCTTCCCCATCCCCACCCAATTGTCATAAGCATAAGAACAGCATTTCCAAAACTGTAATTTGCATTCACAGAGTTGGCTTCTACTCTTTGAAGTGCTATAACATTTTAGAAGATTAAATGACTGTATGTATGTGGAACAAAGAATCTCCCGAATCAATTCAATCAAGTCCCCATAAAGGAAAGGGAAGGGAAGGGAAGGGAAGGGAAGGGAAGGGAAGGGAAGGGAAGGGAAGGGAAGGGAAGGGAAGGGAAGGGAAGGGAAGGGAAGGAACATAGACTGAAAGAGATTTGTCCTAAAACCCAGTTAGTCAGTAACTTCATCTAGTAACCTGGCTACATAAGACAAATAAGCAAGTTATTCTAAATTATATCAATAATAGCAATGAAATAAAAAATGGGAACAGTTCTTCCACAATGTGTAATAATAAAAATATCCATATGGATTTCTATTAAATTGAAATGACAAATGTTGCAATATATATTTGGAAAATGTGTATTGCATATAAAATGTGTGTATCTGCAATAAATGCATAATAATACATAATGTGTACATATATTATGTGTGCATGTATTATCAAAAGTGTGTAGATCAGGAATTACAGGGTGTTTGTATATGTACATGCAGGTTGCTTAAAATTTGCAGAGATTCTGGAAAATATTATTACTATTTCAATGTATGCTATGCGGGCATAGATTGTATATATTGTATGACTATTTTCAAAGTGCATATAATGGGATTAACAATATTAATTATCTTAATCTGCAGTCCTGTATATATCTACAAGGTAATAAATCCTGCTGAACTCAACATGACTGTCTTACTCAGAGACCACATGTACAATTAGGTAATTAATAAAACCAATGTTTGCATCACACTAAGAGCAAGAAGAACTGTGCTTAGATCTAATCCTTCCATGAAACTTTCTGAGTGAGTTTGGGCCAGCTTCTATCTCACAGCTTAATTCCCATAAAGGAAGAAATTGGATGAATGTGATATTTTTGCTGAATTTCCCATACTGTTAAACATATTTAGTTTATTCCATTTCTAAATTGATTTTTCCTAAGTCCACATTTTTCTTCCGTTTTTATTAAAAGTACATGTTTTATGCACATATTGGCTTAGATAGTTGGATAGGTCTTTTTGCAAGCTATCTGCCTCAATATGATTGATTTTTGTACAAGTATTTTCTTAATATTCATATTGTTGTACTGAAGTTTTCAGTATTCTTGCGTGTGTGTGTGTGTGTGTGTGTGTGTGTGTCTTTGTGTATATATGAATTTTGGAAGGAACCATCTTTATTTTTGCTTTTGAGTTGCAAATTACATTATAATGTTTGAGTTACAAATTACATTCTAAAATTAGGGCAACTCTTCTGCATTATTCTATGCCTAAGTGTACCTTAACTATATGACTTTACAAAAATTGCAGTTGCAGAAAGCTCCTTAGTTATTGGGACTGGCTGCTGGCTTCCACCCAATCATCTACATTTTCAGGTTATATTTCACTGGCTGATTAACAAGCTGTGACCTCAAGTGCAACTCAAAATGTGTATCTTCATTAGAAATACTGTAAACTCACTTTATGCATACTACAGTGGCCCATACCACAATAAGAGCGAATATTATATATTGTTATATAAAATACCTATAGCTGTCATTACAGTGTTTCTTCTCTAATATAATATGTGTAAAATATATTTGTACCCCAAGCCATAATTTATTCTCTTTATGGCATCATATCAGCAGACAGTGATAAATTAGAGCAATGCATTTTTCAAGCAATTTATGACAATCAGTGATTGTCATTAAAATTGCCTTCCATTTCAAGTATGTATTATTCTGTAATAGATTTCTGGAAAATATACTTATATTATAAAGTGTGAACACAGAGCCAGCAGAGTGGTACTTTGATTTGATTGGCATTTACTAACAGGGAATGGCTATCAAGTTAGTAGGTACGTGGGCTTGATTTGACAGTGTTTAAAGAAAAGCTGCTTATTCTTTCCCAACCTAATCCTCTTTTCCTTGTGTTCAGCTACATAATAGAGTTCATGAGTACCAACTACTAGCTAACATTGTAAAGACTGAATTAATGTCATAATCCTATTACATACTGAAAAGAAGACTACTATTCAAATATTCAGTGGAAGGATCTTTTTTTCAAAAAGTAAAATATACTAAACTAGAAAACCTTGAAAAAATATATGTTTAATTTTTTAGCATCATAGTGCTATCTTATCCAAGGCCTTCATTTCCTCCCTACAAAGTGCTAGTCTACGGAGTAATTCTGGACTACTGATTCCTTTACTGATGATAGTCAATCTTAAAAGGCCAATGTTATCCACAACCTCAATATTTTCACTGTCAGTTCTAAGATTGGTTGCTGTACCAGTCCTTTTAATCTTAGTCCTTTTTTTCCACTATGCTCCTTGACTGTCATTACCAGAACTTGCAAATCATTTGCATTGTCAGTTATCAGAGTAGTGTCATCAACATAGTGTGGATTATTGATGTTTTTTTCCTTCAGTTTTAAAACTACACTCATTTTCTTCCAATCCAGCCTCTCTCGATATAGGTTGAATAAATAAGGAGAGAGAGTATACTTCTCTCGCTGCTTTTCTGACCTAGAGCCAGTCCATTTTGCCATGTAGCATCTTGCTGTGGCTTTCTGTTTGGTGTATATGACAGTGAGATTCCCATTTTTCTAAGGACATTCCACAACCTGACATGGTAAACACAATTTAAAGCCTTTTTATAATCAATAAAGCACATACTGGTTTTCTTTTTGGTATTCTCTGACTTTCTTAATTACTCAGCAAGCATCAGCAATAATATCTCTTGTTCTTTGGCCTTTTCCAAAACCAGCTGAAAACATTTGACATCTTCCTTCCCATGTAGGGTTACACTGGATGATCCTAAGCATTAGTTTGCTAGCATGTGAAATTAATTATATTGTACAGTAGTTTGCACTCTCTGTTAAGTCTCCTTTCTTTGGTATTGGTATGTAGACTGACCTCCTCCAATCTGTTGGCAGCTGTGTTATTCTACAGATTTGTTGGAATATAATGGTTAGAACCTTTACTGATTCTTCTTCTGTTGCTTACCATATTTCAATAATTATTTCATCAACATATGTTGCCTTCTAACTTAGTAGTTATCAGAGTGCTGATCTAACTTCATCTTCATCTATTACTAGAGGTTCTTGCAAATAGGGAATGTCTTCTAACATATCTTGGATGTTGTCATTTTTATTCTCTCTCTCTCTCTCTCTCTCTCTCTCTTTATATATATATATATATACTGTATATACTGTAGATATATGTATATGTGTGAAATAATGTACATTTTGGTATACTTCCACCTTTCTTTGATATTCTTTGAATTGGATACTATCTATCCATTGGCATCCTTCAGCATGCCAGTCTAAGGTTGGTACCGCCTTCTACGTTCAGAGATATTTTGGAAGACTTTCCTTGTTTTTCTTTGTCTGGTTTTACAGATGTCATTATAATATTGTTTCTTGTCTCTTCCCTCTGGAATTCTTTTTTAAGTTCCTCACTGAGATCTTGGTATTAATAATCTTTGGCTTGTCTTCTTGGCAATTTGTTCTGGCATCTATTTTGCTTTCTTTTCCTTGATCTTTGGCAGTCACTTTTCATATTCTTCCTTAATGATTTATTTCCTCTAGTTTCCTAGCAATAAGGTTCAGGACTTCAAAGTGATTCCTGATATTCTCCTTTAAAACAGTGTTGCTCAAGATCATATCGTGGAAACTGGTTGGCTTTGTTCTTCCATTTTAGTTTGACTTGGAACTTGCACATGAACAGTTCATGTTCTGTTCTACAATTGCCCCTTGCCACATCTTTACTGCTGTAACTCCTTGTACCAATAATATAGTCAATTTGATTTCTGGGTATTCCATCTGGTAGCGTCCATGTATATTGGCATTGTTTTGGTTGTGTGAAGAATGTGTTAGCAAGAAGAAATCACTGGCAGAAACTAATAAGTTGTTTCTGTGCTTCCTTTCTGTTTCTCAGGCCATACAGTCCAACCTCATATTTATCCCTACTATTTCCAACTTTGGCATTCCAGTCTCCAACCACAAGTAACACATGTTGCTTGCACGTTCTTTTCTGTTAATGTTTATATACTTTTTTTTAGAAATGTTTATAAAACAGGCAAAGAAACAGAACAAAGTGATGAAAAAGTAAAATACAAATGAATAAACAAGGGATTTGCAAATGTCAAAGACTTTATGATTTTCCACAATATCAGTAATTGATTTTTCTAATAAAAGGCATATAGTAATTTTGCAGCAGTTAACATGTGCAAATCTAATTCAATATACATTAAGAGAATATAATAAAATGTAATATAAATATCAAAGGTTAAAATTGGAATTCAGTCTTTAATATTTGTTTCATTCTAGTATGAATCAATTTCTAAATTTGTCGAGCTTTACAACATTCCACCAGATATGAAAAATGATATGACCTGCTCATTACACTTCCAGCAATTTTTATAAAATGAATCATCAATTTTAGTGATCAGGATATGTTATACTTTAAAAAGTATAACATTGGGAAAATTAATATTCTTCTCCCACTGAAATCTGCATTGTTGCATATCTATTATTGCATCTAATTGCTTGCATGTTCTCTTGCTTTCAGGTAAAACTTGTCAACCCCCTCTTCTTTTACATCTCTTGTTGGAACATAGACTTAGGTAATCATCATATTAAAAAGAGTTGTCTGTTAAGTCTGATTAATATTATCTAGTCATAACTGCATTGTACCAAGTATTGTCCTTTCTGAAATCTTCCTGACTATGAAACAACACAGCTTTAGTAAGCAGTATGAGTAGTACTTCAGTCCTGAGTAGTAAGCAGTAGGATTTTATGACTGAAGTGGTCCAGTTCCACCAATTTTAGTTCACTGATGTGTAGCTGATTCATGTCAACTTTCACTGTGTTGAGCTTTCACATTTTCATGTTTCTTAAGTTCAGTGTTCTCACTGTAATTCTGTCTTTATAGCTCTGGATTTTCTTTTCCTACATGGCATCATCAGCAATTTCCAAAGGATTTCATCTAACCATATCACAAACACCATTAGTTCCTCCCAAAATACTCAGCTATTCCTTAGTAGCTTGTTGAGGGCCATTGTAACTGATGCTGGATGTTGATCCAGCGTCCACACTATATTCTCAACATTAGTTACAGTTCTGAAAGATGCTATCCACATCTTCCTGATGGCTTTGCCTCTGATGCAATACAGCTCTTCCTTCAGTAATATACAGCATTTTATTTAAAACTTTCCAGTGATAGGACTGATGTTCTCCCAGTAATCAGCTTGTCAGCCTTTCTTTTTCTTGATTTATTTGCTTTGAAGTATATCCTCCAGTGCAATTCATTCTTATTTCTTATTCTCTGTCTATCACAATGAGTCTCCAATGTCCAGGCATTACAGATGTTTACAATATAAAACAATGGATTCAGACATTTGTTTGTTTCAATGGTTCACAGGTTATCCAGAAATCTATATTAACAATTTACAGCACATAAATCAGGATGAACCCTTCCTGCCTTTCTGCCTTCCTGCCTTCCTGCCTTCCACTCAGTTTCTTATACAGATATTCACTGGTGTTACAGAAAACATATTTAAGTATATTTCTCTGTTTCATCAGTGTGCAGACTGTTGCTATTCAAATGATCAATCCCAATACATTATATAGTACATTTTCCCCAGCAAAAGTGCTTTAGATTGCATTTGTGACACATAAAAAATGCCATTCCTCAAATAATGCTGCATCTCCTATCATCTTTATATGAAATGTGTGCAACTTTTTTTCCAGACAGAAAGCTTTATCTTGATTTTGCTTGGCATGTCATGAGTTACACTCCAGAATAGAGTAAGGGACACATGGGGTCGGGCAAAAACTAAATTTGATTTATTATAATTATTTCTATAGCAACATATATTCCTCCAATCCTAAAATGTGAGCAACTTAAAAGGAAAATCAGACAATACACTGGTAAAATCCATAAAGAAACATAGATTCCAAAAAGCCTGGTTAAAAATCTGTCTTGAGCTTCTCAGGGCTGGATTAAGGCCAACTGATGTCCTAAGCACAGCCTGACAATGGTGCCCTTCAGCCCTTCCATTGCTTAATTTACAGGACTTAATAAGAGCTGAAAACAAAAGTCAAGTGCGGCAGTGAAAGAATTAAGGGCAAAATAGCTAGGGGAAAAAACTCTGTGATGCCCCACCTTCCCTTGGTGCCCTAAGCACATGCTTATTTTGCTTAATGGTTAATCCAGGACTGGAACTCTTCTTAAAATGTAATAAGGAGTGGTCTGTCAACTCAGGTGGCAGTTTGTTCCATATAAACCCAACTAGGAAAAAAAGCAGAAACAATTGTTGAGGATAAATGTTTGCATAGCAGGACCTTCAAAAGGCATCCTTTTAATGACCTGGGAATGTAGAGCAGATCATAGAATCATCAGACTGGAAGGAGCCATTTAAACCACTGAATCTAATCTCCTGCACTGTGCAGAAGTCCAAATTCAAACATCTTCAATGGATGTACATATGTGTATCTTCAACTTGAACACATTCAGTGAAGGGAAACCCATCAGTTTTCTGGGTAATGG
This sequence comes from Liasis olivaceus, assembly GCA_030867105.1. NCBI lineage: Eukaryota > Metazoa > Chordata > Lepidosauria > Squamata > Pythonidae > Liasis > Liasis olivaceus. The sequence goes on along the minus strand of CM061354.1, from coordinate 31,681,513 downwards.
GCTATACTCTCAAACTACTTTTTTAGAAATTTACTTTTTATTCCCAACATCAGATTGGAATCTCTTTTCCTATAACTTAATTCATTATTATATCTTGATATCTGAATTACAGAACACTTTTTCTTGTTATGTTCTTTCAAGTATTCAAATAGTGCTAATCTCATCTATCAGTCTTCTCTTGTCAAGGATAATCATTCAGAGTTTCTTTAATCTTATTTCATGGGACTTAATTTCTAATGTCCTGATCATACTCATTGCCTTTATCTAAAACTGTTTCGGTTTAAGTAAATCCTTAAACTGTGGTACCTAGAACTAGACACTGAACTCAAGGTCAGGTATCACCAAAGAAAAATAAAGTCCTCATCCCCCCCTCAACATTTAACTGAAATTTCCTTCATATAAATCAGAACCATTAATTCCATGCCCTCAGCATTTTGGAAACTACAGTATATTACACTGCTGACTCATATTCAGTTTATAATCAATTACTATTATAAGGAGGGTTTTTTTTTTTTTTTTACAAGTACCATTATTTAGGCAGATATTCTACATCCTATAATCTGTGTTTTTGACTTCTCTTTCTAAATGACAAATGTTCCATTTGAGTCTGTTAATTTTCATTCTCTTAATTTTAGCCCATTTGTTTACCTTACCAATGTTATGCCATTTCTGTTTTCTAGGAATATAGCTATCAGACCCAATTTTGTGTAATCTGCAACTTTGATAAGCATGTTTTCCACCTCTTCATATGAGTCATTAATAAAAGTGCTGCAGAGTATAGGGTTCAGTTCTGAACTCTGTAGTACTGACTTCATATTTCACTACAGTTTGAGAAGGAAGTGCTGTTGATGGACACTCTCTGATTCAATGTTTAACCTAATTTGCACACACTTAATTGCCATATTGTACTGACCAAATTTAATTATCTTGCTAATAATACTGTTAGGAAAATTTTGCCAAACAGCAAGATATATTATTCTATGGCATTGCCACAATTCATTAAGAAAGTTACCCAATCAAAAATTTAAATAACATTTATCTGGAAAGATTTCTTCCTGAAAAATTAATGCTGGTAATTATTATATTCAAAGTGCTTACATATTTTAAATATATCTGATGAAGCCCATTTTGTTGTTTTTAGCATTCTTTGCCAACCTTCGATAATTCTGAATGTTAGCTTTCCTAAAACTGATATTACATGTCCAGTTAACCATTTGTGCTCTTCACTTTTGTATTTTCCATAAAACATTTTTTGTTTTAATATCTTGGCTATGCTTTATGTGTAGTTACACTAGCTCTTCTTCTGTCCTTTTCTTTTATTCCTCCTCATTACAACTTTTTTAAAGTAACTTAGATCTGTCTATGATTTCTGACAGCATAGTGAAATTCAATTTCATAATGCAATGTGAAGAAATTACTAAGCAGTACAAATGTTTCAGATAGGGCTTATATTGTATCTATAAAAGTATCACTTATTACCCAGGCTTCTGCACTCTGTACCACCTGCCATTTACAGGCTATAATGGGTATGAAACCTTATGAAAAAGGGCTCTCAGTTTCTCCCATCTTTATTCCTTACATTTGGGGAGCCAAGGGATGACAAGGAAACTAATGTTCATGAACCTTCACACATTTCTCTCCTTTTCTGTTATTGTTGAAAGACATTGGGCAGACATCCTGTCTCAAGTGTCAAGGCTATAAAGATATGGAGGAAGTGACCCCAATCTGATAGCCTTCAGAACATCCTTCAGCTGCTCTGGTGATGCCTCTGCATTCCATGAAACAATAAATATCAGAAAATCAAAGGCCCCAAACTTTGACTGGCAACCAATGGGTCATCAGGGAGATAAGTTTCCCCCAATAATAAGGAGGATCCTGAATTTATGCCAATTTTAGCCAATCAATTTGTTAGTTGCTGTATCTCTGTGTAAGAAATGTGAATAAAATCTTCTTTGAGTGTGATCGGTGTGCTTCTCTGCCTTAAGGGGAGAGCCCAGCTGACTATATTGGCTTGCTTTCAATAAAACTTTAAAAATCTCAGCTGGTGTTTTTGTGTCTGATCTTCTGCTGGACTGAATCCTAATTGGGGAGAGTCAAGAACTCTCAAATTTTGCTAACAGGTACATTTAAATAATACAGATTTAGATTATCAGCTGATGCTTAAAAAAGCCTCCTCTTGCCATTTATGTCCCATGGGAGCCCACTACCAATGTTGGATATAGCTATACCTCTAGACTTATCTTTCAGGCGGCCTGGGGTCTTATCCAGAACAGGCATATGACCCAAGAGTTCAACATATAGGATCAAAATCTATTTCATTTTTGTCTGGATCCGCCTCACCTTAATGTGAACATTAAATAGAAGTTATACAATTATTCTATGGATAAGTATTTAATACTTTCCCCAATCTGTCACATTAAAAAATTATAATTTTGTATCAACTCTTTGACATCTTTGACATCCAATGCTTCCAGATGCCTCATGCAGTCCTAGTTGCTTTTTCCTTTATGTGATCAGAGGGGATACAAACTTCATTTATTGTATAAAACTGCATATAAATATTACAAAGGCATATTTTCCCTAAGCATCTAATTAATAGGTAACAGGTAAAGAATAATTTACATCCAGCACTTCCTGTTTAGTTCTACCAGTTGCAGCTATTGCACTGCAGGGAAACATGTGAAATCTACTCTGGCACCATACAAATGCTATCTTCTTTTGCTCCGTATCATTTACTCATCCTTCCCAGGCTATTGGGAGAAACATGGCAGTTATTATATAAAACCAGTTCTAGCTGAAGTGCAACCACTACCTTTTTGTTCTAAATCCCATTCAAATTATTTATGCTCATCCTTAAATGTCTTACTTGTACACCCTGACCTATATTTTAAGATTTGCAGAAGAAACCCTGCTCTACATTCTGTATTTTAGAGGAGAATACAGAGTTTCTTTCATTATGTTATCCAAAGGCTTTATCCCTGATCATAACATTAATGAGTCTGAGAAAAAGTTAAAGAGAAAACAGAGAGAAGAGATGCATACGATCAAAATCTAACCTTTCAGTAAAAATTGTGCAAAATTGAAGCCTTTCTGTATGTACTTAGGGGATTTTTCTTTCTTCCTAGTGTTTCTTCTGCAGGGGCAGAATCTGTTCCTCCGCCCCCCCCCCCCAGATCAACCAAATATTGATCCATTGGTTGCAACAGGAATTGACTGACCAACTTGTCACCCAAGCCTGGTGTCATTACCTACTGAGAGGAATCTTTGGGAGAAGATTGTACTGACTTCTTTAGACTGTCCTGTTCTAAGGAATGTCAGTAAAGAACTAACAAATAGGTAAATAATACAATAGGAACCATATGCAATCTTGGACCTCTTCAATTCCACCCTTGCCTCCAGATTATTGAATGAAATCTATTTAAAGCAATGAAACAAGGTGATTGAAGATGCATTATTGTTCAGTAACCACTGACATACTTATTTCCTGTTATTATTTATAAATAATTTTCTGTGTTCAAATGTTTAGAATTAATGTTAATACAGTATATGCATCTCAATTTAAAGTTTCATATATTCTAATTATTCTTCATCACAAATGTTTAGCCTACAAGTGAAGCACAACAATTTCTTGTTAACAGGGCTAAGTGAAATTCTGAAATCGCCATAATTACATGCTTTTACCATGCTGGTGATTTAGATGTGTCAGACCACAGCTCCCAGTCAGAACAGCCATTTTAGGCATCAGGTTGGAGAAGGTTGTCGTCAAACATTATAGTTACAATTGGCAGCTTTACTGGTAATGTATATATGCTTCTGTCACCTTCAATGAACAGATGGTGATTTCTTCTGGATTTTCATAAATTCCAATATATATTCAGACTCCAATAATTGGATATCAATATGTTCTTTGTTCACGTTTCTGGATAGAGATCAAGAAGTAATCCATTTGTTCAGTAAAGTTCATTACAAAAGTGCCTCTTCAGCAAACATGGATTAAGTTGGTTAGAAATGACATCACCTATAAATGTTGCCTGGCTATGGATCAACTCATAAATGAAGTGGGAAACTCTAAAGCTGTTCAAGACTGGAAAAGAAGTTATTTGTCTTCAGTGGACACATACATAAAGCAAAAAGGCAAGCCTGTTAAAGAATCCAAACAGCATCTTTCATATCTAGTGAAGAACTTCCAAGGTAAGCAGGTGACATTATAAAAATGGTGACATAGGAAAAGCATGACATTGTTAACATTATATTTGATATAGAACTTGCCCTCAAAAGAAGTAGGCTCAAAAGATGCAAGCTAGTAGTCTTATTCAAAGCTAGTAGTTTTATTCAAAGAAGCATTATTCTCTATTGATCTACTAGCCTTTGGTGAAATTACCTTGTATAATGGAAGTCATGGGACACCACAAGATCTCATTAACTTTATGTAACAAAGAGATTGAGGAGGTTGTTAACATATATAGTTTAGGATTCCAACCTTGAAATATGTGAAGCAAAATCATATCATTTTAATTGGTAACTGTTTTGACACAATGCATAAAGTTGCAAAAACCCAAGGATTTTTCTAAATGTCATCCTGTACTTCTGTAACATGCTGAAACTTTGATCTGTTCTTATCATGTATCTTATAAAGTCTTGGCATAATTAACTAAACTAAATTCTTATCATTGTTGATTTGAACATTGGAGAGAGAGAGAGAGAGAGAGAGAGAGAGAGAGAGAAAGAGGTTTAATTGTGAAATGTGTATCTAAATGTATCTCCACTAAAAAGTAAAGACCCTTTCAAGTGAAGCTCAACTCTTAATGATTTCATTCATGCTATTTTTTTTTTGACAATATTGCAGATGTTTAAGCAAATTGCCTTCTTCTCAGTCTAGACTACAGCTATTTGCTAGAAGTTTCCACATCCAAGGACTAATCAAGTGACTCTTTTTAGTGTCCTTCACAATCAGTCAAGGTCTAGGTACTGCCACCTGCTGCAAAACACTGCTCTTACTAATAAATAATTTTAATTTAACCATATAGATATTAATCTTTATAATTTCAATTTTTTGTTTTCAAAGGTGTTTTATTAACGATTTCTCAAAGAATGTATCAAGTAATTAATGGCATACCAAAAAAAATATTCTGCTTTTATTTGTGCGTTTTTATTGTCCCTCTTCAGTAATTCAAAAACTGTAAGCATGGAAATGACTGACACACACTCCAGCCATACCCTTTGTGCTTGCAATCTCATTATGTTTATCAGCAGACCTAAAGTGAAAATATAACCATATTCAGCTGAAAACAGTTACACAGCTCTCTGTGTTTAGGAACCCCGATAAGACAAGGTCTCTGATCTCGCAGCACTTTGTAATTAACACAGTTAATTTCCACTCAAGCTTGGGAGATCAGTACAGAAGATGGTAAGAGGTTTTTGCTGATCCCCACACTTACAAATTTTGTACACCTGTCTTAGGTATATCCCTTCCAAAATTCTCACTGCAGAGCATTTTCAAGTGTAAAGGTTAAAATCTTTGTTGCTCTGAGCTTTTCTTTTGCAATTATGTTAACATCCAACTGTTGTTTATGAGGGTAAAAAAGGCAAAGGAAAAGCCACTGGTAATTGTATATAAGCATCTGGCCAATGTAGCTTTTATATCTACATTAAAAATAGATTAGGGAAAAGAGCTGATGATAGGCCTTGTGTGTGAATCTTTTCAAATAGCTTCTAATATCTAGAGACTTACCCGTGAAAGAAAATGTTTGTGTGTCCAAGTTACCAAATTTTAAAATATACCTGTCTGTTGTTGGAAATTAAAATGTAGTATAAACATAGAAATATGAATGCACGTTAGAGATTAAAAAGTACCACAGCAGGTTCAAGATGTTTGCAACTTACTGATATTTTCAGAGAGAGGTGTTTGTAAATTGAGTCTTATATGTGTGTACAAATATTTTACATTATTTAATAAGTTTATGCTTCTCCCGTCTTCCTAAAGGAAGTCTAAATCAGGTAGTACACAAAAATGATAATGTGAAATTTAAGCAAAATTAATGTGCAAATATAATAACAAAATGCTACAATAATTTAAACAACTGAGTTTTGAGGATCATCCAGGTATGTGTTTCCATAAGAAATGTAGATTAGCATTAGAATTTCATGGGAAAAAATAGAATATTACATGGAAAGCAAGTGAAATTATATTGAAAGAAAATGAGTGGAGGTACGACACCGTGGGTCTGTCTTTGTCTAGTACAGTGGTATCAGTATGAACTGAGCATAAAATAGAATCTCAGGTACTCTTATCAGGAGCTGAAGTTTACATTTGAAGATTGTTTAAGAAAATGTTCAAGTGCTAAAACACAGTTTAGAAAATAGATCTACTTCTTTATGAAGAAAAGAAATATTATTAATGTACCATGTGTATTGTAAAAGTAATTGAACCATTTTATTTGTGATGATCTGTTAGATAAATACCTGCACCTTTCCTTACAATTATATCAGACTAGCATGTAAGAACTTGTAAAACTAGATTTCATTTTAGGGTAATGTCATCTTATCACTACATTCCAATTTAAGAGTTAGGATTATGTTTACAAATATTTCTAGGGTGTAAATTATTTCACTACTATTTTGTTCAAATAAAGTTAACAATATATTGGAACAAATATTATACTATGCACACTTTTTTCTGTGCACTCTTCTAATATCAAGATTTTCCCACTTTACTGTTAAGATGCAATTGTATGGATCCTGAGAGAACATCTAAGCATCATCCATGAAGATGCCTTTCTTCATATTTGTTGGGGACATGTCCTCACAACTGAGCCTCCATCTCAGGCCTTTTGTAGCCAAGGCACTCAGAAGCTAGTCCAAGGTGTTCTAGCAGAAAAGTTGCCTTTTCCCAGATACTGTGGCAGAAGACTCCCAAGGCAGATAGTCTAGGCTGCATGGAGCAGGAGTCTTCTAAGATCAGAGGCCTGAAGGACCATTCTCACTCTGCACCTCCATGGTTATTCTGTGATTCCCAGACATACCAGTATTTATAAAAAAAAAATACTTATTGCAGAAATATTTCCCCCTTTTTGGTATATATGGCTTGGTTGAATAATGTATCAACATTATGGAAGATTTGGATCTTCCATGAGGTCAATATTCTCACTGGTAAGTAGAAAGAACATTTTTTTTCCAAGTGGCAGGGAATAGCTGCACAGCATATCTCCTTTTCATGTGATACAGTGGAAAAGAAATGTATACCACACTATATTATTATCTTGCCTTCTGATCCATTTCACAGGGATCCTTTGGACCAGCTTGTATAAGTGACTTTCTGCTTACACATTTTTCCTGGGCAAATCTGCAGACTTTGTCCATGTTTTCCAACAGAGACGGAAATCTTTCAAAAGCAGACGTATTAAACAGGGAAGCAAGGCAAACAAGGTGTCCTCACCTGAGCTTCTAAGCACTAAGCAAGTACAGTAAGCTTACTGACTAACTGAAATATTAGTTAGCAGGGGTCCAGGTTATCTGAGGGATCATCTCACCCCATCACATCAATCCATCCCATCTGGTCAGACAGAGAGGGCATGTTGCGAACCCTGTCAGTGAGAGACAGGCAGGGCCCAGGAGGAGAGCCTTCCCGCTATTGCCCCCACCCTTTGGAATATTCTCCCCCCAAAGGCGTGGCAGGCCCCTACCCTCCTAGTTTTCTGAAAAGGACTAAAGACTCTGAGAGCTTGCATGGGGCAATAAAAGTTCTAATCAATTCTGGGGGTGGCTGGCACCCTGATGACACTGCCTGAGCTATTTGCCAATTCCATCGTTTCTTGGAATTTGTTACTTAGTTAAGACTGTTTTTATATTATATATTAATTGATTTTATTTCCTCTGTAAACCACCCAGAGTCACTTTTTAATGAGATGGGCAGTGACAAATTATATATATATATATATATATATATATATATATAAAAAATTTCCTCATCTAACCTCACCCAGGAAGTTGTCTGTCTGTCTGTCTGTCTGTCTGTCTCATAATAGGTGCCTTGGGTGAAATCCCCAAACTTCTGGAGCACCACTTGAAGACCATTGGCATTGACAAAATCACCAACAGTCAATTGCAAAAGGCAGCTTTACTTGGAACAGCTTACGTCCTGCAACAATACCTTTAACACCATCAATCAACAACATCTGCCTATCTGCCTTGGAAAGGATTCGATAGGTGGGTAAAAATGCCAAATCCAGTGTAAACAACTGGCTGACTATGTGACCAACAACAATAATAATAATTTATATGCCACCTGATTCCCAGTGACTGGGTATGTATTCAAAGGAAAATAAATTCAGATCTTAGGCCAAATCTCACACATTTTTATTTGTGATCAGAAACCAGACTAAAATTTGAAATCCTCTGTCCATGAAATGCATCTTGTTGAATAATCTGTTGTTGCATTGTCACAGCAGCTACACAGAAATTGATTACCCCAAGAGTTATGTGACACTTCACATCTGAAAGAAGGAGAATGATATAAACTCATCTGAGCTGCCTGGGCAATCCAGCAGTAAAGGGCTAATGTATTTTAAATGCTTATAGAAACCAATATAATAAAACATGATTTATTGTTTCAATTTCCCTGGATTCAAATGGGCAACTTCTTTTGTCCAGGGGAATTTTAGGGTATTTACCTTTTAAAAATGCAAATGAAAGAACATTATATCTAGCTCTAAAGAACTCTCTTTTCACCTTTCAAAAAAATGAGTGTGGTGATAGTTTTCTGGTTTCCCAGGTAGAATTGTTAATGTAACATTGTTTTGTTTTGTTGTTATAGTAATACTTTATTATATTGTTGTGAAACATACATAATACATTATATTGTTTTGATGCAGTCATATTTGTACAGTATTGATTAAAGATTATTATAAGTTTATATAAATTTAAATAACTTAGGCTAAAAGGCTATTCTGTTTCTAACTTCCCCCTTTTTTTTTTTTGCTTCTGCTAATTTACCATATTTACAAACATTTGGGCACCCTTAGAAGACAGACTGTAAATGTTTATATTTGTCATGATGCATGATGTATTGATTAGATCTCTGTTGTAAATATATACTGTTAATTTTGCCATAGCTGCATATTCTCCAAGTTTAAGTTACTAATCAGATATTGCTTTTTCTATGATATCCTATTAACTGTCTTTGGTGTTCCATATCTTTGACTTTTTGCAGAAAAATGTGATTAGCCTGGTTATAGTCTAGCAAGCCCAAATAATAACAGCTTCCGATCACTTTCAGCTTTCCACTTCAATAAATGTGCATTTGCCAAAATGTATCTGAAAAAAATGGGTCTTAGGCCAGTAACTATATATTTTTTTCCAAGCTCTCACTTTTTTTTTTAGACGTCCTGGTCTCTTAGATGATTATTAAAATTGGCCAAATCATAGGTCTCCAATTTTGTTGAACACATCACAGTTGCCATGCTGCAAGATGAAGACCAAAATGTCTGTTTAGCAACGGAAAATGACTGAGAAAACTATACTTCCTGAATTTTTGCTGGTTATTTACTGCAATACCACAAAATAATTATTTCAGCAAAATACATCTAGACAATAGTATCTGTACTTAAGAATCTCATCAATTAATTGACTATAGACTCTGCACTTCTTGTGTTGAATAATTGCCATATAATTTTCTACATTTTTTGCAAAATTTGGACAGCTTGTTCTCTCAGTATTAAATCTGGCAGGGCTTATATTTCAAAGAAGAGAAGCTTTTTTTAATAAAATTTGAAAGGAATATTGTTCTCATAGTGCATCTTAGAAATCGGACCATATGGCTATAGGCATCTGATGGGAACAGGGGGTGGGGAAGTGGGGGGGAAGACAAAATGTGTGCCATGACATTGAAATGTAAACTACATGAACTTACAGTATATCTGACATTGAGATGCAAATATGAAAGGCTGGAGTTTATCTCATGACAAACATTTCATCATTTTTTCATCATCACGGTTTGTACCAGATGCCTAGAGCAAGATAATGTGTAAACAAACTCTCTATAAAAATGTAGATTTACTGTGTGGAAAAGAAACTATGCCTCCAAACCATTTCAGGGATAATCTGTCAGTTTGAACTACTACACTTACCTCACATCACAGCAATTTTCTTTTTTATAATAACATTCTTTATGATCCTTACATTAATTTAGTGTAAAAATATACCATCTTTTCTCAGTGTCTTACTTTCTTTTTGTACCTTATTACTTCTGCTTGTAATTATTAGATCACAAAGATTCAGAAGAACTGTCTAAATCCTTTATCTGATTACAAGTATCTTCCATTGCATTAATGTATTTGATATATTGCTATAATTGTTGGTGCACATGTTCTTTATTGGCTTCTCGGTGTGGTAACAGAAGAGGACTATTTTTATGCTCTTTATGTGAGCTATTTATATACAGCAGTACCTGACAATAAGTGAACCACTCTGCAATGAAGCTGCTTTGCAACTTCCAAAGACAAGCAATACTGCTTTCAGTAGCATAATTTATTACTTTTATCTCAGTGTCATGAATATTATAGCTGAGTCTTTTTATCAATAGGCTTTGTATGGGTGGGAATCAAGACGATAGACTCAGATAAGTTGTTCACCATTACCTTTTCAGTACGTGTAACCACTGGGCTTGTGAATGGGCCAAAAAACAGGGAGAAACAATGGTGAGACCACTTTAAAACCATGTTTTAAAATGTGTTTGGGAAATCGTAAAACAAGTATGCAAACTTATATCCATTAAGACAGCAAGACATTTTCAAACAAACAATAAGATTGCACTTATGGAAAGAAGCAGATGAAGCAGTCATATTTAGATTTGAGATGTATTCCTGTGAAATGAAATAGGAAGATATCTATTACAAGTAGCAAAATAATATCAAGAAAGATATCTGCACTGACAGCTGGTGAAACAGAAGGGACATTATTTTTCTTTTCTTTTCTTTTTTACCTACACCTAGGAATTCTCTGATAAAGCATAAACCTTGAGAATCCTGGCCTGAATTCCCAAAGCAGGTGGTATGTAACCTTCTTTCAGAGTTTCTATAACTCCAATAACTTTAGCTACCAATTTTAAAAATCTGTCTCCCAAATTTTTCTTCTTTTATCTTGATGTCATGGCAATCCAGATACAGTATTTGCACAGCAATTGATCCAGAATAATTCACACATGAAAACACAACCAGAGAGGATCTTTAGCAATTATTATAGCTCTTATTTTCTGTCTATAAAACCTTAAAAAATAAAATAAAAAAAAACACTCTCTGCTGTTTAAAATGCCGGAATATGTTGTTTTTGCTGCAAAAGATAGCACCAATACCATGCTGGGCAGAATTTTGTGTATCCATTTGGAATGCAAAATTATCCTGCAAGTATCCAACTTTAAATGTGGGTTTCTTTAAACCATATCCATGGAAGGACAAACCTGAACCGGGGGGGGGGGGGGTAGGAAACAAGATAGCGACAAGGCTGCAGCTTTAACAACGAGCTCCTGCAAAAAGGTTCTCTACTTCTAAATCCACATATCCTTTAAAATTTTAAGATTTATTTGCTATATATATATATATATATATATATATATATATATATATATATATATTATATTATATATATATATAAACCTGAATCAGAACAGTCTAGCTTTTTGTCCTTTCCAGAAAATATAAGGTTACATAAGGCTATTTCAAAAAGCATAGAAGAAAAAAAGCTCTATTCTTCAAAGAGTCCAGTACTGCTGTAAGTGCTCCAGGCTTTCTAATTAATCAATCAATCAATCAATCAGATTTCTTGACCATGGTGTAAAGTTTAGGAGGTACATTTAACTGCTGTCTGCTCCGCAGAGTTTTTTCTGTTTTTTTTTTTTTTAATGGAACCAAAACTTAAGACCTAGTAATCTGACCTGAAGCAGAACATAACATTCCTGAGCTGCAAAACCCAACCACTCAGTGACCCAATGATTATTCTCTGGTATGTTACTTAGATGAACTGCTGTGAACACTCCTAAATGAAGCTATCTTTTTTGGCATCCCAAATCTACAGGTAATAAATTGGTTGTGAGAAGAAGTTCTGCTACAGTTCAGGAGAACATTAGAAGTATGGCTATGTCAATACTGTTTTGTTGTTGTTGTTGTTGTTGTTGTTGTATTTACATTTACATCAGGAGACACCAAATCTGTAGAAAAAATAAATTACATACTCAGAATACATTAGGGACCCAAAATAACCACAATATTTATTCTGAATAAATTATATAAATGCCTAATTTTCATGTTTTTATGCTGGATATATAATGTATTTGCAGAGACTTTGACAAATATCATTTGAGTTACTTCTATAGTAGTCTTATTTGGGGATGATATTCAAACTATTGTTAATATAATTTGAGATGAGACCAAGTTTTAAAGAAGTTAGTGCACTGTTGAATTATATATCAAAAATGAAAAAATCATTATGAAAAACTTTGGATTTATCAAACTTGGAACATAGCCAAAAATATGGTTTTGCTTTGTTTTAAAAAAACTACTACGTTAGACTTAAAATCTTGGATTCAAGATATGTGCTCACTTTCAGTCTGTAAATTGGATTTTTATCAATGACATGGGAATGGATCAATATGATTCTGCATACTCAGATCTTAATTTATTGTTTAAATTAAGTTGCTGTTATATAGTTATTGTAGATTTTTCTTTTAAAAAATGTGTTTATTTTGTTTCTGGCAGCAGGTGGGGGGGGGTAGTTCCCTGAATCCAGGAGGTTGTGAAAGTTTCATTATGGAAAAGATGATGCCAATAGCCCTTTAAAAGCTTGTGGTGCTTCCGCTCCTCAAGCAGTCCTTCTTGGATAGAATATTAGATGAGAAACACTTTTCCTTTTTTGGTGAAAGTTGTTGAGATTGTAGTTTGGGGTGAAGTGCTCTTAGAGGAAGAAGATTATCTAGGCCCTTATCAGTCGGGGTTCAGATTGGACAGAAACCGCTTTGGTTGTTGTCGAGACCAGGTTGGGGAGAGTGTGCCTATCCTGGTTATTTTGACCTATGAGTAGCCTTCAATCAACCATGGTATCTTTATTGATCCCCTGCAAAAATTGGGGATTGAAGGCACTGTTCTCCAGTAGTTCTGAACCTTCCTTAGCAGACAGTTCCAATCAGTGGTGGTAGGAGAGGAGATAACAGCATGGTGGTTGTTGCCTAGTGAAGTACTGGGGGGGTTGGCTCTCTCTCATCTCCACTATTTAATATGTGCATGAAACCATTGAGGAGCGGTCATCTGGCAGTTTAGATTCATCAAAATACTGATGGTTCCCAGGCTATACCGGAGATGCTGTCAAAGTTTTGACCCAGTGCACAGAAGTGAGGGTCTGATTGGGAAGAACAGGCTAAAATTGAACCCTAGCAAGATGGAGCTACTGTTTGTACATCAGCATTCTCCTACAATCCTAATGGTAGCTCTGTATAGGATTGCATGACCCAGAAAGAAAATGTCCACAACTTGGTGGTCCTCCTGGATTCATGGATCCTGCAGCCAGTAGAAGAGCCTTTGCCAGACTTCAACTGTGGGATGTGAGGACCTTACTGCAGTCTAAATATATTATAGTATTAGTGCTAACAATATACATCTATTTTCTCATATTTTTTATGATTATGATTTTTTCCCCAGTTGGTATTTTCTGCTAGTCTTATAATGCATTAAGGTAGAAAATATTTTATCAAGTTCAGACCCAAGGAATCATCCATGGCAGAGGATTTTTTGGATGCCATAAAGCAAATCTATGCAGCCATTTCAGCTTCCAAATCAGTATGTGATGGTGCATAGGACACGTCTTCTCCCTTCACTAAACTTGATGGGTAGGTTATATAACTCCCTTCCGATTAACTGGGCAGTGGCAACTTCAAAAACACTATTCCAAAGCTGCACCCAATCAAAAGGAAACTCACCTGTTGTCTACGGATTTGTCCTCCTGAAGAACTTCAGTATTTTATCGCTACTTTATTATTGTGATTTATTTATTTATTTACTGATTAAATTTATATAGCTGCCCATCTCACAGGCGTGACTCTGGGAAGTGTACAATAAAACAATCAGGTAAAACAAATATAAAACAATAGCCTAGTACAACAATTTAAACATTTTAAAACAATTTAAAAACTATTTCAACACAGATACAAATAGGACCATGGGATAATGGACTGGCTTCCTATATTCAGTGTAGCCACCTCACAAGCACCATATTTCCTGGAATCCCCAATCCTGTTGGGAGAACCAGGTTTTGAGAGATTCCTAAATGCCAATAGGATTGGAGCTAATCTCACCTTGGGGGGAATGACGTTCCAGATAATGATGCTATGGTGCACTTGTGATTATTATTTAAGGTGATTATTATTGCTGCTTGTACTTTTTAAACATTTTTCCTCCATAGGCTGCCCTTAGTTTTTAATGCTTTTATTATGTATTTGATTGCTATATTTATACTCTGGTTTTTCTCTCAGGAGCTCAAGCTGGGATATATAGCATTCTTGCCTCCAATTTTCCCTCACAGCAATCCTGTGAGAAAGGTTGGCTTGAAAGACAGTGATCTTCTTTGATTGAGAGTGAACTTGAAGCTTGGTCTCCCCAGTTCTAGTCCAAAATCTGGCTAGCAATACTTCAGCCCCATTGCAGAAATTGAAGGACAGGCTTGTCAGAAGTGGTTTAGGCCAGTACTATAGTTCTAATAATTGCGTGAAAAAGAGTACTTCAATGAACTATAACCTTTACACAGTTTTTTAAACAGGGGTCACTCTCAGCATGACCTGAAAATGCAAGGAAATGGAGGGTGCACACTGGATATGTAAAGCATATTTGTTATCTACTACAGAGTTTTAGACCCTACATTAGGCTATCAACCTAATATAAATTCATTAACCTAGATTCCATAATAAAATTTTTACAGATGTATTGCTTTGTGTTAAGGGAACCTGATGGACTGAAAAGTAGCATGTATTCTATTTGTTGCCATCCCTTCTTATCAAGTAGCACTCAAGGCAGCTGAACTCTTTAAATATTAAATATTTTAATGTAGGATTGTGTATATGTTTAAATCAGTTCAGAAAATCAATGTTGTTCACTTCTCACATCCAAATCATTTCAGATCAAATATCCAAATTGGTTCTGATTCATTTATTCTGATTTGGACAATTTGGACTTAATTGTACATAATTGTACAGCATAAGTACAGAAAATATTTGCATCCATCTAAATTGATCTAGGTGCATTTGATTCACTAGATCAAGTTGATTTTATGTTTTAAATCAGTTGAATTGATCTGAATCAATCTGGATCATTGAATATTTGTGTGGGCCAATTTTAAATATTCATTGACATAGCTGCGCAGCAGCAGCTCTTTATAAGCTCCTATAGCTAATTTCAGGGCTGTTGTTGGAGCTACTGAGCTTCTTGTCTTGGGGAGATATGCTTTTCCCCATGTTGTTTAACTTCCACATGGAACTGCTGGGAGAAGTCATCCACCAATTTGATTTCTCCCAGTCAAACTGAGTCAGTGGCTCATGCATCCAAGCAGGATTTCTGCCAGATCTTCCCCCCTCTTTGCCTGGGTTCTGGATTTATAAACAGATCCAGATAGCCTGTACACTCAAACATGGATCAGTTTCAGAAGCTGAGCAAGCAAAGTAAAGAGGAAAACTCAGAGTGAGTTTTGACAGTGATCCTGCTCTGCACATGCATAGGCCATCTGGCTTGAGCAGACCAATCCAAACCTTTATGAGAACTTCCACTCTTTTTGGACAAGCTACTTGCCAGCTTGTACAAGCAATACTTGTTGTAGGGAGGCCTAGAACTCAGTCCCCTGGCTTCTAGCCTGGTGCCTTAACCACTAGACCAAAATGGCTCTCTATATGTATTAAGAAGGAGTACTTCTACATGCAATCATAGCATTATATTCTTAATCTCTCATCATCCAAAAGGTATTCAGTCTATATTCAGAAATAATAGAGACAATGCTTCAATGTGAAGCATATTTCCTAATTTAGGAACTAGGACAATCCAATTTAGGGCCACAAAATTTTACACTGAATATGATCTACTAACACCAGATCATAGTCACAGTCATAATTAAAATTCCATTTTGGCCATGTTGGCTGAGAATTCAGAGAGTTGCAGTTCCAACGTATCTGCTACATTTTAGGAAACTCTTCTAAGCTACTTTATATAACATTTTTTCAAGTTTTCTTTTCCCCTGTGAACTATGAGATATAAGGAGAATGTACAAAGGTGTACATTCATTATCTTTTCTTCAGAATGGAAAGAATAACTTTCAGTTACTAGGAAACCAGGTAAATGATATGCCATGGGATAAGAGACTAGGTTTAAAAGATGTGATTGTTTTTTAACAATACTTCTCAACAGTATTAATTTTTGAGATAGCACAACATGTAAAATATGCGAATTGTGTACATTGTGATCTCTGCAGATTGTTTAAAGTGTGAGCCTGGAAGTGTCTCCAGTCCAACAACAAACAGGTTCTTGGCATTACTTCATTTAATTCCACTAATTTTGAATTTAAGATAACATAGCAGTTGCTTTTTTTTTTTTTTGGTATCATTTTTGAATAACATTAATCTCAGTTTATATCATCTGGTTGGACTGATATTTAAAGAGATTACATGCTTATAATTGACTGATAACTTATATGTACACTATATAACTATCAACCAGAAAAAAATCAAAATGATTATATAATAAATGATATGATTACAAACAAGGCCTTGAAGGATCTTCTAGATACACTGCACAGTTCCTTCAGACTGCCTTTTAAAAAAAAACAAGCAGCAGCAGGAGAAACAGGAAGAGAGGGAGGAAGCTTAGCTAAACTGGCTTTAAAAAAAAGCTTAAGAAAACTAAAAAAGAAAAGAAAAAACTGAAAAAATTACAAAAAAACAAAGAAAAAAACGAAAATACCAAACCATTAAACTATTACTTTACAGATTTAAACCTGTTGTAATGAATAAGAAGGGACGATACCACTTCCCTTCCTATAATGGCTGCCTAACTACAGGGAAAAATACCTTTCCCGAATCTACCTGCAGAAGCCGGCTTTTGACTCTGGCACTTTGTGTATGCAAATATGTGCTCTGTCCCTGAGTCAAAAGCTGGCATCCCCAGGTAGATTTGGGAAAAGTATTTTTCTGAAACCAATAGTCTGGTTCATAGGAGACAACTTACTTAACAGTTAAACATCCTAAAATCCTTTTCTATTTGTGTTCTATGTGTTGTTCCCTAAAAAGGCATTTTTTCTCTTTCCAAAAAGTTAATTGCTTCTAGACGGTTAATTGCTTTTACTGGGTCTTCTTTTTCCATCTCCGCAAAATACTTTCCTTCTTTTAGAAACTAGGTTGATTACTATATTCCAGCATAGTAATTACTTAGTTCGGTTATCAGTCTGTCAACAAGCTCTTTATGTTCATTTCAGAGTTTATTTCATTCTACTACCTGGTAATTTTGTTTGTTTTTGAGAATTTGACCATGAGATTTTTGCTTAAAAAGAGATGCAAGCACAGTTAGAATCCTCCAAAGATGGGTTTTATTGTTAGGGAACCTTGAAATGAGACAGTTTCAAAGTGTTTACTCTAACACTGAATTCAGTTCTATAGTTGTGTTGTTAGAAATAATACATGTGGAATTCAACCACAAAAATAAGGGTGGAATAAGATGTAATATTCAACACAATGCTAAAGCTGAAAATAGCAACCCTGTCAAAAGAAGCTGACTTACATGTAATGTTCCCATGACTTGCAAATGGTAAATAGAACAGAAATGGATAAATGAGAAATGGGATATTGTCATGAAATGAGTTAAGCCACTACCTTCCTAGAATTCAGGGTACAATATTCTCCCTCCCTCCCCTCTCTCCCTCTCTCTCTGTCTATATTTGATTGATTGATTGATTGATTGATTGATTATGTCCCATCAAGTTGGTGTTGACTCTTAGTTACACATAGTGACCTACAATACTGTGCAAAAGTTTTAGGCAGTTGTGAAAAAATGCTGTAAATTAAGAATGCTTTCAAAAATATATATAGTAATTGTTTATGTTTATCAATTTACAAAATGCAAAGTGAGCGAACAGAAGAGAAATCTAAATCAAATCAATATTTGGTGTGACCATCCTTTGGCTTTTTTGCATTTTGTAAATTGATAAACATAAACAATTACAATACATATTTTTGAAAGCATTCTTACTTTACAGCATGTTTTTACACATGCCTAAAACTTTTGCACAGTATTATATGTGACACATAGTGACATTTCGTGACCTTCTCCAGTATGATCTGTCTCCAATCTGGCTTTTCAAGACATTCATTGCTACTGCAATAGAGCCACCCACTTTCCTGCTGATGTGTATAGTACATATAGAGCATGTGTATAATGTGTTGTATTGAGAGCGCTAGTTGGCTGTTAAATAGATTGTTACATTTTTAAACAAGAACCATGGATCATGGGTAAACTGTCACAAGGAAAGTTTCTGAGTTAGAAAGCGGGCCAATGAATTTGATAAATATTTAAAATATGGAGTTGTGTGAAGGTGACAATGTAAATAGTGAATATTCAGTACACATATTCCATAAAACAAATGCATTATTATTACTATGTAATAACGCTACTGTCTATCACTAGGATCATTAATAGGATACCTCCAATATACATGCTTATGTGTGAGAAATAGGGTTGGAGTCCATCTACCATTTTTAGCTGAGACCATCGGACAAAGCCAGTTTTCAACTGCCATGGATAGCGTGATTTCTTTTTCTTCCCCAAATATGTCAGGAGGGAAAGCCTTCCTCCTAATAACTTTTCAAGCCCAGATACTAAGCCAGCCAGATATTAAGCTATTTTTGATGGTACATCCATATCAGCTATTTAATCTAGCTCTGACTTTACTCCTATAAGATTGCCACTGGACATTACAATATCTGATATTAGTTGTTTCAAAATCATTACTTAATTTCATTACTATAGTAATCTAGATTTGATATATTTTGGTTGTTATTTCCTTTAAGCATGAATGATCAACATGAATTGATGTGGTTTATGATTCTTTTTTTTTTTTAAGTATTGTTTTTACCTGGGCACATGCTAATATTATCTATCTTTGGAGCCAATTGGTAAATTTATACCTGCACGCACACACATTTCCAATAAAATTGGGACTATGCCATCAATCGGTACACGCTTCTGTTAGTACTATGATCCCTATAGTATGAGTGCCCCTTTGCTATCCTTCCCCTATTTCTGTGCAGGTTATCTACTTACCACCTCTATTATGAAGGCTGCACCATTAGGTAATCTTATTAATTCAATGTCCCATGAAATCAGAGGTGGAAAGTCTATATCAAATTGTAAAAGGAATGAGAGTCCTGAATCATGAAGTTTGCATTGCCAGTTACCATTTAAATCTTTATTAGTGCATTCATTAACTAACCAAGGAAGGCAAAGCATAGGATATCAGATAAAAATATTTTTTTAAAAAAAATCTGTAAAACTTAACAGATTCTGACAACAAGCAGAGAGGCCACATCCTTTCTGTTAGAACAGAAGCCTTTGCATCTATTCTGCTTGCAGGATCATTACATTTATTTGGACTGCTGGTACTAAAAGGTCCTGAGTAAATATGAACCATATTGAATCAATAAGATTGTGGCCAGTAGCATGAAAATCTATAGTACTTGTCTCTGTGTTTATTTGATGCCATCATAAATGGCACCAGCAAAATCCATTATCTTTTGTGTCAAGCACTTAGAAATAGATGTAAGGCAACCCCAAGGGAAAGCATTTATTTACAGTCTTGCTGCTGATTTAATTGTAAGAACATATTTTATAGTTCAGAAGATGCCTGAAGATAACAGACCAGCTTTGCACCTACAGCCCATACTAAAGAAATCACATTACTCTCCCTTTTGTAAATAAATAAATAAATAAATAAATAAATAAATAAATAAGGACTCACTGTTACTATTCTATTGCAAGTGAAACTACATGGCAAGTGAGTATCAAATATGAGACAGTTTATAACCACGTCATATGTCGATGATGATGATGATGATGATGATGATTCAGTTGTATATAAATTGTGTCTTTCTGCCTTTTGGGACATTTTCTACATTATTTTATATCAATACTCGCTCACCACTTTCCAATTATCCTTAGGATGTGTCTTTTCATGACTAAAGAATAATTCCTCTGTCATCCATACAATCCATCCTGTGTAATTTTCTCATTCTTCCTAATGAGTAAATGGCTAGTTTTAACTACTATAGCCAAGCACTTCAAGAGCACAGGCATCTTTTAGGATCAGTCAAGAGACATATCTAGTACTACATTCTCTTTCTTATTGCTACAAGCTAGATACTGATGATTAACAACTTTTGGGGGTGGGATATGAAGAGTTTCTGATTCAGAATTTCATTAGATGGTAAATCAGAGTACAAATCCTTATCCAAAATCAAGATATTTCTTTTTATCTTATGAAAGAGAGAACCTAAAGCTCTTAATACAAGAAGAATGTCTGAGAAAGGTCTCAGGCTAAATGCCTTATGTTGGCTTAATAACAAGTACATAATAGTCTTGGTTTTCAGTAGGTGGTTGAAAGGATTTATTTCTGTTGAAATGAACAGTTCATGAGAGTACCTAGATAAAGTGATGATTCTGCACACACACTGGAATATATATACTTTTACAAAAACAGTAAGTGTGTTGTGTGTGTGTGTGTGTGCATGTGTATGCATGTGTGCGTGTGCATGTATTTATACTCACAGAGACACAGAGAGATATACAGACTATTGCATGAAGTAATAACCAGGTAATTTCTTTTCTTATAAGTGATGCAGTAAATAATGTACCTTCCAATAAAACCTCTGGAGTTCTATAGGGAAAAAAAGAGAACCACAGATATCTTCATCCACACTTATAAGAAATGTGCACTGAAATGAAAGTGTTTATGTTGTTGTTGTTTTGTTTTGTTTTTTTTCAAGGTAAATGCACTCGGGACCAGACAAATGGTGCTAAACTACTTAGCCCCATTAACTTTAGAGGTACAGTACTGTGCAAAAGTTTTAGGCAGGTATGCTGTAAAGTAAGAATGCTTTAAAAAATATATTGTAATTGTTTATGTTTATCAATTTACAAAATGCAAAGTGAGCGAACAGAAGAGAAATCTAAATCAAATCAGTATTTGGTCTGACCACCCTTGGCTTCAAACCAGCATCAGTTCTTACACTTCCACACTTTGTACACTTGCACAAAGTCAGGGATCTTGTAGAATTAGACTCAGGTGTATGATTAACCAATTATATCAAGCAAGTGCTAATGATCATCAATTTCATATGTAGGTTGAAACACATTCATTAACTGAAACAGAAACAGCTGTGTAGGAGGCGTAAAACTGGGTGAGGAACAGCCAAATTCTGCTACAAAGGTGAGGTTGTGGAAGACAGTTTCATGTCACAGGTCATATACCATGGCAAGACTGAGCACAGTAGCAAGACACAAGGTAGTTATACTGCATCAACAAGGTTTCTTCCAGACAAAAATTTCAAAGCAGACTGGGCTTTCAAGATGTGCTATTCAAGCTCTTTTGAAGAAACACAAAGAAATGGGCAATGTTGAGGACTGTAAACGCAGTGATTGGCCAAGGAAACTTAATGCAGGAGATGGAAGACACATCATGCTTACTTCCTTTGACACTGGAAGATGTCCAGCAGTGCCATCAGCACAGAACAGGCAGAAACCAGTGGGACCCTGGTACACCCATCTACTGTCCAGAGAAGTCTGGTCAGAAGTGGTCTTCATGGAAGAATTGCGGCTGAAAAGCCATACCTCTGACATGGAAACAAGACTAAGTGACTCAACTATGCATGAAAACATAGGAACTGGGGTGCAGAAAAATGGCAGCAGGTGCTCTGGACTGATAAGTCAAAACTGGAAATATTTGGCTGTAGCAGGAGGCAGTTTGTTTGCCAAAGGGCTGAACAGCAGTACAATAATGAGTGTCGGCAGGCAACAGTGAAGCATGGTGGAGGTTCCTTGCAAGGGTGGGGCTATATTTCTGCAAATGGAGTTGGAGATTTGGTCAGGATCAATGGTGTCCTCAATGCTGAGAAATACAGGCAGATACTTATCCATCATGCCATACCATCAGGGAGATGTGTGATTGGCCCAAATTTGTTCTGCAGCAGGACAATGACCCCAAACATACAGCCAATGTCATTAAGAACTATCTTCAGCGTAAAGAAGAACAAGGAGTCCTGGAAGTGATGGTTAGGCCCCCACAGAGCCCTGATCTCAACATCATCGAGTCTGTCTGGGATTACATGAAGAGACAGAAGGATTTGAGGCAGCTTACATCCACAGGAGATCTGTGGTTAGTTCTCCAAGATGTTTGGAACAACCTACCTGCTAAGTTCCTTCAAAAACTGAGTGCAAGTGTACCTAGAAGAATTGATGCTGTTTTGAAGGCAAAGGGTGGTCACACCAAATTTTAATTTGGATTTCTCTTCTGTTCACTCTCTTTGCATTTTGCAAATTGATTAACATAATTACAAGGTATATTTTTGAAAGCATTCTTACTTTACAGCATTTTTTCACACCTGCTTAAAACTTTTGCCCAGTACTGTATTTTCCTAGAATACTCATATTTTATGAGGCAACATCTTGAGTTAAGCCTTATTCAAAGTGGAGCAGTGCCTCATAATGGAGGCAGCTACAGTACAAGGTGTTCATTTTCAGTATTTTTTTTTAAAGAAGAAAGAGAATGTGTATGCACTGAAATATGAATGGTGAAGACAATTTGAGAGGTTAGAATTGAACTGTGATTGGCTGAGACATTTCCATTCCTGGTTAGAAGTAACCATGCAGCCATTATGCAAATGGAAGAGCTCTGGATGCATGATAATAAGTTCTAACTGAAAGAGGTTCACATTCTGCATGGGAGAAGCAATAATTGTAATGACAGGAGGTTAATCAGCCCCACACAGCCAATCAGGATGCAAAAATATGTGAAGCAGAAATAGCTTTACAGCTGCGGAAGCACAAAGTTTACAATTTTCCACTGCTGTAACATGTTTGCAAGGAAAAAAGAAACAAAATATAAGTAAGTCTCCTAAAAAAAAAAAAAAGTTCCACAGTTTCCACTTGTATACTAATTAAGATTAATGTGAATGTGAAAAGTTGTTGACACTGTAAAAGTTAGTAACCCAAGGCATGTCTGAAGAAAATGCCTTTCAAGTTAACTTAATTGAAATAATTGTAATACTCTAAAAACAGAACAAAATGGAATACATTGGCATAGGCCAAAACAGCTTAGAGCTATAGCCTGAATTGTATTTGCTGACTGAATAATGTTGCATGACATACTATAAAGATATATTATTTAACTTCCATGGAAGGGAGATAATGTAATAATAGCTAATTCTAGTACAGGAAGTAAAATAAAAAAGTTGACTGTGATCAGACAAAATTTTATTTTCATTTTGTTTTCTTTGTCCACTAATACTCTTAAAATATATTATCTGTTTGTTTATTTTTCTTATCCAGGATCTCTGTGGGACATCTTCTTTCCTGAGAAATGCTTAGCTAATTTTAGACAGTTAGATATGTTTAGACATCTTTTGTCACTTTATAACTCCTGAGGGATTGGAATACTGTTAATGCTGTTGGTAGCTTAGTTTAAATGTTTTGTTGTGAGATTATTTTACTGTTGTAATAATAACAATAACTTACAGAGAAGTCCTATAGTTCTACAACAGTTACCCAGAATCTCAAAAGAGTATATTAGAGTTCCCACTCTGAGGTTGGTGGGCCTCTTGGGGTGGAAAATGCAACATTAAATTTCCCCCTCCCACTTCCTGCCAGGAATCAAGGACAGCTCACTCAAAGGTCCAGATTTTCCAATATCTGAAGCCTCAAAAAGGATCATTCAGGGCTAGGTAGTTTTGTTTACCTAGAATTGTTTCACCCTCTCTAGCCATCTGCCACATTTCCAAACTACAATAAATGTAATTTAATCTGGAGCTAGTATAACTCCCTAGCACCTTGCCACAAAGCTTTACCAAAAAAGGTAAGCTCGTAGAGGAAACTGACAAAATATATTGTAATTGTATGTGTGTTTGCTTCTGTGTCCATTTCAGAGCCTTTGGAGTCCATTAATGTAATGTTAACCAATTCAAAGGAATACAGGAAGAAACAAGTAAATCAGCCTAACCTCAGTTCTCATTAATTGGTGGAAACCATACAATCATACAAAGTTACAAGGGCTCATTGAGGCCATCCAACCCTCTTCTCTGTACAAACATCCAAATTAAAACACTTCTACAAATGAATTCACACGGTTGCTTTAGCACATGTAGAAATGGGGAGCCTACCACTTTCTAGATAATTAGATTTATTGTCAAACTGCTGTTATTAAACACTGCTCTTCCTTGCTGTGTTTTTTTTTCTAATATTCAAGAAAAATCTGTCTTCTTGTAACTTAAGACTATTATTCTATGTCCTGCACTGAAGTTAAAGAACAGATCTTGATCTTGTTTCAGTGTGACACTGCTTCAGGTACTTGAAGGATCAGTTTGATTTCTCTTAATCATCATAGGCAGTAGAGTAATCAAGCTGGAAACAACATCAGGAATACAAACCACCAATAATTCCCAGATGAAGAGTCTGTAGTCCAGAACCAGATTGCAGAAACCAGAACCAAGATTTCGGCAACTCAAGAGAAGACTAGAAACTGGAAAAGATTTCAGCAATCAAGAGTCTAAAAATGAAGGTGTTTAAGACTCAATTCAGCTGCAAGCCATTCAAAAAGCCATTGTAAAGTTTCTGTTCAGGAGCAAAATCTTAAATTGATATTTACATAAGCAGTACTATATTTGCTCCTTAAATGGATACTTCTATGCCTTGGAGACAATTAGAATGATATCCTCTGACACTGGCAGTCCTAGGACTGTGGAGAGGGGGACTCAACTTATTTCTTGAAGTCAAACAGATCTGGACGTCTGACCCAAAGAAAGTGATTTTGAAGATCCTTTTTAAGAAATCAGGATCACCATGGTCAACTCCCATAGAAGCTCACTGCTCTTCATGGAGCTCTAGTGTCTTTCACACTAGATCACCTTTACCAGAATTAATCTAATTATGTTACTACTATATTACAGTTTTTCTCATAGTGTCTTTTTACTTAATTTGCATGTATGAACAAATAAACTAGCAGCAATGCAAAGAAAAATCACACCATTTTTTATTAACCCAGACTCTAAAAGCAATGCACACACATACACACACACCATATTTATTGCACAATTCTATTGACTTTGGAGTCTTGTAAACAAATTGCAGTAAGGATTCAATTGCCTATTAATTTTTAAAATTTTATTTGATTTTTTCCCCTTTTTGGATTCCACACACAAGTTTGAGTTTACTAATGGAATTTCTTTTAAGAAGCAATAGAGATACTAATTTATAATTTAAGCAAACAGATAATATGAACATGTACTTTGTTTTGCCAGGAAGTAGCAACAATATTTGCTAATCAGAATATATATAACACATGGAACTGAAATGGTGAATTCAGTAAGATGTTCAGGTTAATATCATGATAATATTGCATTACAAACTACTTTGCCTTCAATTATAATTATTACAAACAAAAAAATATTTCCCTCATTTTTCTAATTAAAATAAAGTTAATAAAAATAATCACGTGGAAAATAAATAAGCTGCCCAAGAACAAAAGTCAGTTTTGAAAATAGCCATTAAGAGAAAAGTGATTCCAATACTTGACAAAAGAATATATTATGTCTCCCATTTCCCTAGCTGCTTCTTATTTAACCATCAAAAGATGAATAGTGAAAGTACTAGCACCGGATCTTGGAGGAACAAACCTTAAATCTTTTTACCTTGTTCTTACAGCCATCTCTGTGGTAGAGATTCACAAAACAAAGCTTCTAATGAACATGGCAATATTCAGCTCTTTAATGGATCATGCATGTGAGATCAAAGAAATAATATATTAGATACCAGAATTAGGCTAAACATTACTATATCATTACTGGGCTAGTGAAAGCTTTTCTAGTTTATTTTAATTTTCCATGTTATCAGCAGTTGTGTTTAACTACCTTGTTTAGGAAAACTTAATACAAGTGCAGCATAAAAAAGGAGTAACATGGGAGAGAAAAATTAGCTTTTTAGTTAAGGTATGTGAGAAAAGAAGAATGTTCATATCTGGATCAGAATCATAATTTATTATTGCTCTTACAGGCAATATTGTTTTATACACAGTTTTTGTACAGTTTGTAAAACCTTTCAAGACTTTGGCTCTTTCCATTTTTATTGGTATGAAATGAAATAGCATCTTTATGCAAGAATCGATCCTAAAAATGAATGATAGGGAGACATTGAATCAGGCTGCATCAACTGCTATGCTGTATCAAAGTTTCCAAAAGACTTTTAGATTAGTCATGTGTGAATGAAAAACTCTTATTTTTTCAACCTTCTTCTGGATGTAGAAATAATCTCAGTATATAGCGTCTGGTTGGACTGATATTTGGTGCTGTTTGTCTGTCTATAATATTCTGTATTGTATCTGTACTATTCCTGCCCAAACCAGGATCTCATGCAATTTTAAATTATTACTTCTCCTAGAAGATACTGAAACTAGCAGGCTATAAATACTATATATGAAACTATTTTCTTTGACGATGTTACCTAGCCAGGTAATGAAACGTTTGCACAAAAAGAACCAAGCTCAGAGAACCCCAAGGACTCCACAGTTTTCATTTATAGTTAGTTGATTACTAATTTACTTCTGAAATGACTATTTCTTCAAGGTTCACTGAAGATGCAGACTAATTGTTCTCATGGGCTGGCAAAGTTCAAGACATTATTTTGTCTACCCTCTTCAAAGAAATTGCTTGGCCATGCAGACTGTACATCTTAATGTATTGTCGAAGGCTTTCACGGCCGGCATACAAAGGCTGGTGTGGATCTTCCGGGTTGTGTGGCCGTGGTCTGGAAGTTCTGTTTCCTAACGTTTCGCCAGCATCTGTGACCGGCATCTTCAGAGTGCAGGAGCACAGACAGGGGCAGTTCTCTCTGTGCCCAGGATGGTGTGACACTTTTGTGGGTATTTATAGAGATCTGAAGGGTAGGGGGGTTGGGGGTGGGTGGAGTGGGTTAATGAGTGGCTGCTTGCCCTGGTATCAGCAGATCTGTGTATCTTCCTGTGGGCCAGGCAGGGTCCCTTCTTCTATTGAGTTGTTAACGAGTGGCTGCTGAGGGTGATTAGCATGTTCATTGTGTGAGTTGTTCGCATGTCCTGGTTCAGCTGAGTTCGTTGACCTTTTGCAGGCTGTATTTCTCAGGATTGGTATCCAGGTTTTGTTGATTTTTAGACTCTCCTCTTTTTTATTGAAGCTGTGCTGATGTTTGTGAATCTCAATGGCTTCCCGGTATAGCCTGGTGTAGTGGCTGTTGGTGTTGTATCTCTGGACACCCCCCTACCCTTCAGATCTCTATAAATACCCACAAAAGTGTCACACCATCCTGGGCACAGAGAGAACTGCCCCTGTCTGTGCTCCTGCACTCTGAAGATGCCGGTCACAGATGCTGGCGAAACGTTAGGAAACAGAACTTCCAGACCACGGCCACACAACCCGGAAGATCCACACCAGCCTTTGTACATCTTAACTTCAAATCTTTGAGGGAAGTGTCAGAACTACGGGAGCCAGAAGTCAGAACTATGGGAGCCTCAGTGAAATGTTTGCCTGTCCTTCCATGCATAGCTTTGATTGCTCCATTTCTATTTTAAAAAAAAGGGGAGGGACATTTCATGCTCAGCTCATTCTTGTTTACAAGAACAAGGATAATTAGGTGGTCTCTCTGAAGTTTATTTATTGCTACTGTACTATATACAGGAACAACATTCCCCTCCCTTTGGCTTGCCCCCATCCTTGGGTTCTCTTTCTTCCTTTTGTTTTCCCTCCTTATATGCCAAGGTCAACAGGGGTTTATTGCCAGTTCTGTATGTCTATGTCTATGTATACACATACTGTGTGTGTGTGTTTGTGTGTGTATGCATTTAAAAAAATAAAATAAATATATTTCTAGTATTTATTTATTGCATTAATATTTCTCTATTTTCTCCTAGACTCCCAAGGGGCTACATGCATAATATAAGGCAGCTTAATTTGTATTTATTAGAATTTTGCTTAGTATGTACTATTATGTGGAATTTATATTTAGGTTTCCTTGGTAAGTCATAAATTTTGCTTTGCTGAGAGTTATTTGAATTTCTCTAGTACCTTTATTTGAGTTCATTTTAAATTCAGATTAATCACAGGTTATTCCAGACTCACTGAGAAGGAAACAATATTTTTCTTTAATATTTATTTTTTCCCCCTAATGTTATGCATTGCTTTCAAGATCATGCTATCACAAATATTTAGAAAACACCTGGCATTAAGAAGTCAAAAAAAAAAGGAGGAAAAAGTAATTTACAAACTTCTCAGCACCCAGCTCCAGTTTCCTCATCTAATGACAAGAATGGGATCCCTTCGTTCAAGTGCTGTGAGTGCCTGGTTTCACTAGAAATGGAATTCTTCAGAGACCTACTGGCATCACAGTCTTAAACTTGTGGATTGTCCTACTATATATATTATAACTTGACTCACTTGAAATTGCTGAAGTCTATTTTTCCCAGATTACAGATTTTGAAAGTAATAGTTGTTATAGACCAAATATCCACTTCCCAGATATCACCCCACCCAACTTGTCTGACTGGTTTCTTGGGAATGGGCTTCAGAGTACAAATGGAGTATGGTCCCTTCATTTCCTTCTTTAGCTCAAACAATGGTCTTGCATATCATTTTCTTCAAATTCTTTACAACAGGGAAATGTTGTCTTCTTCTGTTGGAATATCACTTTTTCCAAACTACCAAGCCAAAAAGAAAAAGTGTATTTATTTCTTGCTCGACTTTCTCTTTCCTTCTTTCTTTCTGTTACTTATTCAATTTATACGGCCACCCATCTTAAGCACATGACTCATTTATCTCTCACGTTAGTAGCTCAAGGTAAATTACATGGAAACTCCCTCACTTTATCCCCCAATGATGATCCAATGAGGTAAAAGGTTTGATGAAGAGTGAGAAACATGATTTAAAATGGTGCAAAGGCCCCTGGTGAGGTAAGAGTGAGTAATTCTTAGGCCAGACAGAACTGTTAAGTAAACATTGTGCAGATGCTTCTGCCTCTCAAGACTGGGAGTGGGGAAAATGGTCCAAAGTTTTTGATTTGAAAAGACAAGACAAAATACTAAGGATTTAAACTCTAGAATACACACACACACACACATACACACCACACTTCATTGTTATGTTCTACAATATACAGATCCTCTGCGCATGTCTTCTTTCTCGTCTGCAATAAAGTAACTTATCCAGGTGTGTCATGTCTGTGAAACTTCTGTGACAAACATGGCCCTGAATGTGGGATTGAGAGTTGACATCTACTGTTGTTGCTTATGTGATGTCTGACAATAGGAATCTGAGCCTGTATCTCCTAGCTCTAAATCCAAAAACTTGACCATAATACTACATTACTACATTACTATGTGAAAGCTGAATGGAAAGTTGAGGGTTGAAACAGTAACAGGTATAAATTAGAAAGAAAATGGTTCATGCTTTTCAACATCTATATAGGATATATTTTAGGAATATCTAACTAGAGCTTAGAATTTCATTAAATATTTAAGTATTATCAAAAAAGCACTGTTGGAACTCAGTAGGTTCTGCCTGGTTGTAATATTACAGACTATTCCCCACAATCTTTAAATTATTTCATTAAAAATAAAATAATATTCTCAGAAAACACCACATTCTGAACCCCTGCATTATGGGAAATTAAAATAGCACATATGCTGGCTGGAGCTTTCCTGTGTAGAGGAACAGCATTCTCTAAAACATTTTAAAGGAAAAAAAAGTTTTAGGAAATGTTTGGCAACTGCTACAGTCCTTTTGTGTATGCCTGGACTATAGAAGCCTGGTCCTATATCTACTGTTCTAGCCTAAGTGTGCCACTCTCCGGAACACCTATTCATCTAACCCT